>JWIW01000086.1:0-740015 GCA_000966855.1 Fusarium sp. JS1030
AAAAAAAAAAAAAACATGACCCCGAGATGCTCACGCCTGCGTCAACCTCTTGGCTTGCCTATCCATCTGGTCCAGGTGAAACTTTGTAATCGGGCTCGGAATGTCCTTGAATATGGCCTCGACCTCATTGAGCAGGTACGGCCCCGGGTTGCAGCCGCGGTGGTCGACGGCGGGCTTGGTGCCGGGGATCTCGCCAATGTCGTGGATGATGAGGCCCGTCATCTTGCGGTGCAGGCCGACGATGCTGTCGGGTACGTCCTCGGGAGTCGGTAGTGGCCAGAGGCCCGCCCTGGCGAGGCAGAATGTCAACGACCCGAGAATCATGGACTCGCACCGGTGGGGGCCCATCCACTCTGCATACCGGCACCAGCGAGGCTTCTCGTCTACTACGAGGAGGTTGTCCACCATGTCGTGGCACACGTCCAGGAGCGCCTGAATCGTCTGCGTCCGGATCGCCGTGATTCTCTCTGCGGGCCTAGGGTAAGTAGCTGCGTCTTTGTGTCAAGGGGACACGTACCGATGATGTCTGGTGGCATCTTGAGGTCCAGGAAGATGGCGTCGTCGATGGCCATGCCGCCCTCAGACTCCATGAGCATCCTCCTCGCAATCCTCGAAAAGTTCTCTTTTCGTCCAAACTCCCACGATATCCACAGCGCCTTTGCCATGTTGAGGCTGGATTTCCTCATCTCGTCCTCCATGCCGCTCATCCACGCCCCCATCCACGGCTCCAGCAGCCTCGTGCAGTCATAGTAATTCGTCAGAACAGTAAGGTCGTACAGCAGATCCAGTCTCAGCTTCTTTTCCACCTTGTTAAAGCGACAGTGTGCAATCTGTAGGAACACGATAAACGGCTCGGCCTTGTCCTCGGGCAGCTCAACGATCCACTCGTCGCCCTCAGCCTGTCTTGACCTCGCCTCGATAAAGTTGCCGTACAGCATGCGCTCAAAGACGGGCGAGGCTCGTGAAAGGGCCCGCGAGCATGCTCCAAAGACGACGCTCCCTGCGCCCTTGCCGCCGACCTTGAGCTTGATGTCTGCGCGCGGGTCAAAGTCGATGATGCCTCGTTCGGGCATGGTTCAGTCGTCAGGCAAGACAGGAGGAGAAACAGAGTAGGAAAAGAAATGCGCAACCTGAAACGAGAATGGAATGAATAGATCAAAAGTGGCGTTTACTTCGTTTGCAGACACACCGTCACGAATGCTTTTAACCCCAAGATCTCGCTCTCCCTCGACGTTTGATCCCGTCCGTCCATTTCAGAATCCGGAGACGCAGCTAATTATAGAACTTGCACTCAAATCTTGCCAAGACCACTAGAGCTTGGGCCTGTGGCTGCGAACCGGCAATGCCTTTTGGCTTCTTTTTTACTCTGCATTTTTCTGAGTCGCGTAGGGCTCGCTCTTCTCGGGCTCCGGAGTCGTGCCAAAAATGCTACGATTCCTCGGGCATTATACGGGCGACGCGAGCCAAGAGGTGGAATGTGCGGGAGAAGCTGCGCTAACGCTATTATTAGCTGTGGATTCTGCGCGGCTTATTAAGTGAGTGTCAGGCATGGGATTGCACGATGGAGGCAGCCAAGAAGCGGCTCAATTGAACGCGATGACCAACGACATTCTCTTTTTGTTTCTGCATGTGTTTTGAGTCTGCTTACACACTTGCAGTGCGATTTCTCAGCAGTGAATGACGCAAGTGTAAAAAAGGAACAGCATGATCGACAATCTTCGCGCTACGAGAGTGCGCGCATGGGTGGTTCATGCAGAAGAATCCAACACTGCTGAGCCCACGTGCAATTATGGAAAAACTCTAGAAACAGCCATGTGAGGCTCTCACGGCCAGGACCCCGAATCTCGTCCTTCAAGCTTTCTTGCATTGCTGATGGTTTACACCCCGCATCAGCCACTGCTGTCAACCATCTGGCAACATCTCGCAATGGAGAGAACACGCTTTGCTTCGTGGTGCCAGACTGCCTTTCTGCTGCAAAAGATGGTTCCTACTCCTAATAGATAATTTATCCCGAAATTTATACCAAAGAGCAAATCTCCAGTTTTTCCCATCATCGCTCAAGCCATGAGCGACCCAATCATCACGGTCAAGGCCGTCGAAGCCGACGACAGCGACCGATCCTCGATCAATGAACGCGATTTCATCGACGAGAAAAGGATCGAACAGCTGGGTCGCCAGAGACCCGCCGTCTTCCCGTCACTGTTCGCTGAGATCGGCTTCATCTTTGCCATCGTCGGTTCGCTGATAATGAGCTTGTACACCGTCAGTGGTATCAACATCATCCTCCCATCGCTCATCGAGACCTTCGACATCCCAGAATCCAAGCGAATCTGGCCAGTCGTTGTCACAAGCCTGACGATATCGTTGCTGCCCCTCCTATTTGCCCGCATGTCGGATTGCTATGGCGGTCGTGTCGTGTTCCTCGGCGGCCACATCTGGCTGCTTATCTGGTCGCTCATTTGCGGCTTCAGCGAAAACACAACCATGTTAATCGCCTGCCGAGCGATGCAAGGCCTTGGGTCGTGCGCTTTCCTCCCAGCGAGCATGGCCTTGCTTAGCCATGCGTATAGACCCGGATCGCGCAAGAACTTCGTCTTTAGCCTGTATGGCGCTTCTGGCTGCGTCGGCATCTACTTTGGCATCATCATGGGCGCCGTCTCAGCTCAGGTGCTTGGATGGCAGTGGTATTTCTGGATCGGTTGCGTCTGCGGCTGCGTCCTCGTCCTCGTCGGCCGTCTTTCCATTCCTTCTAACTTGAAGGATGCGAACTCGGAACTTGGATTTGGAACAAGTCTTGGTGTACTAATTTTGCTCATGCCGGGCTTGGTCCTCACTATGCACGTCTTAATCAAGACCGGCCATGTTCCCAAAGTTGATGATGATATCGTCGTCTCTTTAATTTTCGCGATACTCTTGCTCCTGGCTTACGTATGGCATCAATACAAGGATCTGTCCTCATTGCTTCCGACCGGGCGCTTCCGTCCCATGCGAATGCTGCTCGTGCTGTGCCTCTTCATAGAGTATGGCATTTTTGGGCTCTACCTTTACTATGCTAGTTCTTAGTAAGTTGCTTCTCGGACTGCTGGAGCTTCACTGACCTCTACCAGCATCAACACCGTGCTCAAAGCAACACCACTTCAAACAGCAGTGTGGTTTGCTCCCCTGCCGGGTTTGGGACTCGCGTTGGCGTTGGCTGGTGGTTTCGTGCTGCGCAAGATTTCCTGTCGCATCCTGATGATCATCTCAAACGTGGGATTCCTCATTTCTGCCGTCCTATTCGCCACGATACCCGAGCAGCGCCATTCGACGACCTATACATATTGGGCATACGTCTTCCCTTCTATGCTCTTCGCGACGATTGGCATAGACATTGCTTGTAAAGTGACAATCATGTATTTTGCAAAGGCTCTTCCTCGATGGTTACATGCTGCTGGTGGTGCGCTGTGTAGCGGCCTGCTCTTCTACGGCATCGCGTTCTGGATGGGAGTCGGTGAGTTGGCTGTGTTTTCGACAATACGTCGAAAGGGACGCGACAAGGTGGATGAACGAGAGCAGTTACGTATCGCTTTCTGGGTGGCCGCAGGCCTTGCTGTTGCGGTGCTCTGCTTGGCGTTGATGATCAAGCTCGAGCGACCGGTCGTTGAGCCGAAGGCAGACGACGACACCGAGCAACAGCAAGAACCGCAGCAGATACAACTCGTTCAACAAGAAGCGCCTGCAGACACATGGGAGCGCGGAGTACGACTGGAGAGGGCACGGACTCTGTAGGGCTGAGAGGGTGTAAGTTGGCACGAACGCAGTATTGATGATTGATGCAGTGACGAGGAATGGCAAACTGGGACAGGTTATGGCGTTGAGATCAGGTACGGCAAGATGTACGATGGCTGCATTTTCTGGTTAGGGACTTGGTCTTTGTAATATTAATTCTCGGGCTTACTCAATGATCCCATCGCAGCATCAGACTCCTGTCTATTGAGGCCCCGTCTTGCCATCTTCCCAGTCCTTCACCGCAGCCGACAGTGCCCTTTTCGCTCGAGCCTCCCGGGCGCGGAAAGGTCCATTGAAGGTCTCGGGTAGAGGCAATTTGCTGTTGGCATGATCGTCGGCGAATTCGACAGTGCTGTCCTGGCCTTGGGCTTGTTTCGCGATCTTGATGGCCTCGTGCAGCATGTCTCCACCGAGACCTCGACGTCGGTACTTTGTTCTCGTCGTCCATGCACGAATGAGGGCCTTTTTGTCGCCAATTTTGCGGCTAGAGCTGCCATCAAGACGGAGAATGACGGCAGCAATGATATCCTGGCCGAAACGGGCTCCGATGATGGTGTCTTCGACTCCATCCGAGTTCTTCAGCCAGCCAAGCCAATCCGTGTCCTCGGCGATGCGAATGTATGCACTCGTGTAGAAACGGACCGCCACAAGGTATGTAATGATGATGCCGGGATACGTGATGAGCATGGCGCTAAAGTCGTCGCCAACTCGTGCAACGTAGTGCGCGACCGCCAGTGCGGCAGCAAATGTGGCCAGAGATACGGGGTGAAAGATGATGGTGCGCGAGGCGACTTGCCGCTGCTGCGCGACGCTGTCCACGACCAGCTTGAGGGCATCCTTCTTCTCCTTGGGGTCAGTGAGGACCTCGAGTGAGAGCGGAGGCAGCTCGTCCAGGTTGGGTGCAGGCGCAGACATGGCAGTGTCGGTTGGTTGGTGTCCAGAGTGTCAGGATGTCGCGCGCATGTCCTGCAGGCAGAGGCTGATCACTCGAGAGGGTTGCAGACAACGACCGATAACCGACAGCGCGGAACGAGAAGGATATGCTTGAGAGAGAAGCTTGCAAGGGAGTCAAAAGGCAAACGAGCCCGTGGATGTCGCTAACGGGGTTAAACCGGCAACACGGCCCTCGGCGTCGAGGCTCGTGTGAAGCCGTGATAGCCGGTCTCGAGGTTTCTACGGCCGGGCAGGGTGGATCGCTCGGTGTCCCAAAGAGGCAAACTCAATCAGCGACAAGCTTAGTCGCACGAGCAATCAACGTCTCGGTGTCAGAGTTATGGTTAAAGCCAATAGTCGAGGCGCGCCACTGACAGGTTGACGGCTTGTGGGAGGAAGAGTTGGAGAGAGGAAGCTATCCCCTGCGCCCGGAAGCACGCTAATTCCGTGCCGTTTGCCGAGACCCTTGAGATCTCGGGAAGGCCCTGCAGCCAAGCCTCTTGGCATCTGGCAGCACGTGGGGGAGGAGCGACCCATTGATTCGCCTGCGCTCCTGCCTCAGCTCCAGTGTCTCGTGCCTCATCCTAGACCGAGCAGGGCAAGAGCTTGAGCCTCGTCCAAAGGCAGAATGCGAGAGAATTTGCCCGTGGACTGCAGAGGAGCGTCTTGACTGGACGATGGGGAGTGGGTAAGAGCGTGATGGGGAGGTGCCATCGGTTCGGACGGAACTGGAGACGTCGAGTCTAGAAAGCGTCGTAATGGGCCTTTTCATCTCTGATTGTTTCATTCTTATATCAGACGCTGTCTTGTCAGCTTCCAGAGAGAAAATCTGCTTTCTTTTTTGGTGGACAGGTGCAAAGGCTTCACTTGTTTCGTTATCAAGTGCCCTCGAGTACACGCAATATCAAACACTGCCGCCCCTTTCTCTTTCGATTCTTTTTTATTCTCCATTTGATATACACTCTTAATATTAGCCGCAATGGCTGACACCGAGGCCCGGGCCCCTGCGGCCGCCGTCGCCAAGACGAGCGGCGGAAACAATGCTTTCCACAACTTCCACAACGACTTTGCCCACATCGCCGACCCCAACGAGCGTCGTCGTCTCGCCCTTGCAGAGATTGACAAGGCTCCCTTTGGCTGGTATCATGTTCGAGCTTGTGTCGTCGCCGGTGTCGGCTTCTTCACTGACTCTTACGACATCTTTTGCGTCTCCATGCTCACCATCATGCTTGGCATCGTCTACTATCCCGGCAAGGGCAAGCTCCCTACCAGCTCCGATAACGCCATCAAGCTGTCTACCTCTGCTGGCACCGTCGTTGGTCAGCTCGGCTTTGGTATGCTGGCTGATATTGTCGGCCGAAAGCGCATGTACGGCCTGGAGCTCATTGTTATCATCTTTGCGACCCTGGCCCAGGCCTTGACTGCTGGCTCACCTTCGACCTCTCTCGTCGGCCTCATTATCTTCTGGCGTGTGATTATGGGCATTGGAATTGGTGGTGATTATCCTCTTTCTTCAATTATTACTTCCGAGTAAGTTTGTTCTGTGGGAATGGCTTCACGCCCCCGACCCTCAATCTCTTTACTGACACACTCCACCAGATTCGCTACCACCAAGTGGCGCGGTGCCATGATGGCTGCCGTCTTTGCCATGCAGGGTATCGGCCAGCTTTGCGCTGCCCTCGTCATGATGTTCCTGACCCTCGGCTTCAAGTCCTCGCTTGAGGGTGCCCCCGACACCAAGACCTGCACTGGCGATTGCCAAGTCGCCGTCGACAAGATGTGGCGCACCCTGGTCGGTTTCGGTGCCGTTCCCGCCTGCATTGCCCTTTACTGTAAGTGCTAAGACCCTTGGCCCTGCTTCTTGGCATGCGTGCTAACATCGTGGGGAACCCAGACCGTCTTACCATCCCTGAGACCCCCCGCTACACCTTTGACATTGCCCACGATGTCGAAAAGGCCGACGAGGATGTCAAGGCTTACATGACTGGCAAGCGAGAGGGTGAGACTGATGAGGTTGCTCGTGCTCAGGTCCAGCAGGGTGCTCGTACCAACCTGCAGGTGCCCAAGGCCAGCTGGGGAGACTTCTTCCGCCACTACAGCAAGCTCAAGAATGCCGCCCTCCTCCTCGGAACTGCTGGTTCATGGTTTTGTCTCGACGTGGCCTTTTATGGTCTCAGCTTGAATAACGGAACTATTCTCAAGGTCATCGGTTACTCATCCAAGGACGCCAACAACGTTTACGAGTTCCTGTACAACACTGCTGTCGGAAACATCATCATCGTCCTAGCCGGCGCTGTTCCCGGATACTGGGTTTCTGTGGCGACCATTGATACTATTGGCCGCAAGACCATCCAGCTTGGTGGCTTTATCATTCTTACCATCCTGTTTATCGTGAGTAGTTGTTTCAGGGAGTCGTCACTGGATGCTAACTTGTACCAAGGTCATGGGTTTCGCCTACTTCCACATTCCTTCCAACGGCCTGCTCGCCATCTACGTGCTCGCCCAGTTCTTCTTCAACTTTGGTATGTCTACCCTTCTTCCTTTTCAAGTTCCCTTCATTAATAGACCTAGGTCCCAACACCACCACCTTCATCGTTCCCGGTGAGGTCTTCCCTACCCGTTACCGATCTACCTCCCACGGTATCTCTGCCGCCTCTGGCAAGGTTGGATCCATCATCGGACAGGGTGCCATCTCCATCCTCCGCACCCGCGGTGCTACCGAGGACAACGAGGCTCCCTGGATGGACCACGTCTTGGAGATCTACGCTCTCTTCATGCTTCTCGGCTGCCTCACCACTCTCCTGATTCCAGAGACCGCTCGTAAGACCCTCGAGGAGCTCAGCGGGGAGGACGACTATGCCAACGCCCATGAGAGCATCGTCGACAACGAGTCTCACAACGGCAAGCCCGAGAGGACCAGCGTCTGAGGGCAAGATGACTGCTATTGGTTACGGGATTCTTTTGGAAGACTGATCAATCACATTGCATGTCTTGCAACAGGGTTAATTAAAAGCAAGCACTTGTACCTCTATCCAACATAGCTAATAGATTGTATCTCAATCGCTGACTTGTGACGTGTGCATCGTGACAGTGGGGGGTTAAAGTGTTAACGCAATAGCAAACTAAGGTATCGTTGTCCCAAGTATTCCAACCCAGTCGTGAACCCGAAACACCAAAGGAAAGTATCACCACAGTGTATCATCATTACTGCTTCTTGCCTCCCAACAGGCCACCGACAAAGTTGCCAGCGCCCTTGGCACCCTCAGTTGCCTTGCTAGCGGCACCCTTGCTGCCATCAGCAACAGCACCAGCCGTGGTATTCAAAGCCCCTGAGCCGGGGACATTCTCGTTGACGTAGCCGCCCTTATCGTCCTTGCCCTGGCGCTCGGCGCGGTTGACGCCCTCCTTGGAGGCCATGTCGCCGACGGGCTGGAGGAGGCCGCCCTGTCCGACCTGACTCGTGGCAAGGTTGTTGACGTTGTCTTGGAGGGTATCGACTTGTTCGACGCCGGTCACCTTTGTCTTGTCGAGGTTTTCTGTGGATGTTAGTGGGAGGGCAGAGTAAAGGGGAGGAGGAGCGTACGCTTGGTGGCATAGCTGGCCTTGTTATCCTTTGTGAACCATCGAAGATAAAAGTCTTCGATCCAGGGCATCCACTTTTCGTACTGGTCGTTGTAGTTTTTCTTTGCCCACTCCATGATGACGGATTTCAAGTGTTCTGAGCTGGTCGTCTTGGTTGAACAAAATTACCGCGCAACAGCACCGATTTTATATCAAGTCTTTGCATCACTTCCCTTAAAGGTGGGTACGTCATCTAGGACCAACCCGAAACACATGGGATAGCCCTCATAGGCTGCTGCGCCGTTGATGGTGGTCGAGAGTGATGCCATCTGGGTGTGGCGCGTGCGACTCTCATCCTTGCTAAAACCGGTTCTCGTGGCTGGTCGACGTCATTTTGGGCGACGTGGGGGTTGGCGGTTTCGCCACAGGCACAGCGGGGAAACTGGCGATGGTCTAGAACTTGATCAGCCGGGACAGATCGTGGATCGGTCAATAAACCCGGCCTGTCAAGCAAGTCACGTTGGATGATGAAACGTTGGTGACGATGATCAGGGACTGAAACGCTATTTTGACTGCTGTCATGGTGTCTATGATCTATCCGATGAACCTCCCATACTTGGCCCACTCGTCATCCTGCTTTAGTCTCTCCATGTCCTCATCCCTCAGCGACAGCGCAGCAGTAATCTCGCCGTCCAATCTCTTGGGCATGAGATACATCAAGCTCTCATATGGCTCAAACCGCGGTCGTCGCACAGACTCGGGCTTGCCCAGCCCAAAGCCAAAGTCGAGCTCGTAGCAATTGATCTTTGCCCACGAGCTGAGCTGGATATCGCTCGTTGGGTCCGTCTTTGCAGCCAGCGAGAAGATGGACTTGTCTGGCGTCTGATGTATAGCTGTTGCGAATGCGCGAGTGCGGAAGCGCAATCGGTCTGGATCCAGTTCTGAGCGCAGACGTGATGCTACCGCGCCGAGGGGTTCGGTCGCGATTTGGTGCACTGTTGCGTTGTGGTAGGTCATGTTCTGGAGGAGGCCGGGGTAGCCTTTTGGGGCGCCAACTTGGGTGCGCGTATCGACGGCGCGCGCGAATTTGGCATTGGCGCCGGCGTCCAAGCGGGCGAGACGCACACGGCATACGCACTGCCAGATGAATGCTGTGAGCGCATCGTCTGTTGAGACGAACTTGGTAGATGCATCCAACGTGCTCGACGCCTTGGACTTGAGCTCCGTGAGTGAGGTGGGGCTGAAGGAGAAGAATGCCCAGCTGGCGGGCGGTGGTGCGGGCGGCGCTTCAGGCTTAATCTCTGTAGGAGGTTGGAGGATTTGCTCGTCTAGCTCGGGACCTATTTTGTAGTCGTGCAGGAATGGAATGGCAGTCTTCCGTTCTGTGGTCATTGCGGATATTTCTTCATCTGTAAAACGCTCGTCGCGGCAGGCTTTTGATAGGAGGCGGATGATCTCGCCTTGGCCCGTCATATCCATGGCACCGTGCTGCCCATTGACGGTCAAGATGAGACCGCCCGCAATAAAGTTGAGTTGAAATAGCAACACAGGCTCAGGATCATCAGGCGAATAATTAGGTCCAAGAGGAAGTGTCTTTCTCGGCGCAATGACATTCTCGTCAAACATGCTCATAGGAAACTCGGCCTTCCTAAGCCCCTCCATGGTAGGCGCTGAAGCATCCTCTCGGAGGTCCTTGATGATGAGCGGCGGCGTCTTGTCTAGCGGTTTGATCTTGAAGACGCCCGTGTTTCCTTCACTGGCACCTTCCCCCTTGACCTGGCCTGCTACCCAGGGGAACTTCTGGGATAGGGTCTCGAGGCCATGCTGTAGGGTGGCGATGACGCGGGGGTGTGTGGAGGGGTCTTCGATTGGGAAGCAAAGGCTGATTTGGGTGTAGATCCTCAGCATGGGCAATTGGCCCAGCACGTCGAGCTCGAGGTCTAGGGCTTGTGTGTTTAAAGAGTCCATGTTTGAAGTGATGCTTAATCTTGTTGTTTCCTCAATCGTCTTCAATCAACGAGTATTTGTAGATGCAAGGGAGGATCGTCCCGCCCGATGCGCTAGTCCCGATTTGGAGTCGTCAGAATGAGTCGATCTCGACACGGCCTTTTTGGGTTTGGCCGCGGCGAAGCTCTCCTGACAATCTTCAGTTCCGTCTTAATAATATCGCACAAGAGTCATGCTTGTTAATTCATGCGTGTTATAGAGTGCCAAGTAATTATGTGACTCATCGAGTTCTTGATTGCACGTAAATCGGTCCTAACATCTCTTAGCATTGACGCGGCGAACGGTTGGTCTTATGCTGCAAAAAGCCAGTATCTCTAGATTTGGCATCACTATACTCCGAGTTACACAATTATATCATCAATGACGGTATGAGACTTCTGCAAGCTATTGACCTCGTGAGGTTTACGGTCTCTAAGTCGTTTTAGTGGGCTGGGGCTGTGTAAGTTCTGTGATAAACCTATCATTAAGGACTTATTGTCTTATCTAGAAGCTAAGCTATGTTATAGATCAGTTTTCATTTATTTGTTTATTTTTCTTTCGTTGTCCCTTTTAAACGATTTCGCTGTAAACTTCAAATGTTTGGTCTGGCAACCAATAATCACGTGTGACTCCGCGTTGGGTCGCAACAAGGCGGTGGTGGCGCAAAGGTATTTGCAGGCAGCAGCTCACAAGATTAAGGACTTAGATTCCCTCTGCTCAAGCAACATCCGAGCTCCGATTCCTCTCTTCTCAAACCACAGTCTCAGATACCGTATCTGCCATGTCAGGTACCGCGGATCAGAGTCAGAGCGAGGCTCGCACCTACTATTGCGGCTGCCCTGCTGAAGCCCAAGATGAAAACCTCTGCGATACCTGCAATCAAGTCAACCTCGACGAGCTTCTGGACTGCAATACCGTGGCACTCTTGAATAAACCCAAAAACATTTTCCGTCTGGGCCATATTGCAGGGTCAAAGTGTGCTCTCTGCCAATTCCTTCGGGCTTGTCTGCCTCAGGGGACATTAGACACCAAGGATGTCCTGAACAAATACTGGCTGAAAATTGGTCGGGCATCGCCACTCTTCGGCGCCCAAGGACTGGGACTAACCGAAGTACCGGCTCTCCAGATTTACCAGCAGACTCGCTACAGCCAGCCAGGATTGGCTTCTGGGTCAAGATCGATTTTGCTCGTTCACGAAGCCCCAACAATAGCAGGCAGGCACGCAAAGAACGAAGCAGATGTCGGTTTAATTGCGGGATGGCTAGAAACCTGCAACCAGCTTCATTCTCAATGCAAGCACGACCCCGGACAGCCTATTCACGATTTTATTCCCGGCCTACAGTTCATTGACTGCCTCACCATGAGAGTCGTGTCTGCCACAGCCGCATCAACAGAATATGCGACACTAAGCTATGTTTGGGGCGGCCATTTGAATGTGGCTACATATGCTCCCAATGAAACTATCGACATGATGCCCAAGGTTATTGAGGACACGGCCCTGCTTGTTCGAAAGTTGGGAATTCGGTATCTGTGGGTTGACAGATACTGCATCCCTCAAAATGACACCGCAGCCAAGCATTGTCAGATTCAAAGAATGGGCGACATCTATGGCCAGTCTATGTTGACAGTTATCTCTGCTGCTGGATCAGATCCTTCGCAGGGTCTTCCTGGAGTGACTTCGGTCTCGCGGAATCCTTATCCAGAAATTCGACTTGGAAACCGTTGTTTCATCGGGTTTCTATCTCCTGCCATTGAGATGTCTAGGTCCACTTGGAATACGCGCGGCTGGACTTATCAAGAAGCAATTCTTTCCAAAAGGCGACTGATTTTCACTAAAAGCCAAATCCTGTTTGATTGCCTTGGCTTTCATTCCACAGACTGCATATCTGTGCCTCATCGCACTTTGCATTCTCGAACGGGCGTTTACTACAATAGGCTTGATTTTGGGAGGTCATTCCCTTCATCACTGGACTTAAGAGACCCGCGTAAAGTCCTGGACCTGATCAGTGATTATCGGAAACGCGATCTTTCCTTCGACGATGACGCCCTTCATGCTATGGCTGGAATCTTTGCTGCCTTCAGGAAGCTAAAACAACCCGTGCAATTTGTTTGCGGCCTTCCGATATTTTACAAAGAGCTTTTGCAAGCGGATACAAGACAATTTGCACTTTTACAGTCTCTTTCATGGGACGGAACCGCATTGAGACGTCGACCCCAGTTCCCAAGCTGGACCTGGCTGGGATGGAAAAGTCCTGGAGATGAGAAACCGTCTGAGTTGGTGTATTCCTCATATCTTCGCTATATTTCACCTGAAACAGCCCAGTCATCTGGTACATTATTCCTGAACATTACTGCCAAGTTTGAGTATCGTGATGGGACGGTGCTCGACTGGGAGACATCCTACGCGAGTATTCTAGAGCTCGATAGTCAATCTCATCACCCAACCCGCTTGAAGCTCGCGGGCTGGACGTTCCGTGGTAAGGTCTGCTGGAATGGAACCTGGAGATTTGTTGCACCCTTTGCTTGCCTTAAAACAGCACACCGATATCCCCTTCGTCTTTTTCACAAGTCTAACGTTGTGGAGGATGCAAGTTCTTGTGATGTGCTTGCTTTTCTTTTACAGACTTCAAGAGGTTCCTTTATAGATATGATACTTTTTCGAGAGATCCACGGAGATGATATGTACGAAAGGATTGGATATGATTGCCAATATTTGGATCCTAATGATTCCTATGAACTTATTATCAGTCCGGATTTAAAGCATGCTACCTTTGGAGACCTAGAGTTGGAATGGGCAGAGATAGTTATAGTTTAACCCTAGATTAAAATACAAGGTAGTAAGTTTTAGATTATTTTCTATGAGGCTGCATTAATCTACCTTCTAGTAGTAAATAAGAGTTGTTAAATATCAATAAGTAGGAAGGAAAATTACAAGTATTTAGATTTATAGCATAGTATAGATATTATTATCACAAGTGTATAATAACCTAGTTAAACACCTCTGATATATTAACATTCTGTTCCTAGTCTCTCTATTTTGCATGTTCCTTATATGTTAGATTTCTTTACGCCTGTATTATCTTACAGCAATGCTCGGTGCACCACGTTGACATTTCCTGTCACCACGGTCTTGACATGCAGATAATCCTCAATACCGTACTTGCTTCCTTCTCTGCCCAAACCTGAGTGCTTGACTCCTCCGAACCTGCAATTCTATTAGCAAAATGACATTAATTACGACAGCAGGTGAACTGACGGGGCAGCGGCGTCGGACATGACACCAGTGTTCACTGCAACCATGCCGAATTGCAGTTGCTCAGATACCCGCGCGACCCGGTTGACATCTTGTGTAAAGATGTATGATGCTAGGCCGACCTCACACTTGTTGGCAATATCGAGGACCTGCTCTTCGCCGTCAAAGCTAAAGATGGGTGCTAGAGGACCAAATATTTCTTCCTTGACTAGGCGCATGTCGGTGGATACGTTGGTGAGGATAGTGGGCTCGAAGAAGTTGGGTCCTGAGTAAACCATTGGTTAGTTCTGATGTCCAAAAGAAAAACCCGATCCTTGAATCTGATAGTTGATAGATACTTACCAAGGTCTGTTCGCCTCTTGCCTCCAGCCTCAACCTTGGCGCCAGCCTTCAAGGCGTCTTGAACGAGAGCATTTACTCTCTCAGCCGCAGCGGCGGTGACAAGTGGGCCGTGGGTTGTCTTGCTGTCGAAGCCAGATCCGACCTGGAAGGCGGCGACAGCAGTTTTGAGCTTACGAATGAATTCGTCATAAATGCCCTTCTGGACAAAGATTCTGTTGGAGCAGACACAAGTTTGACCCGATACTTTGAACTTGCTCGCAATAGCCGCCGAAACCGCAATATCCAAGTCGGCGTCGTCAAAGACGATAAAAGGAGCGTTGCCACCAAGCTCGAGACTAAGCTTCTTTAGCGTGTCGCCGGACTGGGTCATAAGGATCTTTCCGACCCGGGTTGATCCTGTAAAGGAGATCTTGCGGACGGTGTCGTTGGTACAAAGGGCTTTTCCGATAGCTGGTGTGTTGTCCAAGGCGTTGATGCTGTTGATGACGCCCTTGGGAATACCGGCTCTTTCTCCGAGGACGTATAGTGCGTTCGCGGTGAAGGGGGTCTCGCCGGCTGTCTTGACGACGGCTGTGCAGCCGGCGGCGAGGGCGGGACCGAGCTTTCGGGTGATCATGGCGGCGGGGAAGTTCCATCTGAAGTCAGTGTCAGCTCCAACTCATCTCGTGATACTGTCGGGATATGAGTCGCCCTGGGAAGTGAACATACGGTGTGATAAGACCGACTACTCCAACAGGCTCCTTGAGGACAGACACCCGGAATCCAGGTGTGCTATGAGGAATGATGTCGCCGTAGACACGAGGAGCTTCCTCAGCAAACCACTCGAGGAAGCTGGCGGCAAAGAGAACTTCGCCATGGGCATCAGGACCAGCCTTGCCGTTCTCCCAGGTGATCAGAGTAGCGAGATCATCCTTGTTCTCGATCACCAGCTCGTACCATCGGCGCAGGATTCTTGAACGGTTGCGACCTGTAAGAGAGCGCCATGCGGGAAGGGTAGCGGCGGCGACTTGGACGGCTTTTTCGGCGTCTTCAGGTACGGACTCTGGGCATGATCCGATAAGGGCACCGGTAGCGGGGTCTGTCGAAACGCACGATGGTTAGTAAGAGGTTGCAACATCTTCAAGAAGTCAATTGAAGAATTGAGATGCATACCGTGAACATCAAATCTCTTTCCAGATACTGACTCAATCCATTGACCGTCGACGTAGTTCTTGCCCACGAAGAGCGACTGGTCTTTGAGCTTGGGAACCGCGGGAGCCATTGTGAACAAAGTGTGATCAAGATCCGGCTGTGAATGATGGTACAAAACAGCTACAGAGCTTGGGTGAACATGGTTGTTAAACGAGCTCCATGTCATTAAGAAGCCTGAGCTCAAGCTTGTGAGATGCCGGGGTCCGGGGTAGCTTGGCCGAAGCGCACGCGGCAAGCAGCTCCGAGCGCCGGAGGTTTGCTTTGGGCAATTGATAGCGGACCCGCCCGTGGATATTTACCCCATCCGTAAAAGTGACAGAATGCGGAGGATTGGCGAATTCTCCTCATGTGATGTGACGGACTGTGGAGACGACGTGGGTAGTTGGGAAGGACATGGCGAGCGAGCGACTCTTCCCCCACGTTTCGGTGCAGATGGATCGTGAGGGGAAGAAAACTCGTGGCTCGTGCTGGAGCCGAGTCAAGCTTGCATCCGGGACGTTTACCGGTGACAACAGTCTGTGGAGACGGATCGACTTGAGGGCAAGCTTCAGCGAGCCATTGAGAAGCTGTCAATTGAAGAGCTTCGTCCAAGGTCCCGATTGCGGCACAAGGGTCTGAAATTGACCAGTCAAATACAAGCCGCGGTTAAGATATCTTGTCTCCCAAGTCAAGTCTTGATCAGCAACTTGAACATTGTCTGTTTGTCTTTACTGTGCTGCATCATCATCAATTGCTCTATTCTTTACCTCACAAACGACAAACAGCACCCATACCGCCACCATGAGCAAGACTGTCCAGACGGTCGATCTGTCCAACACGGCCAGCATCTACCACGGACCCGCGACCATCTCGAGCGGCAAGGTGCTGCACATCTCTGGCCAGCCCGGCAGCACCAAGGACGGCTACGTCCCCGACGACTACGAGTCGCAGATCCACCTTGCCCTCCTCAACGTCCGCAAGCTCATCATCGCCGCCGGCGCGAGCGTCAAGGACATTGCCAAGCTCACCGTCTACATCGTCAACTACGATGCCGCGAACCGCAAGCACACGCGCCACCTCCAGCGCTTCTTCAACGGCCACAGGCCAGCTATGACGCTTGTGCCTGTTGCCAAGCTGGCTGTTCCTTCGTGGCTTGTTGAGATTGACGCTGTGGTTGCTGTTCCTGAGCCTTCTCTTCCCCCTGCTCTTCCTGCTGCCCAGGAGACCTATGATGTTGTCATCATTGGTGCGGGTCTGGCTGGTCTTAGTGCTGCTCATGAGGTCCTCAAGGCTGGCTTGACTTGCGTTGTTCTTGAGGCGCGGGACCGCGTGGGCGGCAAGACCTGGAGCCAGCCCAATGCAGATGGAAAGGGCG
Organism: Fusarium sp. JS1030; assembly: GCA_000966855.1. NCBI lineage: Eukaryota > Fungi > Ascomycota > Sordariomycetes > Hypocreales > Nectriaceae > Fusarium > Fusarium sp. JS1030. The sequence goes on from JWIW01000086.1 coordinate 16,389, forward strand.
TAATTGACCTCGGTGCTGCTTGGATCAACGACTCCAACCAGAGCAGGGTCTATGCGCTCGCAAAGCGATACGGTGCTGAGGTCATTGAGCAGAACACGCAGGGCAATGCTGTTCTGCAAGACTTTGACGGAAAATGCTCGCCCTTTGCTTACGGAGAGCTTCCTAACGTAAGTGCCTTATCCTTCCATAGATATCTGGGTGTATTTACTAATATTTGCGCCTCTAGTTCGATGAAGCCACCAAAAAGAACGTCGCCGAGATTAGAGACCTTTGCGAGGCCGAGTGCCAGGCCCTCGACACATGGCGGCCCAAGGATACATCCATCGACTCCTTGACCTTTGAGGCTTTCCTCCGCTCCAAGGGGGCCAGCGAAGCTGCTCTCGCTACTGCCATGGTCTGGACTCGTGCCATGCTTGGCCTCGACCCCAAGGACATTTCAGCTCTGTACTTCCTTAACTACTGCAAGTCCGGTGGTGGTCTCCTCCAGATGCGCTCCGACCGCAAGCATGGTGGCCAGTACCTTCGAATCCGACAAGGAACCCAGATCTTTGCCAAGGGCCTTGCGTCATCTCTTCCCGATAACATAGTCCGACTCCAAAGCCCCGTTCAGACCATTGTGCAAGAAAGCGGGCGCTCCATCAAGGTCCAGGCCCAGGGCGCTGTCTACTCTGGCCGCAAGGTCATCACTACTGTGCCTGGCCCTGTTCTCAAGAACATCTCGTTCTACCCCAAGCTTCCTCCCGTTAAGCAAGCGTGGGCCGAGTCTTTGACTTACGGATACTACACCAAGGCTATGATGGAGTTCAAGACGCCCTTCTGGGTTGAGCGCGGCTTCTGCGGTCTGGCCCAGTCTTTTATTGGCCCTGCTAGTGTTGTTCGTGATAGCTGCAGCCCCAAGGACAAGAAGTACGTCCTCACATGCTTCATGTCCGGTGAGCCCGGCAAGGCCTGGGCAGCCCTGTCCACACCCGACAGGGAGAAGGCTCTGGTCGAGCAACTCGGCAAGCTCTTTGGTGTCAACGACCTTGAGAGCCAATTCGTGCAGATGACCACCTACGAGTGGGTGATCGACGAGTACGCCGGCTGGGGCTGCCCCTGCACATCTCTGCCTCCTGGTGTTCTCGACACTCTCGGCGGTGATGGTCTCCGCGAGCCCTGTGGAAACTTGCACTTTGCTGGCACGGAGACGGCGGGCGAGTGGAAGGGATACATGGAGGGCGCTATTCGCAGCGGCGAGAGGGCGGCTGGTGAGGTGGTCAAGGACTTGAACGCGGGCGTTGTTGCTCGTCTGTGATTGTTTGTTTGTTGCTGTTGTAGAAAAAAGACATACCATGAAGCTTGTTTGTTAGATGCATATAAAATACATTTTCTCGTTTCTATTATCACCCTGTTGATCGTTTCTACTGTCTGTAACCATCTTCCTTGTGTAATTCGGCATGCTTTCATTATGGTTATAGCTACATGTATTGCCGATTAATTATCAGGATAACTTCTCTTTCCGAAGTCAAAGAGGCGAACCACAAGACCAAAGAACACAGTTTTTACGCTTTAGCAGTAACTCTTGCCGAAACCGCTGAGAAGTCAACACCAAAAAAATATTTACACATCATAGCATCTCGATAAAGGCATGTTTTCCTCTTGCTGTCATGCCCTCCCTCTACGTCGGCCAAAATGGCCGAGCCCCTCGTCTTGACACGAGCATCAAATTTTTCAGACGCCTGACACAAGCGACAGAGCTTACTGGCGATAGTTGCCTCGTCGTCATACCCGAGCTTCACAAAATTGGGGTAAGATAAGCCACCGGGATATAACTTTCCAGATCCAGATGCAGAAGCTATTTTGGTCCCCGCCAGATAAGCTAGTTTGCCCCGTCCGGTCGTCGGCGGCGGATTGCTAATCATGATAAGAAACCCACCTTCGCTATCAACTGCCTCTCTGGATCAACTTGAGATCTCATGCGGGGAATCCTGGCCAATCGATCTGAGAGCCGAGTCAGCCCAAGATCTGGCAAGCATCTGGGAGCGACGAGTGCGCCAATCGATCTGACACTGGAGGCGTCATGGAGGGTCTAAATGCCGGACCGATGAACCTCCAACAACCGGCGTGAAGCTTTCCCCGCATCTCGTGCATCTCATGGCGGCTTTTCTGAGAAGCTATATTGGGAGCTTGGGTCGTCTGCCTTTGCATTCTCACTTCACATCAGTCTCAAACACACAACGTCGTTTTTTTCATCATCAGTATTCCGTCATGGCTAAGAGCAGGGTTTTGGTCGTCGGCACAGGTGGCATTGGCACCGTGTCGGCTTATGCCTTGGAGAGCGGTGGTAAAGCTGAAGTTACGGCTGTGATGCGGTCCAACTACGATGCTGCTGTGCAGAATGGCATTGATATCGATTCGGTGCAGTATGGCCAGATCAAGGCCTGGAGGCCGACAGCTAGTATGTATACAATTCCAGCATGTGAATCTTTGACTAACCATGTAGTCACCAAAACCGTCCCCGATGTGTCCAAGGGCGACGTCGCTCCCTTTGACTACATCCTCGTCACGACAAAGAACATCGCCGATGTCCCTCCCACGGTGGCAGAGATCATTGCACCGGCCGTGACACCTGGAAAGACAGCCATCGTCCTCTCCCAGAACGGCATCAACATTGAGAAGCCTCTCATTCCCCGATTCCCTACCAACCCTCTCATCAGCAGCGTCGCTTACACGGGCGCGACTGAAACCGCACTTGCAAAGATCTACAACGACGACCCCGATTGTCAAAAGATTGGTGCCTTTGTCAGTCCTCAGGTGCCTACTGAAGTCGCCAACGAGGCTGCGAAGCGTTATGTGTCTATTTACAACCCCGAGGGCAAGCTCGATGTCATCTACGAGCCTGATGTCCCCAAGGTCCGATGGCGCAAGATTGCCTACAACGGCTCCTTCAACCCCGTTGCTTCTATCTTGCGCATGGACACTCCTCGCATGCGCATGAGCCAACACATCATCGACGACGTGATCCTACCCATCGTCGCTGAAATTCGTGCCATCGCGCAAGCAAACGGTGTCACGCTCCAGGATGATCTGATTGACGCCATCATGCACCAAGATCCCAACGACACAGCCTTCAAGCCCAGCATGTGTCAAGATTTTGAGAAGGGTAATCTCATGGAGATTGAGAACCTTGTAGGAGAGCCGCTGCGTGAGGCTGAGAAGCTGGGTATTCCCGCGCCGAATCTGCGCATGGTGTATGGCATCATGAAGGGATTGCAGCTCAAGGTCAAGGAGGAGAAGGGCCTTTGGAAGCCCAAGTTTGAGCCTGGTAACCTTTACGTATAGATGGTTAGACTCAATAGATAAAAAAGATTTGCATTTCATGAACTGTGTGTCCTCTTAAGTTAATGTGCCATGTGATATCCCTTGAAGTTGGGATTTGTAGTCCGTGCTTCGATGACCAAATTCGAGATCCATGCGCTCCGGAACTTGAACTTGCCTTTACGCTTCCTGGCGGCCGATCGGTACCAGATGATAGCATTTTGTTTTTGGGAATGGGGAATAAAATGAGACTGGGCAGAAGGCTTTCCCAGACGTTGGTGCTTCAAAACAACATCCATTGCGGATAAGAGAAACAAGTGAATTCAAGACGTATAGTATCATAGCGAGACAGCAAAAGGTTTAATGATGCAAAACAGGGCTCTCTTCAATTTTGTATACAGTCTATCTAGTATGCCGCTTCAACATCAAAATCTGTCAATTAAAAAGGGCCTTACAGCTTTGACAAGCGTCCGTCAGGCTGAAGAAGGGCAATGTAGTCCTTTGTGATCTCGTTGACGTTTTTGCAGCTTGCATGCGTGTTAGTAAGAATCACAAGCGTGAGAGTATATTAAGCTTACCCAGACAAGGCCATGCACGTCTTGAACTCGTCGTACAGCAGGTTGAGAGCCAGCTCAACACCCTTCTGGCCGTCGTACTGATACCCCATCAGCATCAACTGTAATTAAAGGAGGGTCAGAGGTGGTAAACCTACAGCGAGACCCCAGATTGCAGGCCGACCAGCAAAGCAAAAGTCAGCACCAAGGGCCAACGCCTTGAAAATGTCAGTGCCGCGACGGATACCGCCGTCTACAGCGACTTGGATGTGGCCCTTGGCGATGGGGATGATGTCGCGGAGGACGTCTAAGGTAGCAGGCACACCGTCGAGCTGGCGGCCGCCATGGTTAGAGATGATGATGCCGTCTAGGCCGTGCTTGATGGCCAGCTCGGCATCCTCAGCGGTGTAAACTTGTGGAGTTAGTGTTCTGCCGTGAAATCCTAGGATGCGAGGAAGGATACTTACTGCCCTTGCCCCAGATTTCCATGTTGGTGTGTTCTCGGAAAAAGGGGAGAAACTGGGGCCATTCGAGAGCGCAGTCTAGCTTGTTAGCAATGATGAAGAAGTTTTAGCATGGCAATGAAGCTCACCATAAGCCATAGAGTCACCAGCATCCTCCAGGTTGGACACGTCAACTCCGGGGTAGAGGTTAGGATATTCCATGCCCTTTGGAACACCAAACTTGTTGCGGTACTCGTTCAGTCTTCTGCCTAGGTAGGGAGCATCGAGTGTGACTAGCAGTGCCTTGTATCCGGCCTCTGTTTGAATGATTAGAGGTGATATAGCAATTGTATGAGGAGTGAAGGTGCCTACTCTCAGCCCGCTTGATCATTTGGATCATGGCGTCCTTGTTCCGGAGCAAGCTCATTTGCATCGCGTAGGGATTACCCTTCCCGTGGGAAATGACCTTTTCCAGCTCGATGGTCGAGTAGCAGCTCAGCCCCATGGCGATACCTGCAGCAGCGGCGGCCTTTGATGTTCCCTCTTCACCGTCATGGTGGGCCAGCTGCTGCATGGCTGTGGGCGAGAAGCCAAAGGGAAACTTGACCTTTGTGCCAAAGATGGTGGTTGTGGTGTCGATCTGGGAGATGTCTCGGAGGACTCGGGGGCGAATTCTGTACCGGTCGTAGGCCAACTCGTTTTCCCGGAGTCTGCCATATGTTAGAGATGATCATTCCTTGGTTGGTTGGTGAGAGACGTACGTGATTAGGTCCATGGCACCCTCATTGTAGTACTCTACAAGCTGTCAGCAAAGTAATTGGGCTGCAAAGGGTAGGTGGTTTACCTCTGGTTGACTTTCCCAACCTGGCAGAGCCAAGTCGCTCCAGGTCCTTGAGAGAATGGACCTGGTCATCGTAACTCTTGCCGCGGTTCGCCATTGCGTAGATTCGGAAAAAGATTATTCTAGAAGCCGGGAATAGAAAGAAAGTTGAAGCTAGAGGACAAGAGATAAGAGCAACAGAACAATTATAGAAGACTGTAGCCCCGATAGCACAATCAGCTCGAGATGGCCTCTGTGGAGTTGATTTTCAATCGGTCCCGTGTCAGTCGCGCCAAGGACCCTTCGGATGAACCCCCACACGATCTATCAGATAGCTCTATCAAGCGTCGCTTGTACTTACCAGAGTCCCAAGTGGGTTCCCGTGCTAAACAGGCAAGCTTTATCGGTAGCGCTGGATCCAGGACCCATGGGAAAACTTTCCGTAACAGTTGGACGCGAGATAAGGGCTGTTGGACGAGACTAGAATATTTCCCCCCGCAGTCTAGAGCCTCCCTTCCCCGCAGCGATCGCACGGACTTGCCTACCGATGAACCCCAGATTGCCTCGTGATCTTGTGGTTTGTCTCGTGGACATGCAGGCTGGCGGTGACGGGGACAGGGGTGGCGAACCCGCATCTCGGCTACTGCTCCGAGGGATTGTGTCCATGGAGGTGCCTTGCCACCTTGTTACGGCACTTGCGAGTCATGGATTGAGGTTCTAGAAGGTTGCATTGGTGCTGCTACGAGATGCCCTGGCACATGGAGGCTGAACTTTCATGGCATAGGCCAAAGCAAGGTACATGGCAAATATAGCAGACAATATTATTAGAGACATCATGGAATTGGTCAATTCTTTTGTATTCATGGATATGCAGATGACTCGTAAAAGACTGTGGTGTTCTATGCACCAAAACTAAAAAAAAAACCACAACTATAATGCTTGCTTATTCCTCTCCCTTGCCCAGCTCGCCCCCAGACTTCCAGATCTCGTACTCAAAGTCGGGCTGGAATTCCGTGTATAGCGTCTCCTAGAGAGAATGAATCAGCAAATATTCCTACTTTGGCTTCAAATTATGACTTACGGGGTCGGCGTTCACTCGGGCGGTAAACTCGGCCTCCTTGTCGCCGATAATGTTCTTTGGCAGTCCTGTGCTCTCAACCATGAGTTGAACCTCGCACGTGCGCTCAAGGCAGGTAAATAGGTAAGCAGCCTCGTCGACGGTGCCGCCTGTCGTCAAAAGACCGTGGTTCTGGAGGAAGATGACGCGGCCCTTGTCACCCAGCGCTTTGACGATGTTCTCTCCCTCTTGAGCACCGAGGACGACACCACCAAATGCTTGATAAACAGCCTGGGTGCCGTAGAAGTTGCACGAGTCCTGGTTGATGATATCGAGGGGCCGGCCAAAGGTCGACCAGGCCTTACCGGCGGGCGAGTGCATGTGGCAGGCTGCGTGGATGTCGGGTCGAGCGCGGTGGATGGCGCTATGGATGACGAAGCCGGCGGCGTTGATGGCGACCTTGTTGCCGCCGATGACTTGACCATCCTCGTTGATCTGCACCATGTCACTGGCCTTGAGCATGCCAAAGTGCTTGCCCATGCTAGGTGACACGTCAGTAGATGCCCCTTGCACGTGAGTAGCGGTCAGGACTTACGGGTTGATCCAGAAAGTGTCAGGGTCGACGGGATCGCGAACACTAATGTGCCCGCTGGTACCCTCGGTGAAGCCCTTTCGGGCAAAGACCCTAAAGGCACCGGCCATGTGCTCGAGCTGCCATTGCCGCTTCTTGTAGGGATCCGTGATGTTGGGGATTCCGGGGAACTCGTAACCTCCGGTAGCCACGGCTGCGGCGCCGTCCTTGAGGTGAGCGTCGCTCTGGACTGTGTTTAGGCTGGGCTGGGCGACAGCCTCGACCTTGCGCTCGATGGTCTGGGTGGTTGTGGTGGACATGTTTGGATAAGATAAGAAAAGGCTTTCGATAGATAATCGAGTGGAAAATGAGTGTGAAATGTTGTTGGCTGTCTGGATTCTCGAGGCTTATCAGATGGTCGAGATGTACGTTATCAATGTTTTGGTGGTTTTGCCACAGATCGAGATAATCTGCACATGTTGAAACTGTCGCCGCAAAAACACACCTATTCCCTCGGAATCATTCCCGGTATGCTCTGACGTAAAGTTCTTTGCCTTGCGGCCGTCTCGCTATCTGTTGCCTTTGCTATCAAAGTAGAAGCCCACAGCGAATGGGAGTGTTTCTCTCTGTGGGTTTCCTCTTCCAGAAGAGGACATGTTGCTGACGCCAATGATCCCTGTCTTCTCCACGCTCGGCATGGCCAACGACAAGCCACCGGTTGCATGACTCGGGCAGGGAATGGCCAGACGAGCATACAATAGTAGCAACTGGGCTTTTTGCTTTGCTTTACAAGTCCCACTCTTGAACCATTTCACTCTCACACGCTCTCAACTTCCCTTCTGCTGTGCCTCCCCCATGTCGCCATCAACCCGATCCAGCTACCAATCGCGGAAGCGCACAAAGACTTTTACCGGCTGCTGGACATGTCGCAGGCGCAAGATCAAGTGCGATGAGGGCAAGCCGCATTGTCGACAGTGTCGAGACAAGCGGGTTACCTGCGAGGGCTACGGTGCGAGGCTGCAATGGCTGACGCCTGATACCTGCGGCAAAGCCAATCTTCGCTCCGAGATTCCCTGCGAGGCTGCCGTCTCCCAATCCCTCAGACGCCATATTCCTGCTGGTAGGTTTTGCGTACAAAAATGTGATGGCTGGACTAACATGTGGCAGCGCCCCCCAGATCGGTCCTGGCCTGGAGCCAAGTGGAGGGCATTCTCCGCTTCATCGACTCGCTCGAGTCGGACCTGGGGTCGTCCAGTGGGGAAAGCGTCTGCGCGTCGGTCCAGAACTTTGGGGTATTCAGCGCGAAGCAGTCTCCAACTCCCGAACCCCCCGGCCCGGTTCCCGATCTGACTGACCTGCAGCCCGGCCCGGTGGCTCGACAGGATGATGATGGCGACTTGGATATGGGAGGAGAGGCAATCTCGACTTACTTTTTTGACAATTTTGCTTCGCCTTCTTACTCGGAGACTGCTGCCGCGTGGGACTTGTGCAATCTCTACGAACATCAGTCGCCTCTAGCCTTGCCGAGTTCAACGCATGACGTCTCCACGGTCGGGTCTGGGGAGATCGTACTGAGCCATGGAACCCTTTCGCCAAAGGTCGAGAAGCCACATGAGGACTCGGATGAAGCATGGCGTCTCGACTACAATGAACTCCTCCACTGCCTCGAACCCTACGTCGTCCCCGGCCAAGAGCGTTTCTTGATGGACCACTATCGTAACCGAGTCGTCAATATTTTCTGTGTCATTGACAATGCCAAGAGCCCTTGGAAGACGATACACCTGCCCCGAGTCCTGCAATGCGTCGGCGAGCTGAGCTTTGGTGGCTCGACGACAAAGATTCGGAATGCCCTGCGCAATGCTCTCCTCTCCATTAGTGCCTTCTTTTTATCCAATGATCACAAGACCGCTAGCCGTGAGGAAGAGGCAAAGAGATGGAGGACCATCGCTTCGAGGCATCGGTGTGATGCCATCGGGCTTTTGAAGCAGGCCGTTGAGACTGATCTTTATGGTGAGGAGCGGCCAAAGTACAAGGAGTTCTTGGCGACCATGCTGTCGATGATCACCATCAATGTAAGCTTCACTTAAAAATGTGTTTTGTGTTACTGCTAACACAAGGCTTGGCAGGTAATGTCAGGAGACACAGACACTTGCAGCGTACATCTCGACGGAGCCGAACAACTCATCAACCACATGAGCATACGAAAGCTCAAGTTCTCGCGCAAAGCCCAGGCATTACATAGGATTTACCTTTATCTACGAGTCATTTACGAAAGCACCGCCCCGAGAACCCAGACGGGCACAGGGTCCCGCTTCTCACCCTCGCTCGGCTCACACAGAGCCGTGGGACCCCAGCCTGGTAGCCTCCCCCAACATCTCTTCCTCGAGTCCCAAGAGTCGCCCTCATCCATGATGCCCATGGACACAAACTGCATCCAAGTACAGGATCCTGCAGCCGAGATGGTGGCTTATGAGTGCATCTACGGCATACCCCAGAGTCTCCTCCTCTTGCTCAAGGATGCCATCGAGGTCATCGATATAGTGGACCACGAGCGTGCCAAGACCGGGCGCATGGATATATCCGAGCCTCTGGCAAGCTTGTGTGATAAGCTGGAGAACGAGATAATGGATTGGCCTCTGGAAGAACGTCTCGAGTGGTGCCAGGAAGCAAACAGTGGGATCAGCGCCACGATCATCCACCACCAGACAAGAGCATTCCACAACGCCCTGATAATTTACTTTTCGCAAAATGTTCGCATGCTTGGATACCGATACCTACGGCAATACGTCCAAACAATCCTCGACAGCATCGAAGCCATTGAGAAGATCAAGGCCGAGACCAAGATCCTCGCAGCACCGCTATTTTGGCCCTCTTTTATCGGCGCTTCAGAGGCATTTGAGGCGTCGCATCAGGAGAGGTTTAAGAAATGGTATAATGATGTTTCTGTGTATGGGATAGAGGCAGTCAGGACTGGAATACAGGTTCTGCACCAAGTCTGGAAGCAAGGGCCGGCGACGAATAGACGGTTGATGAGTTCTTGGAGGAGCATCGTGGAGAAAACTGGAGATAGTTTGATGTTGACGTAGATAACATGAACTGACTAAATCTGTGCTTGGAATTGTTTGTGTAAGTAAGCCAGTATACTACTGGATCCTGAAGTCTTTGAGAGTGATAGAGCCTCCATGTTCCAACGCGAAGACGCTCCCGGAAGGCTCTTGTAAGAAAGTCGATGGAATCTGGGACATCAACTCCCCGTTCATAAGCCCATCAACGTAACATTCTCCGACATATAGGTAATGTTCGGCGGTGTCTTTGGAGGGACGGAGAATGTAGGGAACTTTCCCGCCAAAGAGAACTACCAAAACATCGCCAGGTTGTACGACTCGAGGGCCTAAGCCCATCCATCCCTTCTCCGTGACAAGCGCCTTTCGGAACATAAGGATATGTTGACTGGCGTGCTCCAAGTCATTGAAGGCATCTTCAACACTCATATCAGACAGTAGAGAGTCCATGATGGTACTGGTGACGATTTCGCGGTCTTTTGGAATCGTGGCCGCCGGACCCGCGTGAGGCTTGCCCTGAATCTCGTCCAGGTCTGCTTTCAGCTTCTCCCAGTGCAGTGCAAGGAGAAGCAAGTCACCTTCTGACGAATGACTCTGGTAATTGGTGAGATTGCCACCGTAGTCTATCAAAGTCCGACAAGCGGTTTCCCAAAAACTAGCAAGGGGCTGGGTGGGTGATTGACACCTTCCGCACTGATCAAAATTGGCAGCAAGACCTTCTGGGTTCCCGAAGAAATAACCGAACACAGTCTTCAACTCGAAGTGATCCTCTTCTAGATTGAAGATGATACTTTTCAAATGTTGAATGCTGTTGTTGTTTTCTGGATCATGAGCAGAGGTGTCGCTTTGTGAGCTTTGATTGGAGTTGTGGTCCTCTGAAGCGTCATCCGAAACATCCATTTCCGAAGCCTGATCAGAGCCATCAGTCCGCGAAGAGTCATCTGAAATATCCATATCTGATTCCGGATCAGCGTTGTCGTTTTCTGAACCTTCATCGGAGTTGTCTGTCTCTGGACCCTTTCTCAAACGATCGGCAATTGCCATGAGAACGTTGAGGCGTAAGTGCTGCGGAGAGCATCTGGGGCACATATCTGTCCCATCGATCGGCATATCTCGATGATATGGAGCTCTGGCATGTGCCCAAAGAAAGTTGAAAAGAGGGAGCAGGGCTGTCCAGTCGAATTCTGACTGAAAAGTAGCACCAATGTGCCTCTGAACCCCTGGGACTGAGGTAGTGCATGTATGACAGAGTCGAGCAGGAATCCACGAGCGACGAGTAAATTCCCATTGATGTCTAAATTCGAAGTGACATCTAGCGTAGCTTTGAACTTTCCGAACGAGAAGGGGTTCTGGGGAAGACGTTGAAAGGTTTGACTGAAATCAGGAATCCAACTCGCGCCAGAGTCACTTGAGGGGTTGAACTCGCAGAAGCATTCGTTCTGACACTTGCAGTTGATCAACTCTTGCTCCTTAATAGCTAGGCAATCAAGGCCCACTTCTGTGGTAAAGAAGAACTCCATTGCGTCGCGAAAGGTCTCTTGCACAGATTTGTTGTAATCAACAGGGAATCGACTGGCCAGGTCCTGAGGAATTAGCCCAAGAATGCCGTAAACCCGATCCCTCCGATTAGTTGCCAATGAGCTTCTAGTTAAGTACGACATCAAGGCAAAGGATGAACCACCAACTGTCTCCTGGTACCTCATTCGTGCCGTCTCAACGTTCACAAAGTTCCAGTTGTAAAAGGCGTCATAGAGTGGCTTTCGATCGAGAGAACGATGATTGCGAACAAGACACTTCTCTTGCCTTTGTTTCTTGAGTAAAAACGAATTCAGTATACGCTGGGCGGCAGAAAGGCTCTTCCAGGACACGAGACATGGCCCACACAGGAAATTAGGGTCGAATCGAGGGAGTGCTGCTTCTTGCAAAATCCAGGTCCGCGAGAACCAGGGGTTCTGGAAGAATGCAATCAAGGCGGCATCGAAGGAGTTCTGAGATCCAGCCTGATCTTCAAGGAAGTTGAGAAATGGCTTAGTATCCTCAGGTAATTCCTTGGAATCCTCAGGTAATTCTTCAGAATCCATGGCGTCGTCTATCCGCCTCAGGAACCGAACAGCTGGATCGATTTGAGGGGTCATCTCGCCAAGCCAGATTATAACGTGGCATGCAAGAGAGTATATGTCCCCCATCAATGGAACTTGTTGAGCCCTCTCCTCAAGCGATTCTTGGTTAATGCAGATGGCATCGATCCAGAAGATCATCTCTTGACCGGAGAGTCGTAGATGGAAGAGGGCGTCATACAGGTTTTTTCTGATCTGCATGCGTTTGCCATCTATCTGGACCTCGAAAGTGGGATGCTCGCTACCCCAAGCATAAGATAGCGCGGAGAAATGTTTGTGTGTGTTTTCGGCACGTAGGACTTCTATATCAGCCTTGGAGAGGTTAAGTTGTATGAGCGGGTCTGAACCCGGCAGGAGCTTCAATAGCCTGATCTGCTTTGTTCCTATTTCGAGCGGCAAGTTTTTGTAGATGGCGGTCTGGGCCGTGATATTGGTAGAATCTGTAGTAGAAGGCATGGTATTGAGAACAGAAAACAACTGAGTGTATATTCGACGATAAGCTGATTCAAGTGGTTATGTCTTGGGCTGCGGTGGGATGGAGGAAAGAAAAATTTTATTCACGGAGAAATTTTGCAGATTCTTGTTATATATAGGTGGTAACACAATGACGTGGCAAGGCAACAGATGCCTCATGCGAGAAGGACAGTATTGATAGGCTAGCAGGCAAAATTTATCAAGGAATTTTGTAAGTTGTGTCACTCGACTTAGATGCACAACCTCGCTGACTAACCTTCAGTGAATCCCGGTGGATGAATCACCATTCTACGTATGGCTATGTGAATGAGCCCTCCGCTATTGAGGTTGATGGAGTAAATTGGTATTGTATTCGATATTAGTTCAGTATGTAAAAAATAGATGATTGGCGGAGTTGCTGCCAGAGCATCTAGACTTTGGTGCTCACCACGTCGCCTTCCTCTTCGTGCACCACCGCCTCAATCCCGGGCCTCGCTTTTATTACGGTGACTCATGAGTATATAGTCAGCTTGGGGTATTTAATCACAATAATATAGGAGTAATACATAGCTAAGGCCTTTCTGCGAGTCAGTGCGTTCCTATTCTGAGCATATCTACTTAGTCTCCACATAATCAAACACAATACAGAGGGAGCTCTTTCAGTATAAGTAGGAAGCTGCATGAATAACAATACGGGATTCCGAAGACAACCACCGCAGAGAAACCTTGGCATTGTCAAGAAACTCGCATCAGTAGATTGACCAGTTCATTCGAAAGCAGATATCTAAGGGCAAAGGCATAGATGATAGGACTTTGAGCCCGTGGCTAGAGGTTCATGAAGTCTGGATGCAAGGGCCGGCGACGAATAGACGGTTGATGAGTTCTTGGAGGAGTATTGTGGAGAAAACTGGTGACAGTTTGATGTTGACTCATATAAATGTAAAAATGATATCCACGCCTGTGTTATGGGTAGAATTCTGGCGTGTAGAACGATAAAACGTCTCAAGGAACATCACCAGAGTTCGTTAAGAGTTACAAGCAAAAGGTTGTATTAACACAGTAACTGCGTCATCGTTCTATATTGCGGCACTTGGAAAGCGACTATTATGCCGCTCGATAACTCTGCGTATCCTCAAAGAGACTGGACTCATCATGCCAACTTGTGGCGACCTCAAGTTGTTTATGTGCCTCCCTAAGCAGCTCGAGCGGACCTAAAGCTGAGATATCTTGTACCCGCCAGGACACTGCTTTTGAAAGACCCCCGTAGGATCATACTTTGCCGCAGCAGCTTTGATGGCTGCGATATTCTCGTCTCCAAAAGTGGCAATCGGCTTCTGGTCCTTGTTGGCATAATTAAGGAACATCCAGTCGACAAAGGTGCCCTTTTCACGCGCAAACTCCTCCACTCCAGCGAGCCACTCTCTGGCCTGAGTATCGCCGTAGTCCTTCATCTCGGCTTCGCTGACATGCATGCCGGCCATGAAGATGATGGCATCCTCTGTGATCTGCTCGAGACCCATGACGTTGCCGCCACGTTCGAGGCTGCGGTTCGAGTATAGCGTGGGGAGGGGTTGGAAAAGGCACATGGTGGAAAAGTCACCACTAGGGGATTTGGCTTTGACGTTTTGGACGGCAATTTCATGGAGATCGATCGCCTTTTGGATCGTTTCTGGGTCATTCTTTATGGTGATGGTGTTCCAAGAATTACTACAGTTGGCGCTGCGTCAGAGGACCTGTTTCTCCAAGTGTCTTTTCCTACCTTAGGCAGGGAGACTTACTAGTAGCCATACGGTTGCTCGGACTCTGCTGCAACCTGTGCAAGAGTCGTCTGTTTGGTTGTATCCATGATGGCTGGAATGGCCAGGAGCCTTTTCATAGCGACGGGTTTCTCCTCGGCTCTCGTGTTGGCTAACATGGCCGTCACCGCAATATCACCCAATGAAGGCTGATAATTCCACAGAACAACGTAGGAGCTATATATGTCATTGGGGATGTTGGCTGTGAACTCAACGAGAGACTCGATCTGCTGCGGGGTAGACGACTTGGACATGACACGCATACCTCCCCAAAGCTGCGTTTCATCAAGTGTCTGAAAGTCGAACCGGGTGACAATACCAAAATTAGCCGATCCTCCTTTGAGAGCGAGGAAGAGATCGGCGTGCTCATCTTTGTTAGCTTCGACTATACGCCCATCTGCGAGGACAACTTGGTAGTTGACGACTTGGTCGCACGCCCAGCCGACACGAGGGATGTACCAAGACTTTCCGCCGCCGAGGGTGTAGCCGCCGACTCCAACATCGCCATCACGGCCACCAGCCACCACGACCCCGTACTTGTCGAGTTTTTCATACACTTCAGTCCAGCGGGAGCCTGGCTCGATGGAAGCGATCCTGGTTTCATTGTTGAACGTTACTCCGTTGAGGGCTCCCAGATCAATCGTGATACCATCCTCGATGTTGCTGCCGCCTTCCCACGCTATATGACCCCCGCTCCTTACGGCGAACTTGCACGTGCTGGACTTTGCGAGGGCTTTTACAGCCGCTGAGACTTCCTCGGCACTCTCTGGCCGGAGAATAGACCAGGGTCGCATGTGTTGCGAGTTGGACCAGTAGGTCGAAGTGCGGGTCTCGTAGATGGTCTGGTTAGGATAATACAGGCGTTCGCCGAGGCCAGCTGCACGGAGGTTATGCACCTATTTATGATATAAAAGTTAGCTGACGATGAGATACTGGAAGGAAATCTGTCCAAATAAGTCGCGTATGCGTCTGGAGGTGATGGCAAAGAGATGAGAAAGGTGGAAAGAAACGAACACATCGTCTGCCAGGAGAGCCGATACCAAGGTCGACAGCCACATCCAGCTCGAGCTCCAAGCCGACTGCCAGGGCAAGTGAAGTGCTGGAGAGCAGAACAGTTGCCAAGATGAAAACAGCTGTGATTCTACTCACAGCGGAAGTAAACGCGGACGACATATTGACGAGGTTACCACAGTTTCCTTTAGAGAAATGTGACTTTGGACAGACCAGAGATATCGACCGAGTTCTCTAGCATAAAACGAGGCGGCTGCTCATCAGTGACAACATGAAGCTGTTGCTGGACTTTATACGAACTGTCTAACCCTCAGGACTAACGAGTCGTTGAACGGGAAGTGCGGCATGCCATTAACGAGCATCCTGTATAGAAAGGTCGGTAATTGACATCGAAATGAAGATGCTACATGTCCATGGTCGACGCAGTAGCGTGAATACAAGGATGAGTGCCAGGTGAGAGAGGAGTTGGGAAATAATGTCAAGTCACATGTTTAGCCTGTTGTGCTGTTCTTTCACTTCGGAGTTCGAGCTCGGCGTTCAAGGCGGAGAAATCTGAGGTTGTATTCAAAGCTCAGAACTCCGGAGCTATGGCCGAGTTGGTTACATTCGGTTGCGATTCTGGGCGAGGCGAGTTCGCTAAGAGTGACGATCAAGTCTTGGCAGCAGTTCGAGGATTCACAAGGGCTGGGGTTGGACTCAATGTTGGATGGCTTGCAATAGACGCTAGATAAAATACATCAGGGGCTTCAACTAGTGCGGGAAGGCTGTAGAACAAATACGTGAATAGATATAGAAAATCGGTACTGATAATTATTCTGATGCCATGAGACTTCTAAATGCTGTCTTTCGCTATGTTCTTACGAGCACGAGGCACCATGACTCGGAGGGATCGGACGAAAAAAGCAATATAAACCTGCTAGAAACCCAGCTCCTGATGAATCACCTTAAAGCTCGTCTCGGCTGGAGATAATCAAAGGACGCGATTACCAAGCATCCGGATGCTTGGTAATTTGATACCAATTATAACCGCCAGATTTCTCGACCCTGCTTTCTCGTCCCAGTAAATATCTAGCCTTCAATATTTTCGCATTCTCCTGGGTCCGAACCTCTACACAAGGGCTTGCCCTTGCCCTTGTCTCGCTACCAAAATCCTTGGCAATGGAGCAAGGCTTCCGTCTCCTCGGTGTACGAATGATTACCGATAGTCCGAGTTGGGGAAGGAAGTCTGAGTAGCTTACTTTTTTCTTTTTATCACGCTCGCCAGACGGACTGCTTCTCATCATGCTTGTGGTAGTATGCAAATATATACGACCACTAAATTATCCGTGTGCAGTCATTTGGAAATATCGATAGGGACTGTGCGGACGAGTAATTATCAGGGAACCCTTAGAGCCGACATCATCTAGCTTTTGTCCGAAGACGGGATCACAGTTGCAGTAAAAGTCCGGACAAGTACAACTAGTGTCGTGGAGGATCTTCAAGTCGCATTCTCGCTTAATCGTTCCTTCTGTTGTGGCAGGGTTTGTTTTTTTCTCGGAATGTAGTGCCCCGACGTGTCACCATTCATAATGATGCTCCCGTACCATGATCAAGATAGTACTACCGAACGCAACCGATCATCCTCTGCCAAGGAATTTCCCCTGAATTGGGCAGCACGCGGCCTGGTTTGGCCTCGCCACAAGATCGACAGAGAACTTTCAGAACCCTAGCCTCACTTTCGTCCAAAATATCAATAGACAATCGTTCGTTCAGTTGCATGGACTGCTGTCTATGAAGCTCAAAGGAGTCTCCAAATGAGTGCTTCTTGTAGAGTCTCGTATAAATTACCACGAGACATAGAACTAAGGTATGTCCGTTACGGCATGCTTGGAATGGCATTGGAACCCATCACTTTGTCTCATTCGGAGGATAAGGTAGTTAGGTAGGCATGCATTGGAGACGAGAGTAACTTGGAGTGGGTCAAACCAAGACATGATACCGTAGTATTGCTCATCAAGAACTCCAACCACTTACATGGTTCATGCTGGCGAGGGGAAGATCTTGTGTCTTTTCCGTGTCCCCCCTTGGCGAGGATGTGCTTGCGATAGGGGCTCATGTCGACTCCCACAGGTTGATATTTGGCGCTCATTGTTTCCCTACGACGATATCTCTGGTCCTTGAGAGTTCAAGTAAAACGAAACGTTTGTCCAGAAATCTCTATGCGTATTGCGTATTACTTAAATTCCTCTTTTAACCAAAAGGCTTTGTCATTGTCTTTGAGATCACCAGTAATATTCCACCTCTGCTTCACCCCAGCGAAATTCTTAACGACGCCACGCGCCCTTATTTGATCTTCGAATAGGTCGGAAAACACGACGCCGGAAACGATATTAACTACAATAAGAGTTTGGGTACGGCGACTCAACGGGCCACTGATGGAGCCTTATGTCCACCCGAATGGCGAGATGTCAATTCTGCCGCCACCGCGCGGATACAAAGTCGATTTCGAGAACCCCCAGCGGCAATACGTCGAGGCTACATACTGGAGCACCGGCATCTTTTGCACGATAGGGTTACTCTTTTTAGCTCAACGGTTCTATGTGAGGTGGTACTTACAGAAGAGATATAGATGGGAAGATGGTATGTGAACAACTTGGAGGCAGCGGAACAGACTGTCCATGTTCTTTCGTTGGTATTCGAAGTTAACACTGCGCCTTGTAGTCTTCCTCATTTGCGCTTTTGTTGGTGCCTACTCTACTAATAGCCTACTCTAGCTATGGACTGGCTCAGAGCTAACATGTGATGTATAGGGAGTCATTTCCGCCGAAACTACGCTCATGGTTCGTAAGTCGTACCTAAAGACCAGCATTTGCAAGCTTCCCGCAAAAGTACTTGCTAATAACGAGAATAGGCGGGTTTGCAATTGGCGTTCTGGGAGTTCATTCTTGGGAACTTACCATTGAACGATTCCTCGTCTTCTCTGAGGTCAGTCACACTCCTTCGGACGCAGACCTAATGAGCCTTCAACGTGTATCCAACCAGCTGACGTTTGAATGCAGACCCTCTATCCTTTACCGATTCTCTATCCTATATGTTCCTTGTTTGCCAAGATGACGCTTCTGCTCTTCTACCTGGATCTGAGCCCGCAGCCGTGGTTCAGATGGTCTGTCTACGGTACCATGTTCTTTTTGTGTGGCTCACAGCTCGGCCTCTTTTTTGCTTCGGTGTTCCAATGCGACCCGATCGCTAAAGGCTGGAACCCAACGATTACCGGGCAATGCATCAACATGGCATCGGTGTACCAAGCGACAGCAATAACCGGGGTCATCTCGGACGTTTTCGTCATCACCATTCCGATCCCGATGGTCATCAACCTAAAGATCCCGAAGCGACAAAAGGCCGGCTTGATGTTGATGTTTATGGTCGGTACTATGTAAGTGCTGACAACCTTTTGACCCATGACAAGCAGCTGTAGCTCAACTTCTTTAGTACCATCGTTACGTCCTGTATTAGGTTGTACTTTATTGTGGTGCAGCTTCAGGATCTTGATGTCTGCTGGGGTGCTGCCCCTTCTGGCTGCTGGCTGTAAATCACCCTGGTGTCATGCACCTTTTGGAACCTTTATCTGACAATAGTTCATAGTATTATCGAGGGCCAGTTGATGCTCATTTGCACTACGCTTCCGACTCTCCGAACCCTTTTCCGGCACTTGGCGCCCAAGCTCATCGGCGAGCGGTCGACCAGTTCAAACACTGGAATCTCCGACAACAACAACATAACTATAGGTGGCAGTGGTGCAGCTCATAAGGGACCGAAACGAAGCAAGTACAGCCGTTTCGATGACACCTGCTATGGGATGGAGACGACGGTTAACGTCGAGCTTGGCGGTATCGACAAGCGTAAGAGCCAGAACCCGGGCTGGGAGCCGAGCGAAGGAGGAGACGCCGAGAGCCAGAAGAGCATCGTGAAAAGAGGGGGGATCCTGCAAACCAAGGTTACGTCGGTGATATATCATTCCGATGGCTAAATCACCGTTGTGGCGTATGGCTGTGAAAATGATCGTCCTCTGATCTTAAGGTTCATGGAAAGCATGGCCATTGTATTCTTCTGCTGATCTAGTATATGGCAAGGGAAATTTTGGTTAAGTTACTCTTCTTATTCTCTTTGTATCGCCGTATCAATCTTAGGCTTGGTTTTCCATAAGAGCAAGACGCTGCGATTGTGTATGATAACAAATTCTCGCCCAGAGTAGGGACTTGACATGAATCACGAATAGAAGCGCCCGTGAATGCGTATAGGATCCCCTGGGGGTCTTTAATCACGACCATCTCGTAAACTATATCATGGGAATTTTCTACCACCTAGCTCGATTTTGTTCTGCATATTTCTGCTGAGTCTCTACACGATCAAACATAATACAAGAGGAGCTCTTTCAGCACAGGTAAGTAATAAGCTGTACCAGGGAGGCAAAAGGCAAACACCACAGGGAACATTCGCATTATCAAAAACTCACATTGGCAGATCAACTAATTCATTCCTAAGTAGATACTCAAGGGCAAAGACATCTGCGACAAGACATTCAAGACCGTGTCTGGAGACCCAAAGACTGCAACCAAACCGAGATGGGCGACAAAGACAAGAAGGCCAAGCCTGCTAACGTCCCGCTGTCAGTGAGGGCAGTATGCTGGTTCGCAGGCGTGCCCGTGGACGCTGTTGTTAAACCCCGCAAGTCCTCCAAGAAGTCTTCCAAGGAGAAGGAAAAGTCTACCGAGGAAAAGTCTTCTGAAGAGGGCTCAGAAAAGGGTAAGTCCTCGAACAGAAGGACTAAAAAACACTATAGGACCATTCGTGCATGAAGAGTTTCTCTAACAAATTGCAAAGAAGAGAAAGACGCTGAAGAGTGAAAGAGATTTATGTTCTTATCCAGGTACAAATGACATCCGGCCTCGTCCAGAATTCCAGTTCAAAGCAGCTTTTCTAAAACTTTCAAGAGGGCAGCCAGTTTTATTTGGGAAAAAGGGTCAAAATGAGTTCATTAGCGAAGCGACGTCGGGCGTCGTTCATGTAATGGTCCAACATGATCGCCTGATCGGACAGTCATAGATGCCATGTAGGCTTCTATAGTGTTCTCTTATCAAGTTACTGTTATGAGCTATGACGCCACTTTAATTCCTCCTTTTGCACTTAGTATTTCAGTAGGATTTGAAACAAATCATAAGAGTCAATGCCGAGAATAGTCTCGTGGGTGACGCCTTGTAATATTTGTTGACGGTAATCCCAATGATCCAGGTTGCCGGTCTTTTTCTGTCTACCCGCTCAGGGGACCCGCTTAAGTGGAGTCCATATCGGCTACATGCTTTGCGGGGGCAGAGCTCGGCGATACAACTTGACTTTTTCAACACGACACCATCTCTACATATGAGCTCTGCAGGCGTTCTACGCATCGAGGAAATGTTGATATAACCAAGATAATCTACTCAATTAGTCTTTTGTCAGAGCTCTATATTCTTTTCATCATGGCGTTGCGTCAATGTCTCCTGTTCCGATCGTCTCTGTCGCGACGCGTCGGGGTCTCATCAAGAAAGTTCTCAACGTCATCATTAAGACAAGGCTCTTACGACGAAACAATACCGAATCTGAGACTGACCGCGCAAACTAGAGTCATATTTCAAGGTAAGCTGTATATGAATTCGCGTACCTGGGTCGGAGACGTCGATTAACTCACATGCCGTCTAGGATTTACGGGTAGAGCGGTAACGACACAGAGAAACGAGATGACGAGTGCAACAGTCCGCTAAACTTTTCCAGGCAACAATCAACGCAAAGGATACTATAGAGTACGGAACCAATGTCGTCGGAGGCGTATCTCCCGGTAAAGGTGGCCAGACGCACCTTGGCCTTCCAGTCTTCAATACGGTTCGAGAGGTGTGTTCTGTGAGTTTCAGCCCCGAGTAAACTTCTTCTCACATCCCTTGGTCTCTTAGGCTATGGATCAAGTGAATCCGCATGTTAGCGCCGTATTCGTCCCTGCTCAGTTCGCTGCCAAAGCCATCATCGAATCCATAGAAGCTGAAGTGCCGCTTGTGGTATCGGTGGCTGAGCACGTACCGGTGCATGATATGCTCCGCGTTCACGAGATTCTGAGAACACAGTCCAAGACACGTCTAGTTGGGCCGAATTGTCCTGGTATCACCGTCCCGGAGCAGTGTCGTGTTGGAATCATGCCGTACAAGCAGTATACTCGAGGCTGTATCGGCATTGTGTCCAAATCAGGTACTCTCAGCTACGAGGCAGTTGGCTCAACGAGCCGCGCAGGACTCGGCCAGAGCATCGTTGTCGGGATGGGAGGAGATATGCTGCCAGGTTATTGCTCAACGCCTCTCACTGTGATTTCTCACTGACATGATTTAGGCACGACTTTGGCGGATGGACTCAAACTATTCTTCGATCACGAAGAAACGAAGGGTATCATTGTGATCGGGGAGATTGGCGGTCAAGCTGAGCTTGAGGCGGCCAGGCTTATCCAACGGAATCAAAGATCAGCTAACCCCAAGCCCGTTGTAGCAATGGTTGCTGGACGAACTGCACCAGCTGGAAAGACGATGGGTCACGCCGGAGCTGTTTTTACAGCCGGGGGTATTACAGCGGAAGCCAAGGCGAAAGCGCTAGAGGAGGCTGGCGCAGTCATCGTTCCGCATCCTGGCGTTATGGGTGAGACGATGAAGAAACTGCTTGGGATGTAGATAGTCCACATGTACAAAATTAAACGCGTTGACTGGCATCTTCAAATATTTTCTAAAAATTCATTCAAAGAGTATAGCCTCATTTCGTCATTTTGCTAATACACAATGTGTTAGTTTCTTACCAGAGATACGATATTGGGCATCATTTTGTCAACCGTAATCTGATATCCAAATAACCGAGATATAGCCGACTAACCCGCTTTGTCGGCTATCTCCCCTCTCGGCTATGTGGATCATTTCAACTCTTCATCATCGATCGGCAACAACACCGACGTGGTGGTTTAGAAATGTCAAAAGACTCAACAAAACCCGTTCTCATCTGATCACTTGCATGATACCGCTTCAGCCACGCTACCTCCAACATGATCGGACTACAAGCCTCAACCTGTCGTTCACTTCGGGGTTTGACTAGCTCAACCAAGGTGAGAATCTTTTCTGAGCGGCAACAACAAATGCCATTGAACTAATCCGCACCATACGCTGTAGCTATTTGCAACAACACAAATCCGGAACTTACACCTGCAAGAATACCAGTCGCAAGCTTTGCTCAAAGAGGTGAGCCGCTCCCCACGCTTTCGCGTAACCGCATGCCTGACTTTAGACTCGCAGGCCGATGTGCGCGTTCCTCATGCCATCTCCGCGCATACGCCAGACGAAGGAATAGCTGCAATAAAAGAACTGGGTAAGCTCATCATTCAAATCAGAATGCGAATATGCTGACTCGGTGCAAGGTGGAAGGGCCTTCATCAAACCCCAAGTTCTTGGAGCCCGTAGGCCAAAATATCTTGTCAACCTTCCGGATGTATCCCTTTTCGACAATGCTCCTCAAGCATTGGGACATTTCTACGTCGAAAAGCTCCTTCGACCTGTGAAGAAATGGCATTTTACGATGACTGTCGATCGCGACAACTATTGCCCTGTGCTAAAGATAAGGCAAGAAAAGGGTCAAAGTAAAGGGGAAGCGGCGCTAGAGGAGACCTTGAGGTTCGGTTTAAGTGCTGGAATTTCCGACAAAGTCGTTGCCCACTTGTTCGAGAAGATGTGTCTGCCAGAGAGAACACTAGAAGATCTTGGCAAGTTGCTTCGAGGAATGTTCTCAATTTTCTCGGAAAGGGAGGCAATCAGCCTCAAGACCAATGTCATACTTACAAGGAACGAGCGGCTTTTTTGTACTGACTCTCGGTTCTTCTTTGATGATGCTGCTCGGGGACGCCAACCAGAGCTATTCTCACTGAGAGACTCGAGCTTGGAAGTTCCGGAAGAGGTCGAGGCAGAGAAGCACGGACTAGTCTATGTCAGAATGGAAGGCGATATCGGAAACGTTGTCAACGGCGCGGGCTTGGCGATGGCTACCAACGATGCGATCAGTCTATACGGCGGCAAAAGTGCCAACTTCCTTGATGCTGGGGGTCAAGCTACGAAGGAAACGATGCTGCAGGCCTTTGGGATTATAATGAGAGATGAACGGGTCAAGGCGATACTGGTGAATATTTATGGCGGTAAGTCAAGGCTGTTGTCTTTACCTGATGATATCTGACGACTAGGCAGGAATCACGAGGTGTGATATGATCGCCGAGTCCATCATTGCGGCAACGAAGGAGCTCGGCCCTCTGCGTGTCCCAATGGTAGTCCGACTACAAGGAACCAACTCAGAGGCTGGCTTAAAGCTTGTAAGTGATAGGGGCAATTCAACGAAGCAACTGCTAACAGGGTATCTAGCTCGCAGAGACCAGTTCCGACATCCATGTAGAGGCAGACTTTGGCAAGGCGGCTGAACGAGCAGTGGAGATGGCAAAGCTAAGCGATGTGCTGTCCTTTTAAGCATAACAAAGAACTAGAAGGAGCAACCCCCCCTTTGCATTTAATCGCCTTTCCGGTGCCGAGACGTCAAGGCTTAGGAGGAATATAGTATCATTGCTAAACTAGCAAACTATTGGCTACTAAGGAAATGTACCTAGATATCGAGTTCTAATGGCTCTTCGCCTCTGCTGATTCGCCATTTATTGTTCGCACCCAAGAATCTCCAACATCCTTTGAACAGAAACGACCACTTGCGTATAAACGCTTCTGTCATTTCATAGCCATCTGCACACCATGGATCGCTCCACACTAGCATACCCAGTTCACCCTCATCACTAAGACTGCGCGTGGTTTTCGACTTTCGTTTTTGACTATTGATTTGCTTGGAACCTCTACTGGGTTGTGCTTTCGCTGCCGTGATGGTCTCTTGGCAAATCTGTCCGACTAGATCGGCTTGCAGCTCCACCACATCGATAAGGCCGTCCTGTAGTGCAAGTAGTATGTTGTCGCGGAGCGTAGGGTCTGGGACTAGATCCACCCAATAATCATGAGGGATCAAGAGTTGGAGGGCCGTTGGACGAAGAGAGGGAGGACAGCTGACTGGCAAAGTTCCAGAAGTTGGTGAAGATTCGATAGTAGATATGGATGGAAAGAGAGGCATTGCCATGCGTAATGGCGCGCATTGGTCGTAAGGCATCAGATGGAGGATCGAGAGGATGGTAGCGTTTGTTAATGTGGCGCGGATGATGTTGTACTGCGCCAGCGGAATGAGGTGATCGGGGCAGAGCGGGAAATGAGCTGAAGACTCCAAAGAGGTCGATCCCGGACGTGGGCTGAATGCCATATCCCAACGCTCCACCAGCTGCCGCAGATTGATACTGTCGGATTCTAACATGGAAAATCTGCCCTTGGTAGAGACCATGGGCAATGCTGGTTCTAGGTGAGGCTTGAGCAGGCCAAATGGCCCAGGATCAGCCTCAGAGGAGTTCTCTGCTTCGGCCTCAGCCTTCCTTTTCCCTAGGATGATTTCGTGTTAGAAGAAAGCAATGCACCCAGAAAGGTGAACTGACTATGGGCCCGGACATTCAGTCAGTTCTGCAACTTGCGACTCGCCTTGGCATCTTTGAGCCCTGTCCAGTTTTCTTCTGGGCGCTTTATCTGCGACAACAAAGTTAGTTCTCGGACCCGTCGGCACTCATGAATGCAGAAAGCTTACATGTTCGAGGCGAGGCATAAGTAATGATTGGTTATCGGAGAAAAGTGCAAGATGAAGGACAGGAGGTGATATGCGGAGTGCTTACACTCAGCGGAGAGGGTCGCGGGTCTGTCTTAAAGCCCGACGGAGAGCAGGGACCTTATGCGGAGTGCTTACAGCGCTATCCCCGTTGCGGTTCTTGAGATCCTCCGATGACAGGGGGGTGAAGCAACAGCGGCAGAATGCTTACACTTAGGATTGGACTCACAAAGCCATCCCATCATAGTCGGGCTTTCGCAAAATACTTACCCTACTTTCAATGTCTTGCCTAGGCCTGGACAGTTTCATATTTATAAATATGTCGACCTCTCCGCTGGGGGCAGACATCTTCGATTCTCCACCAGGCCTTTTTCTCTTCCGCCGTATCGCCCTCAGCTTGTCTTTATCACTTGCACATCACAATGGCTCCGAGTGTCCCTCTCAGCGCCAGCAACTTCATCCGCTCTCAAAAGTGCGTCAAACTTCCAGTACCTACCAAGTCCTTCGCCGGGCAAACAGTCATCGTTACCGGCTCCAATACCGGCATGGGGCTCGAAGCTGCTCGACACATCGCCCGCCTTGGTGCTGAAAAGGTCATCTTGGCGGTACGGAGTCTAGAACGTGGCAAGGCCGCCGCCTCCTCGATCGTCCAATCTACTGGCTGCGCCGAGAGTGTCATCGAGGTATGGCAGCTCGACCTTGCCAGCTACGGGTCTATACAGGCATTTGCGAATAAAGTAGAATCGGATTTGTCGAGGTTGGATGTCGTGATTGAGAATGCTGGAATGCTGGCAGAGACGTTTGAACTAGCCGAGGAGGACGAGAGGACCATTAAAGTCAACGTGCTCGGCACCATGTTCCTCGCTTTTCTCCTTCTCCCGAAACTGAGACAAACGGCGGAAGAGTTCAACAAAGACGTTGTACTGACATTTACTGGGTCATGGATGCACTGGACCACTGACTTTCCGGAACGCAACGCCGATAACATCTTTGATGCACTTGCGGACGAGAAGAAGGCGCGAATGGCAAACAACGAGAGGTAAACCGAGCTCCTGAACGTTAACACCCAAAAGCCGACTGACATTTTACATAGGTATTCCACATCCAAACTCATCGAACTCCTTGCCTTCCGGGAGCTTGTCGCCCGCCTTACACAACCTCAATCTGGTCACATCATCACTTCAATGCTCAACCCAGGCGGCGTGGCGACAGATATTACAAGAGATGGAAAGGGCCTGGTCTTCAAAGCACTGGTAAAAGTTTCCAAGATGGCCTTCCTGCGAACGGCCGAAGAGGGTAGCCGTACGCTTGTCCATGCTGCCGAGGGAGGCCGAGACACGGATGGGCAATACCTTGACGACTGCCAGCCGGCTCGCCCGGAACTGTGAGTGTACTAAGACCGGCTATTTCCGGTGCAGCTAACTGACTGGTTACAGTGTCTCGCCGTTTGTGACGTCGAAAGAAGGTGTGGAGGCCCAGACCAAGATCTGGCGAGAAATGATGCAAAGATTCGAGCGTGTCAAGGCGGGTGTTTCGGACAATATTTAACCTTAGTCGAGCTTAAATGAGTATTGACGTCAGAGTAATCTTGATAACGTATCTCGCGGTCTAGTCTGCTTTGGTGACCGTGGGAGGCTGTGTTTTAATGCCGACCCCTGGGCCGACCAACCAGCTGGAGGACCTGCAGTGGTCGAAACAAGCTTTAGCTGGATGCTTAGCATTGGACTAGACCAAAACGAGGCATCCCGAGAAATGACTCTCTGCAGGCCACGAGGACAACGCCCGCTCGAGGGGGCATTGCTGGCAAGCTAGACCGACCGTATAAAATACCACGGGCCGTTGAAGCCGCCATTCCTCCCCATCTCGCGCTTCCAGTCTCCAAGGACTCCTCCTCTGCGCCCGGTCTGTCTGCCACCCTGCCGTAGTAGCCGTGCCTCACTGCTACCGCGCCAAAATGTGGCACCCGCGCGTCAACTTTTTGTCCCTGCACTGTGATGCTACCCACCTGCTCGCTCGTGTAGACCTGGTGGAGAGATGGGCTAATGAGGATGTGCCCAGATGTGTGGATTATCTCGATGAGCCTGCTTGCCATCCCCGTCCTCGCACCCTTTGGCAACCTCAGTGCCATTGACGCCTACTTTTTCGGCTGCAGTGCTTCGACCGAGTCTGGCCTGAACACGTACACCGCCCCTTGTGTCTTTGCGTGTCGCATTCGCTGACCCATCTCTCACAGTGTCGATCTCAAGGAGCTCAAGACCTACCAGCAGCTTTACTTGTACTTTGTTCCCATCCTCACCAATATCGGCTTCATCAACATTGCCGTCGTTGTTGTCCGTCTGTATTGGTTTAGGAGACATTTGAAGCGTCTGGGTGAGATCTCACACCGTCTATCCCCGCGCCGTTGAAGTGGCTGACGTTGGCGTGTGACATAGCGCCTCAACTCCTAATCCCCCGAAGAGAGGAATATTCAGATGCTCATATCGAAGAGGCCCAAAGTACACAAGACATACGGGACGAGACCAGCAATGACCCGCCCGCCGCAGCGCCTGGCAATGAGGAAAAGGACAACCTTGACCCGCCGAACCCCCCGGTCGCGAGAGCTACCACCATCACCTTTGACCCTTCTGTAGAGCCTCCCAAGGATAACACAACGCTGTATATCCCCAGACCGCAGGACCGTGATCGAGGACATCCCATTGTCGCCAAGACTCGAGAGGAGCACTTTGACGCTGATAGCGATGACGGCATGATCTCGCCCTTCCCTCAACTCCCCGATAAACGCTAACACTTCCCTAAGAGAGTCATATTACTCCTGTGTCTAGGGCTGCCACCGAACCTGGGCCGTCTGTCCGACGAAGACGCCCTCTGCGTATCAATAGCGGTGATGGCATACAGATGACGGCAGCCCGGTCCATGGATCGCGTCGCCGGAGTGGCCACATCCTTACTCGTCCTCGGGTCTGAGACGATGCCGCCTCGTCGTCTGTCAACTTCGTCTATTACTCGGAAACAGCTGGCGCTCAACGACCGTCCCTTTTTATCGCGCCAAGCCACTATCGGACGCAACTCACAGTTTCACAACTTGACCTCTGAAGATCGTGAGCTGCTCGGTGGCATCGAGTACCGCAGCCTGAAACTTCTTCTCAAGATAGTACTTGGTGAGCCAATGATCAAATCGTGAGATCAGAGGTTGCTAACCGCTGAGAAGCCTTCTTCTTCGGTCTCCACATATTTGGGGTTATTTGCCTTGTCGGCTGGATCCAGACAGCTAATCCAAAGTACAAGGAGTACATTGACTCGACCGGACAGAATAGGAACTGGTGGTGAGTAAAGATATTGACAAACGGGAGAACTCGATGTTGACTAGGCTGCCAGGGCTATTTACTCCGCTCAGACCATGGTTGATAACCTTGGCTTCACCTTGACGCCAGACTCCATGATCTCCTTCCGAGACGCCAAGTTTCCAATGCTGCTCATGAGTCTCCTTGCATTTGCTGGAAACACTCTGTACCCAGTGTTCCTCCGACTGACGATCTGGACAATGAGCAAGATCGTGCCTAGAAAGTCTCAGATGCAGGAGCCTCTGGCTTTTCTTCTCAATCACCCCCGGAGATGCTACACCCTGCTCTTCCCCAGCATGCCGACGTGGATCCTCTTTGCCATCATCTTCAGCCTCAACTTTGTCGACGTGTTACTGATCATCGTCCTCGATCTTGACAACCCAGAGGTGGCGTCCCTTCCCCTAAGCGCCCGCATTCCCGCAGCGATCTTCCAGGCTGCTTCGGCCCGTCACACAGGAACTGCCACCTTTAACCTCGCAAATGTCAACCCGGCGGTACAGCTCAGCTTGTTGATCATGATGTACATTGCCGTCTTCCCGATCGCCCTGAGCATTCGTAGCTCAAATACGTATGAAGAAAGGTCGCTCGGAATCTGGGAAGAGGAAACACATTCCTTGAGTGAAGAGAGTGGCGGCAAGTCGTATCTGGTGACGCACATGAAGAACCAGCTCGGTTTTGATTTGTGGTACATCTTCCTGGGCACCTTTTGCATTTCTATCGCTGAATCCGAGAGAATCGCCGACATCAAAGATCCGGTAAGCGCCAACCGCCCTTTCCCGTATTGTAACTTGATCTTCTGACTGTTTTTAGGCATTTACCGTCTTTTCGATCCTCTTTGAAGTCACATCAGCCTAGTACGTAATTTTAATCTTGCGTCGTTGCCGTGTATGCTCACATGCCACTTTAGCGGAAACGTCGGTCTTAGTCTTGGCTATCCAACAGTCGCAACCTCCCTGAGTGGCAAGTTCAAGACATTTAGCAAAGTTGTCATTTGCTTGATGATGATTAGAGGACGCCACCGTGGACTTCCTTACGCCTTGGATCGTGCTATCATGCTCCCGAATGGGCAGCTCGTGGAAGGCCCTTCTGGAACAGCACACTGATTTGAATTATGGACAGCAGATGATGTCGGTGTTAGAATCGCATGGTGAGGTGGTTAGCGATCCCGCAACAGGCGTCTGGTCAAAGGGGCAGTCATAGAGTTAACTGTCCTGCTTTGAACGTGTCAAACAATGTTTTGTGAGATGTAGTTTGACGGCAGTGCTTGAAAGTTCTATGGCTAGGATGCGAACCGGCGAGAGCGAAGAAAATGGGTATATCCAAGGCGCAACATTTAGCATAGAAGGGCGGCTATAAAAATTGCATCCTGTATGAAGCTAGTATTGAGTATTTCCGTACAATCTAGATACATCTATTCTCTCAGTCGTCGCTTTTCTATCTTACACTACCAGTCGTCACTTCCTTTATTTCTCCAGCTCCCGGCACAACACCAGCACACTTTTTCCACGTTCTCTTTGTTCTGCTTCATCTAGGGGTGTCCTCCCACCTTTCTTCTTTTCTTCTAGCATCGACTTGAGTCGTGAGTCCCCGCTTGTCTCTTTGATCTTTTTGATGACTGTTTCTGTGTGCCGCGAGCTTAGGGGCGACGTTGATGTGTGCAGCAGATTGCTGCCATGGTTGGACTTGGTTCTTGTGTCGGCTGCGTGATCGACAAGGAATGAGAAATCTTCATCCCTATTAGAATCGAAGGTAGAAACAGTGCGGTGCGTCCCTCGTTGTCCTCTATTTTAAGAAGAGGCCGAGGCCTTACGGAAAGTATGCTAAGCCATATACTCCAATAATATTTTAATACCTACCAATTAAGGCCTAATTCATGCGTCATTAACTTTGCTGCTTCTCGTTGGCAAAGCAAGGCTGTAACGTGTTTCTTGCTACCTTCTAGATTTGTCCAAATGTGCGGATGGTAGGAGAGAATCCTTCGTGGGCAGGGTCCGGTGATTTGAGTTCTTGACAGACCACCCTTACGAGCGGCCGAATCAAGTGTCTCCTAACTCAGAGTAGGGCAGAGCGGTCATACTTGCTTTACCATTCTTCTGACTCTTGTTTTCCTCATCCAACTGCAAGTTGTTTCCATAGTATTGAAGAGAACGACTGTTGCTTCGCTAACAAATTGCGCTCTACCACGCCAACCATGAAAAGAGATTACTTACGATCTAATCACGCAATGCCTGACGCTCAAATAAGCATCGCGTATTTCCGTACCTATGGTTGGCTCCAACCCCCCTGCTTAATGATGTACTGCAAGCAAGGCGATAGCAATTGGGAGATACCCGCGTGAGTGACCCTGGGATTGGTCGAGATCCATGTTTCTCAAACATCTCATCGTAATTTACCTCGTAAGGATCAAGCAAGGCGAGCTGAGGCCTGGCAATGCCGTCATTGTAATGCGCTAGTGGCCGACGTCGATCTCAAGACCCGCAACACAGCTCTAGCCGTGCAACACCAAGATCCTTCGTTCCTTCGTCTGGAGGGACGAAAATGCCGGGACTTATTGTGTATGACGATCGGACTAGAAGGGTATTAGTATGCTTATTTCAAGTCGGGCCGTCGGCTTGTTTAGTCTGGATCGTCACGGGCAGTTTTATTAGGCAACGGGATACAGGAAGTAGGAGCTGAGACGAACTACAACTGCCGAAGTCCATGTCAAAGGGACGGGGACTATAAAATATCCCGAGTAGGGTGCTGCATATTGTTTTAGCCCAAGCCACTCTAAACTCTATCTTCAAGCCCTTCACCCAGACTGAACAAAACTACAAACCATACACAATGCGCTACTCAACCACCTCAGTTATCCAACTTCTCCTCCTCAGCACCGCCGTAACGGCCTCACCCTCACGTCTCCGGCCCCGCGACGACATGTGCTACTTCAAAGACCCATCATCACCCGTCGGCGCCGGAAACGCCAACTGCGCCGGCAGCAACGGCAAGCCGCACGAGGACAAGCTCCAGTGCCCTTCCGCCCCCGGCACTGAAGAGCGCATCTGCGGCCGCGACGACGTCAACCCTGAAGTTAGAGACAACTGCAAGGCCATCGACGGTACTGCTAGCTACTGCACCACCGGCGGAGAGCTGCCCAATGGCGGCCACCATTTCTGTTACTGCGTCAACGGCAACTTTTGCTGTACCCAGGGCGCCGAGGTTCCGGGTGGCGATAGCCCTGTCGATTATTACACAGGCGCGGGTTGTAACTGTGGCGCGGAGTTGTAAATTGGACACTATGTGAGAGGTTTGCTTAAGATCAAATGGGAGAGAACCTGAAGACAGTTGCACACAATATTGGAAATTGTGATAGTTCTTATGGTCTTCGAAATGGCCCAAATGGTTGTTATTTGATAGCTAGAGACGCTGAATGCACTATGGGTGACCCGTCGTTGCCTAGAGTCCGGTGGTTGATCTTATTGCCAGGGATTCATGAATAACTCTCCTTGGGTGGGTGAGTCATTTGCTGCATGCTCGTGAGAATAGACAGGAGGTTCAATCCGATGTTGCCACAAAGAAGACTCGGTAGTCCAGTTGAGACGCGGTTGAGCATATGTAGCTGGTGGTTGTTGCCCATAAGATGGTGTGTCGATTGACCTGAGTTCCTCGTCCACGGACTCTTCATCCGATTCTTGTTCGTCATCTGATTCCTCCTCGTCGGAGGACTCCTGTTCATCATCGGTTGTTGCCCTAGCTTCCTTAAGTTTTACCAAGATGTAGCAGCCATCTTCTTTATCCCAAACTACCTTTTTCCTGCGTGGGTGTTGGCACATGGGGTCAAATTCACCGACAAACCGGGTAAAGCAGCGACAGCCAAGAACGGCAATGCAATACCCACAGACTCCACACAGCAAACGAGACCCCCTATTGTCTGCCTCGAAGCATCCATAACACTCTTTGCAATTCCTTCCATTCGAGTTCATGAATAGCCTGCGTGAATCGTCTGCGGGCCATACCTGATCATTCCAATATGGACAACGATGCTCTCTGCCCTGCCAGAGGCTCTCAAATACTTGTCGAGTATAGGTACCGGTGTAAAATGGCTGTCGAGGGCAGTGTTTCCTGAACTCGTAAATGTTGTAACCGCAAGAGTCCAGCACTGCATCCCAGAGGTCTCCTGAAAACGAAGAATAAACATCATAGCAAAGTATGCACGACCCCCGTGCATATGCCAATGACGACACAGTCTCCCCTCGAGCAGCAGTCGCGTGTACATCAGCCCCATTTTGCACCAAATACACTAGAACGTCTTTCCAGAGTTCCGTGTCAGGCTCGTGAACCGGCGTGGGATAGAAATACGCCATCAGGCATGTGTAGTCTCCATAGTCCTTGTGGAGCGCCGTGTATCCCCGGTCTAGAAGAAATGCCAATTTCTTAATATGTCGTTGCGGATCGAATGGATGCATCAATGTGGGTTTACAAGCATTCACCCATGTGGAGTCGCTTTCCAAAGTCTCCGAGTCTGAGTATTGAACAAATGGGCTTTCGCAGGCTTGGCGTAGTAATTCAATGCTCTGGGGAGTAATATTAGCATTATGGTTGTAGTCTTCGTTCGCGGGGGGGGAATGGATCCTACAATGATATCTTCTGCACCTGCGATAAACGACAATGGGGTCGGCCACCCATGGACTTTGATAGTCGGATCAGCTCCCGCGGCTAACAGAAGTCGACTCATGACCGGGTGCTTCCATGCGATTTGTAAAGCTGTTCTGAGATGGCCCGTTAGTAACTTGTATCCGAGACGAACAGGCTTCTTAAGACCTACAATTCCGTCTTCATATTACAGCTCTTCGCTATTTCATTCACATCTAGCCCCTGCTCAATGAGGAAGCGGCTCAAAGATACGTGGGAATGAGATACCGCATGCTTTGACAGTTATTCGATGTTAGTGATGGTCTGAACTCGATAGATAATTTGGGAAGCAATGAATTACTTGCGTGAAGCAATGACTGGCCATTGGTGTCGTGGTCATTCCAACTGGCCTTACCACTGGATACTAGGCCAATGAGATCTTGAGTATTGCCTTCCGCAGCAAGCTTGAACACCAAAGAGTTGGTTGGCAGGATATTACAGACGGTTATGCGCGGAAGGATACTGGTGGTACTGTCAAAGAGCACTTGCCCCTGGTTCACAGAAAGCGTGAGCATGGTATCGGTGTTTCTAGGCTTAAAGACAAGCTTCGAAACAAATTCCCTCCCGCGGATCTCTCTGTTGTTTGTACGACGTTTGTTGGTCATCAAGGTTACGACGCCGTCCGCGATTTCAATCGTCCTTCGCTTTCGTTCTTGGTGGATGACCGTTCCATGTGGTATGCTGGCTAGGAAACGCAGCGGTCCTGGCAATATTAAGCTGCGGTCTATAGATGTCCGAGAAGACAAGTTTTATTATCTTACCGTTTTGGTTGATGTTGATGGAGGGTGCGGATAGGAACAGACTCGTGACAAGCCTCAGTTCCTTCGAGATATCTTCCTTTGCGTGACGACCGCATTGGGGCGAATTGGCAGCCTGATCTGCCGAGACGTATGCGGCTACATCTCTTTGAATGGATTGTAAGAGATGCTCCAGGTCATCGACAAGCTGCTCAGCCTCGTCCGACTCGATAACGCATGATTTCTGTTCCACTAGCTTCATCAGACGAGTGATGCTTTCGGTGAGAACTGAGCCCGAAGATGGTGTCGTCTCCACCGCGTCGATGTCTCCAACTTCCGAGACTAATGTTATGGGACTCTCTTGACCAATTTCGCCTGAAGAGGTGTTTCCTTGGAGCGTGGCTACATCGTGCTTTAGCTGCTGAAGAAGCTTCAAGATCTCGGTAGACTGTGTTGCCGACAAAGATAGCTGCTGCGTTTGCATCAGTGTGAGGCGGATAGTTAGCAACTGAACATGGCCTCGAATGACCTGCCGCATCTGCTCGAGGTCCTTTTCTGTGAAGCAATGCTTGAGTTTCCGCCAGAGTCTACCGCTTCGGCCATCAGCCTCAGCAATATTGAGTCGTTTGAGCTTCGAGCAGAAGCCAGTCATATCATCAACGCATTTTTGTCCCAGCCCTGCTAGTTCAGTAACATCGGTTGCATGTGTCGGGTTGAATGACAGTTGCGAGATGCGCCCTAGGATGCCTTGAAGCTGGGAGATCTCATCGCTGAGGTCTCGGATGACGCGGGGGCCGTCTTTAATCGACGATAGTACATTGTGAATCGTCTTGGTCGCTGAGAAAGCCAGAGTGATGAATGCAAGGACGCTCGCACCAGCGCTCACAGGATCCATGGCGACTTGACGGCTTGGTGTGGAGAGGTGAAATTGTGAGAATGGGAAACAACCGCAGCCTGATTCGTGACAATATACTTCCAATCTAAGACCTACCAGGCAGCCATATGAGGCTGAGTGTCGAACAACCAACAGTCGCCCCGTAATTTGGTGCAATTGTGACCAATAGCTGCAATTCTTGTTTGTTTAGTGGGGTATTTTTACCGCCCCTTTCAAGCGGGCTTGCCGTTCATTGGAAGTTGGCGTTCGGCGGCAAGGCAACCTGGAACACTCCATGTCTCACAACCAGAGACTGGCGATGGTCCAAGAAAACACCGAATGGCGCCCCCAAAATGGGTGCAGTTAGTGTAAGCCAGTCCCGTGTGTTTTTGTACCCACAGGGCTGGCCTCAGCCACCGAGGTACCTAACGCTAAGAATGGCTGAAAAGCAGGGTGATGGCAGTGCTACAAAAACAGGGCGGAATGCGCAAAACAATGATTTCTGCAAGGCATGCAGCGCTCCCATCCGAGTGTTTACCTCTGATTCTTTCTTCCACATCCTAGCTATCACATCGTCAGCATATTGTTGGCCATGGCGCAGTATCTTCTCCGATCCGCTACCTTAAGTGCGCTCCTTATGCCCACGGTCCTTGCACAATCCAACTCGACCAACCTCAACGGTGCAGAGAATGGCATGGTTGGTTGGGTCTCCCCCGAAGCACGTCGCAGTACCTGGGCAATCATCTGGAGCTGCTTATCTATCTTTCTTGTATGTTCGTGGAACTGCGTCCACCTTAACCTCCCAACGCATAGAGAAAGCCAAGGAGAATGGCATACGTTTAATTTCTTCAACATCAACGATGGAATACCCTACTGGCCAAAGCCATCATTGCGGGGAAAATGGATTCGAAAGCTCTTTTGGATGGGGTTCATCGCTATCGCTCCCGAG
This sequence comes from Fusarium sp. JS1030, assembly GCA_000966855.1. NCBI lineage: Eukaryota > Fungi > Ascomycota > Sordariomycetes > Hypocreales > Nectriaceae > Fusarium > Fusarium sp. JS1030. The sequence continues at coordinate 51,897 of JWIW01000086.1, forward strand.
CTTGGTGTTAGTGTTGCAATGGAACAGTTCTTTGATGCACGGAGGGATTTAAAAAAAAGTTCAAGCTGTGAACCCGTGAGCACTTATTTCTCCCGATAACACCAAGAACTAAATGTTGACAAGTTTTAGTCATCACAACTTCACAATGGTGCACGCCTTCTACGCTCAGATGGGCGGGATCGCCATCTATGAGATCCCGGGAAATACCCCAGGTCGGCAGCCTCCATCGGCTACAATCGTTAAATCGCTTGGTAGAGACCTTGATATCTAGCGCTAAGAACCTCAACTAATAGTTATAGCGGAACTTAACAACTCGGCAGCTATTCCACATATTCCGGAACAAGACATTAAAGACCAAAGCAAAGCTGATGCCTTTACGAAAGCTTTTGCTCTTATTCAATGCACCTGGTTTATCATCGAGACTATGGCGCGGCGTTCTCAAGGATACGCTATATCTCAGCTAGAACTAGCTACATTGGCATTTATACCTTGCACATTAGCCATGCACATTTGCTGGTGGAACAAACCCTTTGGAGTTGAAAGGAGACATGCCCTGGCAAAACCAACGCCAGGTAAAACAAGGCTACCCAGTGTTATCCCTTATTCTATGGATGAACTGATGGTATCTAATCCACATATTTTGGATGAGAGGCGGGGAGACCTTTCCGCGGGGATACTTTATGGTCTCCTGACCGATGTTGGGCTCCTATACGATTACCCTTTCACTTCGGATATGGTACCCCCAGTTGTCCTCTATGTTACAGCTATCATATTCTCAGCTATTCACCTCATTGCTTGGAGTTGGGATTTCCCCTCGCCTGTGATCCAATACCTGTGGGGGGGGGTTTGCTATGGCCGCATTGGCGACGTCGGTATTGCCTGCGTGTTTAGTGATATTGGTTTGGACATTGCCTGAGAGTCATATTAGGCCTTGGTATAGCATTTCTATATGCGCGGTTGCTCTGGTCTCTTCTATTGTGTCGCGGTTGGCTACTCTAGTTTTGACGTTTTATTGCCTGTCTTTAATGCCTGAAGAAGTATATAGCAAGGTTAGCTGGACGGCATGGATTCCTCACTTTTCATAGGTAATCAAGTAAACATTACGCAGTAGGAAAGGAAGGCAAGACGCGGTGCAGGAGGGATTGGACTCGAAGGGGATTGGACTTGAAGGAGTTATGTACGTAGGCATGTGAAAAGAATGGGTGACCATCCCTTCTCTGGAAAAGACCCAAAACCCCCTAATTTAATCTGACTGGATGGGCGGTCAACTATAGCTTCAATCTGCGACTAATAGTAAACCTCGTCGTGACAGCAACTGGTAGAATTCTAGTGTCCTCAGACCGTTTTCGAAGCGCTGGGCTCTGGATAGAGATTAATCTCCAATTGCTGTGGGCTCTTCTACCTCCGATTTCATTTCACTCCTCACGGCATTCTTTGCTCAGTTCGATGGCACACAGAATCTCAGTATGTATGGCAGTATTCCTACATTGAATCATGTGTCAGCTTCATTCGTCTGGGATATAAGAGGATCTGACCCACGCTGGCTTCGACAGCGTTTCAATCTTGTTGGCGCCGTATAGCTAGAGCTAGCAACCGATTACCAAGTGCCAAGTGTAGGGCCAAACCTCCCATGGGGGCATCTATCCATCAGCCGAGATCACCCCCCGGTGCACCTGACACACGCAGCCTGCCTGACATGCATGAATCCTTGCAAGCCTTGGATAGCCGAAGCTTCCAATACACACACCAGCTTTCTCTGACCAGGATCTTCGAGTCTCTTAAAGCAGAGCCCCATCTTGGCAGTTCCTAGCCTTCAGTCATCTTCACTCTCGATGCGCCGGAACACGTGAACAGCATATGTGCCGCAGGTATTCCATAGAGATTCACTTCCGAGGCAAATCTTGGGTGAGTCACGAGTGGGCCACATCGGATTAATCTGCATGCGACATCTTATCGATCAATTCGGCACTCATTCCCTACAAGTAGGGAGGCCAAATGATAGCAGCAGACTGCCAAACGATACCAAGAAAGCAGTCATCTCTTACATCTTCTATCTACACGCCTTCTCCCAGGCACAAGTATCCCGCAATAACGCCCCCCCGAGCCCCCGTAGCTCATCAAACGACTCTACCTTGGCAGAACAACGGCATCTATGTAAGTCGAGTTAGTTTCGCAAGCGCAAGAGAAGAAAAAGTAGGTACATTACCTCTCTTAACCATCACCGTGACTGGAATAGGTGTGAAGGCAAGTGCAGAAATCTCCCTGAGCACTGCGATGATATCCAGCGCAGTCACACATAGAACAATGGCCGCCGCCATAGTTCAGGGGAGCCTGTACCTCGCCCGACTTGGTGTCAGCCAGGATATTCTTGTTGGATGCGGCCATGGGAAATGTGGATGGATTTAAACTGGCTATTCGAGATAAGGTTGGATAGTTAGTTGCAATAGCCTTTCACACGTCGAATTCCAGTCGTATTTATACCTCGTAGAGAATGCCAGAGATTGTTTGAGGCTTAACTACCACCGCAGAAGGCTCGGCACGTCGACCCCGAACACTTGATAACACTCTACGAGTTGCCGGCCTTTTTGAGCCGTAAATAAGCGTATTGGAGGGCGATTGTGCACATCGGATGAAGGTCGAATTGTCCTTAAAAGCCTCATTTCTATGGTGTAGGGCTACTAATAGTGGCCACATTGGGAAGAAATCATCTGCCGTATATGCTAGTCGACTCTACCCCGCAAGTTAGTCAACCCATAGTCCACTGTGCAAGAAGATTGGCACACCCACTCTATGAATGTGCGATTACCGGACGTTTCTCTCCTGCCTCGAAAATGCAACGATAGTATTTGCCGTGAGCTGTATGTCGCCCAAGTAGGAAGTGTGCCACTGGGATGTCCATGTCGTTACGCGCCCGTCACTGTCCGCTTAGATACCTCAGAAACAAGGATGGAGTCAACTCCGGGCATTCCTGGGCCCAAAATAAGCCGAGACTGATGTGATCGAGGGCGAATCCCAGTAAGTGCCAGGTGGTGGGTTGATAGCTTCCTATGAGAGCCTTAATGTAAACTATCTAAAGCAGGTAGCTGTTCCCTAATGTCCTAATTATGTCGGTCTTGCCGTGCCACTGCACAACAGGATGTTTGTTAAAATAGTGATATTATGTTAGACTGTGTTCTGTAGGAGTGAAGCCACCCCTGCAACTATGTGTAAGAAGCTACCCGGCTGCTTAATATCGTCACTCTGGTTGTCGACAAAATGCCCTGACATAGATCACGACTAAACTCAGCACTAGATAAGTGTAATAAGCCGTCTCGGAGACATTCTTTCGATGATATCACCAGAGACACCCTCTGCCCCAACCTTAAAAATACCTACCCGATAAAACAGCCCAGGGCCTTCATTCCTTTGAACTAATAACCCAAACAAATCTGGCCACGTGCCTCGACGAGCCCGTATCAATGGAACATGCCAATAAGTTCCTCCATTTTCCATGAACCGTCCATCATAGTGCGTCATATAACCATCGTAGTCGAAATCTTCTTTAAGCCCGAGGTATCCTTCGAATTCGATCTCGCCACCTGTCACTTGCCCGTATGGATTGCCGGTATCTGACAAGTCGACCTCGGCGCGTTTGACATCCACCAGTGACTCCCCTTCGAGGAGACAATCTAGGTGTGTCCTAACAGGGTAGGAGTCGATCGGGAAATTGGACGAGGCCCAACTCCAGCTGGACACACCTCCAGGAGTGAAAGGTTCTCTGCCGTGTGGTTGGTCATCGATGACCTGACCCTTTTCCGTGCATCGACGAATATGTCGACGGTGCCATAGAAGCGCCCAAGGTAAATGAACGTGGAAGATTCCTGCCATGTATTTGAATCTTCTCACATGATTAAATACACGCGCAATTCCTGCAATAGCCACAAGCTTATCTTTCTTAGGGTATGAAAGTTGTCGGCCGGCATACTCTTGAACCGTTCTTAGCCACCAATGGGCGACTTGCAATTCCGTGCCCGGTTGGTCTTTTGTGATTCGATCCGGTTTGAGTCGGTCAACCCAACTCAATCCATCCTCTCGTTCATGTTCGGAGGTAGTCAAGGCGTAGCAAGACCAAGCAATTTGGTGCCGTGAAAAATGTAGGGTGCGACGTGAGAGAAGACGCTCCTGCATAACCCAACCCCTAGTAGAAAGTGTTGTATGCATCACAGCAGTTTCAGCAACAGAGTCTGTAGATGGCTCGAGCCGGTAAGTCTCATCAGGCGCTAATGAAAGATCTGTGTTTGAATCGAGATAATAACTTGACCGTAACATGATGTCTCGCACCTCTGCGCCAGACTCGCCGGCAGGCGCCAAAACCAACGGAGGTCGTATCATCCGGTTGATAAACAGCCCCTGGTTGGGGTTGCTTGCATGCTCTGCGGCAATATTAAGAGTACAAAATGTATAAATTGTAGACATTTCGCGAGCGTGAAGTAACCAGTGGTCTCCGTTATCTCCGGATTGGATAATGCAAATGCTGTCAATCCAGAGATACCGAATGCCGAGACGTCGACATACTAGAATTGCCTGGCGAAAGGTAAGAGGTAGTTGGGCGAGAGGGATTTTGGAGTCTAGAGCTTGTTCCTCGTTGTCTGATCGCAGCGTAAAGAACTCCTTTTTCCCCCAGCAATAACTCAAAGTTGCGTAGTCAAGAGTCTCGAGATCTTCTCCAAAAACAAGATGCAATCTTCCGTCATCAATGTGGCAATCAATCAACCGCTTAGGGCGCCATGGTTCGGATTCCGGCCTCTCCGCTTTCGAGAGGGCCAGAGCCCCGTCGCGGCATTCCGAGTGGTTTCTCTTGCACTCCGACAGTCGTTCTAGCGCAAATTCCAATGCTACCACGCCTCCCGTACACGAAAGCTCTGTAAATGGGTCCCGAAGATGAGTATCTTGGATGCCATAGCCGACCCTTTCCTCCAAAGCCTTTTTGGCATTTTCAAGGCATTGATGATAGCCTTCAACATAAGGATATCTCCCTTCATGTTTGAACTGTATCACAACGTCCTTTCTCGAATCGCCGACGCCTAAAAAGTTGTGCGCGAAATAATATCGAAGCCTGGAGGGAACCTTAGGCGCTTGGTCAACCCGGCTGTTAGGACCTTGTATAGCTGTGTGATCCGAAACACGACGTGCCTCAAGGGCTTGGAGTTTGTATCGTCGAGTGAGATAGAGAAGCCGGTAACAGATAAAACATCCGTTGTCGCTAGCCTTCTCGACATCATCAATGTATTCATGGTGTGGGCCTTGCTGAGGACCAAGGAACATCGACAAACACCTAGCACAAAGCATGCCGGATAATGAATGACTGAAGCGAAAGATATTTCGGACTATCCAGCAAGTGTTGGGGATGATGACAGCGAGAAATCTTAGAATGACAGCCAGAGACATAAGTGTCATATAAACCCTCTAAAATCTACAATTGTGAAATCACGTTGTGCCCCTCAATGTCGCCGGGTTAGGCACATTCGCATTCTGAAGTATGCCTCACACGGTGGCTATGCTGCATGATAAGACCTGCCCCTCATTCTGCACTTTGATCTCGTGCAATAATGCTGGTTAGGCACCAATCCTTTCTATGTGGGGTTTTATTATCTGGTACCTAGTTATTCCGGTACTTGCTGCCTTTTTTATATACGGTGTAGATGTTGGTCCTTGATTTGATGTCTAACCATGCTCAGCTCGATTTGCTACAGTAATCGCCGATGCAATACTGGATGTCCTGTTTTGATAGGACAAGGCTGGTGGGATGTTTGAGCCCATCAGCGAAGCTGAATGCTCGCTCAGAAATCATAATCCGAATAACCTTGTCCAGCCTTGATTGGCTGCGCCGCATCGTCTACCAATGTAAGCTTCAAGGTCAGCTTCGGCACTGACAGTCAACATCAACATCTCGTCTCTTCTATGCCCCCATTTCAAAGCGATAGCGATGGGCAACACAGGAAAGCCAAGCAGAGCATGCGCGACATGTAAAAACGAAAGATTAAGGTAAATTACTGCAGATACGCTGCTAGACAGAGGCTGACTTGCTAGTGCGACTTGGCAACGCCGACATGCACTCAATGCGTAAAGGATGGGTGGACATGTCCAGGTCTCGCCTCACAGTTCGATATCAACTTCCGCAACCTGACGGAAAGAGTGCGAAAGAAGAACCAGCGGGAGCAGGCCAGGTCAAGCTCGGCTCCAGTTGTTACGACACTGAGCCTCTCGCCTGCACCGACAGATCTGGCTACCAGTTTCTTCATCCAGCACTACGCCCTTACCATGGGAGATAAGTCGACATTAGAACCACTCAGGGGTAACTTGAAGTACATCCCTGGCCTCCTACAACGTGAAAGTTCTCCGTCTGGCGCTCTTAGCACCGTCATAGCGGCTGCAGGCCTCGCTGCCCTGTCCAATGCTGGCAGCGTCATGCACCGGCGTTCAGAGGCCTTTCAGTTGTATGGTAAAGCCATTAGGCAGTTACAGAAGGCTCTCCAAGACCCTGCGCACGGTCTATCCGATCAAACTCTTGCTACAGTCATGCTCATGGGAACCTTTGAGGCGTGTTGATCTGTATACGAGCCCCCACGGTGACTGACACTTGCAGACAATTGCCTCGGTCGACAGGAGCTCTATGCAGTCATTTAGCCATCACGCGCTTGCAGCAGCCATTTGCATCGAGATGCGTGGGCCAGGCCAGTTCCGGAGTGAAGCTTCCTTGAAGCTGTTTATCGAGATGCGGCGCATTATTGTAAGGAACCCGAGCAGCCTGGCAGCTTCCACATGCTTATGCGACCTGAATCATGACTTGCCACCAGCTGCAGGAACCAATTCCTTATGCCCTATTAAATTAGCCTCGGTGGACAGAACACCTGCAGCGTACCCAAAAGGACCCTGCCAGTCGCTTTGTTGACATTAATGAGACTTTGGCGGGTGTCCGTGTCGAGCTCAAGTATCAGGGCATACGAGACTGTACCGTCGTCGCCGAGCGGCTACTTGCTGTGGACAAGATGCTGATACAATGAGTCGAGACTTTGCCATCAAACTAGGAGTACAAATCATACCGCTCGATCGGGACTAACGGGGTGCCGTCGAGCAAGTACAACCAGCAGTATGACATGTATCCCGATCCGTGGGTAGCATGTGTCTGGAACAGCTACCGCAACGTGAGGCTTCTCATCCACGAGTCCATCATGGCCGCGACGCTCAAGTACGGCACCGATGAGGAAAAGTCTAGCTTGTAGAGCTCAGCTAAAGTGCTGGTCGACATGGCAAACGGCATCTGCCACAGCACCGCCTACCATCATGGGTATCAGCAGTGTGACGGGAAGCTCAACTATTCGGAGATTGTCCCGGCTCCTGGATGATATTTACTACTGAGGCCACTCTTCTTCTCCGGTATGCTGAGGACAACGCCCAAGGAGCAGAGGTAGTGGGTGGCGAAGACGATCCGTCGGATGGGAGTGCAGATGGGAGTGCAGCTGGCCATGTCGATGGCGAAGCTGTTGGAGGAAAAGGTGCTTTCATTTTCTCACAATAACACCTTCTTCTTAGGAGAATGGCATTCGAACTAGGATATACGGTCTTGAAGCTTGACACAAGTGAAATGGCAAAAAATAAAAAAGATGTGTAATGTAGTCCCGCCGGGATTCGAACCGGGGCAGGCTCGAATTCTATACTCGGAGGGCCCCCCCTTCGGGCACAGTGTCAACGCAAAGAATATTGCGTTTACTTCTGCGTCACCCCGTCGGGTTCCAGACACCACCATTACACTCGTCTGGCGATATGACTACCTGTGAATTTTGTATATAAGAGATACTCTGTAGGCAAGGTGCGGTAGGTCAACTTCGGAGTAAACTCAGTTGTGTCTCGGTTTCATGCTGTTAGAGGAAAAGGTGCTTTCATTTTGCCATGAGGATATCTTTCCCATGGAAATGGTATCCAAATTAGATAGCGTGGTCTTCAAGCTCAAGATGACCGAAATGACAAAAAAAAAGAAGTGTGCAAGCTGGCCCCTCCCGGGATTCGAACCTTGTGGCACAAATTCTAAACTCGGGCGGCAGTCTTTCAAGCGAGTTCCAACATATACTTTGATTTTGCGTCACACTGTCGGGCCCTGGACACCATTGCACTAATCTGGTGAAAGTATTGCTCGTGAATGTTGCTGATAAGGATGCTCTGCAGTCCAGACGCAGCGGGCCTTCTCCAGAGTAACCTAACAGTCATGTCTCCGTCAGAGGGTGATCATTTTCCACCCCCTAGTAGTCGACCATTATCGTGACAAATACCATGATAGTGTCTACTCGCTGTCATAGAGCCTTGGTGTTCGTCTTTGTCACAATAAATGAGAGCCCTTCGCCACCCTCTAACATGGTTGGCTGATCGTTGCCTAGCGTTATTTGACAAGATAAGCATCAAGTAATCCTTAGGCTACGGGATATCTTCTTATAGGGCGACTCGCATGAGTAACTAGATGTAGTAATAGGTGTCGTTCTGGTAGTATAGACAAGGAATCAAGACATAAGATATAACTAAGCATTGTCTACTATTGTTTGACATGCCGCGTAATTCAACTCGATTGGTTGGATTAAAATGCTAATGATATATGGCGTAGGGTGAGCCAGGGTGGGGCCGGTTGCACCCTGAGTTAGACCAGGTAGCGGAAGCCCTTTCGCATCCTAAGAGCTTCATCTGTCTCAGTGTCCCTAATCTTCTGGTCTGCATCAGCCTGTACCTCATCTCGCTCCAACTCTTCAAGTCTCTTGTTCAATTTCGAGAGCATGATGCGGAGAATCAAAGCTCCGACGATGGTGGCACCAAACATAGCCGTAACAATGCCGTAGCTCTTGCGGTAACCGTTCTCCTTGAGGTGCCAAACATAGGAACCGGCGATGTTACCGAGTTGAGCGAATGCGTTGATCAAGGCAATGGCCACAGCACGCTTGGCAGGTGGGCGAGCGAAGGTTGAACTGATCCATGAATAGAAAACAATATATCTAGAGAGGGTTGCTTGTTAGTCGAAGGTGACTTGGCATGATAATTTGACGAAACTTACCCAGCATATGAAGATGCTTGAAGGAACAGGGCAAGATATCGAGCGGCCACGTTGAGCGTGCACATGCTGATGATGAATCCGATCAAGCCAATGCAGAGGGGGCCAACGATGTGCCAGAACTATCGGAATTTGTTAATATGCGGACAACATACAGAATCGAGGACAGAGTAGAGTTATACCTTCTCTTGGGTTCGATCAGAGCTCCAGGCAACGATCAGAGAAACAATGCAGGCGAACAGCCAGGGAGGAGAGCTCATAAGCAGAGTAGGGACATAAGCGAAGCCAAGTGTGCTAGTGAGCGATGGCTGGACCCAAATTAGTATGCGTCCAGCAAGAAGAAACGACAACAGGGAGTCTTACGAAGAAAGCGTTGAAAGACAAGCCGACAACATAAACAGCAAAAGTCACCATCATGACATAGATCTTAGCGTCCTTGAGAGCCATGACCAAGCCTGTGAATACTCCTTCGCCCTCAGCGTCAACATCTGCCTCACCAACATCCTCAACCATACGGAGCTGGGCAACTGCAAGCTCTTCCGCAGAGAATCCTCGAGTGTTGCTGGGAAGATCGGGCAGGATGAAGACTGCGAGGATAGCGATGAACATGGTGATGGCACCCTCAACTAAACAAGTATGGTCAGAACTGTGTTTCGATAATTTGATAGAAGAACTCACTCCAAAAGAGCCAGCGCCAAGAAGCATGCCCAAGAACACCATCCATCTCAGACAACACTCCTGCAGCAATCAAAGCAGAGAATGCGTTAGAGATCAGATTTCCACAGAAGAGGATAGCGTTTCTCTTGGTAAGTTCGCGACGGGTATACCACTTGGAAAGGATAAGCAACGCTCCAGGAAGGAAAGCAGCCTCGGTAAATCCAAGAAAGAACCGAATGATAACCATTCCAGTGAAGTTATGAACGTTTCCGGAGAGGGTTGAAACCAAGCCCCAGAGGAGCATGATAACACCAAGATATAATGACGGTCGTTGGATTCGGTTGATGAACATATTCGAAGGGACTTGCATGAGGATATAACCAACGTAGAGGATGCTAAGACATGTAGCATACTCATTATCGTCTAGTTTAAGGTCATCCTGTAAGCCTTTGAGGCGGGCGGCGGCGATGTTGTTTCGATCGAGATAGTTCATAATGTAAATCAGAACGAAGAGAGCGCAACGAGCATCGAGCTTGAGTTTGAGTCGCTTCTCAACACGAGCTCGAGTTTCGGGATCCATTGTCGTAGCAAGAGCAAGACGGTCGCTGTGAGGAACCATACTCTCGAGGTTCTCCTTTGTCTCAAAAGAAGGCTTCTCAGCTCGACCAGCGCTGATGGTGGCCGAGTTGGTGATCTCGTTTGTCATGATGCAGAAAACCCACAAGTCTGATAAGATAAGGTCGGTAAAATAAAGGATGAGAGATATCTAAAGTTGGATGAAACTCCAGATGAGTGATGATATCCTGGGGAAAGAATCTGGGGTATGGGGAAGAAGAGAAAAGTATTTATGCAAATTGATAAGGTGCTCTATCGCCCTTGTCCGGCCCTTGTTGAAGCCTGCATTGAAGTTTCTCGGTTCAAGTGACTTGGGGAAATTCGGAGACTAATTGCTGGATTGGGGATAGTGGAGAGAAAATTTTAGGTGGTGGAGAAAGGTTGACTGTCAGCTACCAATTGGAATATGGGAAATTTACGCCCGGGCTTGGCTCTTTTAGTGCACTGGACTGAGACGCTAGGCCTCAGGAGAGGGGTAGGGGAGGGAGGAGAGACAAAAAGAGGACCGGGTTCTGTGTTTCTCCGGTCAAGAAATTAGCATGAAATGATAGAGCCTTGTACAAATAGAAGTTGAGTTCTAGGATCAATTAAGAACTATGCATATAAGATTAAGCACCCAGTGCTCTTGAGCATCTTCCGTCAAGAATTGCCTTGTGTTGGGGTAATCCCAGCTTCGACCCCATGCACTTCCTTCTCCACCCACGGAGTTCAGTAGTGGCCCCCTTTAGACCTTGGCTTTTGCGCGGTTGACAGTCAGCCTGAAGGTCCACCAGTGGAACATGGTATGTAACGAAAGACGAGGCTAGAAGAAAAGTTTAATGAGGACAGTGAGGCTCTTTCTCCACCGCTTCGTTTTCATCCCCCGTGGGGGTCCCAGGCTCCCGGCTTCGACCGGCATGACGGTTCGGAGACTCCGCAAAGCCCGAGTCATGTGTCATTGGACGCCATACAAGCTGACTGTCAACCTCACGATTGACTATCAACATAGGCATTCATTCTCATTGGTCGCGGTTTGAAAGTTTCCCTGATTTTGAATCATCAGATGATTGCTTGGTAGTTGACTGTCGACCTCAACATGTGAATGAAGGGGGCTGTGTAGGCATCATTGCTCACCTCGGATCGAGAAACATCGTGATGATTTTCCAGCAGGGGATGGTGTATTTAATCAGCCATTTGCGCAGTATCAAATGTAAGATAATTTCCATATTCATCAAGATATTTTTCTTAGCTTCGTCTTCTCAACCCAACACGTGTCTAACAAAACTATCACTCACAATGGAGATCACAAAGGTAACCCAGCGAACCATCACCATTCACAAACAGAATAACTAACCTTAGCTTCTACCAGGTCGGCATCATCGGCGCCGGTACCATGGGAGGTGCAGTAGCTCTTCTCTTCGCAGAAAAGGGCCTAGACGTATCCATCCACGACACTGCACGATCGAGTCTTGACAAAGTTGTCAAAAACGCAGAAGCAGCCGGTCTATCGAAGCGAATCCACATATGCGACGATTACGACACCCTCTGCCAAGGACTTGGCACACCCAAAGTCTTCATCTTCAGTTTGCCCAACGGTCGTCCAGGTGATAGCGTCGTTGCGCAACTCAAGTCCCGCGTCTCAAAGGGTGATATCCTCATCGATGCTTCGAACGAGAACTACGAACGCACCCAAGCAAGACAGGAGATACTCCGTCCGCTTGGTGTTGCATATATCGGACTAGGCATTTCTGGTGGTAGCTTTGGAGCACGATATGGGCCTTCACTTATGCCTGGTGGTGATAAGTGGGCTGTTGATCAGGTTCTACCGCTGTTGTCGAGTATTGCTGCCAGGGATGATCAAGGTCGTCCTTGCGTGACGAATATTGGAACTGGGGGTAGTGGTCACTTTGTTAAGATGATTCACAATGGCATTGAACATGGTGTGATGTCGAGTCTTTGCGAGGCGTGGGAGTTAATGGACAAGTGCTTGAATATGAACGGCGACGAGATTGGCGCAGTGTTTGACTCCTGGTGCGACAAGGGAGAGCTGGTAAGTCACTGCGATTGTTCTATAGTTATCTTTTACTAACCAAGATCATGAGCTAGAAAGGCAACTTCCTCGTCTCAATCAGCGGCCCCATCTGTAGGACCAAGAGCCCCGTCGACGGTGGTTCCCTCTTACATCAGATTCGCGATGCGGTCGTTCAGGACGCTAATGACTCCGAGGGAACTGGAGTGTGGGCAAATATTGAAGCTATTGCTTCACACGTCCCTGCTCCTAGTCTGACCGCAGCCCATTATCTTCGCCTTGCCTCAGCCGAAGTACAACAAAGAAGCGCCATCAAAGCCTCCATTGGAACTGTGTCTCCAAAACCCTTTGCAATTGCGCCGGAGAAACGATCGCACGTCCTCGAACAATTGCAACAAGCTGTCTACGCGACAACTCTTGCCTGCTTCATCCAGGGATTCGACGTCATGGAGCGCAAGAACAGACAGGAAGGCTGGGGTGTTGACATGACCCGCGTACTAAATATCTGGAGAGCTGGATGCATCATCAAATCCGACTACATTTTCGATATCTTGGACACTGCTTATGCTGAGGGCTCTGATGTGCATTCTCTCTGCAGACCTGGTATTTCCGGCGAGATCAAGAAGTCGTGGCCTTCACTGAAGGCGATCGTGCTTGAAGGGCTGAAGGCTGACGCACATTTGCCCTGCTTTACTGCAACTTTGGAATACCTCAAGTATATCGGAGGCACGGATCTGCCTACTTGTTTCTCAGAAGCTCAACTGGATAGCTTTGGGGCGCATGGCTTTGATCTCAAGTCGGAGCCTGTCAGGCATCTTCTTAAGGGTGAGTCAAAGTAATAGTGACTCAAACAAGAATGAATGCTAATAAACTTTACTAGGAAACCACCACGAAGCCTGGTCCGGCGCCTAAGGATTCGAAGAGCCGTTATTTCGTTTAGAAACGTAACTTTGGATGCGGCTAGCCGATGGGTTGGACAATATACAGCGGCAAAGGCTCCATGCGGGGAGTAAGCTGGAGTCCATTATCAGACTCGTACACTCTTTTGAGCGGAAAGGCTTGCAAAGGAATTATGCCTTGGTCCTACCAGGCGTACATGCAGCTCGGAATGCTCTCGCTATGGTCGAATCCCAGTCTTGGCCATATCTAACAGCAATGGTGGGACATTGGTAGATGGCGAGATCACTCGATGTTAGCACGACCAAGTTTGCTGTATCAAAGAAAATCACTCAACTACCTAGCCAAAAAGGCCTTTCCTTGATCGCCAGGCCCGAGAACTTAGGAGTCATAACCAAGGGAATTGACTCCTACGCGCAACAAGTCCTTGACCGAGTTGAGATGATTTATTTACCCGTTGGATCATGTGGGGCTAGGGCCCCAGGCGATCCAACCTAGCAAGCTAGGTTGGCCAAAAAACTGCGGGACAGTCAGGAAAATACGGGACAAACAAAATCGCACCTAATTTATATATATAAATGTTAAGGAAGGTTTCATTTTATAGTAATTCTAGCTTTCCTAGCTAGTTATTATAGGTAAAATAATAAAAAGACTCTTAATAAGAACCTTAAATTTTCGCGATTTTTTTAAGCTATAATGCACCTATATAGGCTATTTAGCTAATTAATTATATAATAAAACTCCTTTTTTCTTAAGAAATAATTATTTTAAATCTCACCTTAAACCCTTACTTTTTAATCTTAAATATCTTAGTTAATCTATTAGTTATATAGATAAAAAGTAGACCTTTAAAAAGCCCTTTTTCTATATATAATTCTAGTTTTCTTTTTATTAATAAAATAATTATCTAGAATTATTTATACCTATTTAAAAATCGTATAATTTAGGTGTAATTCCTACAAAATAGTGTCCCGCAATTTTCTGACTGTCCCGCAGTTTTTTGGCCAACCTAGCTTGCTAGGTTGGATCGCCTGGGGCCCTAGCCCCACATGATCCAACGGGTAGTGGCTTGATTGTCGTGTGGTCGGTCAGCTTACCTCCTTTGTTTCTCTGAGTGGCCCGTGTTTAAGTCGGCCCGAAAAGGCGCCAAGACGTGGGGGGATTGCGGGGAAATAGACAGGGATTGTAGGTCACTAGGTAACGTTGGGGATCGTTTACGAGTCGTACCGTACGTTTACGCTTCGCAAATTCGTCAATTCTCATCATCTCATCTTCGCTCAAGCAAACTTTGGCACGCGACGCCATCAACGCTTGATCAATGGACCCAAACCCAGTCAAACCATCTCCGCCGCAAGCAACGCCTAGAAATGAACCTGCTACAGAAGAACCCACCACGTGCCGAGAATGTCGACGGCGGAAAGTGCAATGCGATGGTGTCATGCCTGTATGCACCATCTGCAAAAAGTACAGGCGACACTGTCTATATGACAAGCATAGTAGAACAAGGTTAACCCGAAGGTACATACTTGGCGCCCGCGTCTAATGCCGGATGCAGCCAATGTGACTGTCTGAGACGTAGCTACTGACTTTGACGCAGACAACTCACTCTACTAGAGGAACGGCTTGAAAAGGCCGAGGCTGTCTTGAGGCGCCACTACACCGATGGCCAGATTGCAGAAATTTTAGAAAGGCCAAAGGAAGGACTCGTTGCTCAAACCAAAGCACCAGAAACAACTCCTGCACCGCCTCCAGAACAAACACCACTACCAGCAGCGCCCGGGTTAGGCAGCTTGCAAACCACAAGTCCAAACAATGTGGAGACCCTTCTACAGTTACCAGACCAGACGCCAGACTCTGGCCTTTATATGTCCGGCACACAAAATCTAGGGACTTTCACAACCGACCCGTTGCTTCTAGCACCTATCGGTGAACCTGATGCAACAGCAGGGCTTTGGACTGGGACTCCAGACAACGTGTTTCAAATTTCCCCCTCGACAGCAGATGACTTCGAATGGAACGAACAAGAAACTTCATGGGGCACTTACGATCCGTCCAGCTGGTCCATCACAAACCACGTCGATGGAAATCCTTCTCAGGCTATCATGGACGGCATGGCTTCTCTGACCATTGGCGATCAAAAGAGAGGTTATTATGGAGCTGCTTCTGGGTCTGCACTGCTACGACAGATCCTATCTGCTCGCCCAGATGGAGAAGAGGTTGACGCAGATGTGGCATTACATGAGATCGAATCTCTGTTTCAACAGCACTCAGATCACTCGCAGTGGTTTCGCTCACAAGCTATGCTCACCCGAGTGGCGGTAGAGAACCTCATCGACGCCTTCTTTGTCTTCTATCATCCTACAATGCCTATCGTACATGAGCCTACCTTTCGGGCTCAGTATGCAGGCACATTGCCTTGCGCCAACAAAGGTCACTGGAACACCCTCGCCAACATCCTCGCCGCGTTAGGGTCGTTCGCCAGTAGTAACGTCGCAGATGCTACAGACCTGCCAATCTTCCAAGCAGCACAAAAGTGTCTGTTTTCAAACTACCTCGAGGTCGGAAACCTTACACTAGTGCAAGCCTTCGGCTTGTCAGCGACCTACATGCAAAAGAGGAACAAGCCCAATACTGGTTTCAACTATGGTGGATTGGCTATTCGTTTGGCTATCGGATTGGGTCTTCATAAGGATTTGGAGGGAAACAGCCTCTCGCCGCTTCAGAGTGAGACTCGACGCAGAATATGGTGGTGTCTATGTGTCCTTGACGTGGGTGCCACTATCACGTACGGCAGGCCATTGAACTGGCCCCAGGCTGGTGTAGAGACGGCCTTCCCCCAGAACATACACGAAAAGGTTAGTGAAAGGTGACTTTGCCAGCAGCTACAATACTGATGTATCCCTAGGATCTCACCCAGGATTCCACTGATTGCCCACCGGAAGTTGACGGCATAACCATGTACACATACATCCGAGTACAGTCGGCCTATCATCTCAGCACAATGACCGTCTACAATCGTCTTATAACCAGTCCCTTCCCCTCAGCAACAGAGTTAATTACTCTCGATGACTTGTGTATTGGCTCTTGGCTCGCTCAAGTGCCATATTACTACCTTGCAGTTCCACCTCCAGACTCTGAACATGCTCTCGGCATGGGTATTTCAGAATGGCGCTACCGAAATCTTAGAATCGTCATGTATCGCCCTTTCTTGGTGCGATGGGCGCGGTCATCGACGCAGAACTATCAGCAGAACCTAACGAGTAGTGAAAACTTGGCTGTTTTCAGATGTCTTGATGCGGCTAAAGAATCAATTACCCATATTCAAGGCTACTGGACATCTCGCTCACACTCCAGGCTTGCTGCATTCTATATCTTGTAAGTTATACCCTGCCCATGACTTGGTATTGAATGCTCAGCTGACTGTGATAGGTACTTCTTATTCCACGCGACTTTGATCCCCGTCCATTGTCTAAGACAGAGCCCCCATCACACGCTTGCACCTGACTGGCGCTCGCAAATCCAAGCCTCTTTGACTATCATGGGTGCTATGGCGGAACTCAACCCCAACAGCTCGAAATGTCGCGACATCACACTCAAACTGTGCTGGCCTCATCTAGATGAAGAAGGCGCGCGCACATATTGCGATAATACATCATTCATGACAGGTGTGGCAGATAGTGAAGCTGCTTCGATTATCAGTGGTTATAATATATGGTGCGAGTCCATGAGCAATGCTGGGATTTCAGTGCCGACTTATGACTGGGCGGATGATGATGACTCGGCTTTAGGATTTTTCTGATGTTCTAAACGGATACCAGGATTTGCGTCCGAGAAACTTTATACTAGTCAAATGTATATTGATTGATCTAATACCGTCATCTAATTTCTTTATGAGAAGGTTTAAGAACAAATCGTTGGAAACTGCGTAACTTTTTACACCTCACGGTATCGTGCAGAAGGCTTCCAATATGCACAAGCATATCTGGCCATTTTACCTATCAGCCTCATCTTCATTGCTGTTTTCTGTCTCTGTATTTCGCATCCCGGGTTTGCTTTTAGGCGCACTCCAAAGATATACTACATTGTTCAGACTGTCGAGGGGTCTAGTGAGGAAGCGATTCCCATGTCTAAGCCCTATGACTCGGCTACCTACTCCGGCTGATGGGAAGGGCATCTCATTCCGCCTAGCACGCTTGGGGTCCTACTGATAGCTGGGAGAGGGATAGGGTGGATATTGGGTTAGAATTTTGAAGATTATTTTGGTTTGGTGGTGTTTTTGCTTTCAACTAGATGGCGCTTTGGTAGTGGTAAGTATATGCTGGCAATAGTGTCGGTTTTACTCGTTTCATTTCACTTTATAATTTGGCATGTTCTAAGCCCAATGATATGCCGCCTACTCCATGGCGATAAGACCCGATTGATTCCAAATAGTCTCCGGTTCTGATTCCACATGATGACAACCCAGGATAAGAAATTCGGATGACATCCGATGCTGCGGGGTAGCACGGCGCAGAGCCGAGCTTTTCTGACTCATCGTGGGGTTATATCTTCCTCGTCAAGCGGTGTATCCAATGCACTTACATTACGACGGCTTAACCAGGGATTACTGAACCAAGCAAGCTAACCATGTCACTGCCAAGAATTGGATGGATAGGTAAGTGTTGCAACCAATCACGACCCTAAGCCCGGGCATCCGCTGACAGATCCAGGCCTCGGCTCGATGGGATTGCCCATGGCCACGAACCTCCAGAAGCACCTAGTCTCCCTCGGAGCCCCTAGCCTTACCTACTACAACCGAACCATCTCACGTGGAGACCCTCTCAAAGGACTAGGCGGTCAACCCTCGCCGACAGCCCGAGACCTCGTCGCAAACTCCGACATCGTCTTCATGTCACTGAGCGACGACTCAGCACTAGAATCAACACTAGATGCCATCCTAGATTCAAATTCGCCCAATCAACTCACTGGAAAGGTCGTTGCGGATACCTCGACCGTTCACCCCGACTCGTCAGCCAAGGCTCAGGCCCGACTAGCAGAAAGAGGAGCCAAATTCATTGCTTCACCGGTATTTGGTGCCAGTCCTGTTGCGGTGCAGGGAAAGCTTTTGTGGATTGTCGCGGGACCTGATGATGCTGTGAAGACAATTAGTCCTTACTTGGAGGGTGTTATGGGAAGGGGAGTTATTCGGGTTGGCGAAGATGTGCGACAGTCTAGTATGATGAAGACGGCAGGGTGAGTGTTGTTCTTTTTTGACATCAAGTAACGCTGACGGTCCACAGAAACTTCATTACAGCTGGTATGATGGAAGTGATCTCCGAGGCACATGTGCTGGCAGAGAAGTCAGGTCTGGGAAGCAAGAACCTCGAGGCACTAATCGAGCAGCAATACGGCCCACTAGCCTTTTCCATGTCCCAACGGCTGACTACTGGGGCATATATGCCAGCGAGAGGTGATAGACCATGGTCTGATCTCAACCTAGCAATAAAGGATGTTGGGCATGGCATCACTTGTGCGGAGCAAAACGGGGCAAGGTTAGAGGTCGCAGAGCTCGCACTGAAGCATCTCAAAGATGCGAGCAGTTTCTCAGAAGCTGAAGGGAGACCACTTGACTCTTCTTCCATGTACGGTATTCTGAGAAAGGAGGCCGGATTGGCGTTTGAAACAGATCTTGTCAAGGAACGTGATGACAAGAAAGAGAAGGAGTCAAAGGACAACTGATCTATCTATCAGTTTGTCCTCATTATTACATACACAAAGAATGATGCAGACGCCAGTACAATGCATCTAAGCAAACGATAGTCCGACCTGATTCCCATGCAACATCAACCCATGTCGTGATCTTCATGTCGACAGCAGGGAAGGGACAAATAATTATGCAGAGAGCGCGGTAACAAATACAATCTAGGAAGGTCGTTTCCATTACATCCATCATTATAGCGCAGCCTTTCCTCTGGACTCGAAGGGCATGATCAAGACCAAAAGGCCTGCTGCGATGAATAGAGCACCGCTGGTGTAGACGGGAGCGGATGTCTCGAGGTTTGCAAAGATAGCAATGATGGGCTAAACATGTCAGTAAACTCCCTCTTTCAGCAGTGAATAGTACTTACAGCCATGATACCAAAGATTCTGTTGCAGGTAGCAGATAGAGCATTACCCGTCCCACGCTGGGGCGTCGGAAACAACTCGGGCGTAAATCCGTAGAGAACAGCATACATGATGTTGCTGAAGAAACTGAACGCACACTGCCAGCCCAACAAAGATGAACTAGTCATGGCCGTCGTTGAGCAATAGAGGAACACGCCCGTGAGAACAGTGCTCAAAGACAGAGTTCCCTTGCGTCCCATCCTAGGCAACTCGACAAGCCACCCACCAAGCAACGCGCCGGGGACGCCGAGAACCGCGATAATAAGACTGTTGCGGTAGGTGATGTAGGTGCTTCCGTCTCCAAAGTCTGCTCCTCGGGTAGCTTGGATATATGGGATGAATGCGTTGTAAAGCGGATAGCCGAGACCGATGAGAGCCCAGACAGCCATGATCAGACCCGTACTGAGGCCCAGTTTCTTCGTCGCAAACAATGCACGGATGTGGCTGCCGTCGACCTTTTCGAGATGCCTCTTCAAAGTCGCACCCACATCCGTCTGCGCAACGTATCCTTCCGGTTCGCAAGCCTTAAGATCCTCGAGCGTGAGCGTCGACGCCTTGCCATTCTTCTTGGCGACCGTGTGAACAACCCTGACAGCCTCTTCATCCCTCCCCTTACCCATAAGATATTTCGGCGACTCATAAATCTTAAAAAGTATAAACCGCGCAAGAAACATGAGCAGCGTAAGCCCACCAATCGTAATGACGAAATACCGCCATCCCATGTTCTTTTTTCGCGTGCACTCCTCATCTTGCTGGCACGTGAGATTTCCCAAAAGAGGCCACGCGATCAGTGTGCCGATGACCTGCGCAATGGCCCAGTCGATGGAAAGAATAGTGAGGAGATACTGATGCGAGGACGGCAAGAATTCGAGAAAGATGGCAGAGTCGACGGGGAGGTTACCGCCTACTCCAAAGGACCAGAGGGCGTCAAAGACTCCGATGGCGGCAAAGTTGGGGGCGCTGGCGGCGATGAGACCCCAGATGGCTGTGAGACCGAGGGTGAGATTGAAGGCCCATTTACGCCCAACTAAGAATCATCAGCACTCAAGAATCTGTTAAAAAGCAGTCAAGACTCACAGATGTCGCAGCCAAAGCCCCAGAACATGGCACCCGCAAGGAGTCCAATGTTCTGCGCCAGAGTCAGGTACTGCGGCCGATCGGGGCTGAACTCGTTGGCGATCGGGGTAAAGATTAGCGAGGTGACGATGGGCCACAGATTGTCGCTCGCCCAGCCAAACCCGATCACCACAAACAGCTCCCACTGATATCTCCCCATGCCAATCTCTTGAATCTGTCACTCTGTCAACTTGAGTCCAGAGCATCATCCGAGTCGACTCACAGCGCGGTTCAGCACCCTTGCCTTGGCCTCGTACACGGGGTCCAGCGCGCCCTTGGGAATGATACCCTCATCATCCGTAGATTCCTCCGTGCTCCTCCTCCCGATGGAGCCGTACGTCTTTTGCTCGCCGTCAGCTCCGGGATCGTTCGAAATGGCGGCCATGTTGTCTGTAGGAGCAGAATGTCGGGGGACCAGACTGTCCGTCTCGCGGTAGCTCTCGCCATCGCGCATGCCGCAGGAAACCATATTTTATAACACAACCAACACGAATACAACTGTGCACAAGAGTAAAAGTAACGGTCATCCCCGTCCTCTCTCTCACGTCGGCGCGGGGTTTGATGGTGCAATCCCCCCGTGTGTGCCACACTGATCTTCAGCGCTACTCACGCGACAGTCCAAGAACCGTGGGGGGACCATCGTCTATGGCGTCACGGCGGCCTGTCCGAGTCATCGGTTTATAAAGCACGGGGGTCCCGCCCAAAAAAATGCAAGCAGAATCGTAAGTTCCGCTTGCGCTCTCTCCACACGCGAGCGGGCTATTACCAAGCCCTAAAACGTGGGGGAGGAGAGAGGAAACGGCTCAACAAGTTTCCTTGAGACCAAATGCCCAATGAGGCTGTCAATGTTGTCATCAAATAAAAACCCCGGCGCTGATCTCAAGACGGCCTTCCCCGGTCCGTTGATTAAAAGCACGCAAGAGAAGCCTCCGATTGTCAATTCTTTAGGCAGTAGGAATCACACGGCGCCTGATTGGTTGCTGCTCCCCCGCGCCCTTGCGAGCCGCCGCAAGTCGCGCCGATCCTGGAAGTCGGCTGCAACCATGATCAACGAGCTTCCTTTGTTGGAGATGGCTTCAGTCAATAACAAAGCCTCAATTTTCAGCTCTAAATTTCTAATGTCGTGATCAGGTATTCTATGTCTTTACGTGAAACTCGTTGCTTGGCGACGGCCCCGACAACGCCCAGCAGATGCCGTCCTCAATCACCCTGTCCCACCTCGCAGACGCCGACAGCTTCTCCTCATAAGACCGGAATCCATGCGGCAAGCCAACGAATAAATTGACATCGGTCGGAACCCTGTTCTTCGCATTAGTATCTCCAGTAATGATCCGCGCAGATGGACCAACCCGGCTTCCGTCAGCATCTTGGCATAAAGGAGCGCTTCATCCCTCAGAGGATCCAAGCCCACGATCCCAAGCACCGTCGGCGGCATGCCCTTCACCTGTTCCGGTGTCGCGTTACCTGGATTCAGCTTCGTGTCTTTTGCGTCTGGATTGTCGATCTTTAATTGGCTGGTGAACCAGCGGAGTTCTGAGACAGACAGCATCGGCGCCGACTCGTTCTCCTTGTACGACGAGACAGAATGGTGCTTCATTTTCCTCAGCTGCGGCTCGTAGCAGTCAACATGCGCAAGACACGGAATCATCAGCACCTGTCCCGCAATCGGAGGTCGATTGTTCCTTCCCCGACTGAGATGTCTCTGTAATACCAAGGACGAAGCCACCCACGCGCCTCCAGAGATGCCTCCCAAGATGACCTTATTTGCATCGAAGTATAGGGTATCCGTGTTGTCGTGCGCCCACTCAAACGCATCCTCAGCATCGTTCCACTGCGTCGGATACACAAATTCCGGTGTATGTCGGTAATTGACATTGAGCACCACAACCTGCGATCCGCAAGCAATCCGGGAGCATATCGCGTCCTCCGAGTCCAATGTGCCAAACATGAAGCCGCCACCCTGTAGGTGGATGTACAGCGGGAGCGGCGTATCCCGTGGCGCACCGATAGGTCGGTAGCTGCGAGCTTCGATGGTGCTTCCGTCACGAGATGGGATTGCATAGTCGATTGTTTCAATCCGATGCGCTAGGGATCTCATTGACTTCTTGGATAAGGCTTCCCGTTCTTCGTTTGCGAGCCTCTTCAGGTCAGCGAGGGTCAGCTCCGGACCGGCCGGTGGCGGCAACGTGCGTTCCAGGGCGCGCCATTCGTCGCTGATCCCTCCGTAGCAGGAAAAATCGCACATTTAGATGATATTCAGAAGCCAGGTAAAGAGAAACAGGGTCGCGACAATTGTTTAAGGTGTCAACTCGGGATCTTGATGTCGTGACCCCCACACAAAGCTTCAAATCACTGTGGGGAACCGGGGATGCGGCATCGGCATCACAACGGGAACCTCGGCAATTGGGATTCTTGATAAGCGAGCGGTTCTGAAAGGCTTCTGCGGTAGACTGTTGACCTCGCGATTGAAGTCTGTAGATGTGAACGCTGGAATTCTACCCGCGGCTCTGTCGGCTGACGGATGCAGGTGGTTCGTTCGGTTAGTCGCGGTGAAGCGCCAATCTCAACAGCGCGAAATGCCGCCATCGCCGAGAGTTACCTATGGTGTTTCAAACCTCAAATGAGAAAATGCAAAACAAATAAGAAGTCAGATGTGTAGTACTCAGAGTAGCGCCAAAAGAACCGCTGATAGCATTATCCGTAGAAGGCTTGCATGTTTTCTCCAGCTCAATCGTGCAAAATATTTCCCCAGATTCAACAACGTCCAGCCCCAAACTCGCCAAACCAACAGGTGTTACCAGCACGTATTCGCCCCCTTTGTGGGGTCTCCTTCAATCTCAAACTGACGGTAGGATACAGGATGAAGAACCAACTCGCGCAACTTGAGATGGCGAAGCACCGAGGCCGGAAACGCTGTGCCGTCCGTTACCATCAGTTCGTGCAAGACCACGAGTTCCCGGCTGATGTTCTGGCGAGCAGCCTGAGACCAACAATAGATGGCTTCTGACCTGATTTCAAAGAACCAGGTGCTGTGCCAAGTAATACTCGCTTGAAAACATCTCGTTAGCCTCTGTTTCGGCTCATGGTGAATGGCACTCTTACCTAGGCAATCCACGATATGATAGCGAAAGATGCAACCTTGGTCGTCGTAATCACCATTCCAGATTTCCATGAGACGTAGACTGGGCATTCTCTCTGCAGCAGTCCCTGCAGCCTCTAGTAAATCACTGATCCGTTCAACAGGCTGATTTGGAGACAGGATCTGTGATGTGAGGGCCAAAGATCGAAGATTCGCCCACACCCACAGGTTGGGATCAGTGAGTGGCTTACCAGGCCAAAACGGCTCAAAGAAGGCCCCCGCGTCAATCATGAAGGAAATAGATGCTTGTTCTAGGTGCTGAGTCGCCTTGGTCAAGGCTACCGCCAGCGTCAGAGAATGGGTGCGAATCGAAGAAGCATGTCCTAAACCGAGGGTGGTAGCTCTGCGGAGTTGAGGTACATGGTCCTCGAAGATAGTCAACTGCTTGAGTCTGGCAGTGAATGAACCCTCGACCATGTGCTGATAGCCTGTTGCAACATTGTCAGTGATCTATCCGAGGCAGCACACCTCGCTGTGAAAACCTACATTGATCGTTGATAGATTGTAGACATCTGCCTGGCAACTCCCACGGCTCATGAATCAGTCGCTCGAGGCCAGAAAGACTGCTCAAAAGTTGTCGCATTCCATCAGCACGAATCTGACGACAGTACTGTCGACGGATGAGCAGAGTCGTGACAACTCGGACCTCCGGGAGTTGATACATCGCATAAAGTAGTGATAAGCTAGAATAATTTGGGGGCCCGATGTAAAGACCGTCTGCTAGGATTCGCTGGATGGATGTGTACAGTTCCCGCGGGTCTGGGGAGAAAGGCAGGGTGTGGTGTCCGCGTGGCCAAGGGCGGAGAGGATCAGGGTAGTCAGTCCACAGATATTTGAACTCGTGACAAGGTTCTGTATACGGATCGTGCGCAAATTCGTGGTGCTGGTACATTAAAGAGGAGTCGGTGAGCGCGTATGCGCACAACTCCAATGTCAACCCTCGGCTGTTGACATCGCGAGGAGTTTCCCACTTGCTTAGCGATTTGAATAGAGGGTCGAGGCTCATGAAGAAAAGGAGACGGTCGGGCACGTCGCCGTGTACTTCACTAGGAACGCGATATTGTTCGAGTTCAACGCGTAGCCAGATGTGGTTTACCATTTTCCTTCTCGGCCCTCTCACAATCCGGTCGAAATCCCTCACACGGTGCTGAGACAAGACGATCCTTTCAAAGTTTGTCTTCTCGAGGACGGTTTGCCATTCCCTGCAGACGGAAACATACAGGATGCTCGGCTTCCTTGTTGCTTCATCTCGACGCGACTCCAGACTTAGAGTATCCAGGATCTGGAGCCGGACTTCGAATGGCAAATCATCCCAGATTGCCATATTTGTGCAGGAATAAGGGAGCGTGATGTAAACAAGAAAAGAAGTCGCTAGAGTTTGCGCAAGATGGAGGTGCGATTTGTGGCCATTTTTCACGTGGCATCTCGAAGTTTGTTGCTGTACTGTCTGAGCAAAGCTTATGCGTGCTTTGTCGGAAAGAAACGGGGCGAGTCGCAGAACAGTACGTATCACTATGAGCCTAAGAGCTTTAGAAAACATGAACTAAGGATTTGACAAAGTATACAATGACTTACTCTATAGTGCGGGTATCCTTACCTCAAGTGATCGGGGGAGTGATGAGGGGGTGGCACAAGAGAAGGCCACGACGGCGAGAAGCTAACGGAGGCAATGGCATGGCGGTTCTGATTCTGGTTCTGTTGCTGGTGTTTTCGCCGGTAGGCGGTCGCGGCGGCGGCGGGTGAGGGTGAGCCAACGGCTATGGCGGGCTTCGGTGATGGCGTCGCAGGCGGCCAGGAGTTCCTCGCCGGTGGCGGCAGCTGTTGTTACTGTTGTTGCTGGTGGTGATGGTGGGTGGTAAGGAGCTCAACGGCCAACGATCATAACGTCGCGAGTCGTAATCACAGTGCCATGCGCTTCTGGCGTCATCTGGTAGCGTTGAGGCGACGAGGATGAAAACAGAATCAGAGCCGGGGGTTTCCCCAAACATTCAAAGGCAAAGGTCAACAGCACCCAGCTCTGTTTCCGTTCCGGAAATGGGGTTCATTCCGTTTTGAGCTATGCTGGTTATCTTCACTGGTAGGATGCTACTGCCCTCTATTCTATATGCTACCTGCGGATACTACAAGTAGTAGCACTTGCCGCACCAGACAACTTGAAATGTCGGGTCGTTCGCTGTAGCACTACTCCCCTGAGAAAGTATCTACAGACCTCCACTTCCAATTCCTAAATCTCTGTGACATCAACCAGTCCGGGCCCCAGTTATTGACAACATCCTCCACACTCAAAGTCCTCCAGGCCTTCTCAAAATCAGGCGGCCTCGGCGCCGACGTGTCCACGCCTTCCAACCATGCTGTCTTTGACTTGTCTTCTGCCCACCACTCGCCGGTTGTTTTGCAACCCTTATTGCGCTTGCACCGCTTTCCACAAGATGGACACTTGTACAGTTCCCACTCTCTCTTGTGCTCGCGCTTCCAGAATTCGCTCTTGCCGTGTGGGTATTGGCAGCCCCGTTGTGTGTGGCCCATCTTGTTCTTCAGCCTGTATGCATAATAGTTTTCACTGATTTCTTTGGCGTTGTATCGTTGAGGATGGTTGTGGCGTACAGCATCTCGGTAGAGTGTGTGAAGTGATGCCCAGCAGTTCGGGGTTCGAACGAGGGCGGATTCGAGGACATAGTCGCTCTCAGAGAGCATGACCGAGTCGCATATGTCGTCCGTAGTAAACTCGGTTGGTGTAGATGGGTCCACCGTTTTGAAACTCACTCCCTCGTTTTCCAACCGTTGCAGGAGTTGCTTGTTTGCCGGATCCTTTACTTGCGCTTGTGAGAGGTAGACTTCAAAGTCAGTGCGAGACAATCTCCAACCGTCCGGCTTGGAGACTTGTAGAAACCATTCTAGCGCAAGAGCGTCTGCGGCGGTAGAATGGCCCAGGATGTAGTGATGACGAAGGTTGGGAGGTGGCGAACTGCGTATGCGACGGTTGTAGAGGCCGTGGGGATTTAAATGAACGCGCTGACCGACCCAAAAGTCCAACCATGACCTCACATTAAGCCAATCGCACTCGGTGTAGTTCTCTTCTTGTTCCTTGTCGAGAAGCGTTCGTATGTAAGCGACTCTCGTGGTGGTTCCAGTTGTAGCGACGTTCTTGTCCTCCATTGCTAACGGTACAGTTTGGCGTGGTTTCTGGACAGTTGGTTCGTGAGAATGAGGATGGCGAATTGCGAAACTCGTTCTATTCCGTGGTGCAACTTTTATGGGGTGATCCTCGCAGCCTCAAACCCGGCCAGTGACTCATCGCTGACAGCATGATCGTCTAAGCACCCAGCTGAACGCGCTAATAAACATCGGGACACGAAGATAGATGCGCCTCTCGTAAAAGCACATGCTAGACGAGCATTGAAATTGATTACATTTATCCATGCTTCGCATAATCGTTCTGTGCCACTTTAGTGGATTCCTAGACTTAATTGTTCCACGCACTGGTGGAAATAAACTGCCCCCAGTCGTCGTCAATGTCCAGGCTAACCGCGTCCAGCCCAAAGGGCATCAAAGCATTGTCATCTGAAAGCCCTCCTATTCCCCATACGCCACCAGTGGTAAAATCCTCGATGTTGTATGTGAATTCCGAGCCCTGACTAGCCACCCAGGCGGTTGGCATATCGGATGTAGAAACGGCCACAAGGTTGGATGACGCTGGCTGAGCGTTGGTGTTTTCGGGGATAATCTGTCGAGGAGTTTGCAGCTCGGTTCGTACAACTTTACCAAAGTATGGTATTAGAATTTCTCGAGTGCCTCCGTCCTTTGCGTGACCAGAGAGTGACGATAGCGCCTTGCGGCATTGGGCGGCAATCTTGCATCCGCTCTCCTCCATTGCTGCAAAGACAGCCTCGGCCTCAGCCACCAGTTGCGAATCTCTCGGATCGGGGCAGGTAGAGCGAGAGTTCCCGATTAGCAAGATGACTACGCCAGTGAACCCGACAAAATCAGACGTCTTGCAATCGAACAGACTCCCTCCGTCTACCTCGGCATGAAGGGTCAGAAACCGCCTTACCAGCTGTCGAGCTGCATCGGTGCACGCTATCCTACTCACATTATGTGAAGCAGAAGAAGAACTCGGTTTCAGGAAGGGTAGGTGAATGTACATGCGAGTGTGGAAGAACCAAAAATGGGACAGTAGGCGCTCGATCAGGGTATTGAGTTCGAACTTGGAGCTGGGGAGTTGATCAGGTATATCCCACCAAGATTCTGGCGCAGAGGCAGAAATAGCATCCATCTGCTCATCCAAAGCCATGGCTTTTGCGAAGGATGGTTTGCCTGGAGATATGACGTAGCTGATGACTTGCCCTGAAATGATAGCACACTGATGGACGAAGGCTGGTAGCCAGTTCTCGGATACCCCACTATCTATAGTTTGCGGCATCGAGTCTCCAAAGAAGGAATCATCGAAGCCGTGAGGTAGGCCGAGAAGCATACTCGTGAAACGGTCGCCGTGATAGATTGACCACCAGATCTGTTGTCGGATGGCGGGAACATGTGGGCCAACACGATGCAAGCCCTTGTCCCTGATATTAGCCAAAAGAAGACTTGGGAATAAGAAGAAACATACTGTCATCTGAGCAATAGCCAACCCCTTGCGCCAGGTGAACCATGCCCTTCGGGGTTGTCCGATATCGGTATATGTCTTGGCCAGCAGAATCAAGCACTGCATGCCGTCCCGAGTGGCACCCAAGACGAAATCAGATATTATAAGATTGTCGACGAGAGAGAACAGGCTATGACTTCGGCTCAGGCTTCGGCCATATGCAACAGCGAGAATGGCTAATTCAGCCGGGCTTGTGCTTGTGTAGGCACGAGCGGCAAAGGAGAGGAGTGACTCCACGGGCTCTGCCTGAGACATGACATGTGTCTTTTGGCGGAAACTATCCCACCATGCACCATCCCGTGCTAGAGTTGCGGTAATCTCATCATAGCTAGGAAGAGCTGAACGGAGTGTCTCGCATATTTTCGCCTTATGAGCACTAGCCGTACTGGAGCGAGACGATTTGGTATTGTTATCCTACAGAGGCCCAAATCAGCATTGTGTACGCGCAAATAAATATGAGAAGGTACCTGGGTATGATCTAGGATCGAGACCAGTGGAGGTGGACGATCTAATGGAGTCTCGATGTCCGAAGAGTCCCTCGTTGGAGCTTGAGCGTCGTCTTCTGATTGATCATCCTCGAGGATAAACCTAGGCTGCAGAGGTTGGAAACTTGCCCCTTGACAGGAAACGGATACGACGTTGTGCCTTTGAGTGTTCCTCTGCTCAGCCTGACTGGTATTGTCGATTCCCTCTCTCTGGTCAATGCACCGGGAACCCCGGGCGGAGCAATGCGCGCAGATAGGACTATCGGACTTGAATATGCATCGGATCTTGCGCCTTCTACCTGAGACAACATTCCAATCAGTAAAGGATCCAGGTATAGTCATGACGGCGATGTCCGGGAATCGCGGACCAGAATCACGGGCGAAGGACGCAGGCTTACATTCGGTACAGCTGCGTGTTCCCTTGCGCATTCGTTTCCGCGGTCTCTGAGGCGCTCCGCCCTGCATGGAAAGATCTGTAACGGAGTCTCCCATACTTGCGATGCGATGCGACGGACTAAATGAGTCTCGGACGAGATGTTGACGGAGAGAGGCCCTGCGCCGACTGTCAGACGGACCAAATCGTCCGCGCTACAATCTCGGACCAATCACCATCCAGCTTCGTCCGGAACCACGCTCTTCGACCGATCCTCCAGCTATCGACTGAACAAGAATGCCCACCCGTGAAAATGGTTATAAACACATAAAACTACAGTGTTGGAAGCTTTTATGAACCAAGACACACTTTAATAACGAAACAAACCACCCCCATTCAAGAAACCTGTACTTCATAGCCCATCTCGCTTCTCACTACCTACACTGAATACACTCGGTTTTACACTCAACATCATCATGGCCCCTCAAGTCTGGCTCATCACGGGTTCCACCTCTGGAATCGGCGCTGCCCTGGTTGATCATCTCATTGCCCGTGGTGACAAGGTCATTGCTTCCGGCCGGAAGGTCCAGGAGCGTCTGGGCCACCTCCAGTCTGAGCGACTTGCCCTTCTCGAGCTCGACATCACCGCCGACCTCGCCGAGACCCAAACGAAGATCAGAAAGGCCTGGGACATCTTTGGTAACATCGACGTCCTGATGAATAATGCTGGCATGTCAGCCCTGAAGAGTATTGAAGAGTCCGAGTGAGTATCCCCCATTCCCGACCATCTTGAAACGAATTTCTTCGTTTAACAACTCTTGCAGTGACGGTCTTATCAACACAATGTTTCAAGTGAATGTTTTTGGCCACATGCATGTCACCCAAGCCATCCTGCCTTTCATGCGAGCTCAAGGTCACGGCTGCATTGCTTTCACTTCGTCTGGCACTGCCTGGTCCTCCATCCCTTTCATGACTCTCTACGCATCCTCCAAAGCCGCACTGAGCTCTTATGCCGAGGGTCTCCACAAGGAAGTCCGTCCTCTCGGAATTCGTTGTGTTGCCTTTGAGTGCGGTGGCTTCCCCACCAGCCTCGGCCAGCCGCGAGATTCGCCGGCCGACTTTGGAAGCATAGGCCCTGCCATCCAAAGCTATGTTGCCTCATTCAACTCCCTCCTCGCCAAAATGACGAAAAATGCTATGGTTCTTATGCTTGGTGATCTTTCCAAGGCAGCCGCAACCATTGGTGACGTTGTTAAGAGGGAGAATCTCGCTGCCGGAAAACCTTGGGCGGTACGAGTTGCTATTGGGTCGGATGGGGTCGGATGGGCCCAGCAGAGGTGTGAAGAGATGCAGAAATTGCTCAAAGATTGGAAAGATATCAGTTGTAGTACTGATCGTGATGGGACGACAGGTGCCGAGGCGCTTGAGGTCATGCACGAGTATATAACTATCGTTGACACCGAGCATTGAGAAATTAGAGGTGGCCGGCAATGTCAAGTCTTTTTTTATATCCAAGCAAGCCGCAGATTCCTGCGTCTTGGCGTACTGGGATGAAGTATTAGGTAGGTACGCTCGCTGTTCAACGAGTCTCACTCAGGTGACTAGTGAACATCTGCAATACAATATTTGTTAGTCGAACAATAACAAACTAGTTGACCGATTTGATTTGACACATGATGCACGAGGAACTTACCTGATGGCACCCATATAGTTCACACTCTATGTCATCTTGCTGAAGGTAATCAGGAAGGTGAAACTGAATGGTTGGAATCGGTGTTGAGATCCACGTTATCTGCTCAATAGCTCGATCAATGTCATTAGAACCCGTTGTTCGATCTGCATCCCTAAGCCACGATCTAACCGGATCTAATAGGCTCTCAGAATCTTGATCAGACCCTACCACGAAGACGTTTTTGGATCGCCAGCTTTCAAAAGCCAGGGCCCTCATATACGATGCTATTTCGTCATGACCGATCTCAAAGTCAGAAACTCCCAGGATACTCAGCAGCAGTTCAACAAGGCCTTTCGCATTTGCCTCAAGAATGATACGACCCGACTGAGACAAGGCAGGATCTTTGATCCTGGTAGACCAGTAAAAGGCAACTATTGTAAGGGAGTCCATTCTGGCTCCAGCATCTATGAAACTTCGGAGCATCCCTATGACCGTTTCGTTCAAATGCTCGCGAGGTGTCTTTGGCTCTGAAAGGAAAGAATAGAACAGCAAATGGACCAAGTATTGAAGCCATATGCTTCTTGTGCTGCATGAAGCCCTTGGATGCCCACCATCCCTGTTCCGTTCTGTTTCTACCCAATTCGGATTGCCTCCGCATTCGAGAAGAAATCTTAGAAACTCAAAGCCCCTTTCTGATGTGTGGGGAAACATTCGGTGTGTACCGATTCCACCCCGGCCGCGATCGAATAATATACAATTCGCAATTTCAGCTGCTCTGGTTGTTTCAAGAGTCATCAGGCTGTCTTCAACAAACCTATAACGGTTGTGATGTGCTGCATCCACCAAAAACCAACCCATAGAGTCTCCAGGCATCAGGGAGAAAGCTCTTGGAGATGGCGCCGGACACCCTCGTTCATAACCCTTTTGAACAAGCTTGAGCAAGAGAGAAACAAATGCATCTGACAATTTCAGTTGTCGTGCCCAATAGGCGATCTCGTCAAACACTACAGGGCCAAACATCTCGGGCAGCTGGTTCGAGTCGATGTGTTTCAGCCAGTACTCAGCTAGCAGCGCCTTGGTTCGTTTAATCAACATCTCTTCTCGAGTAAGCTCGCATCTATTCCAAAGACTCCTTCCATCAGTTGTCTCGAAGAGAAATTCTCTGGCTGTTCTGTGACAAAGAGATACGCGATACTGTGCAATCTTGCTGCAACGAGGATATGGCATCGCCTTCAAAAGCCCTGCACAGCCAACCTCCAGCAACACCAATATGCGCTGACACATCGCGTTCAGCTCCGGCTCTGGTGATTGGGGTTCAAGATTAATATAACGGTCCATCACGGCATCGTTGGTCGCGGCAACGAGCTGAAACAATGTAATGTCTTGGGTCGAATCGCCAACAAAAATCAGGTTGAATATTAGTGAAGCATCTTTTTGATACATAGGACGATCGGCTTCCGCGCGCGACAAGATATCGCGGTACAGGTCCATGAGGTCTCTTGGTGTTGCTTGCAGCCGCTGGCTAATCACAGCTGGAGGATCGCCGTTGTTGATTCCCCGGACCAGGGATCGCGTGACCAAAACGGCCCATAGAAACACGCCTTCAGCGAGACTGGCTATTTTGAAGGCCAATGCTGATACTGAAAGGCCACACGGCTCGTGTAAAATGGAATCTCTGATGGTGTTTTTTGAATATTCCATAATGTCATCCCTCGTCAAGTCGTGGATTCTAAGACCTGGGTGATCCGCTAGGTGAAATCCAAACAGGCGCTCGGGGCGGCTTGAGACGCAAATCTTAATGTTGGAAAGGTTTAGGCGCTTAACCAGCTTCAATAGGTCGATAGCGTCCTGTTCCAGAGCGACCTCATCCAAAGCATCAATAAATATGCAGAGCGGCCGAGATGATTGTTCTGCATAGCTCACCAGCAATCGATTGAGTTCACGGTGATCCCAATCAGACGGTGAGTTCTTGTCCTGGAATTTGGTGACGTCCAGCAGTTCTTGTCTCAAGAAATGCTCGTCTTGTGATAAGACTTGGTAGAGCAAGGAACAGAGACACCCTTTAAGTGAGTGTTCCATGGTGCTGCCTGGCTTCCAGAAGAAATGGGAAACGATAACTGCACCTCGCCTCCATTTGTCCAAACTCTCTTTTGTTCTTCGATCGAAGACGATGAACTTCATGAGGGTGCTTTTCCCAGAGCCTGGTTTTCCACTGATCCAATAAACTGGCTGCTCATATTCAAGCCAGTCGCGAAAGCTGTCCCACTGAGGTTCAGTGTCCGGCACATCACTCCAGTCGTCGCTTGACGAATCATAGTCCGAATCGTCTTCAATTGTTGTTTCGTTGGGCCTCGGTCGTATATCATCGCCCGTCGAGTTGTCGTTACCATCCGATAGGCTCTCGGGTTCAGAAGAGTTGTTATCCGTGGACTCTTCGTCGTACAAATTCTGGTACCTAAAAATCCAGCGAAATGTAGCCGGGGCCTCTGAGGAGATTGTGTTTCTTCGCGCGTTCATTTCAGGAAACTTGAGGCTATTCAAGAAGTGCACGGATCGCTCCTTAGCTTCGGCTCGGGCTCTAGATTCACTTTGGATATCTGTTAGTCTCTCGGTAATCCTTTCGATAGCAGAGGATGACTCACCATGCCGTGGATATCCAGTACTGAAGCAGCGCTTTGGTGCATGCTGCGGCAGAGGCTGCAGCGTAGGGTTGCCAATGCTTGTTCTTGTGGCTGTCGGCATAGTCACAGACGCCCTTGACGACAACGCAGGGGAAGACATCCCATACACCGACGCTTTCCATCTCAAAGGCTATTGCATTCTTCTCTCTTGCGAGC
Source organism: Fusarium sp. JS1030 (assembly GCA_000966855.1). NCBI lineage: Eukaryota > Fungi > Ascomycota > Sordariomycetes > Hypocreales > Nectriaceae > Fusarium > Fusarium sp. JS1030. Next base: position 85,552 of record JWIW01000086.1, read on the forward strand.
AGATCGCGATCTTCTCCGGACTTCATCACAGTGTCCCCACAGGCAACCGTTCCGAAGTGAATGGTGGGGCAGGGCTGTCCTTCTTCGTCTTCGAGCCGGCTGAACCTTGGTAAACACTGGCTGGTATCGCAACCAAGTTCGGAGCAGCTGAGTAAAGGTGCCGCATCGCATGCTGAATCTGTCTTTTGCTGACAGGAGGCGCATGTTGTGCAGACAGATTGGTCTTGATGCTTGTGGCGATAGCTTGCTGGAAAGAGGTAGTCCTTTGATCGCCCAGGGTATTGGATTAGATCATGAGACGATCGGGAGAGATGGTCAAGATAAACTTGTGTTTTGTGTCGCAGTTCCTCGCGCCCTCGTGCCGTGCTCAGTTTTGCGAACAAACTCCGGAGTTCGATATTTGGCCTTCCTAGACTTTCGCTCAATGTATCCTTGATCTCAAATTTGTCCGGGAATCGCCGCCCAAAATCGTATTGCACGACACCAGTGCTAACAACAATATCACCTAATAGGATTTGGCCTCGGTCGTAGATGGGTGCACCGCCGCAGACGCCGACGACTAATGCCAGAGAGATGTTGGGGAAACTCATCCGACAAAACGCTGCGATATTCCCAGCAGCAACCTTCCCCATGCCAGGCAAGTGGGCCAAGACGACGTTATGACGCCCGATAACCCCTATCGAGTAGGCAATAGGATCGCCGCGGGCTTTTCCAAGGGAATGACCATCAGTGTCGTCCCAGTAGTGATCAAACACGCCTGTCACAGCATCAGCTTCCAGGCTGAGTGCGCAGATGATGGCTATCTCAAAATCATCGCGGCTTTGTGGCCGTGGCGGTCGTCGCGAATTCATGTGGAGGGAGAAGCCAGGAACAGAATAATTGAAATATGATATATCATGGACGGGCTAGTTGATGTAGGCGAAGTGGTGTGGGGCAAGAGAGAGCTAGCTGCCCGGCTTGTTCGCCCACAAGGAAAACAGAGGTTGGGTGTGATCAGGTTGAAAATGTCCAGGCATCGTTTAGCCGCAAGAAAAATCCGATGAGCTGACTCATCTCCGAGCCAAGCCACAATGATGCATCTTTCATGTCGGACCAACATACGTGCGGGACGGACAGGGGTAACAAGGCTGACCAGCATGGCTGCCTTGGCAAGTCAGGCTCCGCGACCGTGCTGATCTGCCTCGGGCGGCGCGAGGCTTGCAAAGAGATGCAGTAATTGCTCGGGGAGTAAAAGGATATCAACTGTAGCACGGCACCTTGGAAGTCAAAAGGGGAAAATGCGATGTATTAGAAAGAGATCACAGCAGTAATATAGAAAGAAAGGTAATTCATTTTATATAGTGACAGCCTGGCTCTTAATAGGAAGGAAGGAATATAGATAGTAAGAACAAGGATGAATAGCAACGAGAAATGAATAGAATGTTTCGTCCAAAGAGCAGATCTACCCAAAGGTAGACAGCTGCATCACCCGCCTCGGGTTTTAGGTGGCACGTCACCGATCTCCCACGGCTTTTATGGTCGGTTGAGGATATGTTCCACGACCATAGAGGCATGGAAAGAAAACATGAACGGATGCCAAGAGACGATTCCAATATGTTCCTTTCTTAGGCTCGCCTTTAGAACGGAGTATACTATATCTCTTTGCTCTTTTGAAACTCGCTGGTAAATATGGAAGAAAGATGGTAAGAAATCTCAAGGCAGCCAGCTAGTCGCAAACTAAGGGACAACGGATTAATAATAATCCGAAGACCTGGCTGCCGTTGCTTATGAGACTTCGCCATCTAGGTATTATCATTAAAACGATTCCAACTAGTGAGATAAAGGTAATCAACCAATCGATCGATCAACCTTCACCTCTTGTGCTTGTATCTGTCGCTCGAGGAAAGTTGGGGTTCCACGGCTAAAAACGTCGACTTGGCCTCCTCCGAGGCCGGAAATTATCATATAGATACGGAATGGTATGTTCTTGCTTTTGGCGCTCTGGTAACGTTTTCAACCTCTCACACCTGGTAGCCAGCCCTTCGTTGCCTGGCCGAAGGCGGACAGAGACCCAAAGTGGAGTAAGTAGCCCGATTCCGCTTTGGGCCTTAACAAAAACTCATCCCCCAACCCAGTATCATCGCTGTTCATGGGCTCAACTGGAAGGGCAAAGATATCAAGAAGCATGCCTGGGATACTTGGCGGCCATCAGGGGAGGGCCAGGGCAAGCTTTGGTTGCGGGATGTCTTGCCTGAATCATTGCCCGAGGCAAGAATCTTTCTCTACGAGTATGACTCGAGCGTCTTTTCTGGGAAACACGATACTTTCTGGGACGCAGCTAATGAGTTGCTCGACTGTATACGCGGCAAGAGACGAGTGGTAAGAAGGAGAATGGGGTAACTATCTACAATATTTGCTGATCAACACGTAGGAACCACGACGCCCCATAATCCTAGTTGGCCACAGTCTTGGTGGCCTTTTGATCAAGCAAGCTCTCGTCAATGCGCATGATAACAGCCATTATGCCGATGTTGAGATGTTAGTGTAGGACAACATCCTTGCTTCCAGATAGTGTGTATGTTCTGATAATTCTCCAGCAAGGGCCTCGTATTTTTCGGAACTCCCCATGAAGGAGGAAATGTGGCCTTAGCCAAGGTCAATCTCGGGTTGACAGCTGCCAAGATTGCTCGCAACCTCGGGTTCAGTGCCAATGACTCTGTGGTCCAGGTGCTCATGCCTGGCTCCCTTTTTGGTGACTTTCTCCGGGAAGCGTTTAGACACCAGCTCGAGAACTATCTCATCGTCTCTTTCTGGGAGAAAAAGGACACTGTATGTTGCTTGTCCGTCAGCCTTCGAGGCATACACTGACCAGCATGCACAGATAGTCACAAAAGAGTCTGCAACGTTTGGCCTTCCAGGACACCGGGAAACTATATTGGGCTTGGAAGCAGATCACACTCACATGTGTAAATTTGACATGGATGTCGAGCACCAGAGGGACATCTACGAGATTGTTGAGAACAACTTCTACTGGCTATACGAAGAAGCTTTGAAGGAATCAGCAGTCCAGGAGAGACTAGAAGCTCTCGGTACAGCTGACCAACTGGGGTTGCAACAAAGTGAGTCATCGCAGCAAGGGAAAAATACCAGGATCTAGACTCCTAGAAGAGGAGAACTCAGTTTAGTGACGGTTTTGTCTCTAACGTATGCGCAATTTAGAAGAATTCGAGGATCTTTCACACTTCTCAGAATCCACAGTGGCGTGGGTAGATCATTTGACCACGACCCTGTTGGACGATAAAGCCGATAGCTCTTTGGATTGGCTTGTACACGCCCCTTCATATCTAACTTGGAGGACTCCTTCACCCATCACGACCAGTAAGCCCAGGCAAATGTCAGCCATATGGCTTCGAACCGACGATGCAGACGAGATTAACACCGCATTTGGTTCTCGTCTGCTCGTAGATGGCGCCACGGTCATCCACGTTAAAGAAAATCACCCACTCGTCTCGAGTTCGCCCATCTTTCGTGGGCTTGGGTGCACTGAGCGTGCTATTTCAGCGTTGCTCTGCATTCTTCATCAAACCTACATGTTATCCTCTGACAATGGAGATTTTCCAAGGTATCTCACGGAGAATGAGATATTCAAGCACAATTTAGGAAGCCATTTTCGTGATAAGGTCGCCAGGATTCTCGTGCCACTCTTAACGGAAACCGACAAGAGGTGGACGATCTTCATTCATGATGTTGACTCACTAGCCGATAATGTGGTCATTGAGATTGACAGGCTTGTCGGGAAACTGCTTGGTTCTTCGCGACTGGGTGTTGAAGACATCAGAATAGCGGCAATGGGCTCAGAGCCCAAGAGGATGCCACAGCTCGCTCAATATGCTACAGTGATTGATAATAAGACTGAGTACTTTGGTACGGTATGTACCCGTTCTTGTAGCATCTTCTTTCTAACATGTATAATCAGAGTGCCTCGATAGTCTTCGGTTTGACAACATGAACATCCGTCGCGACCGTATTGTGTCTGCAGCAGTGGGCACAAACCACTGGATTTGGAGCAACCCGGGCTACTCATCCTGGCAGACCAGATCATCGGCTGCTATATGGATCTGTGGTAAGGCGGGGAGTGGGAAGTCTGTGCTTGCAAAGACATTGCAAAGCGGATTATCCACGCAAACCGGCGCAGCAAAGCCTCTAGTCTGTTCCTGGTTCTACAGCGCCAGAGATAACCTCACGTTGCATAGACAGATGCTCTCAGCCATACTATTTCAGCTATTGTCTCAGGAATTCGAACTCTTTCGCCTAGTCAAGAACATCTATCGGGAATGGCTAGCCCTACCAGCAGGCCAGCATCCCAATTGGCCAATCCAAAGTTTGAAGCGCGCCTTGTCCGAGGTATTTACACAGCCTGTTGATGTTATGCACGCAGCTATCATTGTTCTGGATGGGTTGGATGAGGGAAACGCCTGTGACTCTGGGAATGACTGTTCCCGGCGTGATGCTCTCGCTTTCATTCTTGGGTTGACGTCGGCGGCATTGCCGCTCAAGATTATCTTCCTTAGTCGCCCCTCTGACGATATCAAAAAGGTGCTGAAACGCCAATTGTTCATCTCTATGCACACCGTGAATCGACCGGATATTGAACTTCTTATCCAGAACGGTGTAAAGGCATTGGCTTCAGCCTTGGATGGTCGAGACTCTGACGGCGAATGCTCACCGGCCCAATCATCAGTTGATTCACCTTCTGCACTGTTCAAGTCCGCCACAAGCGACAGCATCTCGGCTGAATACTTTACTACCGCGGACTTGACTAAAAGGGAAATCATATCAGATATTTACGACTATCTCAACGAACACGCCTGTGGGGTTGTCCTTTGGGTGACCACAGTCATCTCCATACTGCGACGCAGATGCCAAGAGCCTCTGTGCGACATTGAGTCTCTCAAGGATGAGCTAGAAAGTCTCCCACTGGAGTTGACAGATTTATACTCTCGAACAGTTTCAAGTCTCTTACAGAGTTTCAGTGGCAATAAGCGAACATTGGACAAGGCTCGCCAAGCTTTGATGTGGGTTTCAGTCTCGTCCAAACATCGACTTCAGCTCCAGGACTTGCTGGAGATCCTCTCGCACGATTTCGCCGGTAACGGCACTGCGGGAAGATCGACCGTCTTCGCAGGTGTTTCAGGATGGGCAACATTCAAGCAGAAGATCGAGATGTTATGTGGTCCTTTCATCGACATCATTCCAATCCTTTCCCGGACCGACGACGCGAAAGACCCAGAGCCAACGCAATGGGATCTCTTACAACTCCCCCATGACACTGTGCGAACCTTCCTCCAGAAGGATGAGAGATCCTTCCCCTTGGGCTTCTCATCGGATGAAGCTGAGCAGATGGTCCATCTCCAGAGAAAAAAATACATGAATAGGACCCTGCCATACTTGGAGCCTTTGCTGCTTTCTAGTCAGTATGCACAAACCGATCCGCTCAAGTACTGTGACTACTTTGAGAGTCGGCCGCTCCTTTGTTTTATTCTCACCACCTTGGAGATTGAACTAAATCGGATCATTTCTCAGCCTGGTGGGAAAATGCAAATCGCCGACATTCTCAACACATACAACACCTCCAGTGAGAGAAAGGGGATTGAGGGCCAGAGAAACTGGACGCGAGACACTAGACTTAAGACCCAGCAGAGGCCCTTGACCTGGACCTTCCCGTTCTTGACCGCGAGCGCCCTGCTAAGGACATGCGACTTCATTCAATTCGCTGACCCTTCACCTGTTGCAGGGGAGCAAACACGATTGATGGAGGACCGTGGAGGAGATTTACTAGAGCAGTTGTTCTACTGCGCATGTAGTCGTGGGCAGCTTAATGTCATCAATGCCATATGCTCACTACTACTTTATCCGCAGCCCGTGGATCTCAGCATCCGATGCGGGATGAAAGACGCAGCGATCGAGGGCGAACTATTCTTCGATTACTGGGCCCTAAGAGCTTCCAGGCCACGGTGTTTCCAGCACGAATATCGAGGAAGAATTACACATTCCATCCGCACGCAAGCAGCTATCTCCCAGGTGTTTGATCATCAGGTCTTTTACGGTGGTGCGGTTGGGTTTTGGACTATCCTTGCTGAGCTTGAGGCAAGTTCGATGCCTATGGCATGGGCCAAGTCACGCAGCTATCAAGCTCTTGTTCATTCTCTTAAAAGCCATGAGGATTGCTCTGTTTACCGCCGGACGCCGTTTACACGACTATACCCACCACCGTGACAATAATACAGATAGTAATCAAAGATTGATGCCGGCCTATGCATGAATAAAAAGGCACGGGTAATAATAGCAGGCCTAATGAATCACGCAAAGTTCACAACGACGATGGACGTTTCACGCTTAAACGACAGCCAAGTCAGGATCCGTGGTCGGCGTGTCGAACTTGAAGGAATTGACCATGTCCCACGTATCCACAAAGTGGTCTACTCCGCTGTTATCCTCCTAGCGTCTGATGAGGATGGCTGAAACTCTCAGATGGCTGGCTGTGCGACTGTGAGAACAGGGTAAATAACATCGAGAAAGTGAATAGAAGGCTTTGTTCACAGAATAGATGCACCTGAAGGTAGACGAATGTATTACTCGCCTCAAGTTCCAGGTGGCAGGTCACTCTTGGTTCTCCGTCACCACCAAGTGGCCAATTGTCAGGTCATCCCCGTGCTCTCTTGCTACGCGTGTTAGTCTCCCGACCTCCGAAATCTGCCCAACAGCCGCCGCAGCTCGAATTCTGTCTTTCAACTCTCCATCCGCATACGCCAGTGTAGCGAGCGCATTATCCTTCCAAGCTGGCCTATTCAACCGTTTCGTCTCCCAGATTGACAGAAGCGCAAAGACAAAGCCAACAAGGATTGTGACAGCCGGGTAGCTGAGAAACTTCCATTGGACTCGAGTGATGACAATCACTGTCGTCGCCTTGCCATGTACCGCACCAGGTTCACGATCACGCATCCACTTGGTTAGACTCAGAGCGACATTCTCCATCGTCGCGGTAACGTTGCTAGACTCGCCCAGGCCAACCATGAGCCCAGGGGGTCTGCTTGGCCCACCCAGTGACGGATAGATCAAGAATTTGGTGCCGTCGGTATCATCAAGACTGCAATTGGATCTGCAATCGGGCTCCATGAAACCAGCTTTGAGGGTATTGAGGAGGGACATAACGGACGGCTGGGTAATGTTGAACGTCTGCTGGGATAGGTTGCGTGCACGTTTGAAGTCCTCATCAGGAATAAATAGTTGAAGGTCAGTCAAGTCAACCCATGCGATTCCCATGTCGAGCGTGTGGTTAAGGTAGTCAAAGTACTCCGGTACGTCCTGGGAGCCGGAATAATATGACCCAGGCGTCCTTTTTGACCAGCTCGAAGCAGTCTTCTCTTGAAGCAAACCCAGCTCAACGGCGGTTACGTATTCGTTCACACAGAAATGCAGACTGCACTGTTGAGCGGTGATGGTCGTATCTTCCCAGGCTGTCTCATTCTCAACCCAGCTCTTGTTAGCTTGCAAGAACGAGATGGCGAGTATCATGGTGTCGATATCGTTGAAGACATTTTGCCCGGGGTTTGTTGTGACCTTGGCTGATAGATATGTATCGGGGCACATATCCGTGTCAGATTTGCATCGCTTTTTCCCGTTGTAGTTCGAGAGCACAAGGTCGATATCCGGAACCTCGTATTTTGTAATAGGTAACCTTTCGCCAGGTACATTTAAATTTGCCTCGACGCCCTGGTTGCTTATATCTGGAGGATCCCCTTGAAATCCCCCCGGCATGTTGATATCAGGGATCTTTGTAGATCCCGACGTTCTCTTGAGATGCCCCGAAAGGTCATAACACGAGGAACAAACAGCCAGCGAAGCAAAGTTGGCCCACGAGCAGTTTCCTGTAGTACATGTGAAATCAGGCCACAGATTTTGCTGGGAGACAAGAGGTGAAAATCCATTCCAGATGGCAGCTGCTATACCCATATCATCCCGGATCATGCTACTTGGTTGGTCGGACTGGTAGAAGAACTTTTCACCATTGGGGCCAGGAAAATTTATTTGGACGAGGCCGTTGGAGGCTGAAAGACCGGTCCAGGATCCAGCATTCAACAGTAACGAGCTTCCAATTCCTGGCGCCCGACTCCCTGATCGCGTTTTGGTTGCCGAGCCTAACACCTGAGAGTATTCCGCATCGTTCAACGTGACTGGTTGATCTTCAAAGGTAAGCACTGCTTGTAGGAAAGGCTCGTACGCAAGAAGGATAATGGCGGCGAAAGGCCCTAAGGAGGCCCAGTGACTAGACGATATTGTTAGCTTGAACAAGGGTGGGTGTGAATAGTGATATAACAGGGTAAAAGGAATTAGAGACGGAGTCCAATACATGTGTGCTTGACTTACGGGTGTCGAATGAAGGACTTCATCAGCCGTACACTACCCCAGGCTCCCCGACTAGCAGCATCAAACCGGTCAAAATCGATAAGCAGTGCGGAGGAGGTCGCGTCGCCATTCCAATTCCACTTAGTCTGAGAAAGGCACATGCTGATGACGAATGCCAATGAAGCCTTGGAGATACCAGCCAGAATGGACACGACCGCGTTGAGGGACAAGGGAAACTTGGTCCATTTGGATATTGGCCGTCCATCATAGGCAGAAAGGAGGTATACGAGCGAAGCAAAAGATGCAAGAGAGAGGAGTAAAGCAAAAGATTCAAGCCACCAGGAGGCGCCTATCATCTTCTTTTGGGACGAGTCGGCAGAACCGAGTCCAGAGGACACCTGTTCTGACAGAGAAACACGCCCTTTCTGGCCCTGCGAGAGAAGAGAAACGGTTCGGGCAGGATGCTCGGCCAAAAGTGGCTGTAGAGCGGGCTTCGTGGTTTCACGGGGTGGAGAATAAAGGCCTTGCGCAGGCGTTGAAACGTCCATGTTGGTAACTTTGATCTTGGGCAGCTTGATGAGAGAGGAAGAAAGGGGACAAGCGAAAGTTGTTAAAAGGAGGGGTATTTAGCCGTGAATGAAAGTGCAATTCATGAGAGCCTGATTTATCTTTAGAGTCTGCCATGTCGCACAACAGCTAGTGAGGTGGAGATTGTGTCATTTTGTCGAGCGTGCGATTGGGTCAATATTGGTGGCTGCAGACCAGCTGAAAACAGGCGATTAGAGAGTCAACTATCTCATGTGCTCTCTATATGGTCAAAGGCGGTGAATGAAGTCGTAGATACTGGAGCTATCCTGACATTTGATGTGGCTTGCAATTTTACTATGAGTTTACTAAACCCTCTTATTCTAAGCTAATAAATACTTAACATAACTTACTACCTATATTAAGTAATAACTAACACTCGCTATTACGTAGCTTAGATCTTAACATCTTTGGTTTTCTTATAATTTAGAATCATTATTTATAATTATTTCTATTAGTTAGGAGACTGGAAATACTATTATAGGCCGCGCTTAACTCAGATAAAAATGCACATTATTCCCTGACCTGGTTGTTGCGGCTTCCAACTGCTCCATAATACGTTACCCTAAACAGCGAGTGGCGAGTAGCGAGGCGCGAGTAAACACTGCAACCGAGCATACCTATCTAAGTGAGAATTAGAACTCACGTGCTAGTATAGCCCGAGTACTTTAAAAGCAGGATAGATCAATCAAATAGCCAAGTAATCGGGCCACACCAGCCAGCCATGGCACATTCACAAGAGTCGTCGCAGTTTTTACTTCAGCCTCTAGCCAAATCCCCTTCTTTAGAACAATGTCATGGTACCGACGGCAACCCCAATGACGCCACTGAAGCAGCTGACCTGTGCGATTCGCGTCACAGCCTTAGCAGTCAAATAGCCCCTCCACCAACCGGCCTGCGGATTCGGAATATTGCATTCTCATCGAAGAACAGCGCTGAAAATGCTACCCACAGCCCACCATCGCGGCGACAGAAACGCAGGAGCAATATCTTCCTGACCTGGAGTCTTGAGCTGGCGCTCCTACTGTTGGCGGCGGGGTTGCTAGCCGCTCTTTTCGCCATCTTGTACACACACGACAACCACGAAATGCCCAATTGGGACAACAGCAACAACGGCATCACGCTCAATGCCCTTGTGGCGCTTCTGGCCACCATCTACCGTGCTGCTCTGGGCTACGTGGCATTGCAGGTAATGGCCCAGTTGAAGTGGAACTGGGTGACGGCGCAATTCAGACCGATGCTTGACGTGCAACGCTTTGATGATGCTTCACGTGGTGCTTGGGGATCAATACAGCTTCTGCCACTTGTGGCACTACGTCAACCGCTCGCCGTGGCTACAATCGCAATAGTGGTCGCGTCGCTGGCCATCGGACCCATCACACAGCAGACCATACAGACGTATTACTGTTCAAGAGCTGTCGCTGCACGACCTCCGCAAACTGCGCTAATCGCGGTCGCCAATCGTATCGACAACACTATCTATTACATTGAGCGCCCTTCACATAGTGTCTTGCAAGTTGAGATGCAGTCAGCTATTCAAGACGCAGTGGTGAACCAAAACAACGACACCAATATCGCAATGCTTTTTCTCTGTGATTCCAGTAACTGCACCTGGACAACCTACGCAGACCATCCTAGACAGCCCTCAGAAAAGCGAGTATCGCATGCTAGTCTTGGCATGTGCAGCCGCTGTGAAGATGTCTACGACCTCGTACAAAAGTCTTCCCGAGATACCGCAACTGGGACGGAACTAAACATCACATTACAACTGACAGACTCAAGCCAACTCCAGGTTAGCCCAGGCTTGCACTCAACATATCTGAACTCCAGTGTCACCAGGGACCTCATTTGGGCGCGCGATGTGGTGCCGCGTAGCTTCACGAACGCAGCTCGCTGGTCCGTCGCGAACTTTACAATACTGGCCCTGTCACAGGATCGTTGCGATAAACTCCCGGATGGTAACGTCTCGTGTCCATTATCTTCCAACGCCAGCTACAAAAATAGCATAGAGGCCTGGGAGGAGCCAACGGACTATATCGCGGCGACTTGCATCATGTATCCATGCATCAGGCACTACCAGGGTAGCGTTAGCAATGGTGCTCTTTTAGAAAAGCTTATCAAAACAACACCGCTCCGCCCACAAGTACCTCAGGTGCTCTACGACTCCGGCGGAGACTTCGGTAGAGACATGGGCGCCACCGCGTGGGCTGAAGTACAGACGCCATGCTGGGTTAACGGCACCCTATATACCTCTTCAAACATATCTGCTGCCTCTGAGAAGCTACCTCCCGAGTTGAGAGAGACCGTTCAAGCTCACCTTGAGAACTGGGACCGCGAGGACATCAACAGTCCAGCCGGATACGTGAACATCACAGCCCCACGGGAATGCGTCATGTCTCTTGATCCGTACTTCTACAAAGCGTTTCATTACGAACTTGAAAAGTCTTTCAACACTTATTGCACGCCCCTTGGTCATCAAACCCGTATTACGTCATGTCTCAGTTCGAGCGGTGGGTTTTCGATGCCTATGGCTGCTCTACTGCAACGTCGTTCCACCAGTGTCGATACCATTAGATGGAAATTTGACTCTTTGGCTCTGCGAGTCACTGCCGATATGAGGTATGCCGGATTGGGGCCGTACACCGAGTTCGGCACCGAGGTCAAGGGTCAGGTTTTGGAAAATCGAACATGTGTGCGCGTGGCGTGGGGTTGGTTTGCCTTGCCGGCAGCTCTGCTGTTTCTGTGCACAATAGTGCTCGGATTGATTGTTATCTGAGATTGGAAGGCTGTAGATGATGCTGTGGTATGGAAGAGCTCGATGCTGCCGTTTCTACTCAGGGATCATGTTCCTCCCTTGGAAAAGCTGAGCCTGAAGGAAGTAGATATAGCAGCCGCAGGGCTGGAGGTGAAGTTGCAGAAGTAGTCGGGATATCTCTATGTAGTGAATTTCCATTACCTGGCAAATGCCAAAAGTAGCCCATCGAGCCCGGATTCGCAATTCACTCAGAGTAAATCGACAAAAGCTCAACACCGAAAAAGGAAACAGGTGTTGGCCAGGTGGATTTACGCAGCAAGGTGATTCTCACCACGCAACACAGCTCTCGGATTTAACGGAGGCACTGGCAAGCTCAAAACATGCGGCTCATGAATAAACATCGAGTATGATTATCAAGAATTCCGAATTTAGTGGTAAAGACCTTACAAATCAAACAAATTTCAGGGCTGGGACTAGGATCTCTGCGGTTTTGGATGGGGGGCCTTGCTTAGATCTGCGAATAGCCTCGTCTTAGCGGATTTGTGCACTTTCCTAAAACGGTAGGAGCATGTCTTGGCAAAAGAGCCCCAACAACCCCGTCTAGAGGCTCAAACAATGGCATAAAGACATAAAAAGGCTTCCTACATCCTCAAAAATAGGAGAAAAATTATCATTCAACAAGATCATTACAAGAGTTCACCCTTTTCATCCCTAGATCAACCAGCTTTATTCAGCCCGAAGGGCGTTCTATTCAGTCAGAAACAAGAGCATAAAACTCCTTCTGATTGGCCAATTGATCTGGCCTGTGCTCAACTCGTGCTCGAATTGGCTGCCGGACTTCGTCTGCTCGATGTAGTAGACCAGGGTGCCGGCTCGTAGTCCCGGTCCCCCGCTGCCCCATTGTTCAGCCGATCGCCCCTGACAACAGCTTCTCGGATTCCATTGCTGGCAGTATCTAGATTCACAGGTTAGCTCTGCAGCCAACCTACCTCCCACCTAGGTGGCGGCTGCTTCCCCCTTCCCTCCAATTTATCCAACCCATCAGGTTGCTAATGCTATCTAGGTTCACATATCACCTCCCCAGCCGACCTACCTGTCTAGATTCCCCGGTTACCCTATCTCCAAAAGGCGGTTTTGTAAGCCGCTAGCACCACCTGCGGGTGTTGTGTTGCCGCAGACACGTAAGCCCTTGCAAAGCCTCCCTGCCCGAGCGATATTCAGGTGGGCAAGAAGTGGATATATACAGCCAGATGGAGGACGAAATATCCCAGGCAGTCCGCAACTGTCGTGCCTGCAAGCGAGACCTGCCCGAAGTCGAATTTCGAAGCGTCAAGGACCCTACGAAGTTTACAGGAGAGTGTGCTAGCTGTAGGGCACGCCAAAAGCAACGGGCAACGGAATCTCGAGCCGCCGTTGCCACCATGCGGAATACCGCCCTGGGGCTATCGTCACACACAGCCACCAAGCGGTCCGATTCGCTAGCTAATCTGACGCCTCCAAGGCGGACTGCGCCAAAGCTTGCGTCTGTAAACAGCTCACTACCTTCTGCCACGCCTGCTTTATTCCGTAGTCTGGCGCCTGCACTCTCGGAACTGCCTAGGACTCTGCTGGGGCCGTTTACCCCAGGTGCTGTAGAGGGACCTTCCCCTGTCTCTTCTACCCTTAGCCCGCCAGCAGTAGTTCTGGGCACGCCGATTTCTCAAAGCACTCTTTCCACTCCTCCCGTTGTGCTAGGCACACCTTTGCCGCAAGAATCACTTCCTACCACCCCTTCATTGCTGCCACAGGGTCATCGCCGCGGCCGCTATGCACGTCAAGGCACACGGTCCCAAGAGCGACAGTTTAATCAGATAGTTGATCCACCTTTTACAGGGGACCTCAACTTGCCTGCCCTTAGTGAGGAAGATCAGGCCCTTGTGCGGGAGTTCTATACTGCCTTGAATAACGACAAGATGCATAGTTGCCTTCGTTGTCAGGAGCGTTGGTTCGATATGAAGCAAAATAGTTTGGGAATCTGCAGCCGCTGTATTAGTCGAGATAGGAAGCGAGCCCCGGACGAGCCCTACTTCTTTAGCGCCGCGAATAATCTTGACTTTGGGGAAGTCCCCGGCAATCTACCCGATCTAACGATGGTTGAGGAGATGCTTATTGCTAGGGTTCACGTACATGTGAAGGTCCTGCAAGTACGTGGCGCTCAGTATAAATACCGCGGTCACGTTGTCCACTTCCTTCGCAATGTTGGTAGGTTATTCGAAGAGCTTCCGGTCCTACCTGAAGAGCTAGATATTGTGCTCCTGCGGCCGCCTAATACGGACGGCGATCCTCGCTTCCAGCAGCAGTTTGCTCGCGATTTCCGGGTACGCCGCTCATGCCTGTTGATTTGGCTGCGTTACCTACAGTGCCACCACCCGGGCTATCGCGATATCGTTGTAAGCCAGGATCGCCTACAACGGCTTCCTCTTGACGACAGCATAGTTGATTCTGTTGCTAGCCAAGTGGCTGACATACCCGACGGCGCGGTCCCCCAAGGTCCTATTGAGGAGGCTATAGAAGAGGATCCCAGCGATGCCGACGCATCAGCGATCCCGAATTTGCAGGTTACCGAAACCGAATTAAACGCGCTGCAGTCCCGGTTCCTTGACGGTACCCCTGACCCCGAGAGTCTGGTTGATCTTGAGCATATGCCGCGCAGTGCGCAGGCTCAACACCGGATGCCATTACCCTCCATTCGCAGGACCCCTCTCAACGAATTCAACCGTTCCCAGCCGCTGTTAACACTCGCGTTCCCCACCCTCTACCCTAATGGCAAGGCCGACTTCGTGGAACCTCGCCTACGGAGTATCACGTACCAGGACTACCTTGCCCATGCGATGAGATGGCGAGACGGCCGTTTTGCCCGCCACAAGACGTGGCCTTTCGTCGCCCTCAATACGCTTTTACGTGCGCAGGTCAGAAAGCGAAGCAACTACTTCGTCAAGCAACACGAAGGCCGCCGTCAAGCCCTCACACGCGCTGATCTGGAGGAGGCGATGGCCAAACCTGATGAGCCAGAAGCTCAGGCCCTGATCCAGTCGATCACCCGCCAAGCCGCTGTAATTAGGGGCACCCGGCCATATTGGTATAAGCAAAGAAAGGAATTGGAAGCATATGCCTACAATCTAGGCAGGCCTGGCCTTTTCGCTACTGCAAGTGCAGCTGATTACCACTGGGAATCCCTATACCGTCATATGCCTCGATTCCACGAGTGGAAAGCAGCTACCGAGGCGGCCCGGATGACCCTGTCCCGGCAACTGCTGCGAGACAACGCCCACATCGCCGCTTACCACTTCCACAAGCGTTACACGCTGTTTAGGACTGTTGTCCTGAAGCAGAAGTTCAATCTAACGGACTTTTGGGGTCGCTACGAATGGCAGGGCAGGGGTTCCAGTCATCATCATGGCCTGTATTGGCTAAGTGGCCACCCAGACTTGGACCCTGATGACGGTCAGTCCCGGGAGCGATTTGCCCGGATCTGGGGATATCACGTATCTGCTGTCAACCCAGAGCCTCAGAGGATGCAGGCGCCTGGGGAAGGCAATCCCCTGATCAGTAATCTGTTGGAGCATCCCCTCACCATTCAGTTGCTGTCGATGGTAGTCAACCGCGTGCAGCGCCATCGCTGCAACAATTACTGCATGCAGCTCAATAAGCACACCAAACAGGTAGAGTGCCGCTTTGGATTTCCTCATCGGCAGCGCCTCCTAGCCTCCCTTGAAAAGCTTCCTCATTCAAAGCACTGGAGCTTCAGAGGCGAGCGCAACGATGGCCAGGTCAATCACTACAACCGCTTGCTTACCGTTGCGTGGCTAGCTAACACGGATGTCTCGCCCTGCACGAGTCTGCAGCAGGTGATCGATTACGCGGCTAAATACTGCTCCAAGTCGGAAAAGAAGAGTGAGTCTTTTGCCCAGATTGGGAAGTCCCTGATGTGCCGGGTCAAGGACCACAACCCGCTGATTTCCTTCACGTCAAAGCTCCTGAACCAGCTAGTTGCTGAGCGAGACTACTCGAAGCAGGAGGTTAGTCACTTGCTTCTCGGCCTACCATTGCAAGAGGGCTCGCGAACCTGCCTATACGTTGATTGCCGTAATCCTGACAAGCATTCCCGCTCCCTACGGATCGACGGCGGCGATGAAGTTGAAGAAGCCCCCAATGTCTACGATAAGTACTGTCGACGCCCGGAATCCCTGGAGGACCTGACCTATGTTTCCTTTCTCAAATACTGGAATTTCCGCTCCAGGGACCCTTCTATGTGGAAGCAATGGCAGCCAGGCAACATCAACGGCAGGCCTCGTGTATTGGTCTACCTTCCTCGCTACCAGGCTGATCCAGAAGGTCAACAGTGGCCAGACTACTGCCGTGTAAAGCTGACATTGAACCACCCACATCGCCGGCTTGATGAGCTTCTGACATTTGACGGCCAACTTTTTAGTTCCCACATTGAGGCTTTCTTGCATTGTTGGCAACACCACAGTCATGGTGATGACCATTACGGCTGGCCAAAAGAGGCTCGATTACAGCCTCAAGAGGATCAATACGAGGCTCTGCCTGCGGAGGAAGAATTTGATGACGAGGACTGGATCCGCCTAGCCGCGCTTTTACCCGACAACCCCCTTACCCAGGAAGGTCTTGACCTACTTGGCCACCGCGACATCGACGTCAATTACGACTGGACGCGGCATGTGGGTACTTATCCGCAATTTGGAGACAGCTACTGGAAGGACTTCATCGCTAGCAACCCCCTAGCCAACGATGTGGAGGTTCTTGGCCCTCGCTGGCGTGACCAGCTTAACCCACAGCAACGGCTCGTGTACGACACCTTCATGGGCCACTTCCAGGCACAAAATCCTACTCAGATCCTTCTACACGTTGACGGCGGCGGTGGCACGGGCAAGTCCTTCCTTATCAAGGTGCTCTCCTCCCACCTTCAGACGGCTGCCCTACCGAATCCTAGCCCTATTTGCCGCGTGGCGCCAACAGGCGTTGCGAGTAACCAGATACAGGGCAGCACCATACATTCGCTACTCCGTCTCCCAGTAGGCGGCGCTTTTGCTGATCTCGGCCCAGCTGACGCAGCCGCCCTCCAGTCCCGTCTTCGGAACGTCAAATACCTCATCATTGATGAGAAGAGCATGCTAGGGCTTGAGCAGCTCGGGCGAATTGATTCTCGCCTGCGGCAGGCTTTTCCGCAGCGAAGCCTCGAGTTCTTTGGTGGTGTGAGCGTCTTGCTGGTGGGCGATTTCTTCCAGTTACCACCCGTCCGGCAAAAGCCCCTGTATTCAACCATCAGCACTGGCCTCTCCTCGATGGAAAGGAGAGGGCAGGTGGCTTACCATTTGTTTGACCGCACCGTCTTCCTGACCACGGTGCAGCGACAGGTTGGTGATGACCAGGCCCGGTTCCGTCAGGCGTTGCAGGAACTGCGTGAAGTCAAGTTATCCATACCCTCCTGGGACCTCCTCAGTAGTCGGGTACAGGCCAAGCTGACGCAGAGTGAGGTTGACGGATTCAAGGCCGCTATGCGCGTGTATTCCACAAAGGCCCGCGTCAATGAATACAATTACGAGCATATGGTGCAACTCGACGCCCCGGCAATGCAAGTGGAGGCGAAGAATCAGGGTAACGGTGCTGCACAGGCATCAAGTGACCATGCTGGCAATCTATCCAACAGGTTTCCTGTCGCTAAGGGCACCAGGGTAATGCTCACAACCAATCTGTGGCAGCCAGCTGGCCTAGTTAACGGTGCCCAGGGTACCGTATATGATATCGCCTGGAATGCAGGCGCCAACCCATGGGAAGACCCCCCAGCCGTGATTATGGTAGACTTTGATAGCTATGATGGACCGCCGTATCTGGCAACTGACGAGGGCAGTAAAGTCGTACCCATCCTTCCAATCACGCGTGATTTCCTAGTGGGCAACGAGACCTGCGCTCGCACGCAGTTCCCCCTGATCGTTGCGTTTGCTATCACAGTTCACAAATGCCAGAGCCTAACGAAGGACCAGATAGTTACTGACCTCGCTTCACGCGACTTCCAGGCCGGCATTAGTTATGTTGCAGTCTCACGAGTTACCTCGCTGAAAGGCCTACTCCTCGAGGCGCCTTTCGATCGTCAGAACCTCTATAACCACACGCCCACGGAAGGTTTATACGCCTGCGTTCCCTATGTCCTGGACTTGTGGCTAACTACAAGGCAGGGATGAAAATGCGCCTTGCTGACCAACAACGCCGTCAAGCTCAACAACTGATCGATCCGCCGTATCCACCACGTTATATTGACTAAAGGATGTGTTACTATAAGCTACAGGGAAAGGGAAACTCGGTATACGGTGTATAGTTGATTGGGCCTGACAAGAAGTGGTAGAGGGACTCCTATGTCTATCAGTCAACTCCCTTGCTACAGGTTTGAAGTGGTTTTAATAGCTGGTTACCACCGCAGTCGAAAGGGGGGTTCCCCCAGAAGAGTTTAATAGCATGTATACGGTATTTACCCTTCGGGCTGAATATTCAGCCGTTAAACCCTTTGCCTTGGCAACTTAACGGGTGTTCGAAGTATTTTACCTTTATCACTCCTCATTTCCTCCATCCAAAGCACAATGTCGTCTACCGGAAAATCACCTCTGAACTTGGTTCTCGGAGCGGCCAATGCAAGTTATCTTGGTCATTTTCTTCGAGGCAACTATTCTAACAGTCAGGACGTGTAGGTCGGAGACAAGGTTGCCGACGTCATGGCGCGCTTCGACTCTGCAGATGAGGTTAACGGCTTTCTCAACGCCTTTGCCAAACGCGGCTATAGCCAAGTCGACACTGCCCGCGTCTACTCTCCCCACGCTCCCGGAAGTTCTGAGCCTAGACTCGGCGCCGTCGGCGCTGGCGAGAGATTCACCATCGACACCAAAGTCCTTTCCGTGGACCCCGGATGCCACACAAAGGACAAGATTCTCAAAGAGATTGACACTTCGCTCGCCGAATTGAAGGTCAAGCAGATCAACATCGAGTATCTCCACATGCCGGACCGGACTACCCCATTTGAAGAGGCTTGTGAGGCCATGGATCAGGCTCACAATGAGGGCAAGATCAAGCATTGGGGCATCTCCAACTACACCGCCGCCGAGGTGCAGCAGATCCTCGACATCTGCAAGCAGCACGGTTATGTGAAGCCGAGCGTTTACCAGGGCCATTACAACGCCATTGTGCGTGGCGGAGAAAAGGAGCTCTTCCCGATTCTGCGCCAGCATGGGATGTCCTATTATGCTTACAGCCCTGCTGCGGGTGGCTTCTTTGCGGGTGCCCACAAGAAGGTTCAGGCAGGCGGACGATACGATTCATCTGTAAGTTAAACCATCATCATCGTTGAATGGTTGGGTAACTGAACTCTTGGGAAAGCATTTGATCGGTAGCCTGTACAACAAATTCTACATGAAACCCTCCATCATCGCAGCCGCGGACAAGGTGGCTGAAGTAGCCTCCAAGCACGAGATTGGCGGCCACGCCGCTGCACTGCGGTGGACGGCGTATCACAGCATTCTGAGCAAGGAGCACGGAGACTCAATCATCATTGGCGCCTCTAGCCCGGAGCAGCTGGAGTCTAACATTGACATGGTGGAGCAGGGCCCGCTACCTGAGGATGTCGTGTCGGCTATCGAAGCCGTCTACAACGAGATTGGAGAGGACGAGATCCCCTACCACATGTAAGAGGCTCCGCTCAGTGCGCGCTAGGATCGGGGCTAGCCCGTATACAGTAGGAGCAAGTCTTGGCATGATGACACTCGATCTCGCCTAGCTTCACTCGCTGACAAATAGAGCCCCCAATATGATCCAGCCTCTCCTTACCACCTGTCCCCCTCTCGTGATGATTGCAGACATAATTCAGTGTTACTCTCACCAAGAGAATTCCTCCAGCCTTGTTTGAACCGTCTTTATCCCAAATATCCAGTGATATCCGCCTTGTCAGTCATGGAATTCATCACTTTAGTCCATCCATCACAAAGCTCATCAGCCAAGTCGAAGCGAAAAGCCCATTCCCATGCCGCTCGCGTAGCCCACGCGCGAGCCAGGAGACTTCGAATGGCTGGTTACGCGAGCCAAAAGGGTATCGATAGAGAAGGCACGCAGAAGCAGCAGGATGACATCCAACCCAAAAATCAAGTCGCACTTGGACAAGATCAGACGACATTAGGTCCAAGGCGTCTACCCGGCGCCTTTGAACACGAACCATTTGCAAGCTTTTTAAAATCGCTAACACCAAGAGAGCATTACATATTTAATCATTGTAAGTCGTTCGGACTTGCCTACTCGTCTCCTCGCCTCGTTGTTGATCCTAAGTCGTTAACTAAAACTGTACCCAGATGTTCAGGTCGTTTACCCTTACATGAGCGCTCACTGCCCCATCATGCAAAACTTTCGCGAGTATCACGCCTACATGAGGACCAACTGGATCCTTTTGTCATCAACCGACAGGGATCTACTTATTGGATTTCTACTCGCATCATCCCGCCACCTATCCCTAGTCCAATGCGAAAAAGAATACTCTGAAATCGCCATCCAATACAAATTGAATTGCGTCAAGAGCCTACGCGATGCCATCTCAACAGGTGACCCAGCACTGAGCCGTGCGGCCATCACGAGAGCTTTAGTTCTGACTTTGGATGAAGTGAGTTCAATACCTGATCGGGAGCAGCCGACCAGCTAACATAACTAGCTTATGCTTGGTGACCTTGCCATGGCATCGAAGCACGTAGCCGCTGCGGCACATATCCTTCAAATAGGAGGTGGGCCTGAAGCTTTAGGGATCAGCGAATTTGTCACTCATATTCTTTTTAACTGCATCTACGGCAAACGACTCCTGGCATGGGAACCAGCTTATCCTTGCGGTAGTGAGTTCATGAAGCCAGAGGTGGTTCGGGTTTCAGAAGTGTAGAGTCTCAATAAGAGACTAAGATTTCCAAATAAATAGACTAAATTGAAAGCCGCTCCGGCACCGAATCCCTTTCGGGGCGCTATTCTCAAGGACCACTCTTTTCCTCCCATGATAGCCAGTTCCCCGAGTCTCTTGCACGGACTCCAAGACTACTTCCTAGGGCTTCATCAACCATACTCGTGTCCGTAACTACCGAAATTTTTGATATTCTGCAAAAGGTTTATCCAGGAATTCAGACTGTGCTAGTATCTTGAACAGGTAGTTTCAGCACTGATCTCGTTGACTTGAACCTTATATTAAGCGCACAATGCTGCGCAGCACCACAAATGCTTAGAAAGGTCTTTCTGATCGAAATTTGGAGTCGCTAGGCGCAATTGCAAGCTGAAGCCTACCTAGATATCCTACTCTCGTACTGTTGTTTTCCCTTCAAATCTCTGCCATATTCAGGTTGACAAAGCATTGAACTGGCTTGCGTGTCAACGACTCAATGTCCCCATAGCCTGACAGACTCTCCGGGCAAGGCAAGAACTCAAAAGTCCAGACCAACAAAGCCACTAACAATTTCAACTCGATGTACGCCAACCTACGTCCATAGCATGCCCTGAGTCCAAGACCAAACGGGATGGTCGGCCCAGCCGCTGCGTCAAAAATGTCTTTTCCAGTCTTTTCATCTTTGACAAGCCATCTTTCGGGCCGAAATTCGTCCATGCCTTCGTCAGACCATGCACGCACGCCGTGTTCCCGAGCTGCGCTTTGACATGACTTGCTTCTCACGTCTTCTTTGATATCGTACCCTGGCTCTGTAAAGCTCGGTCCCTTATTGGCCACAAGTACCAAAGTATCCTTCGGAATAAAGTGGCCCAGGATCGTGGTGTCTTGTGTGCATTGTCTGCCCTGTGCGAGGGATGTGTGGGCAAGTCGCAGCATTTCTTCTATAAAGGCATCCAGGTAAGGAACATTCGTTCTCGTAATCTCTTCATGTGTTGGGAGGCGATCATAGACGAATGCATCCGCGTATGACAAATGCAAGGCGGTTCGCAATCGAGTTTGCGCTGATGGGTTGTCGGTGATAAGCTTGACGCCCCAGCAGAGTGTCGAGCTCGCGGTGTCATGCCCAGCTGCAATAAATCCCAGGATCTATAGGGCCAATGTTAGTCTTTGTATACGCAGAGGGGATGATGGTGACTTACTTCGTCTTTCATGGTCTCGGACCAGTACACGGGGTCTCGGCCTTCTTTGCCAGCAAATAGACGTTCCCGGTGCATGATGAGGTCAATGGCGGACCGGACATGTGCTTCGCTTTCCATCTCATTCTCTCTCTCAAGCCTCTCAACGGCCTTTAAAATTTCGTCTTTGATGAACGCGTCCCTGACCGCTCTCATCCTTCGTGTGCTGGGTCTCAGGCTTTTCAACCACCAGGCCAATTTGGGGAAGCCGGTGGCAGCAACGCCGGTGATATTGTCCACCGACTCCAGGATTGCCTCGGTGGGAGCGTAGATCTTCTCGATGGGAAATTCAATCGCATCTTGCTCTCGTCCTCGGGTTCGAATATGGTGCACTTCGCCCTCTCTCAAGTTTTGAAGCCTTTCGACCTGCGGAATCAAAGCTCTATGGGCAAGATCATTACCAAAGCCAAAGTCATAGACAGAATCCAAAGTGGCGTAGAAGAGATCATGTTCGGCACTAAACGGCTGTCCAGCCGCAACTCTTGCCTTAATCTTCCACAAGTCAAGCAAGCGCGTCGCACTCTTGTAAATATTCGGGGCGGCGACATTGTGGAGGAACTTGGGCGTCATCAAGTCCTGCAGTAAGCGACGGTGCGCCTTCCACTCGGGCCCGGTCTTGAGGTTGATGTGGAACCGGGGTACTTCGCCGCTGAGGATATCGATGGAAAAGTCGGAGCGTTCAAACTCTTTGCGGCGCATGAGGATATCTTGGCCTTCGCGAAAGTCGGCAACCAAAACGGCTGGCTTGCCGAAGGGTATGATGAAGAACTGGCACACCGGGCTTGCGTGACGCCGTGCTTCCTTGATCATCCATTGTGATGGAGACTTGGACAAGGATTTCTGCAGTGCCGGTATGTCTCCAAGCAATGAACGCGCCGCCTCAGGGTTGTACGGAATCCCAGGGATTGGCTTGGGGAGAAGGTACTGATGGAGGGCATAAAGGGCGGCTGTGAGCACAACAGTCAGGGCAATGGCAGCCTCATATGTCAGGGGCCCAAGCATATCTGAGGATGGTGTTGTTGACGTCGCCATCCTTTAGGCATCTCGGGGCTGGTAGGTAGGTAGTCAGAGATGAAGACGTCGAGATTGTTTTTAAAGGACCACAAGACACGCAAGACAGAAATACATCAGCAAAAGGACACATTGAACGAAACAAACATTTGAGTCATCCCAATGCTATGCAACACAAGAACCTTAACCAATAGAGTCGTCAACCCTTCCGAGATGGCACACTCCGCTCTGTGAGTAAGAGTCAAAGTTAAAAAAGACTTTCCACTCGCTTTGTTGGGTACTCGGGTGGGTTGATGGCTCCGCTAATGTTGCCAGAATGGACCAAGGTGATGCCAACGGCCGTCTCTACCAGTGTATTCATACGGCTATGATGTGCCAAGATACTATGTTCTTTGTTGTTGTGGAAGCTGAATCACATGCACGATGAGATAGTAATTATACGGATCAGGGGTTTTCCCTAGGTTGTTGACAAACATGGCGTTCTAGGGCTGATTAGAAGTGCCGCCAGAGAGGACGGACACACAAATGTCTAATAGTTCCCGTTGTGACCAGCAATGGTGAAACTTGCTGATAGGAAGGTCCGTCTTCACTCTTGTCCCCTACCCGGTACGGACAGCTAAGAATTTAATCGCGAGCGATAAGGGAAATTCCATGCCAAAGGCAATCATATGGATGAGACAGCCTCTCACTTTTCTGTTGATACTCCAAGGTTGTGCCTCCAAAAGGGATACGCAACCGCCCTGTTTCTGGTGAAGCACCTCATAATTGACCACCATGGTGTTACGGCCTGAAATCAACCTGCATGTCAGGAGATAGTGGGCATAGATACTCACAAGTGATAAGAAAAGAAATCCCAGCAATAAGGAGTTGTATCAATTCGCAATGCTTAGTTGATTAGTACCAAAATAGAAGGTTGCAGTCAACTCAGGGGGTTCGTCGCCTGATTGGTGTGACCGGAGATGAGTTGCGATCCTGGATACGAGATCCGCACCATCCTTGTCAACGCAACTGGCCTCGTATCAGGACCTTGTTCTACAACGGGATATCTTAGCAGGCCGGAGCATAGCTTTATTGTGCATTAAACCCATGTATCGCTATTGGCACGCGACTAAATAGAGTTGTGCGCTGCGGGAATATCGGTAGATCAGAGCCAAGCATCGTATCTGATTGCCAAGCCAAGCGCTCGATGCGTCTTGGCAGACGGAGGATTTCCTAAACCTATACAGAGTCACACCATTGGGGTTGTATCGAGGGAACTTCTGTACCTGCATCATGCATCGCTTCTCCTTGGTCACCTTTCTTCTAACATATATAGTCTAACAATGGCTGGGCCTGGTGTTGTTCTTTCACAACCCTCTTGGGCAGCCCAAGTCTCAACAAAGGGACAATAAGTCACTCTTTTATAGGCTATCTAGCCACTTTCATTCATTATGCAATTGTCTCGCACTCTTTTGGTCTTGTCATGCGCGGTTAGCGCTTTGGCTCGCCATGGTCCACTCCTTCGTCGCGCCGAGGATCCCACTCCAGCTCCCGCAGTGAACGAGACTGACGTGGATCCCAAACGATTCATCGTTGAGTTCGACGAGGTATTCTTCTTAAAACAAAATCTCTAGATATACATGTTAATAGCTATTAGGGAACTAATCCCCAAACTGCTGCTAATGGCTTGGCAAAACGTCCCGGCGTTAAAGTCGTCAAAGTCTTCAACAGCGATGTGTTCCAGGGCGCGTGTGTAGAGACGCCCAAAGAGAACCTGGACTCTCTCAAGACTGAGGAACCTGTCATCAAGGCTTGGCAGGTAAAGAAAATCACTTTGGCTCCTATTGTCCCGCTCCAATCATTTGGTAAGGAGGCTGCGGGTGTTAATGTATCAATCCACCACATGACTGGTGTCGACAAGCTGCATGCCGACGGCGTGCTGGGCAAGGGTGCTGTCGTTGCCGTGGTTGATACGGGAGTTGCCTATGACCATCCAGCTGTAAGTGAAGTTCTCTGCCACTGAAGCTCCTATCTCATTAACATCGCAGCTTGGCGGAGGATTCGGTCCTGGTTTCAAGATCGAAGGCGGATACGATCTCGTTGGAGATGGAGGTAAGAGAAATCTGTTTCGGGTGTCCAGAGAACTATGCGGCTAACATGTTGTAGAATGGCCTGAAGATGAAGAAAAGCAACCTGATGAGGACCCCAATGATAACCTGGGTCATGGAACTCACGTGTCTGGTATCATTGCTGGAGAGAGCGATTTGTAAGTGCACTCTAGTCTATCTAGACGATTGTTCGAGGGTTAACATTCACAATCAAGGTTTACTGGAGTTGCTCCCGAGGCTACTCTCAGGGTGTACAAGGTCTTCGCAAAGATGGACGCGACGACAGAGGATGTGCTGATTGATGCTTTCCTCAAGGCTTACGAGGATGGAGTATGTTACTGACACTGGATCCTGTCCGACATAAGAGAAAGCTACTGACTAGGACACTTGCAGGCTGATGTCATCACTTCTTCAGTTGGTGGTCTATCTGGTTGGTCTGACAATGCATGGGCTGTAGTAGCCTCCAGACTCGTCGACCAGGGTGTTGTGGTCACCATTTCCGCAGGTAATGACGGCCAGGCCGGCGCATTCGCCGCCAGCAGTGGCTCCTCCGGAGAGCATGTTCTCGCCATCGCTTCGGTTGATGCAGACATCACCCCTGCATCAACTTTCAACGCAACCTTCATCAATGACGACGAAGAAGAACGAGTCAACGTCCCGTACATGTCACCGGTAGAATGGTACCCTTCCGAAGTCAAGGACTGGCCTATTGTTCCTCTGGGTCTTGACACGACCGTCACAGATGAAGCCTGCAGCCCGTTGTCTAACGGTACTCATAACTTCACCGGCACGGTCGTCCTCGTACGCCGAGGTGGATGCAACTTCTCACAGAAGCAGGCCAACCTTGCTGCTGTTGGTGGCACCCATATCCTCGTCTATACCAATGAGATGCCTATCGTGAGTCCTTCAGGTGTCTCTCCAGATGGAAAGATTGCCATGATTACCCGAGAAGCTGGAGCTGCGATCATCAAGACCATCAAGGCCGGCGGCAATGTTACTGCTGACTTTACGGACCCACCCATGAAGTCGGTCAGAGGTGTCATCAATGAGGAGTCGGGAGGAGCGCCGAGTTATTTCACAAGTGTTGGAGCAACCAACGATCTCTACATCAAGCCCGACGTCGCTGCCCCGGGTGGCAACATCCTATCAGCTTATCTCAACGATGAATATGCTGTTCTTAGCGGCACATCCATGGCATGTCCCTACGTTGCAGGAGTTGCAGCGCTGTATATCAGCAAGCACGGCGGCCGATCTACTCATGGGCCCGACTTTGCCAAGGACCTAGCCATGAGGATCATCTCGTCTGGCGAGGATGTCAGATGGCATGATGGGACTGGCGATAGCCCTGACTACGGACTGATGGCTTCCGTAGCTCAGGTCGGCACTGGACTCGTTAATGCGACCAAGGTGCTCGACTACAGCACCAGTCTCTCCTTTACAAAATTTGCCCTCAACGATACGCGTTACTTCAATGACGAGCACACAGTCGAAATTATTAATGCGGGAGATGAGCCGGTTACATACGACTTTTCTTTCAAAGGCTATGGTGGCTTAAATGCGCTGAACACTGATCCCGAGACTTGGGGAACACCACGAATGGCCTGGGGCGAAGAGATCCTGGCTGCTCCTCAGAAGATGGAACCACAGGTCTCTCTGCCAGACGCCAAGGTGACAGTTCAACCTGGAGAGACCAAGAAGGCCAAGGTCTCCTTCAAGGCCCCCACTGGACTTGAGGCTTCCAAGCTGCCTCTGTACAGTGGCAAGATCATCGTCACTGGTAGCAACGGCGAAACTGTTGGAGTGCCCTACATGGGACTTGCGGCAGACCTTGGCAAGGACGTCGGCGACATCTTTGACTATCCTATCGGCTTCCCGACCATCACATCAACTCGAGATGACATTCCCATCGCTGAGAAGAGCAACTTTACCTTTGACTTGGATCCCGAAGTTCAGGATTTCCCCAACTTGTACTCACGCATCAACTATGGCACGCGGGAGCTACGCTGGGACATCTTTGACGATAGTTGGACGGAGGAACAGTGGGCATATCCTCCTGCCATTGGCGAGGCGGGTTATGTTGGGTCTGCGACGAGCTGGGCCAAGTTGGCGGGCAAGCCGTTCTTCAACGCTAGTATCGACGATCCCAACGAACTGATCACCTTGCCTATGGAGGATTTACCGCGTGATATTGTTGGACTTGCAGGTACTGAGCTCTGGTGGTTGGGTCGGTTGGCCAATGGAACTCAGATCGCGCCGGGCAAATACAACATGCGATTCGCTGCCCTGAGGCCGTTTGGGGATCCGAAAACGTCGGAGAGTTGGGATGTGTTCAAGACTCCGGTCATTACAGTTTTGCCACTAAAGGATTAAGTAGTTCAACACAGATTTTCTTTTAATAAACTCCTTTAGTCAGTCTACCAATACTTATTCACCATCCTCCCGTTCAAAATCGCTCCGTGCGTTTAATGCGATGGCATCATCAACAAGAACACGAATAGCGAGAATCGCCATGCCCTTAGCACACTTGATAGCGACCTCATGTGCTTCGTCTGTTCCTGCTGCTGCCGCGAATTTCGGATTATGAGCAGAAACGTCCTTGCTTGTTGGAATTGCAAATGCTCCATGAAAACTTGGCACTAGGTGAGATACGTTACCCATGTCGGTTGAGGCGTTGAATTGCCTTGTCTGGCGGAGCATCACTTTCTCGCCGAGGATTGCCATGTCGTCCACAAACGTCTTGCAGAGGGTGTCGTTCACCCGGAGGTTCATGTACGTAGGTGATCTTTGAGTATGTTAGTTCCGGACTATGAAGGGTCGAAGATGACTTGCGTGATATAGTTGATGGAACAGCCTGTTGCAGCTGCGCCAGCCTCGAAGCACGCTTTTACGCGGCGCAACAGATCGTTGCAGCGCTTCATTGTTGGACTCCGAATGTTCCAATTCATCCGCGTGTACTCTGTGATGACATTCGGAACCGTTCCGCCGACTTCAATGACGCCGTGGATGCGCTCATCGGGCTGGATTTGCTGTCTCAGCAATGCCACGTTATTATACGCGGCCACTGCGGCATCCAGCGCGTTGATGCCATTCCATGGCTCGCCAGCAGCATGTGCCGTCTTCCCTCGAAACTCAACACGTAGTTTATGACTGGCAATTAGCTTAAAACCGGCAAGACCAAAGTCGCCGTCTCCGCTGCCGATCTGATGGGCTGCTATGGGGTGCGCCATGATGGCTGCGACGACATCTTCTGGTGGATCAAAGGCACCCGCATCAATCAGCCTTGACTTGCCTCCACCACCTTCTTCTGCTGGTGTTCCGAGGATCCGTATGCGACCAGGGATCTTGAGCTCAGCCAGTGCACGAGCAGCACCAAGGAATGCCGCCATGGACGAGGTAGCGATGAGATTGTGGCCACATGCGTGACCAATGTTAGGAAGCGCATCATACTCGGCGCAAAATATCACTAAACGGCCGCCTTGGCCTATCTCGGCCTCAAAGCTGGTGTCAAGGCCATATGTCTGTCTCTTAACGCTGAAGCCTTGTTGCTCTAGGTAAGATGTGAGCGTGGCGTGGGCCAGGACCTCTTTGTATGCAGTTTCGGGATTCGCGTGGAGGAACTTGTTGATCTTTTCGTGGAGTGAGCGACTCAGGTCGTCAAGGTGATGGTTGATGATCTGGCGAGCTGCCTTGATGACCTTGTCTAAGAACTCGTCAGAACTCGCTGCTGTAACATAACACCCTTTTGTCATACCATCAGTTCCATTAGGATCCAAATTCTCCAAATGATCTTTGGCCCTGTCATGACCGATAAACTTGACCGGTTTGGTTTGAGTCATTTTGTGTTGGCTACGGCGAGTGTACTGGAGATGCACAGATAAAGAGCAGTTTTATAGTAAGGGAGAGATATCTACAGGACATTATACTAGCCTTTCCTAAGTAAGTAGTTGCAATCTAGCACACTCGTGGTGTTGGTAACCCCACCGCGTCTTGCCGACGGTCGGCAATATTACCAAGTGCTATCGCCGATCACGTCCTTGGTCGGCTTTATCTATCGGCTCAACTCCACTCCAGATGCCTCGATCCATTTGCATCATCTCTCCCCCGCAATCACCCTGCTGTTCCCAGTTGCCATTGACGTATCAGAATGAGTTCGCATTCTTCCCCGACTGTAGACGGCCGGAACGCACCGCGCTCTCGGAACGGATGCTGGACATGCAGAACCAAAAAGGTCAAATGTGACGAGCAGCGGCCACAGTGTCGGCGATGTCTTCGACTCAAACTGCTCTGCGATTACGCACCGAGGAGAAGGGCGCCCAGGAACCACCGGTTGCTTATTGAATGCCGGGCCTCAACGCGCACTGACGATCAGTCTCTTCAGCTATTAGCGAGCGATTGGCTGCAGTTGCTGAGGGAGCACGATGAATCGAGATCCCTGTCATCGTTTTCCATCACCGCTCCAGATACCGGAGCCTGCTCGGTGGTGTTTACAGCAGCCGATCATGAGTCGGTACGATACTTTAGAACATCATTCGCCAAGCTGCATCACACCAAGAACCCCGATTATTCCCTTTACTCTCTCATGTTCCGCATCGCCAAGAAGAACGCAATCGTCATGCACATGGTTCTCGCACTTGGAGGCCGGGAGATCGAGTTTCGACGGAATAAGCGCGCAGACGATAATCCTGGCGTCAGCTCGCCTCTCTGGCACTACTCGAGCGCCCTGAAGAAGATGGCCGCTGTGGTCGGGGGTGAGGGTGCTGGCCGCCTCGATCTTGATTCGGTGAATACGGCATTGTATTTGATGCTCTTGTATGAGCAGAAATACGGCGACGAGAAATGTTCCGGGGTGGCTAACCATCTCAATGGGGCTTCCTTGATCCTTCAACACCAATGCCGTGAAAAACTACCACTCGATGTGCAACCCGGAGCACTGGTGTCCACGCACAATGCCCAACAATACAACACAAATACGACGATTTCTGTTTATTCTGCTCGACTGCTGGTCTGGATCGCTCTACTCGATGGTGCGGCCGCGTCATGCGGAGTGGGCGGCCAACTCAACGGCACACTTCACAAGTTGATGGGCCAAAACAGCTCGAATAATGGCTTTTCTGCACCGCTTCAGCCTTTACAGAATTTTGACAAGTTGCACCGATTTTCCAATTCGCTATACCGAACAACTTGGGGAGAGGACTATCCCCAACTCGAGCTGCTCGATGATGTTGAGAATCGCAGTGTCTACGCACTCCTTGGCGCGTGCACACAATTACGATTCATGATAGCGCAACTTGCCAGGCTATACGTAACCAATCCGGCGGAAGCGGACAAGCGATCGGTCACTGTGGAAATGGGCATTCAAGACGTCGGCTTCAAGTATACCGAGCTGATGGAAGTAGCGGCCGAGCTATCGCTTACGACCGACAACTCTCATCGCCTCGTCGCCAACATCCGAGGCATCGTGCCACACTATTACGCCGTTGTGCTAGACTTTCATCGCTTGACTAGTACTGATACAGACGTACGGCAGACGTATCCAATGCGTCAGATCATGAACCTGGCATTCCAGGCCTACAAACACGGTGGCGACGAGGCCATGATGCGCCTCGCGTGGCCCCTGTACATGGTCGTGCTGGAGACGGATGATGATCTCCATCGCGAGTGGGCCCTGGAACGGATGAGCGCGATAAGCAAGTTTGGCAAAAACTTTGAACGCGCACACAAGTTCCTTGTTGATGTGGTTGAGATGCAGAGCCGATCGGGGAGGCGTGCCGATGTGCGGGAACTGTTGGAATCCGGGGAAGTGGGCCTCTTTGTTATTTAGCGACGCAGTAATTTACTTGAATAAGGAAAGATCAGCAGTTTCATGATCTCTCATTGGCTTGATGCCATATCCGTCTCGGCGTAGAGCCTGCGCGGAGCAAGCAAAATACCCGACCATCGGCAATACCGTGCACCAGGGCATACACAATAACCACCGCTATCTGCTATCGTTCTTGGAGCGGGGAAATCAAAGATACTCCGGGGTCTTGTCACGCTGCATATCAGCAGAAGATTGTAAAGCTTGATACGAGTCCGAATCCAGAAGTATATAATCTATTCTTGAGGCTCGACCTGTTTGCTAGAATTGCTTCAGTCTCTAATACCTTAGACCCATAAGCGCCCCCAACATTGACCAACTTTTTTACTACCCGCTTTTATCGCCATATCGGAGAAGCAGACAGATAACGACAGCTCGCCATATGCCGATGAGACGGGCAAGGATGTTGCAATCGGCGAAATCCACAATCATGGGTTGAGCCTGGATGATGACCAAAGAATCCTGCGCAGGATTGACTCACAGTGAGCATCATCTAACTGAAAGCATTCTTTGTAACCTGACCAAATGCGCAGTCTCCTTCCGGTCATGGCGATTTCCTACCTATTTCAGTTTCTCGACAAATCCGCGCTCAGCTTCACGGCTATTCTAGGCTTGAGAACCGACCTCCACCTCACAGGCTCCGACTATTCGTGGGCTAGCAGCGTCTACTACTTTGGCTACTTGGTTGCCTCTTACGCAGCTGGTGTCATGATGATTCGATTTCCCGTCGGCAAGACGATTGCGGCTTCCATGTGCGTCTTCCGTCTCACTGATTCCACATACTAACACTTCGTCAGAATTGTTTGGGGTTCCATAATGATGCTTACCGCGGTCGTCTTTAACCCCGCAGGTCTGTTGGCGAATCGTTTCTTCCTCGGTGTGGCCGAAGCTGCCATCGCCCCTGGCCTGAGCGTTGTGGTTGCCATGTGGTATAAACGATCTGAGCAGCCTTTACGCCATGGCGCGTGGTATCTAGGGAACACATGTGCTGGGTTCTTTGGTGGCCTGACTGGCTATGGGATCGGACACGTCAAGAGTATCGCTCCATGGAAGGTGAATCTCCTTGTTCAACACGAATATTGCCTTGAGTGAAGACTCATACAAGATAGGCCGTGTACTTGATCTTTGGTGCCATCACCATCATCTGGTCCTTAGCCGTCTTCTTCCTACTTCCAGACACCCCTATGAAGGCTTGGTTCCTGAGTGAACAAGACAGACGAAAAGCGATTATACGAGTCCAAGAAAACATGACTGGTATCAAGAACGACAAGTTCAAATGGCATCAGTGCGTTGAAGCGCTCCTGGATATCAAAACTTGGTCACTTGTCATAATCCAGCTATGCAGCCAAATCGCCAACGGCGGCGTGCAGGGCGTGAGTCAACAACAGGGTCACCAAAGAAAATTCCTTTTGCTGATTCTTGCAGTTTGGAAGCATTGTCGTGCAGGGCTTTGGCTTTAGCACCTTGAATACCCTACTAGTCCAGATGGTCACGTATGCTTTCCAACTCGTGTTCGTCGTGCTGGGCACGGGCGGTAGCACCATGTTTCGCAACACGCGCACATACTGGATGGCTGGGAACCTGGCCGTGTCGCTTGTAGGAGCGGTGATGGTTCGTCAGATCTCTAGTGCTAACATCTGGGCTCGGTTCATGGGCTACTGTCTCTCGGCCGTATATGCTGCAAACTTTCCTTTGATTCTTTCAATGTCATCAGGAAATTTTGGCGGATTCACAAAGAAAACCACCGTCAACGCACTGGTTAGTCGTTTCTCCACCATTGTGACAAGCCAACAGATGCTGATCGGGCAGATCTTTATCGGTTACTGTGCTGGAAACATTATAGGGCCGCAGTTGTTCTTCGAGGACGAAGCACCATCCTATCCTTCTGGTTTCCTGGCAATGATGATTTGCTTTGGAGTCGCCTTCGTAACTTGCTTCTGTCTCCGACTCTACCTCATCTGGGAGAACCGTCGGCGTGACCGCGCTACATCTGAGCAGGACGGTGATGCACAGGACGTCTTGGATGCCGAGCTCTTGGACAAGACTGATAAAGAACTGGCTCAGTTCCGATATGTGTATTGAACTTCCAGGCGCCCTGGTAGCAATCTCACAGGCGAAGATGTTGGTCTAACGGACGCATTCCTGAAATATCGTCTTTAACATACCTATTTACCTATAGAAACCACATGCCTCACTTGATGGGTGAACGAGGCTTGCGCTGTGGGGAGACGGGATGGTATAAATGGAGGCTTATTGGCTGCGTATATAACCCGCTGCAGCTAACATGCACGAATCCAATAAAACGCTCAGCTGAAGAAATTGGAATGCATGGTACCATTGGTTTCCTGCATATGGCCGCGGGGTGATATTGGCTGCTGCATCATGGTTCGTGTCTAGACTCTATGGAATGCCGAGTTCCGGGGAGAGATCCGGCTGGGCATCCACAAATCCGGTCTGGAGTTTTACTTTCTTATCGGTTCCCAGCCTTGACCCCATCCAATAATTACCCCGCCTCCCCGAGACAGTATGCAAGCCCGAGTCTATTGAGAGGGGGTTTTCAGCCATAATACGCAGCGGGTCGATCAGGCTGCCCAAAACAGAATCTCTTTGGTGAAGATCTCTCCAAGCCGTAGCTGAGCGCTGGAACTACTCCTCAATGAGTGAGACCTACTTCGCGGGCACGGCACATGTACGCGCGGTCAAGCGGTCAAGAGCACCATCATGGCCTTGATTGGCGAATTAGTGGAATGTGATGAGATATATCAGAAATGGGCTCGCCACTTGCGCAATTTTATTGCTCTCGTTGTGCCGTTGCATAGGTACCTACCCATGATATAAGGTCAGAGATTTGGACATCCCTCTCGCCTACCACGGCAACCCACTTCTCTACACCAAACCATTTCCTACCAAGTTCCTTGACCTGGCCCGGTCACCACATTCAACAATGTCTAATCAAGTTCTCCCCGAACCTGAATACACTCCCAAAGACATGGACGAGGCCATCAGACTCTTCCATGCCAAGAAGATCCCAGTCTACGAGCCCGGACAAGACGACTATGAGCGCTACATCGCCACCGCCAATCTGGTCTACCGCTTCTCAAGTCCTCCTTGTGTCGTTCAGCCCAAGTGTGCTTGCGACGTGCGGGATGTCATCCGTATCGCAAAGCCTCGCAAGATCCCTATCACTATCAAGAATGGCGGCCACTCTTACGCGGGTGGTTCCACGGCGCACATCGGCATCCTCATGGAGTTGAGTCTGATGAATGAGGTCAGCCTTGACGAGAAGCAGGAGAATGTCACCGTCAAAGGTGGTGCGCTGTGGTTTCACGTGTACAAGAAGTTGGTCAGCAAGCGCATGGATGGCTTTGTCGTCAACGGCGGGAGGTGTCCAACTGTGGGTGTGAGTGGCTTCATGCTCGGTGGCGGCCTGTCTCCATTCACCAGAAGCTTTGGCATGGGCTGCGATACGGTCAAGGAGTTTACCATCGTCACAGCCGATGGAGACGAAGTGACCGTCTCGGAGCGCGACCCCCCAAAGTCGGACAAGGGCAAGCTCTTTTGGGCTCTTCGTGGCGCTGGCGGTGGCAACTTTGGTGTCGTCGTCGAGACCAAGATTGCAATCAAGCAGCTGAAGAGCAAGTTTGTCGTCGCCGGGCGGCTCACTTGGTATCCGAAAAAGACCGAGGAAGCCATGAAGGGATTCATGACCACCATGAACAGCTTCTATACTAAGGATTGGTCCAACGAGATGACCATCGACAGTACCTGGCTGTGTGAGCTTGGCGATGAGAAAAGTGAACTTGGAGTTCGGTTCCCAGTCTATTACAACGGCGAAGAGACCGACTTCAAGAACGAAATCAGCGGATGGACTCTACCTGGAGAGAGCGCCGTCCCAGAACATGAAGAGCTCAAGACCCTTATTCAAGACCGCTCCCTTCAGGAAAAGTCGACTCGTTTTCTCCATGAGACTCTTGCGGCGCAGTGGATCGAGGAGACCAAGAAGTCCTTGCCTACCAACCGGGCCTACCAGATCTACACATCTTTTGTGTTCCAGAACGACCCAGAAAAGATTGAAAGCATCACCAAAATTATTCGAGAAGAATTCCAGGCCTTCAGGGACAAGTTCAAGGGAGACAAAGGCTTGCTGCAGGTCACCTTCATTCACTCTGGTGGAGCCGCGAACATCAAGAGGCGAAAGGAGACAGCGTTCCGCTGGCGTGGCTGCGTCTACAACGCCTACATCATGCTTCAGTGGGAGGACAAGTGGCTCGAGAAGAACATGAGAAAATTCCTAGACAACATGAAGCCGAAGCTGAGCCCGTTCGCAATGGAGCCTGGTGCCACGTTTATCAATTTCCCCGACGACACACTCACGAAGGAAGCCCACGAAGAGTCATACTATGGAAAGAACCACTTGAAGCTGCGACGCGTCAAGAAGATCTGGGACAAGGACAACTACTTCAAGTGGTCACAGGGTATCAGTCTCCCTGCTCAGGTGGCCAGCGACCATGACGACGAGGACGCAAATCAGGACGATGATGATGCAGAAGCACTGAGCCAACTTATTGCTAATGATGCTTTGCTTATGAGTGAGGAGGCTTTGACTGATGTGTTGGCAGAGAAGCAGTGGGAGTCTTTCTATCGCTCGGCTATGACTGAGCTTGATTTGTATGGAGGTGGAGGATTCCCAACGTTGGTGACGCTCTAGTAGATGGCTACACATAGGAGTCTTTATAATTCGTCAAAACTGTCAGGAATATTAAATGAGTATCAATTAGTCAAGTATCAAGCATCAGTGACCACTTTTGTTGAAACTAAGGTGCCACTTTATTACATCAGACTTTATTACATCAGTGTCTTTTTTCCAGGGCTGATCAGGTCACATCGGGAACATGAGGCTGCAGCCTGCACACCATCCTACAGCCTGATCCCAAGCTGCGCTTATTTATTGGTTCCCGCCAACAGCGACTTTGCCACCGTCCTCTCTCTTCTGCACTTGTCCAATCCGACTCAAATCTCTCGCCGTTCTTCTTGGCGTCGCGGCCATGGCAGACCCGTTGTCGATTGCAGCATCATGCGTTGCATTCATCGAGTTTACCCGCAAGACTTTTACCGTTATCAACACATTTATCAAGGACTGCAAGGAAGCCAAGAGCGACCTGAGCGCCGTCAGCACTGAGCTCTCCCACCTAAATCAGACGCTTGAGCGCCTCTCAGACCTCCTCAAGGACGAGAATGAAGCAGTCAACGGTCCCCTTCTTTCAAGATGCTTGGCCGACATTAGCAGAATCATCCAAGACTGCCACAGCGTGACCAGTCAGATTAGTAATGAGCTTTCCAAAGATCGAGGTCGGTTCGCAGCAATAGCCTGGGCTGCTGAGAGAAAAGCCAGGGTGGCCAGTATGAAGAAGCTACTGGAGGCACATCGAAGTGCCTTGAATTTGGCTATTGACACAATCACTCTGTAAGCTCGGCTGATCTGTCGAAATATCAACAGCTAACCACGGAGTTTGAAAGGGCACTTGCCAGAAACATCAAGACTGATACGTCAGAAATTCTCAATGGCACTGCTGACATCAAGGGCGTCATGGGTCAAATACTCGAGAAAATGGCACATCTCGGTGACCTGCTCGAGGATAGCCCTCCAGATGCTGATCAGAAAATTATGCTGAGGCGATACTTGGATGACCTCGGCACTGTCGCAGCATCTGTCTGCGGCGACCTTTCAACATCTAGCCCCGACGGGCCTTTTCTGGATGACATGCTGGTCATGACACCCGCGGACGAAAACACTTATGGATCCCCCGACTCGACGCCAGACCCCCAGGAGCCATCGGTCCCTGTCCACTACGTCTACGATAACCTAAAGCTGGAAACTGGACTTGATTCTGTTTCAGGCCAACTTATAGGCTTGTCTCCGGACGGAACAAACTTTTCTGCCTGGGATACCTTGCAGAACAGATTGAGATTTTACCATACGCTGTCTACCCAAGAATGCGGTGTTTGGAAACCAGAAAGATGGTGGTCTTTTGTATCGATGTTTTCAGGCTCGAAATGTCCTAAGGTTTATTCCTTGACTACGGACGGTTCCATCGTGCTTCTGCAGCATCATCTCGGCCTCGATTTCATGCTATACGACTGGAAGACGAACGTCAAGATCCGAGGTTTTCGCAGCTTCAAATCGACGGCCGAGCCTTGCATCCACCCCGTGAGCATGGACGAATCAATGTTCCTCTTGGTTGACCGTGAAGGCGATATTCGGCTATATCAGGTCAAGAGGCTCGAGGCTGAGAATGGACCGCCAGGCCACGACGTCAGGCTTGGCGTTTTGCCAGACGTCGCGAACCGCTGGGCAAGAACTCCAAAGGGGATAACGCTGTCAGACGATGGTAGACAGGTCATCAGACTTGTCTTGGATGGCGGACAGGTACAGGTTGATATTTGGAGTCTCCAATCACCTCCATTCATTAAAGGCGCGCTGGTTCTGGAGAATTTCCGCACAGTCACATTGACCTGCAATGAATCCTGGATGAAAAGATTCTCGAACCCAGCAATATCCAGATCGATTCCTCCTTCAAAAATCGCAGCAACGGCCAAGATCGTGGTAGTCGTTGGTTCTAATCAGAGCCGTGATCTACAAGAGTGGTTCGTCACGGGCTGGAGGCTGGAGGATGGAGTCTTGGCATTTCATCACCACCTCAACACCGCCAGCATATCCGCAGTCTTCCAAGCTGACATTTCGCGAGACTGCCAGCTAATAAGAGTCTCAAGGTATCCAGAAAATGCACCTGCTTCGGACCAAACGCGATGGGCCGAGATGGTGGAAGTCGACGGGCAGTGGTTAATCCGTCGCTTCGAGTTCGATCCGGAACGAAGCAAGGTTCTCTTCACCCCAAACTTTGATACCGTGGTATTATTCTCCAAGAATCATGCTGGACCTCAGGCCACTGTTCGACTGCAAGACGTTTATAAACTGACCAGGCATGGCGGTTAACCGCTTCTGACGGAACTT
Organism: Fusarium sp. JS1030; assembly: GCA_000966855.1. NCBI lineage: Eukaryota > Fungi > Ascomycota > Sordariomycetes > Hypocreales > Nectriaceae > Fusarium > Fusarium sp. JS1030. Next base: position 123,429 of record JWIW01000086.1, read on the forward strand.
GCTGGAAATTGGATCTTGAGCGCAAACCTTTATCCTCGTTGCCACCGACCATCAATACTCGACAGGGAGCGATTAGCGCGTCACAGGCCGGAGCTTTATTCGCGCGGTATCTTGTTTTATCGCTTGGCGGTTCGCGCCAAGCCGCGACTACATCATCACTTCTGACTTTTCCCCACTGCAAATTCGACTCCGCCACGCTCTGATCCTCCACGCTGATTGTGGCGACTGGGCGTCGTCACCAAGCCAGTGGGGAACAAAAAACTGCCGAACTGATCTGACCTCTCTGCGTCTAGCGTTTTTATGTCTGCCCGGATCCTTCGGACAATCAATTGCTACCATCAGCAAATGATAGACCAAGCGCCACTCACGTGTCCATTCTTCCTCTAGAACTTCTTTTCGACTGTCACCGGCGAAGCTTGTTTTTAAGCTTATTCCTGCCCCCTCCCTGGAGATGTCGACGAGGAATTGAGCCATCCTCTACCGCCCGAGGAGAAGCACAATGCAGCCGCCATCACCACAGCCAGTCGTCGCCGACGACATTATGGCTACGGATCAGTCGACCCTCCCGTCTGTGCCCAGTTCCCTGTCGATGCCTGTCAAAGAGTCCCCGAACGATGAATCCACGAACGATGTCACCGCCGGGCCTCCGGCTCTTCCGTACAACCTGCGAGAGCACAAGCTTACCATTTCGCTCTTTTGGTTCCTCATTCTGGCCGAATGCACGCTGATTCCCATCGTCTTCTACTTCACCATCTCGAACCTTACCGACCTGCGTCCCGGGGCCATGTTTGCCATCATCACAGCCATGTTTGGCTTCATCTCTGGAGGAGAGTACGGGCTCCGAGGTCTCCGTCTCATCTTCAAGAAGGACACATATAGGCCTCTCCATGGCGCCGGCCGCTGGAACTTCGATACGGTGCATCTAGTCCTCGGCCCACCGTACTTTGTTATGACGGCTCTCATGATTGGATTCAGTATACCTGATCCACCCATGATGCGTGGACTCAGCATCATTATGCCCGTCGGCATCCTCATGGTCACGATATACATGATGGGAACCGGTGTTGCATACCACTTCGGCTGGCGCCTTCGATGGCATCGATTGAGTTCTCACGTAGTCGGGGACGTCTGCCCGCCGCTCACGTTCTGCATCATGGAAGACATCACCGCCTGCGATGGCGGAGGCGGCAAGGTCTACCGGGAGGCTGCAATGGCGAGGTTCAACGCGTCACCGCGATTTCGGAGGATGCTCACACAGCTGCTCTGGGTGTGGGCTATTACAGGGTCAGTTCTATCAGTGGTTCTGATCGCTCTGGCATGGACGATACCTGTCGAGGTGGCATATACACTGGGCTGGGCAGTTCCGTCTGTTTGGGGTGCTGTTGGCGCATACATGACGATAAAATGGTGTCAAAGATCTATAAGGATAGAGAGGGAGAGATGGGTTGAAGACCAGATGGCGAGCGCGAGAGCTGGCTAGGGTTGAGAGAAGTGGATGTAGATCAGCCATGCATACTATCCGTAGATGAATAAAAGTAGAAATTGTTCTTTCCGAACCATGCCGTTCTTCCGTGCCGTGCTTCCGATAGACTTTTACGTTACGAAAAGAGTAAGTGTATCTGTGGCTGTGACTTCGTATAGGTGTATCGCGTACGGCATAACCAATGAGAAATCGAGCTAGACAATGCTTAATTATGAGGAAACCCCGTTTATCCGATTCGGTGTCCCGTATAGTGACGCGTGGCATAGTCGTAATCTCTATTTCCATTCACCTAGGTCTCATCGCCTTCTGTTAAAGTTTTCTCCTCCTTCCAACACCATAGGGAAATATCCCAGTGTGTCTCTCAAGGTGGTCACGTGATATGAAGCTTCTCGGTTTCTCGGCAGCAACCCATTGATTAACATGCAAACTCATCTATGTGACAGAATCACATAGAATAAAAGTGCAATGCCAAGACGAGGGAACTTCTAAAAATAATAATAGTGGACCCCTTGATGTTTTGCTCAGCTTTTCGTACTCATAATTCGAGAATGAATTCAACACTCAGAGTGAATAATGTAACCTATTGGCTGTTCCGGGACTTCTACACTACGACCCTCAATAAAGTTTCTAATGGTCTTCAGTTGTAACACAGTACTTGTTTCATTTCTCGTGAACTATTCGTCAAGTTGACGGACTAGGTTGTAGATGGAAAGAATTGGCAGGCAGGAACCAATCCCCGAGTCTGATCGCCCATGAGAGGATATCATCTGCAACGACATGGTAGGGAAGCCCCGTGCCTTGGGTGATATACGAGGAAGATACTACGAGCGTCCGTTTTCTCTTGTTTTGGACTACGTTAGGTGTAGGCAGATGGATGGAATGTCGGGTTTCGGAAGTGTCACTCGCAGAGTATCGAAATCTATGGAACAGTGTCTGATCAGTCACTATCACGATTCTCATTACCTTTTCCGGTCGATCCTAGCCTGCATAATGTCCTCCACCTTGGAATTTAGCTCCAAGCGCCGATCATGGGTACTTTTAGTGGGGGTCGCGAGTAATCGAGTTCGGAGGCCGTCGGGGTGCGGCCTATTCTGAATACGCCTGACATTAGCGATAATGGTCATATTTCTGCTAAATATTACGCCGTGCAGCATCAGCACTGACGTAGATATTGTGCAAGAGATGACTACTACTCAAAACGGAGTTATTTCGGCTTGTTAAACTTGTGAAAACATTGGGACTATGACGGTGTTGCAGAGCTATAGGGTATGAATATTGGGGAGTGACATTCATGTATTTAGTGTCACCGGCTAACGGCCAGATTAAGCAATGGCCGGATCAAGCCTCGGCCAAGAGTGCTTGTGCTTCGGTAAACAAATCCGTTGGATGGAGCCTCCAAGATGGGCTCATCCAGTCGGCGGACAGGGTGCACAGCAAGGACGGGGCAACCCTGTTGGGTGCTTGTTGGTTGCACGCGAGACATTTTGCAGGTCTTGACCAACAACGGCAAGTGTGAAGCCGTCCAATGCACGCCGCTGCAGATTGGGCGGGAGACATCCGGATCATCGCTGAAGACCACAGGGACTGCGACCTGATCTGCCTATAACGTCGCGCTGGTTTCTCTCTTGCAGAGCCCAACAGGTCAAGATTGGATGCTGACGGCCAACTGCCACAGATGCTGAATGTCACCATCAGGGGGCACGTGGGGAGGGTGTCCCCCTCGCCCAATCCTCTTGGCAGGGCCCAGACCAAGGCGCCATCCCCGCTAGCTCGGCGAGTCCTTGGCTGCTTGCAGCTAGCTTCCGCGGCTGATGTAACCCTGTGTCCAATCAAGCAAAAAGAAGCGTATTGGCTGCTCCGTACTCCGGCCTGTAGGGCTCTCCATGACTTGACAGACGAATTGCTTAGCATTGGGATTTGCAAGGGGAAGCCAGCCCCACGGACCCCTTTAATCGTAACCGTAAACGAAAATGGATCTTTTGATTTGATTTGAGAGGCGCAGCGAGAGTGGCGACGCCCGGCTAGCAGCATGCCATACGCGAGATCCAATCACCAGGAATCGTACTCGACCCACTGAACATCTCAATCTGGGAGCGACATGTTGGTAGGGCTCTCCCTAAGCTGGTGGCGCCGTATTCTGGGTCTCTTGGTTTCACCGTGACACGTCCCCAACGGCACAAAATGAGTTAGAGGCACAGAATCTGCCAAAAAGAAAAAAGATCTGGACCCCTCGGTGCGCCGCAAGCCAGCCGGGCAGGTGATCAAATCAAGCCCCCCAACATACCCCTAAAAAGCGTTAGCCGTCCACCTTCTCCACGAGGATTAGCTAGGCAGGCTGCGGATATTTCAAGCCGTTTCTTGCAGGGGACGGGGCTAATCAACCGGGCTCTGGGGTTGAGCCTTTATTTATCGTCGCCGAGTGCCCAGCTTTCCCTCCCTCCTCCTGATTCACTGTCCCTGGAGATCCAGCCAGCCATGTTCCATCGACGAGCTTCTAGTGTCATGGAGAGAATCTGCTAGCTGCAGCGTGCACGCGACCAATCGCCTTCGACCCGAGAAGCGCTGATACTCAACCACCACGAAGGATCATCCTCGTAAAGCCTGGAGGGCTTCATCTAGCACGATGAGCTGGAAAACATCATGGCTTGCGCGCCTCGCCAACCGACGGCTCATCTTCACGCTCGTCACACTGGCCGTCTGTGGCGCCAAGGGAGCACATCTGCACAACCACCGATTCTCAGTGGCTCCCAAGCGCATGCTGCTCTTCTTCTTCTCCTTCTTCACCCAAGATATCCTCCTCCTTCTCTTCATTAGGCTCCTCCTCAGCCACTGGGAGCCTACCACCCCTAACAAGCTACGTCTTCTCGTCACAGCCCTCACCGGCTCTTTAATATCTTATAATGTCGCGCTTGGTGTTGTATCCGTCTCCTTCTACCTTGTCGCAGGCTCCGAAATTCATTGGCGGAATATAGGTTTTGCCGCCGATCCAGCATCGAGAGCTATCCTCCTCTCCGGTTTCACGACGTTTAGTGGCGTCGTGGCCTTTACTGTTTTCTTCAGTTGGGTGCTTCAAGGCGCCTGTTATGGACTTTTTGGATTGGGGGCAGATATTGTGAACTGGCCCTTTGCCTTTGTTGGGCGGAAACTTGGACCCCTCACATCCCTCGGCTTCGGATATCGTCAAATCCCTCAACGAGACACCAAGTACGAACCAGGAAGCCCATTTTCGAATTACGGCGACAACGGTGGAGACTACCTCGAATATAAAGAGAAGCCCACGTTACTCTCTTCACGGCTTTCTTCAAAAACCAAACGCGTCCTGCTCGCCTTGCCGCACGCCATTGTTGCGATCCTCCTCACAGCTCTCACTATCCTGACACTACTGAGACCGAAGGACTCTTCTTTGATTTTCCTCTCATGGACCAGCGGGTTGTTACCGTTTGTCGACTTTGCTTCGACATCACCATTTCTCGATGATCTGCCGTCTTACTTCGGAACGGGCATCCAACGCAGCTGGGACGACCGATCAGCCCTCATGCAACCGATACCTTTCAGCTGGCTACCGAAAAATGCACCACTCGCAGGGTTTGAGGACTGGTATACGAACCAGACACACTACAGCGCTGCCGCCGACCCGCTGAAGATCTCTAACCTCGATGAGCCCCTGCTCAAGTCTCTGCGCGGCAAGCTGAAGGATATTTCAGTCCGTCATGTTATCGTCTTTGCTCTCGAAAGCACCAGAAACGATGTTTTCCCTATCAAGAAGGACGGCTTGATTTGGAACCGTTTTGCTGAAACCTTTCCTGATCACAAGCTCCCGCAGGAGGTTCAGAACAAGCTGGCCAGTTTGACACCGACTGCTAACTTTATTACGGGCGATTATGACGATGGGTTTGAACATGAAAAACAGGAGAAACGTGGTGGAATTCGGTTCACTAATGCTCATACTGCGGGAACATACACGCTCAAGAGCATAACCGGCACAGTCTGTGGTGTGGCCCCCTTGGTGGGCGACTTTAACCTTGAACATGCTCACCACATCTACCAGCCTTGTCTGCCTCATGTTCTCGAGGCGTTGAACAGGGCAGAAGGTGCCCAATCGAAGATAACCGAGGAGGAATCGAATTGGAAATCTTATTATTTCCAGGCAGCAACGCTCGACTACGACAACCAGAATAACCTGATGGCGGCGATGGGCTTTCCGAGAGAGAATATGATCGGTCGAGAATACCTTCGAAGCCCGGCTGCGAGACATGGACCTATCACACTACCAAACATTAACGAATTTGCTTTCGAGGAGGACCCGTTGGAGGACTACATCCGCGATATTTTCGTCGACGCTAACAAGGCGAACGATCGAGTGTTCTTGACGCATCTTACGAGTACCAGCCACCACCGCTTTCATCTCCCAGTGACAGAGAAATACGTTCCCATGGCGAAGGGACTTGACATGATGTCTCGTTATATCAACACCGAAGGTTACGACGATAAGTGGATCCGAAAGGTCCTTAACGTCTTGGACGAGCAAGGCGTTGCCAACGAGACCTTGATCGTTTTCCTCGGAGATCACGGTGTCTCCCTACCAGAAAACAACTTTGCCTCCCCATACTACAATCCCAATATCGGCGTCGATCACGTCCCCCTGGTTCTCTCACACCCTCAACTACCACCCTTCGACTCTCACGACGCTGTCCACTCATCCCAGGTCCTACCCACCATCCTCGATATCCTCCTCGAAACCGGGTCAGTGAGCAACGCAAGTCGACAAGCTTTGACAGACCTCATCCAAAACTACGAAGGGCAATCGCTTTTACGGCCGTTAAATGTGGTCAACAAGCGCACCGGCCAAGGTCAGTGGCAGTTCACCGTCACAAATCCCGGCCGAGCCATGCTCACCGTCCGCGACGCCCGATACCCGGAACGACATCTCGTTGTCCCCGTCATCGAGAACGTCGACTGGCGATTAAGCAATTTGACATCTGATCCTCACGAACACGATTCTGTACAGAATCTCGATTTTGTGTCGTTTTTGCAGAACATCGAGGAGCGGTTCGGCCGTGAGGTGGCGGAGTGGGCTGAGGAAGGTGCTTTTATAACACGTTGGTTTGTCAAGGAGAATAGCAAGCGCTGGCGTTTTGATCATGGGGAAAAGAAACATTGATGGGAGTTGGAATATGTATTCATAATGCATGACGATTTTGTTTTTAGCATAGAGGGTTGTAATGTCCATGACTTAGAATTATTCATTCAAAATCTTTAACGATGCCAGCATCAAATCATAATTGTATATCTAGTGACTAAGAGCCCATAATCGAGCAATAGCGTGACTACGATTAGCTGTGTAGTTACGCTGTGAGCAGAGTATACGAGAGCTTAGTAGCTACAGGCGAATCTCATTCTTGAATGCGACGAGGGAGGGCTAAGTAACGGGCAGTTTTAAAAGTAAATGTCCTTGTCAAAGCTACTCTTAGGCAGCTTATTAACTAGTTCACCCGAACGATGGTCTAAACGATAATCAAACAGCTTTGGGTAACATCGAAGGTTGACTAGAAAGTCGTTCACAATACTCACTTTTCAAAATGTCACCTCACTGTATAGGTATAAGCCTTACCAACACTCGAACATAACCAGAGGCACCAATATCAAGGATTACTGTGTTACTCGAGCCTCAAGAGATAACAGGTTTAGAAGGTGTTCCGGACATTAAGCGCCTATGATCTTTTCTAGATACTTAAGCCAGTTCTCCCCGAGCACCTTTCTCATCTTTTCCTCACTCCACCCCTTCCTCGCCATTGCAACAGCAAGCTGAGCCCGGTCCGCAAGCTTCCCCAACGGCTTAACAACCTTCTGGCTTCCCCAAGGCGTAAGTTGTCTGGCGTATCCCTTGTCCTTGTTGCACCACTCCAAAAACTCACTCGGCCTTGCATGCCCCTCACTAGCATCTGATCCAATACCGACTAAGTCCTCACCCACAAGATCAATAACGTAGTCTAGAGCGTCGACGTAATCGTCTATGGTGCTGTCGTTACCCTTGGCCATGTGAGGACCAAACTGACTCAAACCGATGAAGCCGCCCTTTGATCCGATAAGCTTGATCAATCGGTCATCCTTGTTGCGAGGATGTTGTTTCAGCCCACCAGGGAGGATATGTGAGAAACAGGGAGGCTTTCCAGCTGGGGCGTAGTTGATAACATCCTCAGAAGTCTGGGGCCCAACGTGGCTCAGATCGCAGACGATGCCCAGTTTGGCCATCTCATCCACCACCTGCTGTCCGAAGCCAGTCAAGCCTGAGTCCTTGAGCTCTGTATATCCAGCACCGCTGTAATTTTGCGTATTGTACGTGAGTTGCATCTTGCGAACGCCAAGGTCTCGGAAAACGCGTAGATACGACAGCTGATCCTCGATACCAGCGGTGTTTTGCCAGCTTAGTAGCACCGCAGTCCGTCCAGACTTTTTGGCTTCTCGGATATCATTAACCGAGTGCGCTTGGACGATGAGATCTGAGTGCTCCTCAAACCATTCCTTCCACTGAACCACATTGGCGAGACTGCCGCGAAGGCCTTCCCAGAGACCGCAGGTGCAAGAAAGTCCTGTGATGCCACCGGCATGCCAGGCTTCAAAGATCTCGCGAGAGAAGTTGGAAATGTTGAGTCCATCGAAGTGGATGGCGGACTGGTAGATGGCTAATGCCTCTTGTTCGGTAGGCATCTTGGCAGTAGTTAACCGATTGAGCTGCTTGGGAGGGGAAGATGTGTAAGAGTCTTGGAGGAGAGGAGAAACCCTGGTCTGGACAACCAAACTACTCCGTATCAGGAGAGGAGCAAACCCATGATATAGCCCAAGTTCCGACGAGCTGGTTGCGATTACAAACCGGGCTATTCCCGCATATTCTAACCCAAGCTGGCTATGATTCTACATCTCCGGATATATGTCGGAGGGCGCCCGACGCCGTTTATGCCGCATCGGTTAATAAGTTGCGGCCTCGCTCCGCTCTGTAGCATCGGGTGGATCCTTCGCAGTTGATGCATCGTTTATCAGAATAACTATGATTGGGTCTAGCCTGGCCGTTCGCAATCGTCGACATCGATCACGCACTGCTGTATTTGTGGGGTGACTTGATTCGCTAAGATAGCAAAGTGATCGTCGTGTATTTAAGGATGCGACAGCAATAAGAGAAGTTGCGGTTACGCCCAGACACTCCATTCCATACTCTGTCAAGAGGGATTGTAGATGTTTGGTACTTTTGACAACATGGAGATCTCTCCGACCCCTAGCGACCGGCTGAGCCAGCAGGCGAAGGATGTGGCCATCCACGAGACGACGACCAGCGATGATGAGTCGCCTCAACATCAAGAGCGTCGGCCTCTGAAACGACGAATTTTAGCCGTGCTTTGGGATAGTCTCGATAAATCACCTGAGGAGCGCAAACTTGTTGCAAAGCTCGACTGGTGGATTCTGAGTTATTGTTGCATTGCCTACTTTGTCAAATATCTTGATCAAACCAACGTGAGTGAGCATTCTAGAGCGGAGAAAGTCGTTTCAACTAACATTTGCGGCATAGGTCAGCAATGCATACGTCTCGGGTATGAAGGAGGATCTTGAGATGACAGGCAACGACCTCAACTATCTGGGTACCTTTTGGACGGTTGGCTACATCGTTGGTCAATTGCCTTCTCAAATCATTATCACAAAGGTCCGCCCTTCGATCTGGCTACCGACCGCTGAGCTCATCTGGAGCTTCATCGTCATGGGCATGGCGGGAGCCAAGGATGTCAAGACTTTGTGTGGGCTCCGCTTCATTGTCGGTCTGCTTGAAGCCTCGGCATACCCCGGTATTATGACTCTCCTTGGTAGCTGGTATACTCCTTCGGAGCTGGGCAAGCGAGCTTGTATCTTCCAAGCGTCTTCCAGTGCTGCTCAGATGTTCTCTGGGTAAATGTTTCTTAGATTACCTCTTGAATCTAGCTAACAAGTTGTAGATACCTTCAAGCTGCTCTTTATTCTGGTATGGATGGACGAAGTGGGCTTCGAGCCTGGCAATGGCTTTTTGTCTTTGATGGTATGATTATCAGCCTGCTTACTCACACACCTTGACTAAATGATGTCTAGGAATTATTGGTATTCCAATCTGCCTCTACGGCTACTGGGCCATCCCCGACTCACCGAATTCCTCCAAGGCCTACTATCTCAAGCCAAACGATATTGAACTGGCCAACGACCGGATGCTCAAGCACGGCCGTGCCCCGATGAAGAAACTCACCTGGAAGATTATCCGCCGCGTCCTTTCGACTTGGCACGTGTACATGTTTTGCGCCATCTTCATCGCGCACGTGCTCGGCATCAAGATCTACTCGTACTTTAATCTCTGGCTGAAGGATACTGGTCGCTGGAGCACTGAAGAAGTCAACATTATTCCCAGCGCAGGATACGGCCTCCAGATCTTATTCACGCTGAGTTATGCCTGGACCTCGGATGCCATTGGCCTGCGGTGGCCCCTTATCATTGTCGCTTGCGTCGTCTCCATCATCGGAACCATCATTTTATCCGCGTGGCCTGAGGATAATCTTGCTGCCATGATGGCTGGTTGGCTGCTCACGTTCTGTGAGACCGGTGCTGGTGCGCTCATTATCACCTGGATAAACGAGCTACTGTCGTATTCAGCTGAGCATCGCGCCCTAGTCATTGGTGTTGTCGAGACTGCTGCGTTCACGTTCCAGGCATGGGTGCCTCTATTCATCTACGATACTGGCGATGCACCTCACTTCCCCATTGGTTACGAGATGGCGACCATGTTTTTCGCGATCGAGATTGTCTTGACACTGGTCATTCTGTACCTATCCAAGACTCGTCCCATCTCTTAGGCATATTCCGTTATCAGGTATCTAGTCAATGCGTATTACTTATGTCTCCGAGTATCGTGTCAGGGGCGCATCATTGTTCGGCCTGTAAAGTCGGCATTTGAACTAGGTGCGCATTCGCTAACAGCAGCGAATGAGAGCGAAGAATAGGTAGACCTAAGCAATTCTAAATTAATCGCAGAGTTCTTCAACATTTCTCTGTAGACTGAGTCCGAGCCCGAATGGCAGGGGTCCGCAACGTTAGTCGGCGGTAAATGTCGGCCGCACCGGCGTTAAGCCACCCATCAGAGACTTTATTCTTGATATATCGCCATGCGCCTCCACCTAAAATCTTACTGACGTCGTTTTATAGAAAACGCTTACAAGTTCTCCATCTTTTCATTTCAGCTGGGATAGCCGCTCGCCATGCCGTATAAGTTGATTGGTGCAAATGGCTTGAACCCCAAGAAATTAGGCCAAATACGGGCGGCATGCGCCGCTCGCTGGTCGCGATGCAAGGCACGACGAGCAGCGAAACGCGATGGAAAGATAGCGGATTTGTGAAGATTGAGAACTATAAAAGGCGAGATGATCTTTAGGAAGAATACTTTACCAAAAAGCCAGCAGCCAGCAGCCAGCAAACCCAACAGACCAAGCTCCAAGACAACAACTCAGTGTTCCTTTAGCCCAACATGCGCGCCGCCTACATCATCGCAGCTCTCCCTCTTAACCTCGGGGTCGCCCTTGCAGTTGGCGGACTTGCCCTCCTGGGCCGCAGCGAGGTTGGTGTCTTCAACCCGCCCAAGGCGGCCCCCTTCCTCACCTTGGACCTGAAAATCGGAATTCCCGCCAATGTGTCTACTCCAGATGGTCCGACCGGCTTAGCCCCCAACCGCGAGGGAGGAAAGGTGAAAGGCGCCTTTGAGGCGGATATCCTCCCTCTCGGTGCTGCCTACGAGCGAGTTGTGGAGAATGAAGTCGGCGAGAATAGCGTAAGTAAACCAATACCTGGAATACTGCTTGGCAAGTGGAAGCCAACATGATATTTAGTTTTACCAGAACATCTACATCTTTCAAACCGCCGAGAACGAAACACTCAGCCTCGACGTCGACGGAATCCTTCACTACGACAACAATGCCCTTCATGGATTTGGCTTCGCGTGAGTGGCCCCGGTGACCTAGGCGAATCTCGGATATTATTATTATTAAAAAGATGCTGATGCCAGATAGCAAAATTGCGACTTCCATCCCCCAATTTCTGAAATACAACTACCAGGCTTTTATTATCGAAGTCGAGGGAGACTTCAACACTGGAACCGCAGTGGCTGAAGTTTTCGAGCTTAAGCCTTGCGGCCGACGTGATGGCAAGCCCATCAAGGCACTGCTTCCTCCTGGAGGCGCATGAGTTCGATGAGGTCTTGTCACGAACGACTATAATACTTGACCACGAGCCACCGAAGTTCTACGACATCATTACATTCCTTGCGCAAGCATAGGCAATTATGGTCCATAAGACTCGTCAGCAACTTACTATTCTTGAGCCAACATAAACTAGAAATACATTTTTCTTCAGTATAAACTACTATGCGTTATTGGGAGCGAGTCGACGCATGTGTCCAAAAACAATTAAAAAAGCAGAGTCCTACAAGAAATATCTCTTTCAGTGATTTCGTTATTATAACTTGCCTACTAACCCTTGAACACATAAGTATTTCCTACATGATCGCTTCTTAGGCGACTATTTCCTTTCCCCTGGGCGTTTTCCCGCAACGTACCCCCTGGTACCTCGTACTCGTCCCAGTAGATTCCTCTCTTTTGTAACTCGGGGACAAGTAGTTCCACAATATCCTTCCAAGATTGCGGCTGCACCACCGGAGACAAGTTGAAGCCATCAACATCAGCTTCCTTGACCCATCTCTCCATACCGTCCGCCACGGTTTGTGGGCTTCCGACAAGCACGGCCCCATTACCACCAATCGACAGTTCTTCCGCTGCTCGGCGCGGTGTCCACTTCCCAGTACCCTGGGACTCGTTGAAGAGGTTGCTAAAAGCTGACTGAATAATCGCAGACGACTTGCTGTCTTCGGGCTTGATCTCCTCGTCTAGGTCATACTTGCTAAGGTCAATTCCCGTGAAGGCACTAAAAATGACTAAACCACCTTCAATGGACTGGTACTTCTTGATTTCGGCCAGCTTTCTCTGAGCATCCTCGTCCGTCTCTCCCAAGATAAGAGTAAGGCATTGGAAGAACTTCAAACTCTGAGGGTCGCGTCCTTGTTCGGCTGCCAATTGCCGGATCTTGGCGACTTTGGGGGCCAGGGTGCCTGGAACATGACCAGCGATGAAGATGGCTTCGGCGTGTTTGGCTGCAAAGGCTGACCCAGCACTGTTTGAGTAATTAGAGATATACTATAGAAAAGGCCCATCGTGAAGGTACTTACGGAGATGTGCCTGCTTGAAATAGGAAAGGCGTTCTTTGTGGACTTGGGTCGACGATGAATGGGCTTTCGAGCTTGTGATATTTACCCTCGTGTTTGATGGTCCGGACTCTGGACGGGTCGATGTAAGTTTCCGAGTCTTTGTCTTTGACTACAGCATCGTCTGCAATTGATGACTCCCAGAGTCTGCACCTTGTTAGTAACTGGCTTTGTAAAACAAGATCGGTGTAAGCTCACTGATATAGAAGGTCCATGAGCTCATCCGCTGCCTCGTAGCGCTCATCATGAGGAACAATGTCAGTCAGCCCCATTGCCAATGCACTGGCTTTATTCCAAGACGTCACAATGTTCCATCCAATTCGTCCCTTGGTGAAGTGATCTAGAGTTGAGAACCGGCGGGCTAGCAAAAACGGTCTCTCGTAGCTCGTCGACGCGGTGACACCAAAGCCAAGTGATTTAGTTACAGTAGCCATGGCTGAGATGGGCTGGCTTGAATATTCAGTGATGGGCTTTCATGGGCGAGGGTATTGTGAAACCTACAATAAAGGGATCCGTGACGGGAAACTCGGATCCAATCTTGATGGCAGGATCTCTACTTCCCTTGTACACATCAAAGCCTCCCACAGTGTCGGCTAGGAAATACGAAAGAAACTTTCCTTTTTCCAGTAGCTTTGCTGTCTCCAGCCAGTAGTCGAGGTCTCGCTTATTTGCGGACTGGTCGATAGGATTCCGCCATTGTCCGGGGCTGGTATGGCCAACGGTGCAAGCGTCAAAGGCATTGAGATAGATCCTCTTCTTCTTCTGTTTGTTAGTGTCCGACATTGTGAATCTCTGGTGTTGAGGTTGTCGTGATGTCTGGCTGGGGAACAATGGCGTCGTCCCTCGCTTATACTCCTTGCTCTTTAGCTTGAACAAGGGTGTACTTACAGTAGTATCAAGCTCGGCATCCGATGTCGGTTGTTGGACCTTTATTTCCGTGAGATACCATCACGCCATCGGCATAGCTCAGGTCGCTTATTTCCAGACTCCACAAGAGCCGGTACGCATGGGATCTATATCCTTGATGGCACCGCTTCGACTTTCCCTATCTGGCAGATTCGCAATCCGACCCTTAACTTACACCTTACCCTTATCTCGACTTAGATAGCTTCACCTTTCAGTGAACATCTTGCCGGAGATGCAGATGTGTGTCTTAACTCTTAATAGGTCTAGATTGATATGTAATCGGAAACCCGGCGCAGCTTTGAGCTCTCGCTTGGAATGTCTCGCATGATATCGACTTTGTGATCTGTTAGTCGAGTTGAAGTGTCGATAGCGCTGAGCCAGATTTGCGGTGGAGGTATCCATCCATGAATACCACCTCTCATAGTGACAGGCATGGTTCTATCCTACGTTACCAAGCATCTCTCACCTAATTCCCTGGATTAAATTCGCGATCCGGCGCTAGACCCAAATCCCTGGCTTTTTACCCCGACTTGCATGTATATTATCCAGAGTGTCGGGACGAGGCTTAGGTTGTGACACAAATGATTGATCCCTTGCATTGAATTGCTTTTTGGTGAATCTCCTCTATCGTACTGACCATGGCCTCTCACGAGGTTTTGGACGCCTCCGACTCAAAGGGCAACGATGTTGTGCCGGGTACTGTAGATGTGAGCAGCGTCGACCACGAAGAGCATCGACGGCGAATCTTTGGCCTCACATTGCCTCGGTATTTTAACAAAGATGAAGATCGACGACTTGTCCGCAAGCTTGACACCTTCCTCCTGTATGTACTATTACCCGCCTATGGGGTCCGATGACGTGAGACAGCTAATGTGAATTTTCAATAGGTCCTATACAGCACTGTCATGCTTCATGCAGACCCTGGACAACACCAATATCAGGTGAGCTTATTGCTCTTCTAACACGGTGAAACCAACAAACTAACAAAGCGCAGTAACGCTTACGTGTCTGGAATGCAAGAAGATGTAAGCCGCGGAAGACACCTGGAATTTAATCTTTGCTAATTGGCCTTGTAGCTATCGCTTTTTGGCAATGAGCTTAACTACTTCTCGACGACCTTCAATTGTGGTATTATTGCCGGAGCAGGTTCGAAAGGTCTTTTTTTTCTCCTATGCTTCCCGCTAAATCGATGCAGTTCCACTTATGTTGCTCTCCACTCGGATTAGGCCGTCAATTCTGATGCCAAGTTGTGAGCTCGCATGGACGTTCTTGGTTATGGGCATTGCCGGTGCCAAGAATGCCGAGACTGTAAGTTTGAAGAGAATCCTTTGACATCCGTCGAAGTTGACAAGATTATAATAGGTGTACGGCCTGCGCTTCGCCATTGGCTTCTTTCAGGGAATTGCTTTCCCCGGCTTTGCTGCTCTCCTTGGAGCCTGGTATACACCCTCAGAGCTTGGTAAGCGGATGGCTCTGTACGAGGTTTCTGCTAGAGTGGCTGGCATGTTCTCGGGTTACATCCAAGCCGGGCTCTACACAAACATGAACGGGAAGGGCATGGCCAGTTGGAGGCGAGTTTTTAGTGCAGCCTCGAAAACCATTGACTAGTTTACTGACACTGATATATAGGTGGCTATTCATTTTCGACGGAATCATTTCCTTCCCCATTGCTATCTGGGGCTTCTATGCGCTCCCTGATCAACCAAGAGATACCAAGGCCAAGTGGCTCAAGCCCTCCGTAAGACCTTTCATCAGACAATTCTCGACCTCTTTTGCTAATATCGGGTTATAGGAGGTGAAGTTGGCTATTGATAGAATGGATCGAGTTGGGCGTAGACCGGTTCAAAAGATCACCTGGGCGCGCTTCAAGGGCATCTGGACAACCTGGCATGTCTACCTCTTCGTTACGTGCTACTTGTGAGTTTACTGCGTGCAATTCCAAGTGCGAAACGTGACTTATCGACTCTCTAGTTTGTATGGTGCTTTCTCCTGGGGCGATGGCTACTTCAATCTGTGGCTGCAGTACCTCGGCAAGTACACGGTTCCACAGATCAACAATATCCCAACTGCTGGGCAAGGCGCCGCTCTAGTCAATTCCATCATCAGCGGTATCATATCAGATTGGTTGCAAAATCGCCCGATCGTCATTGTCGCAAACATGTTGATCTGCCTTGCGGGCAACTCATTCGTCGCTGTGTGGAAGGCTCCCGAGTGGCTCAAGTTTATCGGATACATCTTCATAACCGCTGGTCTTCCTGCCCAATCTTTAACAATCGCCTGGTTGAATGAGGTCTGTCAGGGCAATGGAACTCTCCGTGGACTGATTGTATCTCTCGGCAATACCATGGTCTATGCTATCAACGCGTGGGCTTTGGTACTGCTTTTCCCTGCCGTGGATGGTATGTACAGCCTTCAAATATTGGTCATTCGACTTTTTAAACAAGTTTACTGATTGTTTTATAGCACCGCATTACAAAGTTGGCTACCAAGTGTGTGCGGGCATGATTGGGCTTGCGATCGTCACCGTGTTTGCCATTCTGTTCCAAATCAAACGAGACCTGTAAGTTCATTGAATCACCTACTCTGCACTTTTGCTGACAGCTTCATCCAAGGAATAACGGAAAGGCAATCCGCAACGATGAGGGACTGCTGGAGTTCAAGGCATGGCCTGTTGAAGCCACAGATGTTGGAGCTGGTGACGAGAATTTGAGGGTCTAATCAGCCTAAGCCTGGGCATTTTGACGTGAAATCAAGAGTTTCCCAGTAGCTTAGCCATCACTCCATCGGATCTTTCACTTCTACTTTCCCCTTTACATCAGTAACTTAGTACTCAGCAGCGTGTTAAACCCAACAGTCGTGCCATTCAACTTTGCTGCCCACCTATAGTGCGTTTGAGAGAACGGAGTCCGTCTTACCTGCGCTGTCGTGACACAAACTTACAAATCAGCCGGTTCCGGAGATGCACTACTACGCCATAGACCCTGGAAATGACATCATTTGAGCTATTCAACTAGGTAGGATCGATAATCCCTGTCGCCTTAGCAGGCCCACAGGATACCACATTCTCTATCTATAAACTATCATTAGTTCAGTATAACCCAACTTCTTGAGGTTCTTGAGTCCAGACATTCGCATTCGTCTCAAAATGCCGGTCATAATCGGAGTGGACGTTGGTAGGTAGCCGTATAATACCTAAGAGAGAAACCATTAACTAATCTTCTCAGGTGGCACCAACACGGATGCTGTGGCCATTGACCTCTCTTTGAGCCAGAATGAACCCATCCAAAGCATCCTCAGCTCAACAAAGACTCCAACGACCCTCGACACCGGTCATGGAATCAACGAAGCTCTAAAGAAAATTATCAAAGGCCTCCCTCAGGCAGCCAGAGACGATATTATAGCAGTTAATATTGGTACCACTGTCAGTTTTAGCTACCCTACTTGTGACGAGTGATAAGTTTGACCTAAGAATCCCTAGCACTTTATCAACGCCGTCATTGAGAAGGACTCTAGGAAGCTCGCAAAACTTGCTCTCCTGCGCCTCAGCGGGCCATACGGTGCTGAAGTGCCGCCATTTGCCGGTCTGCCTGACGAACTGAGGCAGATCGTTGAAGGGTTCAGCGTATCTTTACCAGGTGGCTTGGAAAGTAAGATGACTGAGAAGATTATTTACACCCCAGATCACTAATGCTTCTCGCCTTACCTAGTTGATGGCCGAGTCATTACACCACTCGACGAAGACGTCGTGAGATCAACGGCCGAGAAGATTAGGGCAACCGGTATCAAAGACATCGCCATCATCGGGATATACTCCCCCATAGACTCTGTGCATCACCAAGAAGACCGCGTCGCAGAAATACTCTGCTCCGTTTTAGGAGAAGATATCAACATTACCCTTTCACACAAAGTAGCAGGTATTGGCTTCATCGAGAGGGAAAACGCTACCATCCTGAACGCGACCATCTTACCCTTTGCCCGGAGGACCATCCGCCAGTTTCAGCGATCAATCAGAGATCTCGACATTTCCGCTAGACTGTAAGTTGACAGTCATAAGAGGAAACTTATGATGCTGAGCAATATTTATAGGTTTCTCACCAAAAATGATGGTACGCTCATTAGCGCAGAGGATGCATCAAACCTACCAGTGTCCACCTTCCTATCCGGTCCGACAAATTCATTGACAGGCGCCGTTTTTCTTGCCAATATCAAGGATCAACTAAACCAAGGCGCCCTAGTTCTCGACATTGGTGGAACCACATCTGATGTCTGCGCCGTGGAGCCTTCAGGTCTCCCACGGCCAGCAGCCGCGTTTTCGCACCTTGCGGGAGTAAGAACCAACTTTGCCATCTCTGACCTACGCAGTATTGGTGTTGGTGGAGGCTCTATTGTTATAGTCAATAACTCTGAAGACTCTGTCATGGTTGGACCCCAGTCGGTGGGCAAAGATTTGACTACCAAGTCTCGAGTCTTTGGTGGTTCAGTATTGACGGCGACAGACATTCTTGTTGCTGGCGGACTGGGGGACGTGGGCGACAAGACTCTGGTCTCTAACGTTTCCCCTACGACCGTCAACAATGTGAAATCTACTATCAATCATCTCCTGGAAAGAGTTATAGATGAGATGAAAACAGCCGAGGCCGACGTTCCTGTTATCCTGGTTGGAGGTGGCAGTATTCTCTGCTCAGACCAGTTGAAGGGTGTATCCGATATCTTGCGACCTCCATTTGCTCATGTGGCCAACGCAGTCGGTGCAGCCATGGCCAAGGTGTCAGGTTCATTTGATGCAATTGTCAGTGTTGCAGACGAAAAGGCGGAGATAGAAGCTGTCAGGCGCGTCCGAGAACAAGCTATCCTCCAAGCCCGCCGGAACGGAGCAGAGAACCCAGAAGTTGTCGAGGAGACAATCTTGCCGGTTCCGTATGTCAGCACGAGATCACTACATATCGGTGTTCGAGCGGTTGGCAAACTTTCAACGGCTGGCTTCAATGATCTGGAAGACCAGTTGCCACCATCATCTACGGAAGAGGATACCCGAGACATCATCGAGAGCTCAGAGAGATCTTTCGAGATAGCAACAACAGCATCCTCGCGCCTCAATCCCTCGGAAGACTCACCAATTTCCATCGACAATTATCGTCCTAAGATTAGAAACAACCGGTGGACCCTATCTCAACTCGATCTCGACTTTATAGCTGAAGGCTGCGCAATCTTTGGGTGTGGTGGTGGAGGCGATGTCTACGCTAGCCATCTTAGTGCCAAGAAACTCTTCTCTGCCGGTGGTTCAGTTGAAGTAGTTTCGCCACACGACTTGCCGGATGAGGGATTCATCCCGGCCGTCGCTGTGATGGGCTCTCCGAGCACCTTCTCTGAGCGTCTCCCGTCCGGCGAGGAGCTTAAAAGCTCTATCAATGCAGTACTTAGGTCCCAGGGTCTCAGTATCTCTGACCTCACAGCTGTTATGAGTCTTGAAATTGGAGGCTCCAATGGCATGCGAGGAATACAAGCCGCGCTCTGGACGGGCAAGCCCCTTATTGACGCTGACTTGATGGGTCGCGCATATCCAAACCTATGGCAAGTGACACCAAACAACGCGGGCATTTCCCTTGCTCCTGCAGCAGCCTCGGATGGCAAAGGCAATACGATTGTACAAGTTCAAGCGAGTTCCAACAGAGATGTTGAGGACATTCTACGAGCAGTTTGCGTTCAAATGGGCCAAGCAGCAGGTATATCACTCGGCGCACTCACTGGACGTCAGGTAAAGCAGGTCGCGGCGCAATTCTCGATATCGCTTGCTTGGAGACTCGGTCGAGCAGTGCAATTGGCGAGAGCACATAAACGGGATATTGTAGAAAGTATTCTCGCTACGCATCCTGGCAAGAAGGTTCTAACTGGCAAGATCACTGGCGTCACTCGCCATGTTCGTGGTGCTTTCACCGAAGGATCAGCCACGATCGTGCCGTTCGAAGGTGTAGAGCTTGGGTCTCCATCAACAAAGGAAGTCAGAATCACGTTCCAGAATGAGAATATTCACGTGTTTCAGGTTGAGAGTAAGGTCACACTCGCCAGTGTACCTGATCTCATCTGCCTCCTTGATGCTGAAAATGGTAGAGCTTTGGGTACACAAGATTATAGATACGGGCTGCGAGTTCATGTTGTGGTCTTGGTTGGAAGCCCACAATGGACACAAGGAGAAGGTTTGAAGAATGGAGGCCCTGGAGCTTTTGGGTAAGTTTAAGAAGCCTTCTCTGTTTCAAAGCCTAAGAAATTGCAAGTCGTAAAAGCTAATGTGTGCCCTGACAGACTTGATATTAAATATTCCCCTGTCGCAGAGCCAAAGGAGGCTACTTCGATATTCGAAGAATATGGTACTTAGGTGCTGATACAGGATATTCTTGGTTGAGATTCATTAAATGCATTTAAAGCAGAGATAAATACAACTAGGCGCCGTGATCGAGATCATACACTTTCCACCGTAGACATTAGCGAAATGACACTCTTCCCAATCTTGGCCACATTTTCGTCTCTCAACTCCGCGGCTGCTTCATAAGACAGCCGGTAGATGTGGAATGCATCCGAGAACGGCAAACGACAATCTGTCCACCCGGTGGCCATCCTTAGCTTTTTGGAGCTTGTCCACTGTGGAAAGCCAATCGCCATTGCCAGCGAAGCACCCTCATCAGCTGCAACATCCTCAAGGTCCACATACTTTACTCCTCCTGCGATGTCGTACTCTTTGGCGATTGCGTTAACGATTTTCTCCGCCGTTTCATAACGCTCAGATGAGATATTGAATACCTCGCCCTCGACGGCTTTCCGAGGTGCAGAAGCGATGGCAACATACGCTTCAGCGCAGTCATCGATGTGCAGCGAGTGACATATCCAATTGGGCTGCGCTGGCGCAATAAGAACTCGGTCTCGTGGGTTCTCGGTCGATGCTGCTCTGGACCCAGCTCGAAAGCAGACACTGTAATAGCTTGACGCTCGGCCATAGACATTGGTGGGTCGGACAAGAACAGCCGCGAAAGGGTTGTTGCTCTCGAAAAGTTTCGGTGTATGTTGCACTCGAGGAGCAGCAAAGAGAGGTGGACGAAGTTCCGACAGTTCGTCATGTGGTGTCACGCCAGGGTCATCGGAAAGGTGTGGTCCAACGCCATAATCTTTACTTCCTGCGGTAAAAATCACCAATGGCCGTACTCCATTCGCCGAGCTAGATATTGACAGAGTCTGAAGGAGACTCAAGATGTTTTGGAAGTGCGGCACGTAGTCCAAGGTGTTCTCGGTGGTAGAAATGATGAGGTCCAATGTCGGTGGAAGCGCCGCTTGGATGGCTTTATGGGAGGCCACATCGTCGATACTGCCGATGACTGGTATGATTTCATCCGCTATCAGTGATACACTTGACTGCGCGGAGCGGACGAGTCCATATGTCACCCATCCGGCACGGACAAAGGCGCAGGCTACGGCTTTTCCAATGTAGCCATTCGCACCAGTAACTAGAACCGTCTTGGCGCCCATGGCCGCGATTTGAGAATAAATAAAAGTGATAGGAAACAGAAATGTAGCGCCTATGCCCTACGCAAAGGCTTAATAAAAGCTCCAAGCAATGTCTCGATGACAAATCCATCTCGAGGTGAGGCAAGATCAACCTTGATTACAAATGCATCTGGGTCTACGCCGCAACCTATTTTTGGCGGGAGGCAGAATGCTCTTAGGCAAAATTGTAGTCGAGCGCGACAGAGAACACCTTGGTGAGAAATGTGAGTCTGGTTAGTAGTAAGTCTAGGTCTTCCTTTTTTTTTCAAGCGCGTCACTCGCGTCTGTTTTGCAACCTCTCACATCACTTAAAAGCGTCAAGATGAAGTACCCAAGTTCACAGAGGAGAGAGCATGCAGTGCAGTTGTCACAATATGTGCAAATTTGGTCTGTGAAGAAGGAACGTTGCATTCTGATCTATGCTAAAAAAAAAACGCCTATGGAAAAAGGAAAACCGCCAGTCGTAGTTGACCGATGTCTATATTAATGCTAGAAATAAGGAAAGATTGCGCACAGGAGGCATCCTAGCCCGCTTATTATCCTATAGATGCATTGTTGGCTTCTCAGCATCCTCAGTTGTTGTTGTCTCGACTGCATCCTCAGTAGTCGTGGGGTCGGCTGCTGGCTTGCTTGATGACTTGGTCAATGTCACCAGAGTCGTGGGAACAGCTTTCTTCGTTGTTGTCTTTTCAGTTGTCTCAGGAGTGTCCTCCTCAGTCGTCGTGGGCTCAACCGGGGGTTCAACTGGCTTGGTGGTGGAAGTGGTCTTCTTCGATGTGACAACAGGCTCAGGAGCTTCTTCGGTTGTTGTGGGCTCAGTTGGGGGTTCAACCACCTTGGTGGTGGTAGTGGTCTTCTTTGTTGTGGTCACAACAGGCTCAGGGGCTTCCTCAGTTGTAGTAGGCTCAACCGGAGGCTCGACCGCCTTGGTTGTTGACTTGCTCGTGGTGGTCACCTTCGTCACGACGGGCTCGGGAGCTTCTTCGGTTGTGGTGGGCTCAGTTGGAGGCTCAACCACCTTGGTGGTGGTAGTGGTCTTCTTAGTAGTCACAACGGGCTCGGGAGCTTCCTCAGTAGTGGTCTCAACCGGGGGTTCAACTGGCTTGGTCGTTGACTTGGATGTTGTCGTGGCCTTAGTAGTAACAACTGGCTCGGGAGCTTCTTCAGTTGTAGTAGTCTCAACCGGAGGCTCTACTACCTTGGTGGTGGAAGTGGTCTTCTTCGATGTGACAACGGGCTCAGGAGCTTCCTCAGTCGTCGTGGTCGGCTCGGTCGGGGGCTCAACCACCTTAGTCGTCGACTTGAGTGTTGTTGATGGCTTGGTCACAACTGGTTCCTCTTCGGTAGTAGTAGTAGGCTCGACTGGGGGTTCGGCTACCTTAGTGGATGACTTGGTGGTGGTGCTTGCCTTGCCTGTAGTGACGACTGGCTCCTCCTCCTCAGTGGTTGTAGCGGGCTCAACCGGGGGCTCGACTGGCTTGGTAGTGGAAGTGGTCTTCTTGGTAGTGACAACAACTGGTTCCTCCTCAGTGGTTGTGGTAGGCTCAACCGGAGGCTCAACAGGCTTAGTCGTCGACTTCTTAGTAGTGACAGCTGGCTCCTCCTCGGTAGTGGTCGATTCAACAACCGGTTCGACAACCTTGGTGGATGACTTGGTTGTGGTGACCTTGCTAGTAGTGTCGACCGGCTCAGGTGCTTCTTCGGTAGTGGTGGTGGGCTCAACTGGGGGCTCAACTACCTTAGTTGCGGACTTGCTTGTGGTCGTCTTCGATGTGACAATTGGCTCTTCCTCGGTGGTAGTGGGCTCAACCGGTGGCTCAACTACCTTGCTCGTGGACTTGGTCGTGGTCGTCTTTGATGTGACAACAGGCTCAGTCGGCTCAGTGTCCTCGGTAGTAGTCTCGGGCTCAACCGGAGGCTCGACTACCGACTTGCTCGTAGATGTTACCTTGCTTGTAGTCACAACTGGCTCCTCTTCAGTCGTAGTAGCCGGCTCAACTGGGGGCTCAACCTTGCTGGTAGACTTAGTTGTGGTCACCTTATCGGAAATCACAGTCGGCTCAGTCTCCTCTGTCGAGGTGGTAGGCTCAACTGGTGGCTCTTCCGGCTTGGATGTTGACTTGCTTGTCGTAGTCTTGGAAGTAACAACTGGCACGTTAGACTCCTCAGTGGTAGTGGGCTCGACAGTGACCTCGCCTGCCTTGCTCGTGGACTTGCTGGTGGGCTTGTCTGAGATCACAGTGGGCTCGTTAGACTCATCAGAAGTAGGCTCAACCGATGTCTCAACCTCAACCTTAGAAGTGGACTTGGTAGTGGACTTGGTCGGTGTGGCAGGCTCGGTGGTCTCCTCAGTAGTCGACTCAACCGGTGGCACAACAACTGACTTGGAAGTCGACTTGGTAGACGGGCTGGTGGGCTCATCGGTCTCCTCAGTCGTGGACTCAACTGGTGGCTCGGCAGGCTTGCTTGTAGTCTTGGTCAAAGTCTTCAGAGTGGTAGGAGCGCTTGAGGGCTCGTTTGTAGTCTCAGGCTCAGGCTCAGTGGTAGACTCATCCTCTGCCGCGCTAGAAGACTTGGTCGAGGCCTTGGTCGTCTTTACAGTCGGCTCCTCGATGGTAGCCTCAGTAGTAGACTCTTCCGGTACCACACTGGAGGACTTGGTGGAGGACTTGGTCGTCTTGACAGTAGGCTCCTCGGTGGTAGGCTCCTCCGATGTCTCAACTGAAGGCTCACTAGCCTTGGTAGAAGTCTTAGTGGTCTTGACAGTGGGCTCCTCAATGGTAGGCTCGGCAGTAGACTCCTCAGATGTCTCGCTTCCTGGTCCACCCTCAAGGGTTCCGCTAACCTTCGAGGTGGAGGTTGTTGACACACTGGCTGGCTTGCTTGAGGTCTTGACCGGCTCGGTGGTGGGCTCGACAGTAGGCTCATCCGACTTCTCGCTGGTAGGCTCATCGGATGTCTCACTCAGAGGCACGCTAGAAGACTTAGACGAGGACTCAACAACTGGCTTGCTGGAAGTCTTGACGGTGGGCTCCTCGCTGGTAGACTCGGTCGATGGCTCACTAGAAGGCTCAATCGAGGGATCGACGACGATCTTGCTCGATGTTGTTCCCTTAGGCTCGCTAGAGGTCTCGACCGAAGTGTCAGTGGGCTCCTCTGGTGTCTGGGTTGTGGACTTGCGAGATGTGACCAGAGTCGTGACAACGCTTGCGGGCTCACTTGTCTCAGTCGCGGCCTCATCAGAAGTCTCGCTTGTGGGCTCGACCGATGGCTCGGTTGGCTTCTTGCTTGACGTTCCGGTGGACACCGTCGAAGACTTGCTAGGTGTCTGGGTAGCCTCTTCTGAAGACTCGCTTGTGGTCTCAACCGCAGCGTCGCTGGTAGATTCAATCACTGGCGTGCTTGAAGACTTGCTCAAAGACTTGCTCGATGTCTTGGTAGGCTCATCAGAAGACTCAAAGGTCGGCTCAATCGACAGATCGCTGGTAGCCTCACTGGATGCCTCGCTTGACTGCACAACAGATCGAGATGTAGCCGAAGTAGAGGCCTTGAGTGTGCTTGATGGCTCAATGGTAGGCTCCACGGTCGAAGAGTCAACATCGCTAGTCGTCTCATCTGATGACTCGCTTGTGGTCTCCTCAGCCGGCTTGATTGATGTCTTGCTCGAGGATACGCTCGATGACTCCTTCACAGACTGGCTAGTAGTCTTGACAGTAGGCTCATTGGTTGACTCTTCAGTGGGTTCGCTGCTAGACTCATCAGATGTCTCGCTTGTTGGCTCACCAGCCGGCGTCACCGTCACGGATGATGTTTGTGTTGTTTTCTTGGTCGATGTGTCCTTGGAAGTCTCGCTGGTGGTCTTGCCAGTAGGCTCATTGGTAGGCTCTTCAGTGGCCTCAGTGGTCGACTCATCACTTGCATCGGTGGTAGACTCTCCAGTTGGCTCAATGGATGCGTCGCTAGAAGGCTCAACATTAGGCTTGCTGGTTTCCTTGCCAGTGGTCGTAGTCGTCTTGCTGGTGGGCTTGACAGTTGGCTCATCAGTAGGCTCAATGGATGTCTCGTCAGTAGACTCGGTAGTGGACTCATCGGGTGTCTGACTGGTTGTCTCATCGATTGTGTCACTAGTAGTCTCGCCAGAAGGCTCGATAGTTGGCTCAACAGCTGAGCTGCTGGTAGTCTTGCTAGTCGTCTTGGTAGTGGACTTGACAGTGGGCTCATTGGTGGGCTCCTCAGTCGCCTGGGTGGTCGACTCATCACTTCCCTCAGTGGTAGACTCTCCAGTGGGCTCAACGGACGTGTCATCGGTCGGCTCGCTGGGCTTGCTCGACGTCTTGCTTGATGTCATAGTCGAAGAAACCTTGGTGGGCTCCTTGGTAGACTCGTTCGACTGCTCAGTTGTCGACTCATCTGACTCGCTGGTAGTCTCATCCGGCACCTTGCTGGTCGTTGTGCTCGAAGACACGCTCGATGACTGGCTTGATAATGTGGATGTAGTAGATGCAGTAGTCGATGTGCTCGAAGACTTGGAAGCCTCCTTGGTTGTCTCATCCGACCCCTCAGTTGTGGACTCGTTGGATACCTCAGTTGTTGACTCATCCGATGCCTCTGTGGTAGACTCAGCATCGGGCAGTACAGCCGACTTCGCGGTAGAGCTGGTTGTGGTAGAGGAAGTCTGAGTCGAAGCAGAAGTTGTCGTAGAGGAGGCCTTCTGAGTTGTAGAGGTTGTAGAGGTTGTAGTGGTGGAGTCTTTCTGAGCGGAAGAAGAGGTGGAGGTGGTCGTTGTAGAAGCCTTCTGAACGGAAGCAGAAGTGCTTGTGGTCGTGGTCGTGGTCGAAGCCTTCTGAGAAGAAGCCGAGCTTGAGGAAGTTGAGCTAGTGGTAGTCGAGCTTGTAGTAGTCGAGGCCTTTGAAGTTGTGGACGAGCTCGTCGTAGTGGAAGCCTTCGAAGTCGTGGAGCTGGTAGTAGTGGAGGCTTTCTGAGTAGAAGAGCTCGTGGTGGTAGAGGCCTTCGAAGTGGAGCCAGAGGCGGTGGTAGTGGTGGTCTTCTTGGTAGTGGCAGAGCTTGTTGTGGATGAGGCTTTCTGAGTGGAGCTAGAGGAGGTGGTGGTGGTCTTCTTAGTTGTGGCTGAGGTTGTGGTCGAAGACTTGGCGGTGGCAGGCTTCGTCGTGGTTGAGGACTTGTGAGTTGTGGTCGAAGTCTTCTTGGTTGTGGTAGAGGACTTGTGAGTGGTAGACGAAGCCTTCTTTGTGGTTGAGGTCACCTTCTTGGTTGTGGATGTAGGCTTCTTAGTGGTTGAAGTAGCCTTCTTGGTAGTGGATGTGGGCTTCTTAGTTGTGGATGTGGCCTTCTTCGTCGTGGACGTAGCTTTCTTGGTGGTCGAAGTCTTTTTGGTTGTGGATGTGGCCTTCTTAGTGGTCGACGTAGCCTTCTTGGTAGTGGAGGTAGCCTTCTTAGTGGTTGAGGTGGCCTTGGTCACGACCAAGGTTCGAGGCGGGTTCGTGAAAGAGCACTTGCAGTCACTAGTGGATGTTAGCAAAAGGTTGAGAACTCAGAGGCAGAGCAAAGCTTACGGTGCGCAAGACACAAAGGTACCACCCTTTTGCTTACACTGATCGAACTGTTAGTGCTTTCTGTAAAGGTGAAGCTGAGGAAGGGCTTGTTCTTACCTCTGCCTGACAGGCAGTCTTGCCTCCAGCAAAAGTGCAGGCTACCTGTCGCGGGACAGGGCCTCGTGCATCGAGGCTGTCACCTGGTAGCACCGCCGTGGAAACGGCGGCAATGGAAAAAGCCCAGACAAAGGCCTTGAAGAAGTGCATCGTGAAAGTGATGAAGATCGAATGCCTTGGTGTGTTTGGGAGTTGTGTGTGTGTCTGAGAGCTGGTTAGAATCAACTAGAGACCTGAAGCCATGGCATGTTTTATATCGCAGGACGCGTTGCATCTTGTCGGTTGTAAAGGTTCGCCTCCTTCCATTTCTGGTAGTATAGAAACATAGTTTGGACCAAATATTTGATTTAAGCTTAGTATTCCAGCCTCGGGCCAGTCTAGCCAGCCTGGACCCTTCCAGGCACCGTGCTCGTTTTTACTCATCATAAACTTAATATCTAGTCCAGATCCGAGTAGCTAAGCGAGGGGGTTTTCGGAGATATCAGATTGTAAGAGACAACACTTGGTGAATTTGGCGCATCGAGACGTGAGACGGAAACGGAGAAAAGAAAAGTAGGGAGGGCGAGACCCTGATGTCTTACTGTATGAGTTGTATTTCTTCTGTCAGGGCAAGCTGCCTTGCAATAATTAAGAACATTTTCTTACTTTGTAGAATGACCAGGCATTCGATTCTCATTTTTCCACATCTATCCCAATTACCTGCATCTTTTGCACTTGTCTAGCCTATTTGGTGATATGCCTCTAATTGGCGACCTCGTATTGCTCCATATCACCAAGGGCCGCGTAAATGGTGAAATCCCTCCGTCTCGGGCCGGACAGGCGGGATCGAGTCTCGTTCCGTTACTACACGGAATGCCGGTGCCGTCCAGACTCGCTCTGAATCAATAGTTGAACCGGGCTTGTGGTACGCGCTGTGATTCGAGCTTGGTCCGGAACGGGGAGGCCCGCACCGCCCCCGTTGGAGTATGCAAGGGCCAGTAGGTCTGGCATTCCTCGGCCGAACCCTTTTGCATTCTTTGACTCTCAGCTCGGGTGCGCCACCCACGGGGCTTCCCTTATGACAGCCGAATTAGGTTTACCGACGTAGAACCATGCGAGCCGTCTTGGCCGAACGTGTCTTGACCCCTGGAGAACCAGCCGGGTACCCGGCGGACCATTCCATCAGCCGCAGGGCGCATCTGCCACCCTGTGGTGAATATCAGGCTCTGGCTCTAGAATACTGCTCACTCCAATGAGTGTTGAAAGGGAGATTTATTCAATGAGCCAGATTTAGGAATACGTTCAACTCGCTCAATGTTTCTTGATTTGCCCCGATTCACAACGAGCTACGCACATTATCTGCCCAACGCTGCTCTATGCGTGAGAAACTTAACAAACCCTTTTAACTCCATCAACAATATTAGTCCAGCAAATATCTGACAGCTGGCTGGAAGGGTAGCTACGAGAGGCTTGGGCCTCGGACCCCTGTGGCTTGTTCCTGCATACCCTCACATCACCAACACTCTAGAGTGCTCAATTGCATCCGGTCAGAGTGGCCGGCTGAAATGCCAAAGTGAAAGGTCCCGACTAATCTTCAGTGGTCTGGGTCGTTAAATTAGCGAAGCCTTCTGTTTCTGATTTGCTAATTTTGATCGCCTCTCCAATGCCGTGCTTCGGGTTGGCGTATGCCGCCGTGTCCGAACGGTTGAGAACCTCAGCCCTAATACTGAAGCATTTCTTTGGGTCGACTGTGGAGAAATGGCTTTCGTATAGACCAGCATTCCACGTGATACTAGAAGTAGGGCGGATTTGGTTAGAGGCTTTAGAGCAGAAAATGAGATCTCGATTGATTTCAGATCCGCCCTCATCTAGGCTGCCAAGAAGGATAAATAATCCGAGATCCCAGCAGCCTTATGCACACTGACATCAAGAAATGTCTGAGATCAAATTTTATCCCGAGGTGAATCACTGGCCCGTTCCTCGCGACTTCTTTCTACGCATTTCAGCTGTCTTGGGAAGACCTCTGAAACTATCAGATATATGCGGGAGCAATCAGAGCAGCAAGGAGCGAAACGCTTCTAAAAGAGCGCATCGGTCGGCATATCCATTTACCCTGAAGTAGAAAGCTGCTAAATCGGAGCCTGTTTCACCTTACAAAGTCTTCTTCTAGACCTCCTTGGCAAGCATTGACTTCCCCGACCCTGGACTTCATTGATCAACAGGGTCTTTGACGGCTTTCGGATTTGGCGCCGCAGGTAACTCTGGTAGTCTGAGTACTAGAACAGCCACTAGAAAGTCCCCGATGATGGTTCCGGAATAGATTGCCGGCGAAGTCTCACCTGGGAAAAGCGTAGCGAGTCACAGCATTCCGAGAGAATCAGGCTGAGCATCCCAGCTTGCCTCGGGTTAAGCCGCACTATTATTCTGTTTTACTTGAGTGATTGCTGGAATGCGTGATGTGGATTTGGCGGAGAAGCCAGGCTCAAAAAAGTGATAGATGAGGAAAGGTGCCAGAATTGCCCGGCACACACCTACTTACTCACACACTTACCCTATGGACAACAAGCGTTCGCACTGAGTAAAATTAGTGCACATAGAGAGTGTTAAATTTTTGAGGGTAATGGTTCTTTGAAGTAGTTGTCTGGGTCTGGATATTTATGCCAAATGGACCTGTTTCAAGCTGAGGCACTTTAGGTATACCACTTTCTTTCCTAACTTTTCCAAACCAAATACTTAAGCATCAAATTAAACCATACAAGCAACTTGTATGGTACGTACTTGCGGAAGCAAATTGTGAGAATGCGGTGGTTCAGAACAGGGAATTAGTCCTTATATTCTTCTGTGTCAACTTTTCTTTCTCACAGACAGAGAGAGATCAGCCCCAACGCCAGTCAACACAATTCTTACTCACTTCAGCATCTCGATGAGCCCAATGCTGCACAGCACTGGTATCACAAGCTGTGAGATGGAAGGAAATTTAAGTTCAATGCATGCAAAGAACGAATCCCTTCTATCTAGACAAATGAAAGTAGCTACTATGTGTTAGTTTTAATCTGCAGCGCCGCTTGTTTTTCATAACTGATGTGGAATTAAAGGCAAAGAAGATCGATCGATCGATCGGAGATTTTAAAAAAGGGATGCGATTTGCACATTTGCCTGTTGCAGTAATGCTGATTGTGGAAGAGTCGTGGCTGGTGCCGGTTGGCTGCACAGAAAGCCTCGTTTACATGTCCACCCGGGCAGCCAGCTTACTTGTTTCGAATAGCCCCGCTTGTAGAAGCAGTCTCAACTTCGCCACGGTGACTGGTCACTTGGGCTGTTTGTACGGCTCAATCAAAATGTCAGGTTGGGTAGAGCTACATATCAGGCCCGCCCTACGCATGCTTCACTCAGGATCATCATTCCGCAGCCCAACGTACCAAAATGGCAAAATCATCCAAGCCATCATGTCACCAAAATTCCCATGGTTATTTCTCTCTTTCCGATCTTTATACAACTTTGGTTGATCCTACTAACTAAGTGCGCATCTTGAAACTTCTGAACAGCCCTACAGAGTTTGATCTCCGCACCTTCTCTCTCCATGCATCATGTCCCCCATTCGTCGCAATTTCGTATACATGGGGAGATTCCGGAATAGAGGAGCCTCTTTGAAATGATGAGCGGCTATTTCTTGTGCGGCAATCGGCGTGGGATCTTTGATAGTATGTCTCTCTTAGTGTTTCACTTACAAGGTATTCCCATGAAAACGCAAGAGCTCCCTACAGGGGTGAATGGGTTGGTTATATATGATACCTAAACTTGTAAATTCTGTATTTCGTGATTATTTAGTCCTAAGCTTAACCACATTTAGCAGCCACAACTCTTCCGCAATTAGGATTGCTGAAACTAGCAAATGTGCAAATCGCATCCCTTTCTCATGATCTCAGATGTATCGATTCCTCTTCTTTCGAGCCTACTTTTGCCCTATTCTGATACCGAAAGGTAGATCCAGGCGACACAATAAGAGCTAATACAATACGACAGTCAGAGGCATCATACCGAATTAATAAAAATGTATTAATTAAGGTCCTTACCTAGTAGTAGCTATTTAAAGGCGAGCGTTTATTAAAGACTATGGGTATAACTAATCATTAGCACTTATAGCAATATTAATTAAAATAACTCTAGGAGCTAGATGTCAGACACAAGGCGTGAGATCTGCAACTGTACCTGAGCAGGTTTCCAGCACTAAGATGTCATGTAGAGGGCGTAGGACCTACGCTCTTCGCATATAAATACAACCCCGCACCCGGCCTGTTCTATGCAATTATGCTCTTTTACACTTCCCTCCCTTGGAGATTCTCAAGCAACGACCTTTCATTTTAGCAAACTTCCAGTCAAGATCTCACCATGTCTTACCCCGACCTGACCCAATTCAAAGCTCTTTCGTTCGACTGCTACGGCACGTTGATTGATCAAGAGACAGGCATGATCAACGCGTTACAGCCTATCTCGTCTCGCCTTCCTCCAACAAGTCCTTATGCAGAGGATCCCATAGCATTGATCCAGAAGCTGAACAAGCACACCGGAGAGCTGGAGAGGTCGCAGCCGGACTTGCACTACGACATAATTCTTTCGCGCTCGTTCAAGACTCTGGCGGACGAGCTGGGCGTCGACGTGTCTGAAGATGAGGTGGAGAAGGTTCGGTCCACTGTCGGAACATGGCTGCCCTTTCCTGACACAGTCCCCGGGCTAGAAGTCTTGAAAAAGCACTACAAGCTGATCATCCTGTCGAATGTGGACAACAAGAACATATCAGCAACCCTCAGTCATTTCAAGCCTGTTGAATTCGACAGGGTATATACCGCCCAAGACATAGGCAGCTACAAGCCGTCGCATCGCAACTTTGACTACTTGTTTACCCACGCCAGGGACGAGCTGAACGTGGACAGGGAGAAGGGAGACCTGCTCCATGTTGCGAGGAGTTTGACTGCCGATCACGTTGCCGCAAAGCAGATTGGGCTAAGGAGCGTTTGGATCTCTCGTGGCGGAGAGACAAAGGAAGGACAAGGTGTGGGAGGAGACTACGAGAAGTTGAAGGGGGATGTGTCCTTTGAATGGCGGTTCGATACTATTGGGGATTTTGCCCAGGAAGTAGAAAGACAATTTCGCGACAAGGGTGTCTGAGGCCGTCTAAATGGACGTTTATGTATGTTCTTACCGAACTCTACGCAGAGTTTGCTTCACGGCTTTTCTTGTCCCAGTATACATTGATTGCTTTCTTGCCGGAATATGGCTTCCTCCCATGTCGTGATGATTGCCTAGAAGTGAAGCACAGCGTGGCTTTGTCGAAGCTGAAGGTTCCTGCTGGATGAGAAAGCAAAATAGATAATGACAGATAAATATAGCTGAGCGGTAAATTGCTTGCTTTATTATTCAAGGTCAACTTTTTATCTTGTGGTTGACGATAATACAAGGGCTTCTACAGCGTTCCGACATTTTTTCCTCGATCAAGTCCGAGCTGGTTGGTTAGTCCGAGCAGGCCAATCGGGTACGGAATTGGCATGAGGCGATAACTTCCCACAAGGTGGCACAGTCCATGAGCCCCGTTCCCGGTCCCGCGCAGTACTCCTTTCATATCCCAGTTTACTAGGCGGAGGGAGTACCATATAGGACAGCGCAAGGTATTACAAACCCATGCCACCTTACGGGATGTAAATATACCGCGGTTTGCGGTTGGGGAAGTGGCTGAGACATCATCGGGTTGGGGAATAGGGGGCACCGTTAGCGCTTACGAAGAAGCCACACATACAAATAGGTAAGCAAAATAAGGCTCTGCTTGCTAAAATCTTGTCGACTGAACGTTTTTCTTTTCCTTCGTGCCGTTGGGTTTCATCAAAATCAACATGACTGAGCACTCTGTATACGCCCCAACAGGTTGGCCACAGTGGTTGCCAGGCGGCTTCAATGTTGCCCTTCTCACAATTGCGATGCCATTACTGCTGACGTACTTGATCACTCTATGGAATTCTACATCGCTACCTGGTAACGCGGGGCTGTTGAAGCGCCCACGCACCGTGCCATACATGCTACCTTACCTTGGACACGGGCTGGCCTGGGGCCTGAGAGGCACCGAGTTCCTGCACGAGAATGCGTTAGTACCTAGTCTGTGTAAAGAATTTCCCATTAACATGATGCAGTGTCAAGTTCGGCCGCAAAACCTTGCACAAGATCGTACTACCGGGTCTGGATCAATATGTGACCACCTCCCCAGAGCATGTACGCCGAGTTTTCCGAGCGGAGAAGATGGGTATGACCGAGTCTCATACACGGGCTATGGAAAAGTCTTTTGGAATGTCGCCAAAGGCAGTGGAGTTGGTACGTATTTTGACTCGTCTGGCCATTGTTCGCCCATTACCAGCGGTATTAATCACGGCTTGGCCATTAGTATCGAGCGGACGACTCTGGTTACGGGCCCTCCCCTGCGCCTGGAAGCGCCGTCGAGCCAGGTAATCGCATTCTCCTCGAAATTCACAATCTGGTCAATAGAAACCTTACCGGAGCTTCACTTGCAACCATCACGGCCCAATTCCAAACAACACTCGCTGAACAGCTCTCCGAGCTTGACACTATCGGGGATGAGTGGGTTGAGATCCCTGACCTGAATGCTTTCATGAGGACTCATATCATGAAAGCTGCGCTCACAGCCATGTTTGGCCCGCATCTCATTGATCTGAATCCCACTTTTGTTGACGACTTCTGGGTCTATAACGCCGATATAGGTCCGTTGTACATGGGCTTGCCTGAGTGGCTTATTCCGGGTGCTTACCGGCGACGGGAGAAGATGCTGCAGAGCATCATGCGTTGGCACAAGTTTGCTCACGAGCACTACGATTGCAGTAACGTGGGTGAACTGGATACAGACTGGGAACCGTATTTTGGAAGCAAGTTTAGCAGACGAAGACAGAATACGTTTGCCAAGTGGGAGGTTATGGATGCGAAAGCCAAGGCAGCCGAAGACCTATCATTCATATGGGCGTAGGTTCCTGTTGAAGAATCTTCCCAACGCAGTGTATCTTGCTAACGGTATTAGGTCCAACGCAAACTCGGGTTTTGCCGCAATATGGTTCCTCTTGGAGATCTTGCGTGACCCAGCCCTTATGGCCCGCGTCCAGAAAGAGTTCTCGCCCGCTATTCAACCTCCTCTAGCACCTTGCAAAGTGCCAACATTCGACATTGACAAGCTTTGCTCAGGTCCACTTTGCCAGTCCATTTATGCTGAGGTTCTGAGACTTCGAGTAGCCCTGCTGGTCAGTCGTAGGGCCAAAGAGGATTTGAACTTTGATGGCTGGCGGATCAGGGAAGGCGAAAGGGTCGCCGTTGCTACCTGTAACGAGGCCTTGGACGAAGCCGTCTGGAACTCCGGGACAGAATCGGATCCGCACCCATTGAAGACGTTCTGGGCTGATCGCTTCTTGGTTTACCCCGGTGATGAGAACAGTGGTCCTCTAAGAAAAAGGCTCCACACAGCTACCAAGAAAACAACGACTGAAAATGGAGACCCGGAAAGTAGTGCTACACCAAAATTCAGCATGGAAGGGCTCACCAACTCGTGGATCCCCTACAGTGGCGGAGTACGACATTGCCCGGGAAGGCACTTTGCGAAGCAGGAAATGATAGTCATGGCCGCCATGATGACGGCTGCTTTCGAGATCGAACTTCAGACAGAACCGGGCTGGGAGCCGGAAAACGACCTAGGTTACTTTGGATTTGGGTCAATGCCGCCAAAGGGCAAAATTCCGTGTAGAATGAGGCGAAGGAGTACTCGGTCATGGCCCGTATAAGATCATCACGGAATGAAAGTGTACTCAATAGTGCTCTAGTGTTACGTGACTTGCGTGCTTAGCCATGGTCACTGGTTGAGATGACTATTTCTGAAAGCCTATTGAGAAGATAGGTTTAGAATGAAATATGTAGGTAATTAGTCTGTACAGCAGCGGCTTGGTTTCCTCAAGACACTGCCGTCCCCGGTTGCTCTTGAAGTCTTGCTTGATCCCCAGTTCCATTTTTTTCATTGCCCTGCTGGGATCCCTCACATCCAGCGCCTGGCATTTGGTCTCCTCCATTACTGGTAGATTCCTTCTCCAACCTTTCCTTTCCCTTCAATAATGCAATGTTCTCAGATGCTGCCCACCGCGATAACCCGCTTCCACACCATCCGCTGGGTACCAGACCCATTGCGTCCTCGAAGAAGCTGAGTATTATGAGAAATGCTGAGACCACCACAATAACCATGGCCCCAAAAAAGCTTAAAGACGTATGATCCGATGAGTTAAATTTGATCCGCCCACATAACTCATGCTTGTATAGGCCGTTATTCATATCCCACATGTTTTCTGTACCGTTGAGGTCTAGATCAGCTGGCTTATCGATTGTCTTGTAAACATCTAGTTGTAATCGTGCCATTGCCATGCTGAACCAGTAGTTCAGTTCAGTCTTCCATTGCTCCTCTCCTAGAGAAGCCTGGATGCCCGACTGCAGACTCCTCGAGGCTCGCAAGGCCGAAGACCCGTCGCGGTTGGAAATGCTCTCTGGTATGCTGGTTTGGGGAATATGGTGTATCAACATACTCAGAGGGATTATGAGATCTTTGGTGGTGCTGAGATCATCGAGGGCTGTCTCATCTAGCTCTGTCGGATCGAAATCTGGAAATAGACCGGACCAAGGTAGACATTTATTGACGGACTTGTAGCAAACGTGAAATCGCTCGTCGCATCCAATGACATTGAGAGCCCTGTCCATTCTGTATGTTGTAGGCATCTCGCTGAGATCTACCCCGAAGATGGTCACGTTAGGATATTGGATCTCCCTATGAACAGACCATAGAGGGTCATCATATTGTTGGTAGAACTTGATGCCTTGACCGCTTAATAGTATGATACTTGGCCCATGAAAACCTCTATAAAGCTCGTCACTGAAGCTTAAAAGAGATGTCCAGGTATCATTCTTAAGCGAGTCATTCATCGGGACGTGGTAGGCATTCAGCTCGTACGATGTGCTTAGGTCATAGTTGTTGACTAGTTTGGGATTCGACTCACCCCCTTGTCCCGTATCGAAATCATAGACGGTGATATTTTCCCCGTCTCTAAGGTGTGAGAAGTTGGCTGATTTTGATGTCAACGTCTCGACATAGAATAGCTCTTCTCGTAAGACAGAGCATACGCTTCGCCTGCGAAAGTAGAGCTGATCCGCTAGTTTCGTATTGATACCGAGATGGGCCAGACTAATATTTCCTGTATCCATGGCGAAGGATGATGCATTGCGGCAAACGTCGCTTTTAAAGGGGCAATTGGCATTGTGTGAGACTGAAAATGGAATCGACTGGCTAACCAGTCTTTCACATTGAAAGATGCCTGATGTGCGAGTTTCAAAGTAGCAGTTGTGCACATAGTTGTCGGCATCTTCTGTGCTGTTGACATGCAGCTCCATGGATGCCAAATACTGGTCGGTGCCGTTGTAGGTGCTGCTCGTTGTCCACTGACCGCAGGTTGAAGTAGGCCTTGACACAACAGTTCTCCCGAGCACGATCTGCGAAGTGAGGATCGAGAGTGCGATGAAAACAGCCCCGTGTACCAAAGCCAGAAGGCCCAAGAAAAATGTCTTGACTGTGTGCGGGCTCTTGGAAAAGCTGCATCCGAGTAAACTGAAGACGGCGCCATTAGCCGTTTCCGAATTGCGAAGGATGACATGTTGTGCAAGAATTCGAGATCTCGTCATTTCTTCTCCAAGGTCGACTTGGGGCGCTAGCTTTGAGGTAAAGGCCATGAATAAGATAAACCGAGTGATTCTCCAGCTTCGGACTCCAACAATACTGACGAGAGTCGCTAGGAATGCTACCAGGACGGTGGCATCTCTGTTGCTCAAGGTCAACACCTTGGCGAGTATGCCGGTTCTGGAATAATCTGTCCAAACACCAACGGTAACAGGAGAGCTAGAGAGCGACATTGTAGCTGGGTAAAGAAGCCTAGCTGGATGCGGTGAATGCGATTGTGAAACATAGGTACTGAAGATTTAGCATCCCTTCGACCAATGTCCTCTCCTTGCCCTTTTATATCTTTGCTCCTGTCACGCGGCTCCACCTCTAATTGCCGATCTTGTTGGTAATGCCAAGGTCCCGTTGCTAACAGGCAGCGATTGTTGACAGCCTTGCCCTTATGTCTCGGCCCGTTCAAGTATGTGGCTTACGCCTATGATGCCACATCCGACGCACCTTTTCAGCTGCCCCCATTATTTCCGAACGAGGCGTTTGTGAGACATTCGTCAGGCAGATTTTAGCTAAGAATTACCTAGTTGATTGGCTAACCACCTGTCATCTACGTACCGCTCACAGAAGGGCAACGAGCTCCCTGCAGGGCTGAATGGGTTGGTTGGTTGCATGTGGCTCAAACAATCCCTTATATCTCTCAGCAAGGGTAAGCACCACAGCGTTATCACAAAGATTCAACAAGATAGAGGTCTCGGATAGCGAGAGCGAGAGCACCACCGTCTCGTCCAGCTAAAACACACACAAAGACATCGATATTAAGACAGCGCGTACTACTACTACCTTGCTTCGGCTCCTTAAGGGCAAGAAAGTGGCAAGGGTGAAGACGGCGGAGAGGAATATTAGTCTTTTAAATGCATCGGTAGATAGCGTGTCGAGTGTGAAGTTGTGATGGTTTAGCTGAAGTGGGAGGGTGATCCGAGGATGAGCTGGGAGCCTATGGAAGGAAGCTAGGAGGATGCGTCACGGCAGCCCAGAGCTTCTGAAAGAGGCAACATGGAGGCCGCCCGGACGTTGGTAGATCGTGAAGGCCTCTCGGAAAGAAAGGCTGGTATTAGGAACCCGTGTTGGCTCAGGTTTTGGTGGTACAGAAGTGGAAGAAAACATGTGATCGGGCATAGCCATACCCAGATCAGACGAAGCAAGATATATAGAAAACGCCTTAGTCCAAAACTTACTGTATCGTTATATGTCAACCTAGGCATAGGCGTGTGTTCTTGCCATAATATGGTATCTACTTCCGGTGGCGGATTTAGCACAGGTGCTCAGAACCAGACACGGGAACGGAAGATAAAAGATATAGGGCGGCGACAGACAACACAGTCTAAATATCCACGGCTAAGCACCGGTTTCGAAACCCTATGAAACCCACGAAGAGATTGTAAAATGCACCAATGCAGTCCCCTGAGCAAATTGACATGACGGAGACAACAATCGGGAAAAAGGAGACCTCAATATAATTACTGCTGTACAATATTCCTATCGCTCGAATGGATAGCATCTTTACCTATGTCGCTTTCACGGAGCCAAATGAAGCGATTACTGGGCGACAGGAAACCACGGAAGCACGAAAGGCCTTACGTGTCGAGCGCTTATTCCGCGGTCTGAAGGAAATAGACTCCGTTTAACCGATCTAGATGCATCGCTCCATTCTCAGTCGTGGGTAAGAGAAGCAGTGAAATAGGCGGTGCTCGTGTCGGGAAAAAGGAGTCCGGGTATTCAGGCGGCATTCTCTTCGCGTGATGGATAGGTACGGAAACGAACTTGATGAACACGTCATGTAACTGCTGGAAGCGAACTGTAGGCTGCAGGGGTTAGAAAGCTTATTTCTTTACTCACTGTTGAGTAGCAGGCTTGAGCATATGGAAGACTATTGAGGAACCAATAGTGATTTTCGGGACAAGAAGAGAACCACATCTTAACCTTTCTACCCCCTGGCTGAACCCTGTATCACGGACCGGGAGGGGGCTCCACGGCGCGGGCCGCATGGGTGGACTGCCGGGAGATTTCCCTGTTCTTCTCGGAGTCGTCGGGGCTTCGGTCCTGCGGCTGCGACGTGTTCATGCTAGAGGCCTGCAAGAGGTGAAACAGCAGCGGGAGCACACGGTCACATACACACACACATGGAAAGTTTTTTAATTGAGTAGAGTTTTCTATACAGAGACCGGAGCCGCACCATGTTTCATGCCGTGACGCTTTTGGGTTGACCCGTATGGAGTCTTATGTTAGACTATATGGCAGCTAGTAGGAGAGGACAGAGAGGACAGGGGACATGGGCCCTTGACAGTGGGACTTGGGTTAAAGGTCAGAAATCATTTGCTTCAATTCCTTGCTCATTCGGACCTTCTGGGCAGACATTCGGGTAGATGGATAGGTTGTTCAACATGAAATCATATCATAGTTAGCCGCGGTAATTCAATCATGATTCCTAACATGTCTATTGTTTTTTTTTTCTGGCTTGACTCAGAATTTCTGTACTCAGATATAGCCAGCACAGGCCTAGTGTCTATATAATAACCATCAAACCATCGCTTAAATCTCTTGGCTCTTTTCACCTTTAACAATCGATATACATGTCAGCTACTTTCGTTGACAAGAAGCAGTATACTTACACGTTTCTCGATACTACTATTACCCACATCCCGAGATCATTTCTCCCATAACTATTGTGGCCATGGCTCTCAACACAACGTAAGCTTATATTTCTTTTAGATAACGCCATCTTAAGCTTCCATCAAGCCCGTGTATACTCATGTCTGATGAAGCAAAATACTAATTCGCTCCAAGTGTCCATATGACTTTCCCCAGCTTCTTCTCAGCAATAGAGAATCATGTCAACAAGACAGCGTGGTCCAGCTCTAGCGTCAACGTCTACAGTACTATCGCTGCTTTGATCGGCTTTACTCTAGTGGGATATTTTCTTTCTCAAGATAGGAGCAAGCATCGAGTTCCCGGACCCTTGGGGCTTCCTATATTTGGAAGCATCTTTGAGGTACAGCCCATCATGTAAAGCTCCTAGAATCGCTTACCAATCGATTATAGCTGCGCAATGGCCATGCGAAGATGCTTGAAAAATGGAAAAACTGTTACGGAGACATTTTCCGCATCTGGATTGGTAATCAGCCAGTTGTAGGTTTGAGACGATGGGATCGCTCCGAATCGTGCATGTTACTAAATATCATATCTACTAGCTGGTTTTAAACAGTCGCGCGGCGGTATCGAAGACTCTCGTCAAGCAGGGTGCTGCATTCCAGTCTCGGCCGGAGTGGAATATCTGGCACGGAACATTTGTTCATAGTGCGGATACAGGTGGTGTTTTGACACTGGGAAGTGAGTAGTTAAACCAGTCCAATCTACAACACAAACATGAAAACTGACCTTGTAATTATAAAGCATCGAAGTGGAGTGACGACATCTCAAGATTGAGGAAGGCGGTTAGTCCCGTCACCTCTCCTCGGGCGTTGTCAACGTAAGTGAGCAGGATGTGGCAGACTCCAACAGACGCGCTAATAATCCTCACAGATACAATGAATACCCAACCAAACGTTACAATCAACTGATGGAGACTTTGAGTAACCTGGGCTCAAAGCCTCGTGATCTAGGTTACTTCTGGTGGTCCACAACCATTGGGCTCGGAACAGATCAATTGGTCGGTCATGTGCACGACGACGAGACAGTAAAACTCATATGCAACACTGAAATCGACATCTTCAGACTAAGGAGCTTGGGGTACCCACTTCACGACTGGATCCCCATTCTGAACCTGTACCGAACTCTTGTCGGCGGCTTCGAATTTTGCCTACGGCGTATCGTGGATTCTCTGGGGTTCAAGTTCCCGAGACTTTTCTCCAGTGAAGCTGAAGATAGGGCAAGCATGCTTAGACAGAATCAGGCCAAATATTGCAAAAGTCAACTGTCCGGGTTAGTCGAACGGCTTGAGCAAGGCGATGAGCGGCCGTCACAGCTGGGTGACCTCTTCCGGTCTCTCCCAAAGCGTCTTTCCGCATACGAGGAGTACCTGTTGATGACAACCTTGTCCGGCTCAGGCATGGCTACTGGTACTATCCTAACATGGCTGACTGGTTACCTGGCCTCCCACCCAGAGATTCAAGCCAAGGCGCACCAAGAAATACACGACGTTTACAAAGGCGAGAGCCCCGATCCCCATGATACGAATCGCGTCGAGTACATCAAGGCACTTGCACTTGAAGCGGGTCGCTTTTGGACTCCTGTTCGCCTTGGGTTCTTCCGCGAGACGCAACAAGACGCTCGTATTGATTACTATCATATTCCCAAGGGGACGATGGTGATTTACAACTCGTTTCAAATCAATCGCGATCCAACGGGATACGACTTCCCCGATAGGTTCATTCCCGAAAGATGGATCAACGGCCATCATGGGCGTACCGATACTGTTGGAAATGTCGGGGATAGTATTGGAGTTCCTCATATGGGTCACGGTGCCGGAAGGCGTCTCTGTCTTGGCATATCCAGTATGTTGTCCGATCCTGACCTCCATCGTATGATTTTTGGCTAATCACACTACACAGATGTCAATAAATCTTTGTATGGGATACTGGTCCTTGTATTGCACTATTTCAGGTTTGAACGTGCGGAGCTCGACGACGAAGGGATGCGCGAGGTATTCCCATCGTTCAGAGCATGCGGACAAAGCTCGCACGACATGGATCCAGTCAAAGACCAGGTCTTCTCGTGCGACGCTCAAGCTGTGCCCCGAGCTACTGGTGTGCGAGTAATCCCAAGGGAACCCGAAAAGTTGGCCCAGTGGATGAAGGTCTGATTGTCATTGCCCCATCGCGGGGAAGAGGAGGTCTTAGTCTATCCCAGAGAGCGACTAAGTGTGGCAGCTACTATATACATATAGTACCCGAGAAAGGCGATAGCAAGAACGCAGAGGAGGGATCCAATGGCGATAGTTGCGATGGCTCCCCTTGAGAGCTTCCTGTGGCTATTTGAGGAGTCGGCATAGGCAATAGCGGTAGCTGAGCTGGCTGAGTTGGCGGTTGTAGTAGGACTAGTGGTTGATTGGGGCGTCTGAATGCCATGTATCAGTCATGCGACTAAGAGCGGCAATCAAAGGAAGTTGACTGACATTTGGGAAAGCCGTGCTATACGCTGCAACTGGTATAACACGAAGATGATATTTACTACCATTGGCAACATTGATGAACCGGTAGGTGTTGCGTCCCCATAGTGCGATGTCCCATAGCTGTCCATCATTGCCGTGACTGTCCTGTAGACAAGCTCGTATGCGTTGGTTCTCGATGGACTCGCTCTTCCGGTAGGATACGGCTAATTCCTTCTCGTTGGTAATTTCCGAACATCGCAAGGCGTAACGCCCAGGCCGTTGGCCTATTGATAGCTAGAGAACCGGTGTTAGCCGCAGTGCTTTGCGTTCTGTATCATAAATGGAAAGCGTTTACAAATCGCCAGTATGTTGTTCCGTTTGCGATAGGAAACTCGCGAGATCTGCCATCTTCCCATGGTTGCAGCATGCTCTTGAAGTCGTCATTGTAGTCGTTCACATTCTCCGTTATGTGATACCACACATTTGGGTCGATGTCGGTGGCCGGCTGAAGGTTCTCTTGGTTTGACATTGGGGAGGTTTTGAATCGCAACGAGGAGACTTGGGGAGAAGGTAAACTAAGGAACAGATTTGTTTTTGCCTCCCTTCACACCTTATATATCAGAGAGCAACACATCAGCAGAAGAACACTTCATGGAACAGATTAAAGAGAGCGATAAAGCAGGAGGTTGGGATGGACCAAATCTTTGCTGCAACTACTCGGATCCCGGGTCCCATCAAAATGTTGTTTTACTCGAAGGATTTCGATCCTGTCCGTCGGACGCGGTGATTAGTGCACTGCCCTCTAGAAGAATAGCCGTGTCTCTTGTGTACTTACGTATCTCCTAGATCCCTTAGGTCGCTTTAGCGCCGCATATTACTATCTAAGACGGGAGGCCACGCGTACGAAACTCCACTATGGTTACGACGACGGATTGTGGCCAATTAGAATGCACGAAATATAGTAGCCTCTCATTGTGCAGTTAGGCGGTCACTCTTCGTTGCTTTGCAGCTGAGAAATCAAGAATTAGGCAACGATTTGCTATTGGTTATGATGCTATGACCGTTAAGGTACTGTACGGTTTTCTTTGTTGTGAGCTGGATGACAAGTAGAATACGGAGTGAATGCAACCCTAAAAGTTTGGCTAAGCCCTACTAGCCTAGCAGTAATATAGCTATTTTAGGAATAAAGCCACCCAAAACGCTTAAAAAATCTAGAAAGATCTCTGACAGCATTTAGAACGTAACTATAAAGGCTATCTTTTTATGTTTTTCTTCTTTAAAAGCTGAGATTTATCGCGATTTTGCAGGGAACCTGGCCTAATGTTTATGCTAGACCCCCGCACTTGCCATGCATTAACCAATGATACATATTGCCTAAATCATCCCCACCTGACTGGATATCCATTTACTCGGCACACGTCAATGTCAGAATGAGGCTCTTGGCACACAGAACAAGTCGGCTAGGGGCAACTGGAGTGGGTTCGTGTCCTTGCTGACTCGGTGACACAGTAGACATAGCCGCAGCCCGGGATACAATGGAACGAGAGCTTGTTCGGGTACTGTGTTACTAGATTAAGTAAATATAGTGCGTTAGTTTAATATAAATCGATGGTCAAACATACACGGCCTTATCCCTAACTCTCAGGACCAAAACAACATTTGGAATCTCATCTTCAGTGATCTTGACGCCGGGTTAATGTTACAGCCATGAGGGGACGAATGAGACATTGGTGACAAGCCAGGGAGCAGTAGTAAGTGTGTATCAATTGCATGGTAAATCTCATGCGTTGTCAAATTCGCTCTATTATGTACAAGGTTCATATCATAAACAGGTCGTTAAGTCCCTTTTCCTCGCTCGCAAACCGACACCTTATGCGAAAATCGATTCCAGAACCAATTCAAAGTACTTGGATCGGGGCGCTGGGTCGGTCCTTTTTTGTACAGACTGTGCCCGTGGAGCGTTGTATTGGGTGTTGTAGTATGGAGTGCGGGTATGGGAGCGAGCGTAACCACCAGCGACGGTGGCACCTCCGACGGCCAGGGCAACGGGAATAACCCTGGGTATTAATTAGCACGTGAAATATGTGGCTGAAGGTATCAAGAGGCTCACTTGGAACCGACGGGAATGATGTTGGCAGCAGGGAGCATTGGGATGGAATGTGAAAGTGGTGGTATTGATTGGTTGTAGTGTTGGCGCTTGTATCTTGTTCGCTGTTATGATTGCAGTGATGATGATTGAATACTGAAGGG
The DNA here is from genome assembly GCA_000966855.1 of Fusarium sp. JS1030. Classification (NCBI taxonomy): domain Eukaryota; kingdom Fungi; phylum Ascomycota; class Sordariomycetes; order Hypocreales; family Nectriaceae; genus Fusarium; species Fusarium sp. JS1030. Next base: position 167,454 of record JWIW01000086.1, read on the forward strand.
AGGCGAAGGATTGTTATATAATCATGGCCTCAATTACAGTTTCTCGTGACTTGGTGTCGTGGCTGTCAATATCGCACGTTCATGACAGTCGGTGGTGTGATGATCGCCCTTGTATGACCGTGATGGCAGTGGGCACACCCCGGTCGGGCGCTTTCGGGGCATGCCATTCACCACGCCGCCGGACGCCATTGCCCAACCTGTCAATCCTCACAAATGTGGTCGAGCACCGCTGTCCATGGTATTGAATGCGTTCCAGGTCAATCTTGCATTGCCGGTAGTGACCTTCCGGATTGCTTCTGCCGTGTTTCTGGCCCTTCTGAAGGGGTTCCCCCGCAAGTCAGAGGCAGAGAACCGCCTGATCATCAGCCACGGCACCCACCGATGCTGCCATGTTCTGGCCCGGGCTGTCTCAAATGATTCGGCTCTGCAACACCCAATGCCGAAAACATCTGTCGATACTCGTGTCGTGGTGGGTGTAGAATGACATGCGTGCCGGCTTCCGGGATATTCTCGCCTCGCTGACCCCCGACCGTCACCAGCCGTTTTCGTTGGCCGTGTCAGCCACAAAAGCAAACCTGACGGCTTCCAATGCTACCTTTGTGACAATGAGTTCTCCAGCTTCCCCGCGATTGACTAACTTCAAGAGGAGAGAGCATTATTTTCCGCATGATTTCTGGGCACACCAACCCCAGATTGCCAATTGTGATTCAATGGGGGGTGGGGATGGGAGAGGTTATCCACACGGTAGGCGCGTTCATTGCCGGGCAGATTCGGTTCCCTCTAGCGACCAAAGGCTCTGTGACTACTGGATAATTGTATGCACCATAGTATTCTAGCTCTTTTAACGTACAATGTAGTTACACGGGCTTTGTTACTACGACATGTTTCATCTATGTGATAAAGACAAAACGCAAGGGGTCCCTTACCCCTACCCGGCAGCACTTGCGCAGCTCGCTTCGTTTGGTATCAAAGCCAGTGATACATGAACAGGCATTCAATTTGTTCATAATTTGTTTCATTTCTTCAACACTATCTTACTACTGTATTTGGTTTTCTATGGGTAGTTATCGCCCTCTCCCGCCAGGACTGGAGGCTCCGCCTCCGTCGGATTGTCCCGACACATCAAGCAGGAACCTTACCAATTAGACAAGAAATCGGGCGGAGTCCAGACAAGCCGAACGCCAGTATGACTGGAGGCACTCCGATGGTAAAGGGTACCAAGTGGTCAGAAGCGGCATTGCTCCGAATCGAAGACATCTTCGAAATCGGCCTTACCCGACAAGCACTATTTCTCTACCCCGGCCCAACCCGATGTTCTCTCAAAGCTGCCCCTTTTGATGATGGCTTGCGTATTAACCAAGTCTAGACGCGTCTGCCTGACGGGTTATAATACATCACTTGCGAGATCGGTCATTACTCGAGTAACCTCAACGAAGCGATTCATTATGGGTAGCCTCGACAGCCTCGAGTCCCTAGACCGAAAAGTCAGCCTCCCGCCGGGTTCATGGGACACCCACGTTCACGTCTTTGACTCTTCCCTCGGTCAATTCTCACCGTCCAGGGCCTACACTCCAGCTCAAGCCAAGCTCACCGAACTCGTCAACTTTGTCAGCGGACTTGGCCAAGACCGACGACCCGCAAATATCGTCCTTGTCCAGCCGTCGCCCTATCATGTGGACAACACCGTCGTGTTGGCGTCTCTGAAGCATTTGCGGGATACGAAATGTTGCACTGCAAGGGGTATTGCGGTCGTGGATCTGGACAAAACTTCCGATGAGGAGCTGTGGCAGATGCATGTCCTCGGTATTCGCGGTCTACGGCTGAACATGAAGGCTGATGGGCGGAGCGTCGATGGCGATGGTCTACGAAAAACTATTCGAGACGCTGCATCTCGTATCAGGTACCTACCGGAGTGGAAACTGCAATTGTTCTGCTCGGCTTCAATGTGGGATGGTAGGACGTCACTCATCCATCATATTCATATTTTTGCTAACACAAAATAGAGCTTTACGATACTATCTTAGGTCTTCCTGTTCAGGTTATCGCTGACCACATGGGCGGTCTTCTCGGATCATCCAAGCTCCAGATGGATGGTGCAGGGAACCTTGATCCGAGGCTACAAGAAGGTTACGAGTCTCTAGTTAGGCTGGCAGAGCAATCCAAGGTCTTTATCAAGATCTCGGGGCTCTACAGGCTCTCTACACGGACAGAGTCTGGGCACAGCGACCTTGAGCCCTTGATCCGAGATTTGGCAGCCCGCGTTCCTGACAGCCTCATTTGGGCCAGTGACTGGCCACATACGGGCGAAGGCGTTGACCGATTGGACAAGAATGTCGGTCGTGTTGAGAAGTTTAGACATGTGGATAATCGGCTTCTGCTAGCTAATGTTCGAAAATGGGTGGAAAGGGAGGAGACTTGGAACAAGATGATGATTCATACCCCTAACAGGGTGTACCTGTAGACTTCATTCGACTATACAATTTTTTATCAAAATTCTGCTTTGAGATGAATCCAGTAGTGGGCATGCTCTTCTGATCTCTAAAGCCAGGCGACCATGTAGCTTAGCAGGAAGAGGTATAGAGAGGCCCTGCTACGGCACTGTACACTGATCACTACCTAGGTATTTAACGAATATATTCATCCGCATTGTTTATTCACAGCTGTACATATGATATTAGAAGACGTGTTCACTTCAATCATCACTAATACGTTGTAGATTGAATGGGGTACGGAGGGAGAAAGCAGCTGCGAATGCAACTAACAACTAATGTTATCCCTACCCACAGTTAGGTGATCTTTGGAGCCAGTCTCCAACAGTGCATTTCGTTGCCAACACCGTATCAACGTCCCTCAACATGCTCCATATCATGATGCTTCTCCATAGATCCCTTAGTGATATGCTCAATATCCGTTCCGCTGCCAGAACCTTTTGTCGAGTGCCTCATCTTGTACATAGGCCTGTCAAAGATGGCATCCATCTCATCCAAGCTAAGGTTGCTCGTCTCGGGTACAAAGAAGAGGGTATAGACGAATGCAATAATGCACCAAGCAACAAAGAAGAGAAAAGCCCCCCATACATCCATGCTCGAGATGATGCTAGGTGTGGCTTTGGTGATGGCAAAGTAGAATAGCCAGTGAAAACACTGAGATAGAGCACCGCCAAAGGAACGAATGCGATTCGGCCAGAGCTCTGCACCGAATAGGTAGGGAAGGGTGTATAAGCCGACGGCCCAACCAAAGGCGTGGATATAGATGATTCCAATCGCGGCGTCGGAGGCACCTTTGGGGACTGATTCGGGGTCTTTTGTGAAGTACTTGAGATAGCCGCTTAGGTAGGCGTGGCACATGCCCTGGATGGTGATGCCAAGCATCAATGACTTGCGTCTGCCCAACACGTCGACAAAGACTAGGGAGGCGATCACGCAGCACACGAGTTTAGCAACTGCGTAAAGACCAGTCGAGTACACCTTGACATCCGTTCCAGTAACGCCGATGAGTGTAAACACCGTTGGCAAGTAATTGGTGACTGAGTTTGCTCCGGAGAACTGGGCGAGAATGTAGGCAATAATGGTCAGCTGCACCCTGCGAAGGTTGGACCGGACGCAGAAAGTCTCCTGCATGATGGAGAGATATCCGCCCTTGCCGAACTGTCTGTTCTCATCATCGATGTGGGAACTAATCTCGGCAAACTCCTCTTGGAGGTATGAATGGTCGGCAGGGAGACCACGCAATGTGACAAGCGCTTCGAGGGCTTCTTGAGGTCTCCCTCTGATGGTAAGCCATCTCGGAGACTCAACCGCGAAAAAGGACAAGACAATCGCAATGGCTGGCGCAAAGGTCTGCACGAACCAAGGAACCTGGTATTGAAGGTTCTTTGCGGGCGAGATATGTATGTTGGAGCCATAGACGGTGAAGATGCCAATGGTCTGCCCACTGAGCATGGCAATGTTGAACCACAACGTCATGAGGCCACGGATCGACTTGGGCGCCATCTCAGCAATAGCCATTGGACCGACAACAGTACAAGCGCCGATTCCGAGGCCTGCAACGATGCGCCCCACGTATAGAGCGGCATGGTTACCGTATGAGAAGCAGGAGATCAGAGATCCGACTGCGTATATAGTCTGATACACTCGGGCAGACCAGAGGCGGCCGATTCGATCGTTAAGGAAGAAGGATAAGAAGGCGCCAACTCCAGCTCCGATGTTGACGAAAGAGACGAGGTTTGAGATGGTGGCTTTGTTGGTCTTGGCGTCGAGGCCGTACTCTCGCTTGAATGACGAGAGCTCTGTGATGGAGGCAGCAGATCCCTCGTCCCAGCCTATATCACTGTTAGACAAGATACGAGAGGGTGATGGGTTTCAATAACTGACCTTTGGGGCAACCAGCAAGGGCAAAGCTGATGCAAGTGACAAACAGGTGCCAGTTGAAGATGCCCGAAGGCAGAGCTTTCACGCCTCGTATGTACTTGGCAAGAGACGAATCCTTGATGGCACGCATGTTGGCCAAGTGAAGAGAACTGATTCTGAATAAACTTGTGAACAAGCTGATTGACCACCTCGAGTGAACTAGAACGGAAGTGCTGGGGCTTGTGAGGAAGCAATTGGAAAGGACATGGATTCTCTTAAATCCTCGACTGAGTCGAGCAAAGCAGCCCGACTCAATGGCGCCACCTCGTACCCCAACTACCCCGGACTTTACCCCGGAGGGCACTGACCTAGAGCCAATCTGGTAGTTTTAGTCTAGCAAGAGAAAGCCTCTCGGAGTGCTGCCGATGACATTCGGCCCCAGCCGATAACCAGAGAAGACGGAGAGACGGATATATCCGACGAGAGGATACTCGCTCCGATGGATGACCCCGAAGCGCAGAGACCATTAGAAAGCCGTCCTTTTCAAATAGCCAAGCCGTGCTCTCCCTTTCCTCCTTGATTTGCTAAGAGCAGGCTTGTCGTGAAAGTGGAGTATAGTCATCATGCGCGCATTCTCAAGTTTTACAAGGGTCCGACAGGGCCAGAAGGTTATCTGCCCTGGTCTTCAGCACTTTCGAGGACTGGCCACAGTCGGCGCAGTGACGTCCAGAGCTCGACTTAGTCGCTTTGAGCAGGATCAGTACATCGACTATGCTGATATTGTTGCCAAGATCCGACTAGGTCGTCGAGTGTGAGCTTCACCCATTCACCGATAATTAATCGCTAACATAAACAGAGCTGGGCGCCCTCTGACATATGCTGAGAAGATTCTTCTAGCGTACACTGACAACGTAGAAGGTGAACCTCTTCAACGTGGAAAAACACAGCTCAAGCTGCGACCGAGGCGCATCGCTTGTCAAGATGCCACAGCTCAAATGGCCCTGATCCAATTCCTCTCAGCAGGTCTTGACTCAGCCGCTGTCCCAACAACAATTCACTGCGATCACTTGATCGTCGGAAAGTCGGGCCAAGATGAAGATTTACCCAATGCTCTTGGTGCGCACAAAGAAGTGTATGAGTTCATGTCTAGTGCCGCCAAGCGCTTCAACATGGGCTTCTGGAAGCCTGGTGCGGGTATCATCCATCAGACCGTATTGGAGAATTATGCCTTTCCCGGTGGCATGATGGTCGGTACTGATTCGCATACTCCTAATGCGGGTGGTATGGGCATGGTTGCTATTGGAGTGGGCGGTGCCGATGCTGTGGATGTCATGGCTGGTTTGCCTTTTGAGATGAAGGCGCCCCATGTCATTGGAGTGAGATTGTTGGGACAGCTTTCTGGATGGGCGACCCCAAAAGGTAAGCACATAATTCAAGCCACGAGATATAGAGACTAATCACTGTCAGACGTAATCAACGAGCTGGCATCTATCCTGACCGTAAAAGGCGGGACCGGCTCTATCGTCGAATTTTTCGGTGATGGAGTCCAGACATTATCTGCAACAGGCATGGCTTCTATTACAAACATGGGAGCTGAAACGGGCGCTACGACATCAATTTTCCCCTACTCTGAAGCCATGTCCTCTTATCTCGAAGCTACGGGCCGTCATGAAATAGCAGAGGCAGTAAAGTTTGCAGCTCCAGAGCTCCAAGCCGACCAAGGGGCCGAGTACGATAGGATCATCGAAATCGACCTATCTTCACTCGAGCCTCGCATCAACGGCCCATTCACGCCAGATTTGTCAACGCCAATCTCAAGATTCTCAGACGCTGTGGCGAGCGAGTCATGGCCCAGTAACCTCACTGCTGGACTGATTGGATCATGCACAAACTCCTCGTTCCAGGACATGACCAGGGCTGCCGCCATCGCAAGACAAGCCCTGGATGCTGGATTGAAGCCGAAGATGCCGCTTCTCATTTCTCCTGGAAGTGAAAAGACCAGACAGACGCTACAGGATAGTGGTGTTTTGGCCGTGTTCAAGGAGCTTGAGAGTATTCTGCTCACCAACGCTTGCGGCCCCTGCTGTGGCTCGTGGGACCGACAAGACATCAAAAAGGTAAGTCAGACAAAGGAAGCATCTCGACTGTCATCGTACTAAATGTGTTCAGGGAACTCAAAATTCTATCATCACGTCTTATAACCGCAACTTCACTGGTCGCCTCGATGGAAACCCTGCAACCCACATCTTCCTCGCCTCGCCGGAAATGGTCATGGCAAAGATCTTCTCCGACGACCTGGGCTTCAATCCAGTGACAGACACCATCACCACTGATGACGGCAAGGAGTTCAAGTTTGAACTGCCCACCGGTGATGCTCTACCACTCAATGGCTTCAGCGACGCAGACTACGTTTACACCTCCCCTCCATCCACAGGCAGAGAGTCAGTCGAAGTCCAAATTGCCGACTCTTCAGAGAGACTCCAGCGTCTATCTCCTTTCCCACCAGGTCTAACATCCGATGCCGAAAACTGCGTCATCCTCATCAAGGCGCAAGGAAAATGCACCACAGACCACATCACCCCAGCAGGACCCTGGTTTCGCTTCCGAGGCCATCTGGACAATATCTCCAATAACACCCTCATCGGCGCCGTCAATGCAGAAAACGGAAAAGTAAATACTGTCACAAATTGGCTCACGGGAGAGAGTGGTGCCGTTCCTCAGACTGCGAGGGCATACAAACAAGCTTCACAGCCTTGGGTCGTTATCGGAGACCACAATTACGGCGAGGGTTCCTCGCGAGAACACGCTGCTCTTCAACCTAGGCATCTTGGATGCGTCGCTATCATCGCAAGAAGCTTTGCGCGGATTCATGAGACGAACTTGAAGAAGCAAGGAGTCCTGGCATTGACATTTAGTAACGAGGAGGATTACAGCCGCGTTAACTCATCTGACAGAATCAGTATCCACGGCGTAGCTGATCTAGAGCCTGGAAAGACTCTTATCCTAAGAGTAATACCCACGACTGGAGAGGGACAGGAATGGACGACACAATTGCGACATACTGTGACCTTGGAGGAGATTGAATACTTTAGAGCAGGCAGTGCTCTCAACTTGATGGCGAACCGGAAGAGGAGCGCACAGGCTCAGTCACTGTAGCAGGCTCGAGTTTTGACATCCATATTATTCTGTAATAACGTATCGTGTACTGCCAAAACAACCCTACGGGACTGAAAGAAACACCGTTGTGGTATTGTCACTATTCCCAGTCCAGGCACACACTCACCAAATGTCCAGAGCTCTAATTCTGCCCTTTCTCCCTGAGTCCTTCTGAAGAGACCTTGAAGATATCCAGTTTGGCCAGTCCAGTCCCCGAGTCCATCGCACCGGTCCATTCTCCAATAAACATAGCATAATTGACCCATTCCATCTTGGGCTTACCGGTCTGGAGGTTACTGTTTCTCTGTCAGTATGGCCCACAACGACCGACACATAGATATGATTTACACGTGAGCAAAACCGTGAATGGCGCCATCTCCGTAAGTAGCAAAACCTGACATCTTGACCAAGAAATCGTTGCCACTTTCGTCCACAAAGATGAACTGATTCACATACTCCTAGAGGTCATGTTAGAGATTTCGTGCCAAAGCACCAATAGACCAGCACTAACGGAGACGGCCTTGTCGGTCTCGTTGAGATGTAGGAACGTCTCGGTCGAAGACGACACGTTGCCAATCAGAGTTCCAGTAACCGCTCCGGCCACGTTCCCGCCAGCATTGGGTGTCATGGCCACCAATGCATTGGGCGTCGTCACGTTTGAGGGCCATCCGGCCAGGAAGTTGACGCTCAGGAAGGGTTTGGTATGAGGAGGGTGAAAGGCTGTATTAACAGATGCGAGGCCGACAGCCAGGAGACACGCTTGAGTAAAAAGATGTGCCAACATGGCGATGGAAACAAGGGACTTGATAGTCTGTATGTAATGAGACTTGTAGGCAACTGATAGTGTCCCTTCATCGGAGCTGATTACCACCCAGGTACCTATATATAAGACGAGTGTTTTATGCCTATCTCGCCCTCTGTTCGCGCTCGCCAACCGCGTTCGCTGATGTTGTTCGCCCATCGCGTTCGCTGCTCGCTATTGATCGGTCTAGTGCTGACCTTGAGTTATCTACCTACCTAATCCACGAAGCTATTCAAACAACCAAGTGGGTCGCATGCAAATGTTGAGGTCCCTCATTTCCCACATGGGCCGAATATCCTGCATAGATCCCATCACAAGTTAGAATCAATTCCATGCATAGCTACTTCCAGAATACCCGTCCCTCCATCAACCTCCTCGCCGTCCTAAACACGGTTGCAGACTCCAAGTGTCCCTCGGCATTAAAGTCGGCAGCGACATCTAGTGTACCGCTGGCATGACGAATCGTCATCTCTGAACTTGAAGATGAGCCAGCACGGCATTCGGCCACCGTTGTTCCAGGGACGTTGACAGCTGCTGCGACGGCTAGGGCGACGGTTACTGGGATAGCCTTGTGGGGCTGGCCGACAGACATTGCCCTCACCACGACGGTGTTGGGCTGTGAATCCTTTGGCTTTGAAACAATACCGATCTTGGGGACACTACCCGGGACTGAGTCTTCTGTCTCGGCGAGACCCATCTTGACTCCGGCCTTTCGGCGGATCTCCTCGAGCCGTTTGAGCAAGTCCTTGTTGGCATCGATGTCTTGTGGCGTCAAGTCGCCGCTCACTCCCAGCTCTGCGGCAGGGATGAAGCAGCAAGGGTTACCGGCGTCAACACAAGTAACTCGGGCCCCATCAATGAGCTCCGATTTTGCGTCTGTCGGGAAGAGCTTCCCTGTCCGCGATCCAGCCGGGTCAAGAAACTTGAGTTCCACACGAGAGCCAGTTCCAGCAACTCCGTCAATAGCAAAGTCCCCTTGAGCAGCGGCTTCACCGTCAACAACTGGAAAGATCTCCTCAATGATCTTGCCGGTGTTTGTGTTGTGCACTCGAACTGTCGTGTTCATATCTTTGTCGACAGTTGGAGATACAAGCCCGCTGTCGATGGCGTATGGGCCTACGGCGGCCGACATGTTGCCACAGTTGCTCGAGTAGTCGACATGGGTATTCTTGATACCCAGTGATACAAACGTATAGTCAACATCTGCATCGGGTCTCTCGCTTTTTCCGACCACGCAGACCTTGGATAGACTAGAAATGCCGCCACCGAGTCCGTCCAGCTGTCGCCCATATGGGTCAGGGCTACCAATGCACCCGAGGAAGATAGGACCCCAAGATTCGCGGTCCTGGGGCAGATCTTTTGTCTGCAACATGATAGCTCGGGAGGTTCCGCCACGGTAGTAGGCAGCGGGGAGGCTGTTCTGCCTCTTGAGCTGGGTGTGGGCCATTCGGCGGAGACATGGTGATGCCGCATTGGAGAGTGGGCGTAGGTAGAAAGACCTGCGCAAGGCGTGCGACGCTGATTGGGAAATCATTATGAAAATGGTCTTAATTCTACTGAGTAACAATCGTTCTGTCGAAATTACCATCGTACCTCTGTATATAAGCGGTAAGCGTTAGCGATGAGGCCAGGTTCGGGGTTCCGTCGGATGGATCCGCCCACCAAAAATGCGTGGTCGGATCCATCCGATAGCCAAGTAATTGGGTCACCGCTAGGGGTAACACTATTCTCAACACTTTTTCTTCAAGATATATCATCTGCTTCATTTTGCCCCGAGCCAATCCTCATTTTTCATGCATCCTTGTCCAACTCACCAATATGGCCACCACAGTTGTAGACTCCTATGTACAACCGGCTCTCCAGCCGAGAAAGCGAAAGACACCATGGCGGAACCTCCTCGTCGGGGCTTTCATGAATCTCACTCAAGGCAAGTTCTCAACACAGGACTCTATTTGGCATGCTATTAACATTGGGAAAAGTCACGACCCTGGGTCAGCCAATGGAAGTTCTCAAGACGCATGTCGGCACCAATAGAAATGACTCCCTAAAAGATGCCGTGCGAAAAACGTGGGCCCGTGGCGGTGTCCGCGGTTTCTACCAAGGCCTGATCCCTTGGGTGAGACTCTCCCATGCTTACGATTCGGTCCAGACTAACCATCTCAGGCTTGGATTGAAGCATCGACAAAAGGCGCCATACTGATTCTCACTTCTACTGAAGTAGAGTACTATGCAAAGCGGTACCTCAATGCTGATAATGCTGTTGCCGGAGGACTAGGTGGGGTAGCTGGAGGTGCAGCCCAGGCTTATCTCACAATGGGTGTGTATTACTTACGTCGTCTCATCACCATACTAAACATCTTTAAAAGGATTCACCACTTGCATGAAAACTGTCGAAGTCACAAGAACAAAGAATGCGATGGCAGGAGCCCGAGTACCAGGCCCCATGGAAGCTTTCTTCGACATCCTAAGGACAAAGGGCATCAGAGGTGTCAACCGTGGTGTCAATGCCGTAGCTCTTCGACAGATCACCGGCTGGTCATCAAGAATCGGGATTGCCAGACTCGCAGAAAGCAGCATCAAGTCGTTCAAGGGTAAATCAGCCAAGGACAAGTTGTCCTTCGGTGAGACGATTGCCGCCTCGACAATCGGCGGTGCCCTTAGCTGCTGGAACCAGCCATTCGAGGTAAGCAAGCCTGACTTTGAGTCCAATATCTACCTTCATGCTTACCAAATATGTCGTAGGTCCTGAGGATAGAGATGCAGTCGTTAAAGGCGGATCCGACCAGACCAGCTTCACCAACCATGGCCAATACGGCTAAGCACATCTTGGCGACTTCGGGGCCACTCGGCTTCTTCCGTGGTATTGTTCCCCGTATCGGGGTAGCGTCGTGGGCAACGATATGTATGGTTGGTCTTGGAGACATTGTCAAGGAGGCTGTGGCAAACGGTGGGCAAGGGAAGAAGTAATTGAGCTACCTGAGGACATTGCGTTATGTATCAAGAGGGACACAGTAGTATTGGTCGTTTTCTATCAGGTACTCCTTAGAAGGGAAATATCAACAAACGAGATGTATTTTCCTCGGTGGCTCGGGGCACTTGCAGCTTCTATCGCATGCCTCTGAATTTGGTGGCTCTTGGTTAATATCTGGAGCATGGACTCAAGCTAGCAGCTTTGCCAGCATCCTTGGGAATAACCCCCGCGGCAACAGCAGACTTGTAGCACCACCGCCAGTCAACATCCCCATCACACTTCCACGACCAAAAGAACCAACCGTCAGACTTTTCAAAAGACTCGACCTGAGCGGCCCAGTAACTCCTGTACCACGTCTCTTGACCATCGACTTTGAACTCGTCCGTATTCTTCAACGTACTGTTCACGGACAAGGACCACTCCCCGACATAGACGTTCTTGCCCATGTAGTCATCACAGGCTGTCTCGATGTAGCTTCTCTTGTTTCCAGGGATCCGTTTGTCAAAGCTCAAATATCTGTGAGCATCAAAGAAGATCAGGTCACTTTCCGGGAGGTAGTCCCGCGGGTCACCTGAGCCCCATGACTTGCCCTGTACCGCGTCAGTATCACTCACCCACCTCGAGATAAAGTCATTACTCACCATGAACTGAATATGCAGCCGGTCAGAATCGGCAACCTTCAAGTAACCCTCCATAGCCTGGATGCGTTGAAATGCCTTGGGGTAAAAGTTCTCGATCATGTCGGCAGCCTCGGCCTTCCATTTGGCGACGTGAACAGGCTCGTTCAGCACCTGGAGCATGCCAACAGTAGTATAGTTGCCGTTGGTATGAATGCGCTTTGTCATCCACTCCAAGAACTTCAAGGCCCGCTCATAGTTTTCAGGGGTGTAGAATCCTGGGTTCGGGGTGGCCTGAAACACGTTAGCTTGGAGGGAAGAAGCCAGTCTGCTAAGATAACTCACATGACCAGTGAACTGCTCACTCGGAGACTGAGATCCAGGAGCGCCATGAAGATCAACAATCACATAAAGACCGTACTTCTTGCACCAACCAACGATCCGGTCAAGGTGCCATATACCGCCACGAGGATAATGCTCATCCTTCTGAACAATATCTTCATGCATCCAGAACCCAACAGGAATCCTCACAGCATTCAGCCCAAGATTTGCAATCTGCTTAATGTCCGCCTCTATTGTCCACGTCTCCCAATGTTTCTTGAAAGCCTTGTCGGCAGCAGTTTGGCCGATGCCCTCGACACAGGCCCACTCGTCGTTGTATGCGCCGCAGCCCATGCTCTTCCATGAGGCTTCCGCCATCCACCGTTCGACGATAAACTGAGAGCCGAGATTGACGCCGCGAGTCTTGTTGGAATTTGAGAGCCATCGTTCGGATAGCTGTTCCCCGTGTTCTGCTATAGCTGCTGTTTTCTGTGAGCAGAAGTCATATGGCAGTTGTTCAGTTCTTACCTCTTGACTGGGGCGTCCAAGCATTTGCCACAGCGACGAACAAGCACAAAGCTAGTTTTGAAAGCATATTGGCCACACTAAGGGAATAAGTTCGTATAATAGCCCTGTTACTAAACTTCACATAAATGTTGATCTGGTATGTAATTCAAAGGGCATGTCCATACAGGTACTTTATATCTTAAGGTAGCCCAAGAACCCAGCATAAGGAATGTGGTATGATTATCCCGGAACCAGGCCGCCCAATATTTCCGCGTTGGATTCCATCCACCAGCAGGTATGGAAGATACAACATTCCGCACTTTATTCTGTGAGTTCTGTCCTACTGCATAACCGTTGCATCCGTGCACGTTGAAACGGGAGATCGTCGTCGAAACTCCGCAAATGAGACCACCCTGTTCCACCTTGATAGCGTGTGTGGTTGCCGTTGGTGGCCCGTGGATATGAAGGACTGCGGCTGAACGTGTTCCCAGCAGGCTCCACCTGCAGTCCTGGCATCTATCACACTTCATCAGAAAGACCCATGCCTGTCATTTTTGAATTCATGCACTTTCGCTTAGATGAGTGCGGAAACGGCGGAATTATCTACTGTATATGCATGAAATCGAGATACCACCAGAGTGGCATACGGCCTTTGGTCATGCCCCACAACTGTTTTGTAAATCCCGCGCTGCTGTTCTTTATTGGCATCCAAAATTTGGGTCTTATTAAACTTGACAGATACGCTCTAATAAGGAATCGAATATCTTTTTCTGGTTATACGCGGCTCCGGGATACGCACCCTGCGTCCTGTGTCACGGTGCACTTTCAAGATGAAGTAAAAGACAGGAATTCCTCTTTGAACGCATCAGGAGCCTCGATCCAAGCAAGGTGCCCAATTCCCGGTAAAATCCTCAGCTTCGAGCCCTTGATCGCCTTGGATATGGCATTTGCCGCGACGAGACTGCAGATGGCGTCCTCCTCTCCCCAGATGATGAGCGTCTTGGCCTCAACCAGCCCACCCTCTTCAATGTGCGGCAGCTTATTCTCCTCCTGAGTATCGTTCTTGTTTGTCTTGAACGCGTACAAGGACAACTGGTCCGCATTCTCAGCCATGTGTTGTTTCAGAAGACTGACTTTGTCCACGTCTGAAAAGTACCAGGGAAGCAGCTTATCCAGAGTCACTGCAAACTCCTCGTCAGTCTGTGGAGGTGCAGAGCCGAGACTTATTAGTGTCTGTGCCGCGACCGAGTAATCCGGTTCAGTCAGACGCTTTGTAACCCAGTTCTTCAAGGCGTCGTTCGGAGGACTGTCCATGATCTGAGCTGAGATAAGCACGAGTCTTGCCACCCGTTTGGGGTATCGTTCGGCGTAGCGCAGTACAATCGCGCCGGCATGAGAGTGTCCAACTAGCAGAGGTAGAACGTCCAAACCCAGGTGCAAGCGCAAATGTTCGACATCTTCAGCCATGACCTTGGCGTTCATGGTCGTTGCATCGTCGGGCCTGCTCGATTGTCCTGTCCCGCGGGGCTCTAGGTATAGTACCGTATGCTTGTCCTCGATGAGCGGGCCCATGCCATTCCAGAGATAGGCTGCTGGTAATCCCCAACCCACGGATGGAATGATTGCCAAAGAGCCTGTTCCTCGCACGCGGTAGTGGAAGCGAACATTGTCGGCTCCGAAGAAATGGTCGCCCTGGGAAAGTGGTGAAGTGGTCATTGTAAGGATGCAGATGTGATTTATTCAGTTGGTCAAGATAGGGAAAAAACGCCTATGACGGGAGGTAAATAGGATGGCTTTATATAGGTAGCCTATTTGGAGTAACTAACGGGTCAACTAGATCTGTCAATTGTCCGAGTCCTCACCTCGGACTTTTGCCTCACGTGAGATTTATTGCATTTGTCACCACCACTCATTTGTCAAGAAAGATCGGCCATTTCCCCGTCGGACTTGAATCCAATGGCGGACACTGATTGTGCATAATGATTGTCAGATTTTAGGGCTATTGCTGCTGTGTGCACTTGATGCGGGAACATCCGCGCCTTTGTGCTGAATGGTGATCTCTCAGGCACTATGTAGACCTCGATAGGCAATAGTGGTTGTGGTTTGACTACCACAATAGTCTTAAGATGGGTAATTCTACTAGGGTACTGTCTCTCAATCTACGGCTTCTTTTTTCAGCCCGCTCGTGTTTCGCGTCCCCTTAACGACCTTGCTCTACTTGCCACAACATCCAACTAAGCCGATTTGAGTTCCATGGAAGATTGGCAGTTACTGTACGAGGTAACTATGGTGCGTCCATTTAATCCAGATACACCAAAGTACTCGTCAACTCTTGAACTGAATTTCGTGACCAACCATGCGCCTGGTATTGATTGTTCCGACACATCGTAACCTCCTTGCTATCCAGCGATACGCTGGTGTCTGCCTAGCGAAAGGCGCAGGGGTGTGATCAAAATTACCCCTCGTACTGGTCCTTTCGATCATTTTACTTCACACCTCTTCAGCACACAATGATAACCACAATCAAGACCATTTCACCCGAGCTACTATCTCAAGTTCTCAAGTTCGTTTACCAATCCCAGGACGGAAGGCCAAGTAGTCTCCTGGGCTGCCTCCTTGTCTGCCGAAGATGGCGAGATCACGCGTTGCCAATCCTCTACCGCCATCTCGTGCTGCGAACAAATCATCTAAGTCGCTTTCTAAACTCTTTTAATCATCAGACTTTCAGCTCTTCTACACAGTCCATATCCCTTCACTTATTCCAACCTCGAGTCACTAGGGGCAGACACGCATCGGCGGTAGCCAACCAGACGCTCGATGGCTTCCTCCGGCGCTTGGCAAAGGACGTTCTCCCCTTGGCCCTTCGCCTCGTTACTTTCTCATTTACAGCAAAACGAGATAATCCGCACGGCTTGTACTTCTACAGAGAGACCATCTCGGTCATTCTGAGTGCCCTGCCCGTCGGCTGCGTTAATGTCGAGATTGATACGGGCAATCGTGATTGGAATCATGACGATGCGAGTCGAGTGCACTTGTGCCATGATATACGCGCGCTGCTGTCTCGCCTTCGCCATTGCCGCATCAAGCTACGGACTATGTGCAGTGCCATGGTGGGCTCACACGAGGAACAAGGCTTCTGTGCCGTGCATCTTTCACCCTCGATGCAATCTCTCGTAGTCAATTGCATTAGCAATCCGTGGGAGGTCAATTCACGCTGCCCTGGCCATGATGAGCCAACAGCTTGGCACTCAGTCATTAAAGGTCTTCGACAAATGGTTAGGCAACATGAAACAAAAGCCGAACTAGTGATCATGGGAGCTACAGACGACAGCGATCGACTCAGCTGCAAAACATTGCTGCGATGTCATGTAGGCTCTGACATCACCACATGGGCCATGCCGATCGTCAACTTGCCACGAACCTGGGACCACAATTCCAACCTGTACATACGGACCGAGAAGGCAGGGTTCGTGGGAGGCGGCAGTGTAGCGATAGAAGAGTTCGCCGAGGGCTTTCAGTGGAAGACGATGAGGTCGGGTGCAAGGCTGCCGGCTTCTGTAGCCGATACGTGTCTGGTTCCGGAAAAGAGAATAGAGGTTTGGACGGAAACGGAGTGGAGACACAGATACCAGGGAGGGTGGAATAGCTCGTGTTCTCTCTGGCGTAACGAAGAGAAGGCGGGGATGCGTCTGTTGGACGCGCAGAAGAGACAAGACTTTGAGTTGAGGTGCTTGGTTGAGATCACACCAGATGGCTAGTAGGGTACCCGCCGAGCTTTTGCTGGAAAAAGCCTGTAATTTTGAATTGTGTGGTAACGAATCCGGTGTGCAATTGCCCGTTTCGTTTGCCCAATAGACCGTGCATGTCACGTCTACCAAGGAAACAAGTTTCCAAACACAAGGTCAATCTAAATACAAAAGCCAACTCAAGTAAAAACATCAGTAGCAAACCTCTCGTTCCTAACCTCCTCCACAAACGCCCTGGCTTCTTGTTCATCCATCCCCTGCAGCTCCTTCAGCAGCTCGACACAGGTCTCTTCCACAGCATTGCCCATCTCGCGGCTGCCGCACACATATAGCTTCGCACCCTGTTCCCAAAGCTCCCCGAGCTCCTCCTTGTCCTTGACCATCCGGTGCTGGACATACTTGCAACCCTTTGTTTCCTCTGCCGTCTCGCGGGAGTAAGCCCTCTTAACGACCACGGCGCCCTGCTTCTCCCATGCGTCGAACTCTTCGCGATACAGGTCATCATTCTTTCCACGACAGCCAAAGAAGAGCATGGCAGGGGCTAACTTTCGGCCTGCTGCTAGTTGTTCGGCACGTTCTTCGATGAAAGCACGAAACGGACCAATTCCAGCACCAGCTGCGACGCAGATGATGGGAGTTGTCTCGGGTCTCGGAGGAAGATGGAAGGCAACGTGTGAAGGGCGGATAGCAACATGAACTATCTCATCGGGGGTTAGACTCGAGAGGTAGCTGGTCGCTACTCCAATGTATTGTCCTTGGCCAGAGTGACAGGGCTCATCCAGGATGGAGTATGACACTGAGACGTGATGGGGGCTCTTTAGCGGTGACGAAGCAATAGAACTAGTCCGTGTCAGTATACATGTCTTATCAATCTTCACTAAATAATTGACTTACTATTGACGGATCCTCATCGGAGGAAGCATGCTTAGGAACGACGCCAAGGGGAGCTCAATTCTAGGGAAGCGCTCAAGGAGATCCATCACAGAAACTCGCTTGGATGTGATCTCTTCCTGCAGCTTTGAGCCCGCAAGATCTTGGAGCTCGTTTTTCGTTGCCTCATCTGACGCGAACTCAGCCAGTGAAAGAATATTCCTCTTCGTAGCCGGTTGCGCCAGTTCGACATAGGCACTGAGCACATTCCACGCCGAGGTCGGTTGGCCCATAGGGAGCGCCATGCGCTTCTCTCCGTCAATTGTGAGAATAGCGTCCCACGACAGCCTAAAGTGGCGGAACACACGAGATATTGTTTCCTTGGGGTTAATGGGTAGAACGCATAGATAGTCACCCGCACGATACGAGATGCCAGTTGGGAGCGCAATCTCGAGGTGCCTCTTGAGAGGAACGCCAGGGCCAGACAGGTCCCTTGCAGCCGTCACTACCGCCTCGTTCACATCATGCCGAAGCGTCGAGCCTCGGGGCATAGAGACACGGACTGATAAATCTGTCCGTGGTCCAACTTGTCGCGATTGCAAAGTAGGGCCGTCTTTCTGGAGGGAGGGCCAGAACATGCCATCCTCCCACGTTTCAAAATCGGTAAAGGGATCCTTCTCTGATGTATCCGTGAGACCCATTTCGGCAATTCGCCGTGCCCCATTCTTCTCGAGTGCAGTGTCGACAAGCTTGGGAACCTTGTGGAACGTGTGCGTCCACTCACGATTCCCAACTCCAAAGACAGCGTAAGATACCTTGTCGAGAGACGTCCCTTGAAGATTCTTCAGCCAAGATACAAAATGAGCCGCATTATCTGGAGGCTCTCCTTCATATGAAGATGTGATGATGACAACCGGTCGGTCCGTCGGCAAGCTCTCTTTTGCAAAGTCGAGCGACTCAACGCATGATACGCTGTAGCCGTGAGAGGAGGCATCCGCAGCGAGACGATGCGCAAGGGCTTCGCAGGTACCGCTGTTAGATCCGTAAAAGATGCTGATCGACTGCGCGCCCCCTCTGGCTGTCTTTCCTCCATTCTCCCTAACCACACCGTTGGCCGTAGCAACAGTCTCGCCCGATGTACCACGGAGTCGCTGTTCAAGCTCCAAAGGCGACATCCCATGCCGCAGCGCAGCCCTCATATAAAAGTCCTTGGGCTTAATAGTAAGCGTCTCCATAATTCTTAGCTGATACCCAGGATCATCCATGGAAAAGTTGAAATTTTGCAGCAGCACAGCAACAGCAAGCAACATTTCCTGGATAGCAAACGGCCTGCCGATACACGCCCTTGCACCGTTGCCGAAAGGCTTCCAGCAGTTAGGGAACTCCCTCTGTAAACGCTCAAAGTTCTCATCGAGCATTCTCTCGGGGCGGAAGAGGTGGGCGTCGTCGCCAAACACTCGTGGATCGACGTGGGATCTTGTAAAGAAAGGGGCGAGTGGCTCGCCCTTTGACACGGGATACTTGCCGTCCAGGAGGGTGTCTTCGAGAGCCTCAACTGCGATGCCTGGGATAGGGGAGCAGACGCGTAGTGTCTCGCGGAGGGCCTAGAGACATGTCAGTAAGAACTCTGGTGAGGCAGGTGGAAGGCACTCACAGCCATGACATATTTCAGCTTGAAAATCTTTTCAACGGTGAGGGGTTCCCGTCCAACAATCTCATCAACCTCCTTCTGAGCCTTCTGGTAACACTCGGGGTTCTTCAACAGTGAGTAAAAGAAAAACGACAGGGTCCCAGATGTCGTTTCATGGCCAGCGACCAGGAACGTGATGAGATTGTCAGCAATACTGGTATCAGTCATCTTCCTCCCCGTTTTGGCGTCTACGCCATTCAACATGGCAGTGAGGAGGTCCTTCTTTTTGTTGTCGGGATCGGCCTTGCGAGCCTGGACGACTTCGTCTGCTACTTCGCGCATCTGTTTGATGTCGTCAAAGTACTTTTTGGTAGTGGTTCGGTAGAGGAGTCGGGCTGCAGCCGGGCGTTGAAACCGTTTCCCAGACTCGGTAAGAACGCTGCCCATGCGGTCGATGAAGGGATGCACAGAGTCGCGGTAGAAAGAGTTGAACCTGTAGTCCATACTGCAAAGAGCAATAGTGTCGAAAGCCAACCGAGTGAAATCATCCGCAGCCAGAATAGGTTGCGATGAACCGTGACGTGCCCATTTTAACGCCAACTGCGTCGCAATGTCGTACATCTCATCAAACATACCCCGAATCGCAACAGGACCAAAGGCGGGCATCAAGACCCGATGGGCGATACCCCAGTTCTCCTCCCCTTCCCTTGCAGTGAAAAGGCCATCGTTGCCTAGATTCCGAACCTCTGAAAGCTCCGAGCGGATGGATTTGCAGAATCGCGTTTCGTCGCAGACCTCGTTGATAAGTTTTTGGGAGCCCAAAGTCACAAATGACTTTCCTTCGGGAAAGCGCAGACGGTAGATGTCGCCTGTGCCTGTCAGTCACGACTGCTTACCAGCCATTCATTCAAGGTCGAGTTCTTACCATATTTGTCGTGAAGCCGGATGAGATCCTGTAATGAGTCTTCTGACTTGAACTCGGCAACGTGTCCCAGCCAGGGAAGTTTGGGGGGCTCGGGGATCGGGGTGATGCCGGATTTGGACGGCTTTTTGGTACGAGAGCGCATGATGAGGTGAGATTGTTGGGGATGACACTGTGACAGATGCTTGCAATGAATGGTGTCGCCGACAGCTAAGCTGGGTTGTGGGGTTGATTACTTTGTACACTGGATAGTCATGAGGCTGAACGAGTGGTTACATCGCGGAAATAGTTACACATTTATATATTTGTATCCAGTCTGACCGCAAAGCCCCCAAAACAGCCTCTTTCTGCGCTGCTTACACCACGTGCGAATACGATACCTTTCGGGGTCCGGGCGCCCCGTCTCACGTCGGTGCTCCGCGGGCGACCGGTCGGCCGGGTTCGGGCCCCACACCAAGGCCCATCGGCGATATTAAAGAGACCCAATTTCCATGCGTGACGCAGGGTATTGCGTCGCATCGACGAACTTGCTCCGTAATCTTGCTGCGTGTATTGGGCGAGCTTCGCTTCCCCGGATCGCGAGCATCCGGATGTGGCCACAAGCCACAATGTCAGACGCGACGGGGTTGCCCGTTGACTGGGTAATTATTCGAAGGATCGAGCCAGATAAGGAAGAATTACCGCGTCAGATTCAAAACACGTCAGTGATAGGGCTGAGTGTCACACCATGTGCGACCCGGACCTCAAGGTTCTCACAGTCGGGTCTATTAAACCGGCGTCTTGCCCTCCCTTTCCTCTTCCCGACTCTCAACTCCGTATTTCCAGCTCTTGATCATGACATGCAGCCACACGTGTGCCCAGATGACGCCAGCCCCCGGCCAGCGTCCCATCCGGGCGCTACCCCTCTTGTACGCTACAACAACAACGTTCCCCAAGCAAACCACGCCCCGGAACAATTGCCGTTCGAGGGATCGCCTCAGTCATCAACCCCGCCATCTTGAGCTGAGAAGCCCCGCATCCTCGTCAATAATGGCCCCTCTTCTGGTGGATGAGTTTAAGCGATGATCCTTTAAAAACAGGCAATTTTTTCTTCCCTTCTTGCTCGACAAATATCTCGGTATATCCTCAATTGTAGTCAAAATGGCACCCAAACCTTTCCGCGCAGAGCACATGGGCTCGCTCCTCCGCCCCCAGCGCCTCCTCGACGTCAGGGAGCAGATCCGCGAAAAGGGCGTCTCCCCCGAAGACGCCGGCCTCGCAGAGGTCGAGACGGCCGCCATCAAGGACGTCGTCAAGCTCCAGCGCGACCTGGGCTTCAAGGCCGTCACCAGCGGCGAGTTCACCCGCACCCGTTTCTGGGGCCTCATGTGGGACGAGTTTGAGGGCACCATCCAGCTCAAGGACGCCGCTGCCAGCATCTTCCGCCTCTACCACCCCGACGTCGTGAGCCTCATTGAGAAGGACCGCCATGTCATGCCCGGCGAGTCCGTCATTGCGGGCGGCAAGCTTTCCCACAACGCCGAAAAGTCAACGTCCAATGTGCATGAGCTGCGGCTTATCCAGCAGTTCGTGCCCAAGGAGGAATGGGGCGCCATCAAGTTCACCATGATCACGCCTGCTTGGTTCCACATGCGATACAAGCAGGGCAAGGCTTACAGTCCCGAGGCCTACGCCAACGACGAAGGGTACTTCAAGGACGTCGCAAAGGTGTACCAGGCCGAGCTGGACCAGCTCTACAAGGCCGGCCTCCGAAACGTCCAATTCGACGACCCCGGCATGGCCTGTAAGTCAATCCCACCCACCTAGGGAGCATTTACTAAATCCCTCCAGACTTCTGTAGCCAAAAGTTCCGCGACGGCTGGACCGCCGACAAGGACAACATCGGTACCGTCGACGACCTTCTAGACGCCTACATCAAGCTCTACAACGACTCCCTCAGCAAGCTGCCCGCCGACATGCACACGGGCATCCACCTCTGCCGCGGCAACTTCATCGGCGGACGCCACTTTGCCGAGGGCAAGTACGACATCATCGCTGAGAAGCTCTTCAAGGACCTCAACGTCAACACCTTCTACCTCGAGTACGACACGGAGCGCGCGGGCGGATTCGAGCCCCTGCAGCACCTGCCCAAGCACAAGAACGTCGTCGTTGGCGTCATCAGCACCAAGTTGCCCCAGCTTGAGGACAAGGAAGAGATGAAGAAGCGCGTGCTGAGCGCTGCGGATTGGGTGGCCAAGGGTACAGGCGAGAGTCAGCAGGAGGCGCTAAAGAGGATCTCGGTTAGCCCTCAGTGTGGATTCAGTACCCATGAGAGCGGATACCCTCTGAATGAGGAGGAAGAGAAGAAGAAGCTTGGGCTGGTGAGGCAGATTGCGGATGAGATTTGGGGAGAGCCTTGATTGAGAGAGATTCAATCAGCGATCCGCTAAGCATCTACATAATTTCACGATCTTTACGACAGATGTAGTAAAATACCTTTCAAACGTTTACTGAAATATGTTCGATATCCTGTGTCAACTTGCGTTATGCCTGAGGCAGCATTCTCACCAGCGATATTGGGTCAAATGTTTACTGCGAGTCAAGGAGCTGCCTACATATACCTCATTTTTGCTGTCAGTTTCCAACAGTGATCCAGCTACTCGGGTGCCCACATCCGATATCTTCCGTAGTATAGTGGTCAGTATGCAAGCTTGTCACGCTTGAGACCCGGGTTCAATTTCCGGCGGGAGAGTTCCGCCACATGTCACAGACATGCAGTTGAATTTTTTTTTCTTTTTCTTTTTCTTTTTCTTTTCCATAGCCACGATAGCTCATCCTTTCCATCACCGGGTCACAATAATGGTGGGTCGACAATACGCCGCAATTCTGCAAAAGTTCTTTCTAGAAGCTAAAGGCACTTTTTAGTAATCCTAGATTCGGCTAAGGCACAGGCCCTCCTAGGTTGAGTTAAAGTGTCGAATAGCCTTAGACGGCACTTGTTCAAGAGGAGGTTCCCATAAATCCCTAGAGATCCTCTTAGATAAATATTGAGGTGAGCATTCTCGGCAGGCTACTTATATTGGTCGGCACGAGTGAAACCGATGATCCCGGCCTAGCATTCATTACACAATCAGCACTAAACCAGACTTATGTATGCTTCGTATAGCCCTTCGACACTTGCTAAGTCATCTAGTATCCAGCGTCACATTGATGCAGCCCTGTGGGTCTAAAATACATGAGAATCTCGGCGATAACTTAGTAGCATCTCAACATCTCAAGGGCCAGGCACTTGATTCGATGGCAACAGTTGGCACTAGACTTAGATACCGCTTATGGGCATTTAGACTAGAATGCATCGTAATTATCCACCTTGACTGGTATGCTACACGGAGATTTATATTTACGGCAGAAATTAATTGCGAGGATATAATACCCCTTCTATGGCCGCTTTGCTTTCCTCTGTTTTCTTGTCTCTTTGATTAGTTTTATTTGTCTCTCTTAAATCGCTTTGACCTTATTGAATCGCCCTATATTCTACATCGTCAGGGAACTCAGCTCACGGGCAGTCACAATGCAGATTTTCAAGATTCTTTCCTTAGCAACGTTATTTATAACTCCCTCCATCCAAGGGGTAAGTCTTTATAATCATCATAATTGGAAATCGTCAGCAGGAGCACGTCACTAACCTATACGGTATAGCATTGCTCTGTAGGTGGTGGCAAAAATGGTGCTGGCCTATGTATGGATGACGACGCAGGATTATACTCTTGCGATGGGCCTAATCCGGTATGTATTCAAAACATTCGCTTTTCTTTCCATATAGACTAACATTTTATTATAGTGCAAGGCAAATGGGAATTATTGCGTCTTGGTCCCTAACATAGACCCTCCGAAATATGTGGTATGCCATTAGGCAATGACACCTGCCGCGTCTAATACCCGTTGGCTCGTCTATAACCTTAGTCACACATGAGCCAACTGGTACAGGAGATATCATTAAAATACCAGTGTTTGCCCTACCACTAAGATAGCTAGTAACCCTACTGCCTCTTAAATCATCAAGCCATTTCCGAATCCAAAGGCACAAGGACGCTACCTCCCTGGTCTCACTTATGCTCCTGGGTGCTAATCTCTGAAAAGTCCGCAGGATCAAGGACAGGCTCCCCCTTGCCAAACGAGTAAATACCAAACATGACACCTGTGAAGCGACCTCCAACGGGGGGCGCAACAGTCAGGTCTTTGGCCATGACGTCGAATGTCGTCGTCATTCCACCCATCTCGACAGAGACATGATATGATGAGGAGTATGCCCGAATGACAAATTCAACGGTGTCTAGGCTGGGTTCTATGTATACAGTTTCCTGGTCCCAGTGTCAACAGTCATTCATCTGAGGATAAGTGTTCGGTACCTTGAAGTCTCCGGCCTTACCCTCGGGCGTCCGAGAGACGATCCTCGACTTAATCGCCCCGTCTCTATCCAGGTCCGCCATAACTCCCAGCGTAGCATACGAGTACTGGCTCCACCAGAGCACAGTCCCAGCTTCATAGCCACGAACTGTAGGCTTGAACTGCATCGTTGCCCGGAAAGTCATGTTATACGCCGTCTGTTTCCGAAGTAGCATGGCCGGCGATTCAGGACTCGACAGGTCAAAGCAGTTTCCATAGAGCCTTAGCGAGCCCGGCTTTTCTGTCAGGCTGTAGCACTGTTTCAGTGGAGTATCTGCAGCTTATAAGACTTGTGCCAAAATTTGGAGGTGCATAGAAAGACATACTCTTCTGGTACCATCCTAGCTCAAGCGTGTCTCGGGAAAGATTCGCCTTCCATGTTTGAAGCGCGTCGCTCGAGGCTGTCTTGACAAGGCTCCTTCCTTCCGTCTCGAGAGTGATATTCTTGCCATTATTGAAGATAGGCCAGTCGTCTTTCCACTCGACTTTGACGAGAAAGGTCTCTCGGCCTGGTTAGGTATGTTAGCACACGACACCAGTTCACGATGGAACGACCCATACCCATCTGCGGTTCGAGGTAAGCCCCCTGGTACTGAACTGGTCGAACCCCTAGAAACATCCCCCACCAGTCCCCATTCCCATCCTCAAAGATGTCAGCATGACCCGTTCTCTGAACCTCCTCGTCTGGCCCGTTATACCAAAGCGGCTTCCCTTGTCCTTCCCAAGGACCATAAGGGCCATCTCGACTGCGGAGAATCCACTCCTGGTGGCCCGCCTCTGTGCCTCCTTCAGCAGTAAAGAGATAGTAATAATCACCGCGCCTGATGATATGAGAACCTTCTGCAAGGCCATATGGCGACTCTCGAATGACGCGAGGAGCAGTCAGTGTTCTCCCGGTGTTTATGTCAATCTCCGAAATGTGAATGGCAAAGTCCTTCACCTTGGAGTCGGGTGATCTCCAAGCTAAGCGCATCGTGGTAGAGAGATAAACCTTTCCATCGTCATCCCAGAATAACTGGCAACATGTGAGCTCTAAGATATCTCTAGTAGACTTTTTTCCTACTTACATCTTGGTCAAATCCGGGATTGTCAAAGTAAACTGGGTCAGACCAGGCGTTTTCATCCCAGATGTTGTCGGTCCAGACGTAAAAGCCGCGGGGGAATATGCGTTCCTTGAAATCTTGGTCAATCTCCCGCCCAAGTCTGCATGGAGTAGAATATCTTACATCTGAAGTAGGTCGATATCTCTGAAAGACGCCATTGGCAAGATACCACCTCTTCTCTTGAGGTCGATATCTCAGTGTGCTAGCCCAGCTCCCCGCACCAGGCTCAACAGTGCGCATCTCCATCTGACTGCGCCGCGTGAGAGCATGTCCAATGAGCTTCCAGTCCACCAAGTTGGTCGAAACATAAATGGCGCATCCTGGAAACAACTCAAAGGTCGAGGTGCTGAGGAAGAATGTCGTAGGCGTAGAGTTGGTAGCTGGGACTACGCAGACGGTGGGGTCAGGGTTGAATCCCCGAATGACGGGGTTCACAAAGGTCACTGCTGATTTATCAGTAGTCATTGTTTCTTTATCTAGAGAGGGAGGAAATTTTTTTCAATAGAAATAAATCAAGATGAAGATGCCTGGTCCTCCGAGGATTGTAGGAATGTTCGGACAGTCGGACGAGCGCCAGCCGAGCTGAAGTCCGGGTTATGCCCGTAAAGTTTTTCCGTGAATCAGAAAGCTACAAACCGGGAGGATTCTGACAAGTCTTGCTGTCAAACCACATGACGTTGATGTATGCCGATCAGGCTGACTCAAGTACAAGCTCCTTCAACTAATTTCCTGTCAGAATAAGGGCGTTCGCCTTTGACCTACAGTATAGCTCAGCGAATCACTCGACGAAATTGCAGAAGATGAACAACTCATACGCTTCGTCATTCTACATAGCCTCTCTGAGAACCTTAAAGACCGATAACTAACTTTCCACCTTGCTAAGATGCAAGATAAGATTAACCACCCCTTTGGTAACAAGTAAAGAGACTTTCGTGCCAACTGTAACAATCATTCCGAGAAAATAATACAGCGCCAACTTTCCACACAGTGACGGGGTTATAGACCTCAATGACACCTGAATATCGTTCAATAATCCATTCCCGCCGCCATACCCTGGGTCTAGCAGTGAAAGAGCAGCTCGCACAGAGACTATGGTAGCTGGAAACCACTCCAGCAGAACAGTTATCCCAGCAGAACCAAGAAGGCCAGCGACCGAAGCCAAGATCCACGTTGAGCCTCGGTCGGAGGTCGCTCCATCAGCTTGCCGTGGGATGATTCCCGTGTCTTGGGCGGTCCGACTAAAAGGTAAGACAGCGGACAAGGTGACCAGTATTTCTACTACCTCGCAGGCCAGTAATGTGCCGACATAGTAACACCAGGAAGCGAGTCTCACTGAACGAGCAGAATCGACCAGCGTTCGCACAGAAGACCGATTGCCTCGCATGATTGCCCACGTGCACAGGAGTTTTAATGGGGCGCACAGGATGATGGTAATGATGGTTTTGGCGAAATATCCTAGGTATAGATCGAGAATGGTGGTAATGAATTCTCGGAATGCTTGCTCGGTGGCCCACACACAGAACGGCTCAAGAGGGAAGATGAATGCAGTGAAAAAGTTGGGTGAGTCGCTGGAGGCCAAGAGCTTCTCGGACCCGGCAGAGTTTGCAAGGACTGAATGACGGGCGATTGCGAGCACTGGGAAGAGGTAGAAGTAAGGATAGGAAATCTGTACTGATTATAAGTATGTATTTCCTCGATAAGACTCTGATACATACCACAAAATGAGCGACATTCCTAGCATATAGCCAGAGGTCAGGAGCTGGGGCGGCTTGTGCATCCATTTCAGGAGACACTGTGTTTCGGATTGAAGTTGTGTTTTTTTGTAAAGTGAAAGCCTGGTCGTCGAAGGGAAAGAAGCAACATGAAAATTGTTTTTAATGAGTTGGGATGGGGCAGTGTTTATGTACGAAGATTTGGCGACAATTCTGCCTCAAGAGTGTTGGTCGTGAAGTCGGTGAAGTCGGTGATTTCTAGATCTGGCATTCTGTCCCCATATTAGCCAGACAGACAGGGATCCTGTAACGTAGCGGTGGTCCCCTAAATCTATGTTATGGCCTCCCATTAGTCTGTTGGTCCTTTGGTAGGGATTCTCAGCCTTCGAGGACCCATCCAGTGGGGATAATAGGATCCTCAGCTGCCCCGTTCTTGGAAGTTTCGAGGTCTTGAATAAATGAAGTCTCTCTGTTGCCTTATTCTTGATTCTGTATTTTACTGGCGGCCTTGCTGTCTGCAATTCTTGCTACTAGGTCCTCAGGCTACACCAGGAGAATAGTCATTCATTGCAGTACCCAACGCCGACGTACTACTAAACGAAGTATCTGTCTCATCAGCTGAGTAATCCAGATCGGGCAACTTGGCCGTAGTCAGAAAATATAGTTGCTTGAGCTCTCCAGGCCTAATGTCCCGATTTTGAACCGTGATCCATGTTTTTCCTGAGAAAGAAAACCAGATCCGAGCCTTCACTCTTGTCTGGAAAAGACACGCTGGATGACTATTTGCATTCCAATCATTTAGGAAACCCTTAATCGGCATCGTCTTGTCAATATTCTGCCGCCCTGGCTGCCGATCCAGCTCCTAGTCATCCAGTTTACCTTCTCGCCCAAAGTCTCAGACACGAGATTTTCAATCTTCCTAGCATTACTTATACACTTCATGAATTTTACAGCATTAAAACTTTCACTAAATCCTCCAGCTTGCCCTGTGGTTCTAACCTGGCCTGAGATAAACCCGCCTGGTCGTTCCACTATTTTAGATGAACTCTCTTGCCAAGAGGCAAGCCGGCTAGCCACAACACCAAAGAACATAGTTTTTGACACGCTCGGCATCTCAACAAGCCAAACGCTGCATACATGCAAACCTAATAGGTTTCCACCTGCCGAAGCAATGAAAATCTTACCTACAGAGAGGCCACTTTTCCTCTTCCTGGCATGGTAAGAATGCTGCCGTATCCCTTCTCCTTCGGACTGCTGCTATAAATCTCAGCTGCTTTATGTCCATTACGTTTAGATTTTGACCCACTCAATTTAGGATGGCCGCCATTTCAAGATGGTCACCACCGCCTGACCACTGTTGTAAGCAAATATTAGGTAAGACTGGCTGCCTGTTGCCTAGGTTTCTAGGCAACATATCAACATATGCTTTTGTACTTAAATAATATCTTCTCTACATAGCCAGCGGCCCTAGATATCTACAATAGGTCCTGAAAAAAAACACCAAACACGCGAGGCATTGTTAGAAGTTTCGATGGCCACTTTCACAAGTAACTCATCCGGCTTGGACCAAGCGGCGGTCGCCGACTTCCACGATACCCTCAAACGGTCAAAGCGTATTATTGCGGTTATCGGCGCAGGTCTCTCAGCATCCTCGGGCTTGGCCACTTTCAGAGGGACCAACGGGCTATGGAAGAACCAAGACGTGATGCAGGTCGCCTCGCCCGCAGGCTTCCGCCATGATCCGGGCCTCGTCTGGCAATTCTACACCTATCGACGACAAGAGGCACTTCGCGCCAAGCCAAATCCAGCTCATTGTGCCCTCGCCGAGCTCGCCCGCCGAGTACCGGGCTTTGTCGCCCTGACGCAGAATGTTGATAACCTGAGCCCTCGTGCTGGACATCCGCCAGACCAGATGAAGGAACTCCACGGCAACCTATTTACCGTGTCATGCGTAGACACAGTCGGTTGCGGGTACGTGGATCGCGGCAACTTCAAAGAGTCTCTAACGCCCGCCCTTGACCCCACCAAGGACGAACGAGAGACCATGGGGGCTATCGACGCCGACAAGATGCCTCGGGCGAGCCCGCTTCTGCTCGCCGGTATTGCTCGGAAGCACGCGCAGATACTTGGGGATAAGTACCAGGGCGCACCCCCCACCACGCAGGACCTAGCCGCTCTCAAGCCTCCAGACCAGTCAACAACCGCCCCGGTTGCCCAGGTCCCGTTATCATCGGGACTAACAAAAGAGGACCTGCCACAGTGTCCCAAATGCAAGAATAATATCCTCCGGCCCAGGGTCGTCTGGTTCGGCGAGGGCTTACCTGTCGATATCGTGAACGAAGTTGAGGCGATGTTCGAAGACCCCGAACCTATTGATCTTTGCCTCACCATAGGCACCTCCAGTAGGGTCTGGCCGGCCGCCGGGTACGCTGACATGGCCCGAAAGAAGGGTGCGAGGATCGCCGTTATCAACACCAACGCTGATGACGCCAAGGATGTACGACAAGACCGGGATTGGGTGTTTGTTGGGGATGCGGCAGTTGTCCTGCCAGAATTGCTTAAGCCTGTTATTGGAGAAGTGCAGGAGTGGGCTGGGAAGGCAGCATAACATGCCCTACGTTGTCGTACAAGGAGCGTGATACCTCAGACGGGTGACGAGCGAGTTCCAGCTTGTGCCTGCAACAATACCAAGATCGATTTCCAGAGCTGAGTTTTACCAGTCAATAATAGTTTCACCAGGGTGACTCGGCTTCTGATCATTACTTCTTAAACCGTACCTCACGAGCCACCTCTTAATATAGAATTCAATGTTCAAGGCCAGTTTGGTTAACAATTTTTCTACTAAATCCTAATATCTTTCATGCACCTAATGAAGGGCTCTTATTGGTGCACCCAATCAGCTGACCTACTAGTCAAGGCGTTATCAAACCGTCCTTTCAGCCTCACAACTTCAGAGCTGAAACATCGCTCATGGAGGAGTCACGTTCACGGCTTATCAGCTAACATTAGAAGCGCACCCATCGCACCAGCCGTAAATCGCTTTGTTCTTAGCCCAAATATCACCTTTACTTAACTACTACTTTTTATTGAACTTTGTGCCAGTCGTGACGTTGCAGCACGTCCCCGGGCAGCGAGTACGATGGCATCCTTTTCCTATTCCCCCATCTCGGCCGAGCGCGCCGAGATTCGTCTCTTGGTGATCGAACCAGGTCCTTGGGAGGAACCCTTGGAATGCCGACTTCAACATGCCGTCCTCAGCGAGAAGCCGTCTTATGAAGCTCTGTCCTACACGTGGGGAGATGCCAACGATAAGCGCCCAATCACCCTGAATGGCTCTTCATGGCAGGTCACGGCCAATCTAGAATCCGCGCTGCGCAGTCTCCGCCAGCAAGACAAGCCGAGAACAACGTGGATTGATGCACTATGCATCAACCAGGAAGACCTAGAGGAGAAGGCAGAGCAGGTCCCCAAGATGTGGGATATCTACACCTCGGCAACAAATGTGGTGGCATGGCTGGGGCCCGCTGGAGACGGTGGTGATGCCGCAATGGAGGCAATCCAAGACATTGTCACCAAAATCGGGGCCATGGACGACTTGGATCCTAGCATAGGCCCAGACGACCTGCTGCGAGTAGGCGTCGACGTGAACCGGATCGACTGGTCCTCTATCTGGTCCTTCCTTAACCGGCCGTATTGGCGACGAATCTGGGTCATTCAGGAGTTGGCGTCGTGCACCATCCGTGGCGCAGCAACCGAAGATGACGATAAAGGATCCATCATGTGCGGCTCCAAATCCATGCCCAAGGCCGAGTTTGAGCGGCTCGTCATACTCTTGACTGTTCTTACTCGATCAAACCTCTTTGTTGATAGCGGCAGCGGCATCATCCTGGAGCCAGCGCGGTCTGTTGCAAGGTGGGGTCTTCCTCCGGCTCTTCGCATGTTCATGACCTACTCGGGCGACTATGACCTGACCACGTCTTTGTGGCTCGCCCCATACTTTCAAGCCTCAGTTCCTCATGATATGCTGTACGCTTTGCTTGGCCTTGTATCCAAGGACGAGAGTGCGCTCATCACCCCCGATTATTCGAAGCCCGTCGAATCAGTTTACTTTGATGTTTACAAGAGCCTAATACTGCACTCCGAGAGCCTGACCTGTGTTCTGTTCAACCGAGTTTGTCGCAGTGGTCAAGGTCCATCGTGGATCTTCGATGTCGCACCACGGCTCTCTGCCGGGCCTCTCTGGGCGAATGAGGCCACGTTCGAAGCTGCCGCCAATGTGCCCATGGACATCTATTTTAAGGATGAGAGTCGCCATATGGTTGCCAAGGGAATCAAAATCGGGGTGCTGAAGGCTGTCGTCGGTCCGCATTCACAAATCCAACAATCTCAATCGCCACACCGGAGCGAGGAACAGCCCGACGAGCTAGAGTTGACAGCCGAGCTACCTTCCGCACTTAGTTTTCGCAAGTTTCTGGAAGACCTGAAGGTGTTCAGGCAGACGTTGTCATCGGATGACGATCGTGAGGGCCTCTGGAGGACACTGGCGATGGATCATGACATGTCTGACCTTGATAACCCGATAACACCTGCTCCACGACACTTTGAGGAGGAACTCGAAGTGGCCACTGGCTACAAAGACATTCCAGCCGATTATGAACCTGATTTACCACCGGATATGAAACGGCCGCACTACCTACAATTCTCGAAATTTCTGTACAACGTGCTGGATAGTACGCAGAACAGATGCTTCTTCCGTACAGCGTGTGGCAAGATGGGACTCGGGCCATATGATTCAAAGGAAGGCGATGTAGTTGCTGCGTTATTTGGGGCAGAGCGTCTTTTTATGCTACGTCCTATGTCGGCTGGGTATGAAGTTGTCGGGGATGCGTATGTCCAAGGCGGCATGTTTGGGGAGTTCGTGTCGGCGTATTTAAATGGCGATGATTCAGCTGTGGAGGAGTTTGTACTCTGTTAATAGGACTATGTTGTTGCTCATTCACATGAAACTCCGAAATTGAGACAGAGAAAACGGCGCAGCTCAAAGAATCATCACAGAATGCGAAACACCATAAGGAACAGAAACACATGCCTACTAGCCCAGCCAAGCGATTCCTAGCATGTCAGTTTCTCTATCCAACTGTTCAGTTATTCTATATATAGCAGGAAGCCAGAAAATATGGCACACTGAAAAGTCCCGAAAAGGCATGGCTAAAATCCAAGGGCCCGGGTGGTCGCCGGACCATCGCTCATTCGGCCGCTCCACACCCGGCGGAGTTCCGCCGGGTGGGGCCAAGGATGCATAAAACACGCTTCGAAAACTGTCAGCATAACATTATCTCTTGTATCTTTAACCAATAAACTAAAAATATACAATGGCCAAGAACACTATCCAGAAAGTCGCCATCTTTGGTGTATGTCATCCCCACTCAGTGCTGTAACAGGTCTAGACTAACTCGAGTGACAGGCCTCGGGCAACTTTGGCACGCCCATCACTGCCGCTCTTACAAACGCCGGCTTTGACGTGACCATCATTACTCGCACCGAGTCAACTGCAACATTCCCACCCGGTTTGCCTGTTATCAAAACAGAATACACCCTTGAAAACTTTACCAAGGCCTTGACAGGCCAGGATGCGGTGGTATGCGTGGTCGGCCCCGCTGGCATAGGCCACCAACCCACCATGATCGACGCCGCTGCCGCTGCAGGTGTCAAGCGCTTCATCCTTGACGACTATGGCTGGGGTCCAGACTTTCAAAGCTTCCCCGAATTCGAGCCCATCCGTGCTCAACGTGTCCTCGGCCCAGATCGCGCAAAGCACCACGCCGAAGCAAATCCATCATTCACCTGGACCGGCATCGCAACGGGTAACCCCATCGACTGGGCCCTCAAGCGCTTCCCTCCCATGGGCTTCGACGTTGCGCAGAACATAGCTCTCATCTATGACGCTGGCACAGAGTACTTTACCGGTACCACCTTGAAGGGCATTGGTCAATCAGTCGTCGGTGTACTTCAGCATCCAGATGAAACGGCAAACCGCGTTGTCACTGCCATGTCCATCAAGACCTGCCAGAACGAGCTCCTGGAAGCGTTCCAGGCCGCTACTGGGAGCCAGTGGGACATTCAGAAATCGACCACCAAGGAGTTGATAGACACTTCACGTGAAAAACATGAAAAGGGTGATAGAGGCTGGGTTCTGGGCTTGGCAGTCGGGCAGTTATTTGATGAGGGTAAAGCCCGCTGTCTCGTAGCACCATCAAGGGAGGCTTCTGATTCCGAACTGTTGGGTGTGGTCGATGAGACTCCAGGCGATGTTGTTGCAAGTGTTTTGGCCATGTCTTAAGTCAAAGACGGCTTGCCTTGGTCGCTTGGATCAACATTTGCTCAGAGGCCAGAGTACCCATTATCGCGCTAGGATAGTCGTTGGGAGACAGTCAACATGCTCCCCCAGGTGTCATATACAACCTATATGCATAGAATAAATATCGATTGGACTTCCAACGTGCACCCTTTCTCCCGACATTGCGCGCTTCTTTCCTGATGCTTTCATTTCATCGGCTGCTTTATAGCAAGCTTGGAAAACCCTCCTCCTTGCACCACAACACGATTGATCTCCTCCAACACCTTCTCAGCAGAATCCTCCATCACACGGACAGGCGGTAGCCGAAAGGATGTCCCATATTGCTCAACAGCCCATGCCAAAGCTTTCCACGCCTTTTCGTAGTCTGCCGGTCTCGCAGGAACAGTAATCGGCTGGGGCACCCCCGGGGGTTGGATTGCGAAATCAAGGTTAGGAGTAGCTAGTGGCATCTTGAATCGTTGGTTCTGCTGGAGAACGGTCGAGACGAGCAGTGTCTTTTCCGAGATGCATTGTAGCACCTGATCAGCCGAGTTTGGAGCCCCTGCCGCGTCAAACGCGTATAGGAATTCATCATGGCCCAACCCCTTCAAGGCTTTGGTGATGGATTCGTAAACATTTTTGGCCTTGTAGTCAAAGCAACGTGTCGCGCCGAGGGATTCAAGGTGTTCGAACCGATCGGGCGCTGCTGTTACAAAGATGGGAGAGACACCACTTGCAACAGCGAACTGGAGTGCACAGTATCCCACCGCCCCCGTAGCACCCCAAAGAAGAAGAGGTCCTATTTGCCCCGATTCCGTGTCCTCGGTGGGCAGTGGAAGCTGTAGTTGGTTGAAAATCGCATCAGCAGCCGTCATGGCGACGACAGTCAGGCACGCAGCGTCGGGTTCGGGGAGATTGGCCGGAACCTTGAACAGCATAGTCTCTGGACAGGCAAGATAGGCTTGATGGGTGCCATACTTGGATAGACGACCTATTCCTGACGGCGTGTAACCGGCGACTATGTCGCCAGGCTTGTAGGCCGATGTTGAATTAGAGATCTCGATGACCTTGCCGCAAAAGTCATAGCCCAGAATCGTGTTGGTGATACCAAGCAGCGTAGCGTGTTTGATATCCGCCGGATTAACACCAGAGAATGAGATTTTGATTAAAAGTTCGCCATCTGCGATGTCTGGAAGTTCATCCTTCTCGACAACCTTGAAAGCGGCGTCGCCGTCGACAAAGAGTGCCTTGGCTGTGTTGGCCATTATCCTGCATGTGGCGGAGAGTTGCAAAGAAAGTTTACTCAATATCAGACAATAATAATGGAAAGAGAAATGTCGGGAATTCTAAGTAATTTGTGGCATATGATCTGTTGTTTTAAACACCATAGCCTGGTAGAAGCTGCCCACCCCGGGATTCTCCATGTCTCCGTACTCCGATTACGTGATCGAACCGTGCACTCAAGTGCGAATCTGTATGATGTGCCAAACGGACGAAACTCCCAATATGGTAATCGATAAGGTATCCATTTATACCTAGTATTAAGCCTATTTTTTTTACCTCGTACTCAAGAATTATCACAAGCCTAGAAAACCCCCTTTTCAAATGAGCTTAGGTTTAGCCCTACTATGGCATGAGGATATTCTTATACTCCCTATGTTTTCTAACTATGACTAATTATGATGGAGGTTGCTTTAGTACATCTATCAAAGGACAGGTTGACATTGGCATGATATGAAGCACCAGCGACCAAATGAGACTTGCAATAGAATTGGATATCTTCCTAGCTAGAGTACACAGTGATTCTTCATTTCTTTACAGGCCTCTTAGGGAGCAGCAACCCATCATATTCCAGACTCTCCAGGTGGCCACGATACTGCTCCGTCAACCATTCTGACTTGGATTCTGATGCAAAGGCAAAGTCCTCCGCCGACAACTCCGTATCTACAATCTCCAAATCCACAATCATAATCTTATCCTTGCCATCCTGCGTCACAAGATGAAAGTTGTCGAGCTTTGTATCATCGTGAGAAACCCCTAGACTGTTAAGAGAAGTCAAGGCTTCGTGCAGTAACGGTTCAACATCTTTGCTATCAAGCACTGCGCCTTCTGGGGTTGCAAGACAGTTCCCTCCAATGTCTGAGAGGATGAAAGCCCGAGTGCCATTGTACTCAATTGTGCCGTAGTGTCTGGGAATAGTGATGCCTTGTAGGGCGCGGAGCTGTTCGTATGCTGCCCTTTCACGGTTAAACTCCTCGTCCCAGCCGTCCTTTTTTATCTTCAAGACAATTCTATCCGGTAACAACCATTCAGGGAACCTATTCTGAGCCCAGGACACCAATCCGATAGGGAAATATGAGAGAACGGACTGAATAGTCCTCTCGAGCAGCGTCTTCTGCACCCGCAGACGAAGGACGTTGGGGTGAGCATGGTCAGAAGCAGTTCCCGTCGCGGTGATGGTCCGACTTCCGAAACGGAAAGACTGGAAGAAAACAATTAGTGTTTGCAAAACAGAGCAGACAAGACAACTTAACTTACTATAGTTGGTGGTAGTTGCTTTTTCGGGGGGGTCGGTTCAAAGAATGCGGGAGACGGGGCTGGCATGTTCAGGGGAGTTGGCTTAAAATCTGCCCCCTTCCAGGTATCCCGGCCTTCCATCGCGTAAGTTCGGAAATAAGAAGTATGAGTTATTTAAGGATTGGTGGTGTGAGCATGATTCATCGTTGGTCTGTGGTGTTTATAATAAGGCCCCAAGAGAAACTCGGCGCGTACGTGTCGGGTTTTGCGACAGCCAACTGGCTTAGTAATCATCACAGCTGTTAGAAGATGAAGGGTGATAGGGAGTTGTGCTAATTATATCCATGCACAGCCTCGAGCCCCACCAATCATATCCACCTCTGATTCAACACTAACAACCAACAACTTCGCAACCAACAACCTAATGGCTCTCAATGACCAATCAATGAACCCGGTTGCGTACTCTCCAGAGTGTTGGTTCGATCCCCTGCGAACTCATGTCGCGACAAAGATACAACAGATCCCCTGGCGCCAAAAAGGAGACTGCCATTGGCAGAAGTCCTCTTGTAAACCAGGCGTCCATCTTCAAACTGTACGACCGTAACCGCCGTGAACTTGAGAGAAGGCGGCTATTTTGGATCGGTTGAGAACTTCGGCAGACGGAAAAGAGTGTGTTTCTAAACTCAGTCTACTATATATTTGCTCCTCTGTGCCGACGAACATGAAGCTTCATCATAACCCAAAAGCAAGCCGACACAACCCTCATCTCACTTTGCCCTGCCCAATTACTGTTATTGTCAAATCTTTAGGTTTTCATTGCCAAAAGCCATTACTATCCTTATTGAATCTTTATGCTATCATTGTCAAAGACTTGTAACAATGGCCACAGCACAAGATCTTGTTCTCCAACACTCGACCAATCCGATACATAACACCTTCCTAGCCACCCAATCCGATAAGGTGTGGTCACGCAACTACGCGCCCATCAAGAACATCATCTGCCATTCCGGTATTGACGGAGCTGGTACCACTCAAGCCAACTTCGAGGAGGCGTTTCTTCCACTGTATGACGATGACACAGTACGCCTTCGTCAGCCAGCGGTGCGCCCCAACAGTCGACACTGGCGATTTGAAACAGAGGCCGATTGTGAGAACTGGTTCAACACCGAGATAGTGAGCGTTGTGCTTTCCGCCTTCAACGCATATCCCGTCTTGATGCAGACCTCTCACGCCAAGCCGCTGTCGGAGGAAACCATCACCGAAAATACCGACCTCACGTTTTCAGTCAAGATTGGTAACCGTAGACACGCGGTGGCCATTGGCGAAATGAAGCGAAACATCCTTGAACCTAGGGCTTGGCGCACGGGAAACGTTTCTG
The DNA here is from genome assembly GCA_000966855.1 of Fusarium sp. JS1030. Classification (NCBI taxonomy): domain Eukaryota; kingdom Fungi; phylum Ascomycota; class Sordariomycetes; order Hypocreales; family Nectriaceae; genus Fusarium; species Fusarium sp. JS1030. The sequence goes on from JWIW01000086.1 coordinate 204,817, forward strand.
CTGCCAAACAGCAAGAGAAGCTCTCGAAAGAGTTACGTGGGTATGTGTCTCTCTTCTTTTACATTGCCTGTATTCTATGTCTCACTACTCTTCCTTGAATATATCCAACTAGCCACAATCTAACAAGCCTAGATACGCACACAAATATCAGTGTCCTCAGGTGTTTTGCTTCGATGGGGCCTACCTATTGCTCTTGCAATTCCGGGCGACTAAACCGGAGGATCTCCTTAGCGAGAGATGCCCCGTGGACACGTGGGTCCTTCCTATCAAGAATACTGGCTGCAGCCTGCGGTACGCTCTATATAGGATTCTCGTCCAGGGCTGGAGAAGATGCCAGGCGTCGGCCTCGCCGCTAGCCAGTATCGGTGGGCTAGCTCCGGAATTTCGAGAATTCTACAGCGGTCTACCCATCTGGCGCGAGGGACAGACGAGGCAGAGATCGCATCCACGTGGGTTTCAGAGGTCGATAGACGCAACTAATGGGTCTGTATTCTGGAGCCATCCGCAATATGCAGTGGAATGGGAAACACGCGCATTCTGGTAGTCGCGGTCGGGAGTTACATTGTTTCGTTTTTTTATGTTGTTTTGTTAGAAAATAGTAAGGAAATAAATAAAAATCATCATAAGCAACATCATATACCTCGTAAATGTTGGTCAAATCTAAACCCATGGTGATCATAAGCCTAACACAACCCTTCAAAGTTTATGATGATAATGATACTAGCCCTTGGAATAACATTTCATAAACTTAACCTAAGAGTGGTCAATACTTCCTAATAGCGCGACCGAGCGTTGAACGTGCCGACTCCGACTCCCCTTCGACCTCGGAGGCTTCGTCTTCTCCAGCCTCTTCAAGTGGCGTCTTCGGGGCCCAGTTGTTGGCGTAGAAGATATATTCGCTTCTCGACTTCGCACTGGTGACACCTTTGCCGCAATAGAGCGCCCACTGGCGGTCTTTGTCGTCGATTTTCGGGAACGATGGCGTGTCCATATCGAAGGCCACCTGCCAATAAGTCGCGAAAAGAGTCAGGAAGTCTCTCATGGTGTTGTTAGCGGATCGGACTTTGGCAAAGATCGCAGTTCAGTCCAGCCGCATAATAAAAGTATATAACTACAAAAAAACCCATTTATTTTAGATCCTATCATGTCCAGCTTTTTGCATTGAACCGGTACGCAAGAGTGACCTTGGCATCCACAAAGAGAACACGTCTGTTCCTGAGGTATCTCCCCTCATGTCTCAAACCTGTCTCGGGTAGGCCACAGCGCCAAGACAGGGCTTCGGCACGAATTCCCCGCCAGTTGAAAAGGGAAGTATAAAATGGAACAAAGGCGACAACACGGCTGTGGAGTTCTTGTTCCTTCAGGACCGCCTGGACAGGGGGCGACGTAGCAGAGGCGCGACCTGACACTTGCAACAAACGCATGATGAAAAAGCAATTCCTACCCCGTAGAGTCACGGTTGGTCACGCTTGTGCCCCTCAGCCACCGAGTGTTGGTTGTTTGTGGGGTTTTACAGGGGGCGGTGTCCCCCAGTTGCCGCTGGAGAATTACGTATCCCTGCCGCCTTACACCGACCACTCTCGCATCTTCACTCGCTCAGTGAAAAGAACAGTTTGAAGATGATTAGCGTTCGTGCTGTCATCGACGGCTCACGCGCACCCTCCACAGCAACCTGATCGGCGGCGTTATACTCTGCTGCACCCCTGTCCGCCCGTCAGCATGCAACATCCGAGTTCCGACCAGGCTGAAGCACAAACCAGGGTCCTGAAATTATCGTCGGGTCGTCATGGCGGTCGCACAGCCTGGGAGATCGCCCCGTCCAGCCTTACCAACAGCGGCATGGTATCATATGCACCGTAAGCCGTCGCCCAATATTTGATGGCGCCGTGCCGTGCCGCATCGACCACTGGCTTGCAGCCCTTCAATTTTCTGTCCAGTTCTTGTCGACAGGGGTTTTTGGGTTGTTGATGCCTCACAACTTCTTTTGGCCCCCACTGACCCTGAGGCTTTGAACAGGAAGCCAAGTCTTGACAATTGTCAAACCTGTTCTTTTTAAAAAAGGCACACATCTCCAAAAACAAGGAAGAGGTGTCAAAAACTCTAGCAATCTCCATCTCTAAACTCAATTGTCTGCCCCTGCGCCACCCGTCTCGGCATCATGGCGGCCAAAGAGGGCAAGGCCACCACCACCACAGCAGAGGCCCAGTTCAGCCAGATCCTCGCCGATGCCAGCAAACTCTACTCGGAATCCTCAAAGGAGAAGCTCGCCGACTTCCTCAACCCGCCGCTCAGATCCGTCGACGACCTGCTGCGCCAGGTCGACAAGCAGAATGACAACTTTTCCAAGTTCCGCGAGAAGCGCCAGTCCATCTTCAGCGCCCTCGCCGCCTGCCTCTCCCCCGTCGAGGTCATCGGCGGCATCGTCTCGGGCGCCGCCCAGGACATGTTTGCGCCCGCAGAGGGCATCTACGGCGCTGTCGCGTACCTCATAAATGCTGCTCGCGATGTCTCGTCGGCATATGACTCTATTGTCGAGTTGTTTGAGCAGTTAAAGGTGAGCGATATGCGGTTGCCTGACCCCGCTTGAGGCTGTAACTAACCCCATAAAATAGGACTTTACATCACGACTGGACGTCTATGTCCAGCACCAAATGTCCGACGCTCTGCGGGGCAAGGTCATCAACATCCTCGCCACTCTGTTTGAGGTGTTTGTGCTCGCTGCGAAGGAAGTCAGTCGTGGCCGCGTAAAGTCGTACTTTAGAAACCTCTTTGGCAAAGGCAGTCCCGTCCAAGACTCGCTCGACAAGCTCAAGGCCCTCAACATTGGCGAGGAGAGGCAGGTCCTCGCCGACACGTACGGCGGCGTGAACCGGCTCAATGTCAAGACGGATCGTATGGAGGATGCCCTGAATCAGGTCAATCAGAATGTCCAGCAGATGCGCTCCGAGGCCCGCGAGCGAACCATTGCGGCGCACCAGGACAAACTCAAGGAGATCCTGGATCCTTCTCCGTTCCCCGAGGATTTCTTTACTTCATTCAACAAGTCGCGGGCGGAAAAGACTGGAGAGTGGATCATCAACGATCAAGCGCTCAAGTCGTGGGTGAAGAAAGAAACCCAGTTTCTCTGGATATCGGGTGCTGCTGGTGGGTTTCTCCCCTATTTACTATCTGAACACCGTCTAACAATCACCAGGAACCGGCAAATCCTACCTAACCACCAAACTAATCGCTTGGGGTACAGAAAACCTCCCCCACGTAGCCTACTTCTACTTCCGCGACAACAATCCCGAAACCCGCTCCGTCCTCCAGGCCCTCAGAGACCTAGCCTACCAGCTCAGCGAGAGCGACCCCTTTTACGCAAAGCAGCTCCTCAAGAGCCTACGCAGCATGGACGAGATCCGCACCATCCCCAGCGCTTTTAGGAAGTTGCTCGTTCAGCCTTTCCAGGAGGATCAGGTGGCAAAGGACATTTACATCTTCCTTGACGGTATTGATGAAGCTGACCAGGCTGATGTTGAGGAGTTACTTGAGCAATTGGGCTCGGATGATGAATCCGTCAAAAGACCCGATCACTGCACATTTCAGGTCGCTCTTATTGGGAGGAATTATATGCATGAGACGGTTACTTATGCACTTGACCCTAATAACAGAGGGAGCCAAGTCGTCACAACCCTCAACGTCACACCAGACCGCAACGCAGAGGATGTCCAGGTCTATATCGAAGAAAGCGTCTGGCGAGCCCGAAACCTCAGCCGTTCACCACCGGAGTTCAAAGAAAAAGTCATCGACGCCATGATCAAGCAAGCAGACGGTCTCTTTATCCTAGCCAAGTTCATGCTCGAGGACATAAGTCGGAAACGTCACCCTCAAAGCATCCTCCAGAGTCTTCAGTCCTACCCCAAGGAGATCAACGGCATGCTCGCAAGAACACTAAAGAACTTGTCCGAGACACTATACGAGGATGGCGCTCGTGATATCAATGAGATGCTCCAATGGGTCGCCTGCGCAGAGGAAGTTCTGAGTCTAGAGCAATTAGAAGCCGTCCTCATCATACGATTCGGCGATCCCCCGTTCCATCTCGAGGAGACGCTCCGTGGCCAATACGCCTGCTTCTTCGAGCTTGAGCGCGAAGACGGCTTGACGACCGACGATCTCATCAGAGAGCACGAGAAGCAGCAGCGCATCAAAAACGGCGACCTAGGCTCCGGCCGACGCTCAAGTTCAGCTGGTTCTGGCAGTCCCCGCAGCCAGAGCATCTTTGGCCGCTCGACAGGTACCCCCGATCTGAACCGCAACCTCTCCCCCGGCCGAAAGCACGCCAGCCCGACCAAAGCGCTCAGCCCATCTCGGAGTCCTGCCCGGGGCACCAGTCCCGCCACAGGCTCTGACCTCTTCGATCCCATGAGCGAGATGGAGTTTCGTTCTAATAAGTCCAACACGTTCGTCACATTCTTCCACTCCTCCGTAAAGAGATTCTTCAGCCAGGAGGACTCAGCCAAGCTAGGCGCCCAAGCCGACGGCCCCAACATCGGCTTCGACCCAGCCGTGGCAAGAATCCACATCCTCAAGACCTGTATCTCCATCTTTACCAACAAAGCCTGGTTCGAGAAGTTCAAGCTCGGAAAGGGCAGGGAAGCCATCAAGCAGTACGCCGCCTGGTACTGGCAGGAACATTTAGCAGTCCTCGACCCAGCCACCGTGCCAGAGTCGGACAAACGCGCACTGGGACCGCAGGTGTACAAGATGCTCACAGACGACAGCATCATCCTCGACTGGACCCTCATGTACGAAAAGAACGACGAAGGTCTCGACGTCCTCACGGATCCCAACATGAAGGGCCTCAAGAAGTGGATGAGCGACCCCCAAGTCCTCGAGTCCCTCCCCACAGAGGCTCGCGATTGGGCTAAAAAGGCCATCAACGAGTCCCCCGGTATCTTTAAACCCATCGGTGACCTCTATGCTAGAGCCTGGCTATCAGAAGAGTTCAAAAAGTACATCCCCACCCTCTTCTGCTTCAAGATCGTCCAGTCCATTGCTTTCATGCAGGAGGGCTACTCTTGGTCAGACTGCAACAGACACTGGATCGAGATCTCTGTCGACAAGCGTATCACAAAGGCTGCCGAGTGGGCAAAGATCCCCGAGTCCGCTCACTGGCACCGCCGCTGCGGAAGCACCTACCTCACAAACGACATGCACAGCAAGGCCCTGCTCCACTATGACAAGGCCCTCGCCCTCGATAACAACAGCGTCGAGACACGCGGCCGCATTGCGTATTGTCTCTCTCGCGATGGTCGCTTCAAGGAGGCTCTGGAGCAGACCCTCAAATGCGAGACCATCGAGGAGGAGAGCATCGCAAGTGGCAAGCTAGACGAGGAAGCTCTTAGGGCGAGCAAGTGGCGGTTGTACAAGGACCACATCCTCATTGCAAAGTGCTACGAAGAGCTCGAGAAACCTGACGAGGCGCTGCCGTACTACCTCAAAGCTATGAAGAGTGCCAAGGTCGTGGGTCTCGACTCAAAGCAAGCCAAGGAATACTTTGAGCCGGAATTAGGCTACTTGGAGCTATTGGGCACAGAGAACCGCCACGAAGAAGTCATCAAGTTCCTCCAGCAAATGTCCGACGTCGTCACCGATGCTGAGCACGACCGAACACAACTGGTAGACTTCCTCCTCGAGTTCCACAACAAACCTCTAGTGATAGACTGGATCCCCAAGGCGGCCAGCAAAGTCGGAGCTACAGAATTCCTCTTCAACAGGCTAGAGTTCACCATCGACGTAGCCACGCAGACCCGCGATCCCCTCAAGGCCCTCTACCTCCGCCTAGCCCTTGGAGCAACATACACCTACTGCCGCGACATCGACGATGCAATCGCCCTATTCGAGCGCATCACCCAACTCGGCTATCGCCCACGCGGCAACGTCCCCACGCGTCAAGCCTACGCCCTTGCCTTCCAGCGTCTCGCAACACTCTACAAGGAGAGGGTCCTCCACGCAGGCCTCAAGACGCCCGAGGCAGACGAGTGGCTCAAGGAGCTCAAGAGCGTAAAGGACCAGCAGAGCAAGCACCACAACCAGGACATGCCCATCAGCATGGTCGGCTCCGACGTAAATGTGGCAGCAATCTACCTCGCCCTCTTCAACCGCCTGCTTGGCCGCAAATCAGACGCTGACCGCGATTTATGCCGATTGATCAACGACAGTCTCGATATCCTATCGGATGACGACGTGCAGAATGATGAGTATGCGCTGGATAACCTCCTACGCCTCTTCATCGCCGCCGATGACATGGAAAACGCCCTCGCGCTGAGCCAGTCGATGCGCAAGATCGACCCCAAGGCACTAGCCTCGACACCCGCAGACTCACCCGTCCTCCAGCGCGTCGAGCCCAAGCTCCCAGAGATCCAGACCCTGCAGCAGAGCTGCGCCCAATGCCTCGATCTCATCCCGCCATCGGATGAGTACTTCATCTGCCAATATTGCATGGAGTGCTACGACACCAAGTGCATGAAGGTGATCAAGGGCGAGGGCAACAAGACGATCGACCATCGGTCCGATCTGATCTGCCGGAGCGATCACCAGTGGCTCTCTGTGCCGCCGCTGCAGAGGGTGCTGCATCGAGGAGAGATCTTGCTAGTCAACGGCAAGGTTGCAAGCTTCAACGAGTGGAAGGCTGGATTGGAACAGAAGTGGCCGCGCGGGAACAGGCGCTAGGACTGGAATATAGGGGAAATGACACTTGGATATCTGGAATGTAAATGAAGTACGCAAGCATCAGTGGAGTTGGGTTGGCATTCTTGCATTGGGAGTATAACTCAGGAATAACAACAACGATGCTCAGACTTTTACCTAACTATAGACTAACAACTGTTTCATCAATCATAAATACCCTCCTCACGCTGGATGCGCTCAGCTTCCTGCAAGCAAGACGAAGGGTTAAACATAGAACCATAGGTTGAAGGCCTTAAGATAGTCCTTGCAGTTTCTAAATAGGCCTGTTTAAACGCCTCGTGCAAGTCTTGCTCTTTGTAGCGAGGGATGAAAGGCTGCTTGTTGTTGGGAACTAACGCCCGCCCAAACACTTCGTACACATTCGAGGGCGGCTGACTGAGGTCCAGCATCTGACAATGGTCAAAGTCAAAGACAAAGAGCCGTACAAACTAGGATCGTTTCTGATTGCCCCATTCTGCCGAGATGCCCAATGTAAAGTTGACATCACGGCCACAGATCCCAGCTCCCCACTGCAGAACAGCATAGGCAGTTCCCATGGCCTTGGCTAACCCGACCGTGTCTAGCTGAAGATGTTCCATGGCCAATAGAGGTAAGGGAAAGTCTCGTGTAGAAAAAGTCGCTGGCGGTTGTTCGAAACTCCGCCTGCCAAGGTAGGGACGGACGAGACAAGCTCCGTTGTTGGGTTGGCCCAGTATCTTTGCTATGCTAGGCCTCTCTGGCGGAGGGTAGAAGAGGGAGACAAGGGCTCTCTTGATCGATATCGGAAAGGATCGTATCAGCTCTATTCTGAGGTAGTCTGTCGGAAAGCGATACTGGCAGGGCAACTTTTCTAAGTTTTTCGACCAGTATGTGGAGGGCTCGTTATCGTTGCTTGTGTAGTAACCGTAGACCTTTGGTACTCGAATACCATCTGGAATCAGGTGCTTCCAGGTCTGGAACGCCTCCATGGCCTTGGTGTACTTGGTGTGGTGCTGCGCGGGCCTCGGTGACAAGTCCGGGTCGACTTTTCTCAAAACCGTGCGTCTGTCAGTTTCTTTGAATGCGTGGCCAAAGGAAAAGGTGCCCATTAATTTGAACCCTTTTACCGATGGACATGATTCCTCGTCGTTCTCACGAGGTGCTTTGTTCTTCCTGCCCGTGGGGGCCTCCTGAAGGTCTATCGAGACACCGAGATTGAGTATCTTTGAGAGGAGTTCGCGAGCCTCAAGCTTGTCAAGGTCTGAGAGACTGTACGTGAGTGATGTGGCCATGATTGAGATGGGATAATGATTAAGATGATGACTATCGTTGCCTTGGGTTGATTGACGAGAGACGTTGAGGTAGACGGAGGTCTTGAGAAGTTGGAATGCATCTTACCCAGCGTAAGGTGCTAGGCAGGTACGGATGAGGTTTCCCTCCGTATGAGCCTTCCTAGGTAGGTGCCTGCTTTAGGATCAACACAAAAATGGAAGAGTACCTAGGTAAGTAGTCATCGTCAAACAACACGGGAATATTAGGAAATCCTTAGGCCATAGAAAAGCTAAATTTAGTCTTGTTTATAAAAGATTAATATTACTTGAGCTAAGACTTTAGCTTCTTTTATTATAGTATCCTCTGAATACCAGCCTAATAGTAGTCATTTGATAGAATGAATGATGGTTGTGTTGAGATGAGTCCTTTGTTTTCGACATGTGCCTAAAGGTTTCAGGTCCGGCAGCCCTCGAAGCAAAGTATCCACAGACCAAGTTATCAATCAGAGTAAAAACTCACATAAGAACAGGCGCACATGTATCTTCAGGCAAGTCTATGCTATCGTACAATCCATCTGGCATCCGCCCTCAGAGACAACCCGCAATCACCGCATCATTCGTACGTCTCACCATCATCCAAACCGCTTCGACACATCACTCTCATACAATTTCATGACCCTCTCAGCTCTACCTTTTGCACTTCTAGAGCTCTCTCTCTCTCCTCGCTCAAGGTACGCCGCCTTGAAGATCCCAAAAAGTCTTGGGGATTGGGGACTCGGAATGAACCGCTGCGTCTCCCCAGTGAGCATTCCACGTCTGAGAATGTTGCAGATATCGTCGTCATGATCGTTTGCAATGCATGGAGCGCACTTTCCAAAACCCAAGAGATATAGGTCAATCGTTTTATGGCTCCCTTCGTTGGTCTGGGAGGTACCCATGGCAAACTGTACACCTCCACCGCTGAGTTCAGAGCGATAATGGAGGAGAGCGAAGGCTTCGCCAATAGCTCGGGCAAAGTCATCGACCCTCATCCCAAGACTCTCCATGTCTCTGACGGATAGGTCGAAGTTACGGAGAGAAAACTCATGCGCGGAGCGAGAAATGTTGACGATTCCCAGACATGGCCGGACCAAACAGTGTCTGTTCTCAGCCCGATTGGCAATCTCTTTAACCACAACCGGATCCATGAGGCTGTTTGAGCTATGAGGGTGAAAGAGGCAAACCAAGGCGCGTCGGACGGTTTCGGGCATAGGTAGGATCAAGTTCATCTTGAATGCTGGTGTGTCGGTGTGGTCCTGCGGTGGCAATCTGTCCATGCATCTATGCCAGAATCCTTTCCAATCCGCAATCGTCCAGGCTCCCTGCGGCACCTTGACAGGGATTCCGCCTGTTGGCGCATGGTTTTTAAAATCTTCAGCGGCTTCCTGTGCCATTACTGCCTCACAATTCATGTCGTAGGCCATTTGCTCCTCGGGCAGATTAGAGTAGTTTGGGTGCATCTTTTTGATGGCGATCCAGCCCTTTGCTTTGTAGACAGTGGCAGAATCGCTCTTGGCAATCTCGACAAGTTGGTCGCGGTCTTCCGCAGTCAAGGTGCTCTCCTCTGTGAAGGTGGCACCTGGGTTCAGCATCCTGGATAGGACTTCAGTTGGAGAAGCCTTGTCAAGCTCAGACAGAGAGAGGTCCTCAAGCTCGGCTGTCAGCCGGAGCAAATCTCTCTGCGAATTGTTGGCCATGGTTTTTGGTGTGTTTCTTGATGGGAGACCCAATGCTGGAGATTGCGCTAAGGTGAGGTCAGAGTTGGGAATGGGAGAGACGACGATGGGATATTCGTTACTACTTATACTTGGGGGAAAACGTGTAGCTAGACAATGACATTCTATGAATGCACGTATATTTCTTTCAAACGCGATCAAACTGCAATATTTCAATGTTGCTTGAAGCAGATGACCTCCCCTCAAAGGAGCCCAGACAAGGTCACAAGCGGAGGAGGATGGATCATCGAAAGGCCGTATCCATTTAAGGCACAAATATACAAAGCGTTCTTGAAACCCGCATAGAAGACTGCAGAGTTTTGGGAGATTTTTACGCAAAGGAACAAGAACACTGTATGCTTGCATAGAGCCTGGAACCGTCTGTCACTTGCACGATGAGGCTCACTTACAAAGGGTGCCCCATGCGACTGAGACAAAACACAGCTTCCAACTAGCAAAGACAAAAGTGCTTCTAAGTTTCCATGGAAGACATCAAGTGAGAAGACACATCAAAAGCAAGATTGACTAGAAAGTCTTGGAAACATGCATCAAGATGTTTGTTATCAGTCTACATGAAAGAGACAAAGAGGGGCTGCGCAACGTATTGAATCATCCAGAGACGGATTAGCAAAAATGAGGCGGCAGGTAACGAGCCGAGCTATCATTTTCTTCATTTGATTCAGTCACAGGAGCATCCATCCTGAACAGCAATGTTATTGAGATGCGCAGAGTTCCACTTGTGTAGCGATGGCAGGCTGATTGAAGTCGGTTGCTACACTCACGGGTATGATGCTTCCTGTTATGCAAACTACTGCATTTTTTTTCTACCGATTGCATGTAATTTATCAAACCCCAAGCATGAGAGGACATGTAAGCTGCCTAGTTAAGGTAATCATTCTTGGGTAAGAATCAGATGCAACCTGATGAGTAGATGGCCAGCTGTCGTCAACAAGTTGAGCCGCGAAAGCCCGAGGTTACGGAACGGCCCCTGGGAGTGCCCCTGCATTACGCCCAACACGCGCTGCAACTCAGTGGCTGACTGACCAGCTCAACGGCTATCAAGCCCCCAGCGACATCGGCGCCCAGACCACACCGTGAAGCTGTAAAGTGACGAAATCCATTCAACCTTCTTCCCCCACGTTTTCCCCGAAAAAAAGTTCCCCGTACAACCTCGTCACCGGGCCTTGCAATTCACCATGGCGTCCACCTCGCAAGAAGCAGACAAGAAGAAGAAGCCCAGCGCTCTGCGATCCGTAATCGCCGGATCCACAGCCGGTGCTATCGAGATTGGTATGTCCCCATTGCTCTCAGACTCTTGAGCTCTGCGACTGACACCACGTGCTAGCCATCACCTATCCCGCCGAATGTACGTCCCCGTAGCCGAAACCAACCTTTTGCCGAACCGGTCGACCTTCGAGAGACACGAAGAGAGCCGAGGGACGGGGAATAAGGGACTGACTGGAGCGTCTAGTTGCAAAGACCCGGTCACAGTTGAACCGACGGTTAGCGGAGGGGCAGAAGCTCCCGTGGCCGCCGTTTGGAAAGCAGTGGTATGCCGGATGCACCACTCTGATTATCGGAAATTCGGCCAAGGCTGGAATTCGTACGTGCTTTGTTTGAATGTATCGCGTGAGGATGGGCTGGCTGACTGGGCGCAGGATTCGTGGCGTTTGATCAGTACAAGGCCCTGCTTGCCGATGAGAATGGCAAGCTATCAGGACCTCGAACTGTCCTTGCGGGCTTTGGTGCTGGTGTGACAGAGTCATTGTTGGCTGTCACGCCGACAGAGAGCATCAAGACCACTCTGTAAGTCGACTCATATATCTCCAGAGGCTCGCTTTCCACCGGAGCCAGAACTCATCATGCGACAGAATCGATGACCGCAAGTCTGCGAAGCCCCGACTACGCGGCTTCCTCCACGCTGTCCCCATCATCGCCCGTGAGCGCGGAATCCGAGGTTTCTTCCAAGGCTTCGTCCCCACGACAGCCCGTCAAGCAGCCAACAGCGCAACCCGCTTCGGCGCCTACACTTCCCTCAAGCAGCTCGCCGAGTCGTACACGGCGCCCGGTGAGAAGCTCGGTGCGGTAGGCACCTTTGCGATGGGCGGCCTCGCAGGATTCATCACAGTCTACGTCACGCAGCCGCTCGACACCATCAAGACGCGCATGCAGAGCATCGAGGCGAAAAGGACGTACGGTAACTCGTTCAAGTGTGCAACCACCATCTTCAAGCAGGAGGGTATCTTGACCTTTTGGAGTGGTGCGCTGCCGCGGTTGGCGAGGTTGATCCTGTCTGGAGGAATTGTGTTTACCATGTATGAGAAGTCGATTGAGATGATGGACAAGCTTGATCCGGAATCGAAGTATCTCTAAGGGATATGGGGTGAAAAGCTGTAAAGGGACGGAGTTGAGAGGTTGCACTACACTTACGACGTGCATTAGAATTTTCGATATATCGGTCCAACAAAAGAAACGATTACAATTATGTCGGATCTCTTGGAGCAAGCTATTGCATGGTGACCTATCCCACCTGGTTGACAGGGGTTCCGAGTCATTGTGAGCGTACACCCGGCCTCAAATACACAATTGACTCCTGTCTGGCATTCATGATAAAGTTGATCTTGTAGATGAGGGGCCAATGTCCAAAGTTGTAAGGTAGTAAGTAAACCATACACCCGGCAAGGAATTAGAAACTAGCCATTGATCGCGAGTCGGGCAGTTGGTAGTCGTTTTTGATACAGATAATATACAATTACACATATAACCAGATGCAGCCAATGTCATATCATGGGTATCCTTTGCGCGCCGGCAAACCATGCTCATTTTTTGTTGTAATCGTTCCTCGTGTGTCGTGCCTCTCCCTCTACTGGAACCGAATCATACCAGACAGCCTCTTGCCCAATCTCTCCAGCCATGATCGGTTCGGTGCCTCGTCGATCTCCCTCACCAAGTCCTGGAAGTATGTAGGTTGGCTCTTTGGCTCGAGCAATCGTCCCTTCAGCTTGAACTGCCGCATTTGTTAGCATGTGACTTCATCCATTAACCCGTCCATATCCATTTGACATACCCGATCGTTGTACCGGTCTTGGGCCAAAAATTGCAACGCCCTCGCCTTCAGCAACTCCTCGGGTTCCATTGAGGGCTTGTAGTTCTGGTATCGCTCGGCCACAGCCTTGCCAAGGACATCCTGGAGCTGGTGGTCTGGTCGGAGGGCCTGCTTGGGCCAGCGGGCAAACACGTCAGTGTAGATCTTGTGCTGTAAAGACAAAGAGTTAGCAAAAAGTCCCTCCATAGTATCATTGCAGTTTTCACTTACTGATAATGAGCGCGACATTGTGAATTGAGGCCGAGTGTCTTGTCAGAGCCGGGCTGCACTGCTGGTGAACTCTACGACGTCAACCATTGAAGAAATTCCCAAAGACAGTGTTCTCTATACAGTTTCCGTCAGAATCCTTACTGTCCTACAATGGCATCTGATTGGGTCATGTGGCGTCTGCCTTAGGCCGCCACGAGACCCTGCAATCGATTGCCTCAGCCTTGAGGAAAGCCCGTGATGGGACAAGGCCTGTGGAGGTGGAGCCTAGGTACCTCCTGCCGAACTCAGCCCACCTCCCGAACCACACTCAGACGCCTTTCAGGAACATTGTCCGCGGCTTTGGATGGCTGATCAAGGAAAGGGTGGTTGACTCCTTTTGTGTTTTGAGTTCTGCCCCCTCTTGCGCAAGCTATCGGTTGATTTATCGTTCATTCTGTGCCCCTGGAACGATTACGAGGCGAAACAAGCCAGAGACACATCCAAGCCGGGAGTCGTCATCCAGTGCGATTAGTGAGACATGTACACAGTGCGTCGGCGGCTTTTGGTGTGTCTCGGCCCAGCCCATTCGCCGCGGTGGCCCCCTTATTAATCAATGAGCACCTGCATGCGGACTTGTCGGGCGGGCCCCCTAAGTCCCTCCGCACTGTCCCGATACCGCCCGCGCCGGCCAACAACCGCCGCATATTGACTAATGGAAGGCAGGCACCTCCACCCCCCGAACTCTTTCTCCTCGCCTCGTAACTGCAGACGCAACACAACGCAGCCAAACCCTTCCACGTCGTTCCCTTGAAATCTTGTCTCCTTTTCGCACTGCCTCTTGCGCCCATTAGATTGCAGCCTCTCCTTGTCTTTTTTCTTGTTCCAATTTTTTCCATACTTTTTACTCAAACGTTGATACTCTCGCGAGTTTTCGACGTCGCGTGCACAACTCCCATTTGTTAGTGCGAGCGGACCCGGGAGGCAGCCCGACACCGACCACACGATAGCCATCATGTCGGGACGATACGAACGAGTAAGTCGCACTGAGGAGGTTTCTAGCGAGGGAATGCGTCTTGGGAGATCGCTAACATGCTGCCAGGTCAACGCTCACGACGAGGACGACGTCGACAGCCCTATCGACGCCCGCCGTAATCTCGCTCATCCTGTCCCAAACTCGCCACCTCCATCCTTCCACTCCCGAGCCTCCTCTCCCTCGAGGCAACGCCAGGTCGATCCCGCCCTCGCCGATGCCTTTGACGATGATGATGATAGCGACGACGAACCTGATGATCGGAGAAGGCTGATGCGACACAACTCGACACCACCGTCCTCATCATCCGAAAATGTCAGCACGATACAACCACCCGCTCAGCCTCCGGTATATCCGACACCAGCACCATCCGGTTCAAGGTCAACGAGAATTGTAGGCGGAGGCTCTGGATCGGATGGTGTTTTTGCCAATCTGTCGGCGCGTCCGGAGCGCGGCGGTGGCGACCCTGAGAAGGACGAACAACCACCGGTATGTGATGCAGAGAATAGACTTTTTGTGTTCAAGCGCTAACCGCCGCAGTCTTACGAACAAGCTGCCGCCGATGCCGCTCCACCATACTGGGAGACGACGATTCTCGCTCCCGGTATGGGCGGTCCCGATGAGGTGTACATTGATGGTATGCCTGTTGGATCCTTCTTCTCGTTTATCTGGAACGGCATGATCTCGACGTCGTTCCAGCTTGTCGGTTTCCTCCTCACCTACCTCCTCCACTCGACCCACGCTGCCAAGAACGGTTCTCGCGCCGGTCTCGGCATTACTCTTATCCAATACGGCTTTTACATGAAGGGCGTCTCCGAAGACGAGCCCCCGGCTATGAACGGCCCCGACGGCTACGCTGCACCACCAAACCCCAACTCGCACGACTTTAAGCAGAGCGACGTGACGGACGAGGACTTGGGCAGCATCAGCGGGGGCGAATGGCTCGGATATGTGCTTATGGTCGTCGGCTGGTTCCTTCTTATCAAGAGCGTCGCCGAATTCCTGCGAGCACGTCGACACGAGCAGCTCGTACTGCAGAGCCCGGACCGCGGTCTGGGCGTTCCCATTATTGCAGAGGGCGAGTCAAACGAGCGGGTAGTCTAAGCGATTGTCTTTGAAGGCACGGAGTTACTGTACAACAATACCATCATGCAAGCGCAGTCGTTGAGAAACGCGGCGTTGTTTTCCTTGGCGTTTTCTAGGTTGGATGGGAAGGATATCTGGGTTCCTACTACAAGCTCATTGTTTGTCGCGTCGCACGCAGTCTCATACGTCTACCAAAACACATATATGAAGTTAGAGTTTTGTTCTCTTTTGTGATTATCTAGATGTAAACCGGTACCCATGTGGAGTCGATCATTCCGATCGTCAATTTCTCAAAGTATAAATACCAATGGCACCATGGGTAAAGATAATGCAAGCAATAACAGACCATGGATCATCAAATCTCCCCTGTCGTTGACCCTCCTAGTGGCACTCATGAGTTTTGTGGGGTTCCCGTCCGCCACGGACTTCGCCCGCTGATCCCCAGATCCGGCCCCGCACAAGCTCCCGAAGTCTAACGTCAACTCGTTATCATCACTCGACGATCACTTGCTTTTGATCCTACAACAGCAGCTGTTTTGCCTCTGGTTCATGCTGATTGCCTATTTTCGTTTTATTTTCATCAACAATATTACAACCTCTCCCTTGTCGATTCCTTGAGTCCAACTACCTGATCCTCTTTCCTGAGTTGTCTCCCCCACCTTGCCGCAAACCATCTACCGGACACAGCTTACCAACCTACACTCGAGCTCCCCTCATCACCCTGGCTTCAAAAAGCAGACTGTTTCGACTTTCATCTCTACTTCCAAGCTTCCGCGCTCCGAAGCAAGCGTTCCATCTGCCCAGGCGACACGCACACTCCCTCCGCCAGCGCTTCAACATCAACATGGCTTGGAGATGCGGCGGTGTTAGCAATACAGAGCTTATTGAGAACATGTGGAGGAATGGGCTCATCTCCGATGCCCGTGTCAAAGAGGCCTTCCTAAAGGTGCCGATCCGAGTATCTAGTATCACTCGTACATCTGCTAACTTGTCCAGGTTGACCGTGCCCACTACGCTCCCTCTTCGCCGTACGAAGACTCTCCCCAGCCCATCGGCCACTCGGCAACCATCTCAGCTCCTCATATGCATGCTTCCGCCATCGAGCATGTTCTCTCCTACCTCGTCCCCTCTGAAACCTCCCCCGCCCCGCGCGTGCTCGATATTGGCTCCGGCTCGGGGTACCTCACGCATATCATGGCCGAGCTGGTCGGGGACAAGGGCCTCGTCGTGGGATTGGAGCATATCAAAGAACTAGCAGAGTTGGGCGAGAGAAATATGGCCAAGAGTGCCGAGGGCAAGGAGTTTCTGAAGAACGGCAGGGTGATATTCAGACTCGGAGATGGTAGGAAGGGATGGGTCGAAGCGCCGAGGGAGGGCGAGCAGAACAAGGGTACAGGATGGGATGTCATTCACGTCGGAGCTTCAGCAACAGAGATGCATCACGAGCTGCTGGATCAGCTCAAAGCTCCTGGGTGGTGAGTTGTTTACTTCTGGGGGGGAAGACGAGAGGCTAACGAGGCTACAGCATGTTTATCCCTGTGGATGACGACCATCTCGGATATAGCCAGCACGTCTGGCGAATTGAGAAGGATGAGTATGGTGAGATTACAAAGCAGAAGCTGTTTGGGGTTCGATATGTTCCGTTGACCGAGGCACCAAAATAATCGACTAAGGCCGGATGGGAAGTAGGAGAAAAGCACAAGTTGGCGGCACATGTACGATACCCTTTATCCATTCATGATTCCTAATAGCTGTCCTTTACTTCAAAACTGCGGTTCACAACAAACGCTTCGTCATTCAGGTCACGTTGGAGTTTGGCTGATGTTGGTATGTATGGATTCCGGTCTTCTATGAATAAACTACCTTAAACTCCTCAAATATGATCCCTAAACATCCGTTCATAAAGTCATGTGCACATCGTTACATTCCAAACCCCAAATATCCACCGTCTTTCCCTTCTATGCATGCTTATCCAGCCCAATTGCCTCACAGCAAGCTCAGGCCAAAGATGACAGCCACAATGGCTGAAAGAATGCCCGAACTGTACAACCTCGGGCTCTCGCTGACAAGGGAGGGTGCTTCGCCTGAAGCAGCACCGCCCTCTCGGCCATCTGCATTGGAGGAGCCAGAGGAGTCACTCTGTTCAAAGCTTCCGGTGTCAGAAGAATCACCCTGTTCATCAGAGCTTCCAGAGTCATCACTACTAGCACCTCCAGTCTGGTCATCAGCACTTTCGTCTTGGGAACCGCCAGCACTGGCTCGACTACCCTCGCTGTCAGGGAGAGGAGTAGTATATCCTTCGACGGGGGAGGCATTGTAGGTTGAGTTGTTCGCGGGAGCTGGGGCCGCAGCCTGATAAGCCGGGGCCGGAGCCGGGACAGGGGCCGCAGGCGCACATCCTTCAGGAGGACAAGGGTCCTGAACAGCGGCGGCTTGCTGGGCCTCAGGTGTCGGGTATACAGTTTGAGTAAGGTCATGAGTGGTGCAAGGGACAACTGGCGGGACAGTCTGAGCAGGGGGTTCAGATGAAGTAGTTCGCGCCCCGGGGAATCGATACAGCTTAAACGTGTCATGCACTCCTCCGCATTGCCCGTCGGGATCATCGCGAGGTGCACAGAGGTTCGAGCACTGAGATTCTTCGATTTGCGCGAAAGCAATGGGGGTGTTGTCGTTAAGATCGTCGGCGTAGCACCCTGCCCAGTCACCGGCAGCATCTCCCCCGATGGCGACAAGGCTAGACGCTCCATACCATTGTGAGAGGCATTCTTCAGTGGTGAAGGCAAAGTCGAAGAGAATGTTGTTGGGAAAGGCGTCTGGCGTTGTTACGATGCAGCCGACATATTCAACGTCGAAAGGCAGGTCGATATTCGAATTGGAGGACGCTGTTGGGGCCGTGGTCTGGGAGACGGCGGTTGTGAGAGCCAGGAGGCTTGTGAGGAGGGTGGTTTGAGACATGGTAATGCTCAGTATGGGTAAAAAGGACTTTTGGTTTCGAGTTGGTTTGATGAGACTGGGTAGTGCAAGCAGCTTTGTCTTGTGAGTCGAATTGATTGTTGATGATAGCTTCTCTCAACTCAGCATCAATCAACGTTATATACCTTTAATCCCATGTCCAGCCTCTTCGTCATCCCTTCTCAGCAATGGAAGCTGTCCCACGGCCAACCTCGATCTTTCAATATTGTGGAAACATCCCGTCACTCGTCGCAGACAATGCGCCACAATCTTCGTTCCAAAGGGCGGCAGACTAGGGTGGTGCTTGCTGGGGAATATGTCTAAGACAGCAACGCAGGGCACCTCAGCAACAACTAACCCTGGGCCGGAATGCTAGAGACTTTTGTATCAGGCTGGGATGCGAGGAGAGGAAAAATACGCAATTGGATTCACAAGGAGGCATGTATTGGTGATGGCTGGGCTATGGGCCGATGGTCCGATGGTAGAAGTACCAGATTTATTTCATTCTTGACAAAGGTCGTCAGGTATTCCAGCCTTGCAAAGAGTCAATTTACAGTCGCTCCTCATAAACGTAGATAAAAGTTAATAACTAGAATATAATTCTCTTTCCGGCCAACCTCTCCAACCGCCTCAACATCAACTTACCCATTCCTTCTGCACCCATCAATGGCACGTCGGCTTATTGGTGGCATACACGTACTCAGTCCCGGTACATCCACCCGGACACTTTCCATTACAAGCATAGCTAGTAGTAACGGTAGCCGGCTTCTTGGGGCATCCGCACTGCGAGCTGATGGTCGAGATGGCCATGCACATGGGCACCATGCAAGTCGAGCAGCGCCCCTGCACAGAAGTAACCGTCGGGCACGGCTTCTTGGTGATTGTGGGCTGTCCGTATGTGGTCGCGTAGACGTACGATGTGCTCGCGCAGCCAGCAGGGCACTTCTTGTCTTTGCAGGGGTACGAGGTGGTCGTGGTGGCCACCTTGGGTGGACACGAGCGTGGGTTGGAGATGGTCGAGATTGCGAGACATTCCTTGACGATGCAGGTCGAGCAGACGGTAGCAGTGGAGGTGACGGTGGGACAAGGAGTTGGTTTCTTTGCCAGCGAGAGGGGGGTTCTGCCACTTGTTAGTTGGTGTTTGAGCCGCAGTGTAAGAGTGTCTCACAGAGCGAGCAGCGCCGCGAAGAGAGGGAGTGACCACATGATGCAAGCAGAGTGATGAGACAACTGTCGATATAGTATATTACAGAAACAGAGTTTACAGATCCAGATGATCGGCTCATCGGGGGAGGGCATGAGCAGACTATATACCCGTCCGTCCCAATCTCCCGTACAACAAGGTACCAGTGTCATCCACGAGTAATCATACCGACTTCCGGGGGCGGTGGCCAAGGCCCCAGAACCCCGCAAGCATAAACAATAAACAAGATGAAGAAGGATTCGATCGCCACGTTGACGGTGGCTTGCAGCGGCCCAGAATGCGTCCTGCTGGGGTATTTGATATGAGGTCGGCCAAGAAAAAGAGCTGAGAAAGAAGGCGGGCGATCACTCATGCCGGCAGCTGACCGGCATCAAAGTGCAACTCTACAATTTTAGAAACTTTCTAGCTCTGGGAAGAGCGGATAGTCACATCACAAAAGGTTACGGTGACACATGGGTTTTGTGTGGGCTAATTGATGACCCGGTGATCCGCGCAGGGTTGCCCTGAAGATCTTCTCACGCAGCCGGATCGGGCTGGAGTGAATACGAGAGTGATGATGCAAGGTGCAGCAGACAAAAAAGCATTTTTCTGGGGTGACAATCAATGCACAGACGATCCAGACCTGGGGTTTGCGGTACTGGCGGGACGGGGGAAAAATGCTTGTCACCCGCATATGGGTCATTAAGTTGCTGACACTCGGCAAGTCTCCTTGGACTTGGAGTCTTTTCGTATAGTTGCTTGGCATATCTTTTTGGAATGAGTCTGACGTTTTTGCTTTATTAGACGTGGTGGCTTTCCCGTCTGTGGCATCAACCTCGTTAGACTATTGTGGCTGGACGCATCACCGTTCCAGTTACACCACCACGCGGATATTCTCAACACCAGGCAAACAGACACACGATGCCATCGCTATACGACATCAGCAGTTCGATATGGGTCACAAAACTCGTTCACGGTGGAGAAGAGAGTGTTGTTGGTTCTGAATGGATCCCTGTTAGGCTACAGCTGTCAGCAGAATACGAGATGGCCTCATGGCTTAGACGGGATATATAAGACCACCTCAGACCCGCGTTCACTCTATAGAAACAAATCGCAGCAACACCAAAGACACGGACAATGGATCGCTACAACGAGCACAAAGAGGAGATCCGGGGCAGGCCGCGGGACCGAGCTGGTTACTGCCCGCTCTACCCCGAGAGGGAGAGTCCCCGGCCACATCCCTTTCGCTGCGCCGGTCGCGCAGACTTTTACGGGCGTATAGAAGACGACTTCGATCTTCAGGTCTACGACATGGACAAGACCAAGGTAATCATGATACCTTCGTGCTACGAGGGCGAGTTTTGCAGGGTTGCTGATACCTTTTGGTACGAGAGCCCTTGTGCCGAGCGCTGTGTCAAGACTTGCTTTGCATACGAGTATATAGGAGAGCACCATCCTAGACTTGCTCGGTAGGTATACTCATATTACTAGTCATTTGTCATTGATGTACTAATCCAGGCGAATAGCTACGCTGGTCGTGAACCCTGGACGGCTCTACCTCTCCTAGAACGGCCATCAGGTCCTCCCCTCTGCAATTTCCTCGGGGAGCATGATGATGCCGTCTACTTCGAGCACGGAGACACAGAGGTCTGTCGCCCCCGTCCCGAGTATCTACCTCTGATGTATCAATGGGCCCTACAAGCCCTCTCAGCCATATCCTTCTCGCACTCCCGCGGCATCACCGTCGGCTACTTCGAGATGGGCAATTTCTGGCTCTCATCAGACCTGTCCCTCTCCTTTATCGGCTTCGTATCAGCTTCGTTCAATAACGGCAAAGAGCAATACGAGAATGACATCCAGGGCCGTCCACCTCTCAATCCATTCCATGGCCTTGAAGAGGATATCTCGGGTAATTTTCAGACGACCGTCGCTACGGATCTGTTTGTGTATGCGACGTTTTTGCACCTCCTGCTGACAGGGGGGTGGCCGGAGGGTGATGGAGGGGACGCAGAGGAGATGATCGAGAATCGTCAGTGGCCACGGCTGGAGAAGCAGTACTTTGGCGAGATCCTAGTCAAGTGTTGGGAGTTTCAATACAAGGATGCTCAAGAGGTCAAGGCTGATATCGTACATGTCCTACGGAGTGAAGGCTGGGAGGTTGAAGGTGAAGACACTCTCAAGGGCTTTGATGCCAGCACACTGCCTGAGCGCCACTTTCGAGCCTAAACATACATTAGATAGTCTATCCCTTTAGATATACGGAGGCAGGGCCAGAAAGTTCTGTCCAGAAGTAACATGTATCACATGACTAGATTTAGGTAGGTACTTTGAAATACTTGGTAGGCTTTAACTATAGCTTGCTCATGGGTACCTAAGCGCTAGATCTTAGCCCCCTAAAGTTATAGTGGCTTTAGTAGTAAGATAGGATGATCTGTAGATGTACTCTCTCTCAATGTGGGACAGAACTTTCTGGCCCTGCCTCCGTATTCTATCCCTCTATATCTAGTTTTTATTCTACTTCTTCTCCTGCTTCTCCTTCTTCCACTGATCCACAACCTCCTGAACAACCTTGTCGAGATCCTCATCCTCAAGACCAAGCTCCTTCATCGCAAACGCATCCTTCTTGGTCCAGTCGGCATCCAGCGTGCCCAGCACAAACACAATCTCCTCCATAGCGTGCTTGCTAAACTCGAGCGCAAGCTTGTTCGACTCGCGCTCCAGGAATGCCTTGGAGTCGACGTGCTGCTTCGTCCACGTCGCACCAGTAGCCTTCTCCAGCGAAGCCAGGACCTCGAGCTGCGTCTTGCAGAAGCTGTGTACGTAGAGAAGTCGGTTCTTTGTCGTATCGGGTCGCTTGAGCACAGCGACGAGGGCCTCACCGACGCGGCGGAGTGTAGCTGCTGAGGCGGGAATGTCACCCTTGTCGAGGATGACGGCGCTATTGGTCTCGAGATCAAAGTGCAACAGCCCATCCCGGATGCCAAAGTCAAAGAAATGCCCACACACAAGCGACGTCCACGAAAAGCCCGAGTTCTCCTTTGCAAGCTCAACGCACTTTTCCCTCACAAGGTCCTTGTCACGGTACAGCTTAAGCAGCCTCTTGGCCTCATCGCTCTGCGCATCACAGCTGCCGAAATCCGCGGGGATGAAGCGCTTCACGCCGGCCTTGACGGACGCCTCGGCGAGGCGCAGGTGCTGCGATACGTCCTTGAGGGGGAACGAGGCGATGACCACGTCCTGGCCTTCTAGGGCGGGCACGAGACCCTCGACAGACATGTCATCGGAGATGGTGATGATGTTGATGGATGAGGCGTGCGCGGGTGTGGATGTGGAGGATGCACGCTTGGCAACAGTGATGTCGAAGGATTTGGAGGCGACGAGACCGTCGAGGAGGACGGTGCCGAGGTTGCCATTTGCGCCAACGAGGCAGACTTTCTTGAGGGACATTTCGACTGTGTTTGGAGGGTATAATGAAGCTTCACGGTTCACATTTACATGGAGGGGTCAAGCTGTTAAAGGTGGTGGTGATGCAATGCGACTTCGGCGGGGTAAATTCATCAATTCAGCTCGCCGATTGCGGGGCACTCTCGCCGCTCGACTCACTTCAAAGCATTCTAAACACTCGTTGCCAATGAATTATCGCGCCCTACAAGTCAATCCAAGCTCAAGTTGTGCCATTAGTCGGGACTGTCCTCCGACACGGCCAAATCGGGACTCTATTCCGACTTAGAGCTGTAGTGGAGCTCGCCGTCAACTTCCGACCTTATAAGTCCAAGAAACAGGAATGCCACCGCGAAAGGAGCAAGACTCTATTTAAACCTCTTATCCTCCCGCCCTTCGGCCCCGGATCGTAAAGGCGAGAGACCCGGCTCCGGGGGTTAGACGCCAGCCGAGCATTTTATCTCCGGCGCGGGAGATCCACCGGTACCCTTAATGCACCGACTCCGAACTTTCGTCCGGCGCTTCGTCCGCCGGGCTAGTTATCCATGACGACTTGGCGACTAGCACAAGGGTTGGTGAGCCAATGAGACAAGCCTATGCTTTCAGCGGCTTTCAGCCAAGCGTTCTTCTAAAAGAACAGCCATGTCGATTGGTGCGTTATCTGCATTGTATTTGAAACCTCGCGTTGACGAGCTTGCATTATTTCCTTAAATCCGTAGATCCTAGAGTATCGTGAGTTTCCTCGCTTCTTTCGCGACTTCACGATGTCGAGGAAGGTTTGTCTCATCGTAATAGGCAACTGCGAGGGCTGCGCTTGAAGTCATGATGAATCACTGTCGCAGACACTGGCATGTATTTAAAACAGCAAGCTCTTCTCCTCAGAATGAATAAAATCTCAACAATCACTCACTCTGACTTCATCACAACTGCAATCTTCACCAACTTGACGTAAATTCATCAACATGGCCGACAACAAGGAACTCGTCCTCATTACCGGTGCCAACAAGGGCATCGGCTTCGAGACGGTCAAGGCCCTCTTCCGCTCTCCCAAGGCCTACCACATCCTCCTCGGCAGCCGCACCTCCACCAACGCAGACGCCGCCATCGCGTACCTCAAGGAGGAGTTCCCAGACGCCAAGAGCACAGTTGAGGCCATCCAGATCGACATCACCGACGATGCATTGATCAACAAGGCCTTTGAGACGGTCAAGTCCAAGTTTGGCAAGCTTGATGTTCTTTTGAACAACGCTGGTAAGTGCATGTTGAAGACTTACATGAACCCCTCACCGACGGCATCACAGGAGCCAGCTTCGACACTCTTTTCAACAAGGACGCTGAGGATCCTACCAACTTCCGTGGCCTCTTCAATAAGACGTACGACGTCAACGTCTCCGGCACCCAAGTCATCACCACCGCGTTCATCCCCCTCCTCCTCGCCGCGCCATCCCCACGCATCATCTTCCTCACCTCAGGTCTATCCACCCTCGAGGGAGCATCGAACTCATACCTGTCCAAGATCATGGGCACCATCCCCGACGGCTGGCCAAAGTCAGGCATCCCCATCGGCGTGGCCTATCGGTCAAGCAAGGCAGCCCTCAACATGATGATGCTGTCCTGGCACCATCTGCTCAAGGGAGATGGAGTTAGGGTCTGGTGTGTGAGCCCCGGATTTCTGGCCACAAACTTGACTGGTAACCCCGAGCTCTTGAAGAAGGCTGGGGCTGGAGATCCTGCCACGGGAGGCGAGCTGATCAAGAAGGTCATTGAGGGAGAGAAGGATGGTGATGTTGGAAAGGTTGTTGGGCAGCAGGGTGTGCAGGCGTGGTGATGGATGACTCCTGTCAGGCATGTGCTCCTTCATGACGAATATGAGGCTTGACCAGTCATGAGACTCGGAGATAGGAATAAATGACCCTACCACGCGGTTGAGATCAATAAATCCGATCTGACAAACTAGGAGTGCGAGATCGACATAGTATTGCGTCGTAGTGAGATCTTTCCCACTGGCTTAAAATACGGAATAAATAATAAGCTCAAGAGTTGCTAAAATTATCATATTATCAGAAGCCCGGTATGCTTCGTGGTAGTCTTTCATGATCTCTTGCCTAACTTACACTCAATCCCCTTGACGAGAATCTTCCGATTTGGTCGCAATGAGCATTTTAAACGCATGCGCGCTAAATAACAAGCGCTGCAAACTAGACGTCGCGACAGCAAATCAACGAGACAAAATCCCTCGATCCTCGCCTTAGTGAGCGCCAAAACGTTTCGAGTATGTTTTAAAAAGCTCTAGCTGCCAGATCAGCGTCCAGTCAAGCCACAACGATGATGAATCCCCTCCAATAGCATAATCACCCCCTCATGAGCAGCATCTGAACAAAGCTGTGACAACTCATCACAATTGCGCGGCAGCATAATTACAGATGATCTCCCCTTTTTACGCCAGAGCGTATAGAGGATAGAGTCGAAGCGTATGCAGTCTCTTGGCGGTTCATGCGCCCGAAAACGTACGTCATCTCGGCAGTTCGTGACTTATAGCCCGCAGCCTTGCCGTAAGGCCTTGGTGGAGAGGGGACGGGCTGTCGGACGGTGCCGTTCGGTGACAGAGGGAGGACCCTTGCTGGAAGCTTGCAAACAAACAAGGCTGAAATGAACTTTGGAGGAGCTGAGAATAGATCCTGACGGGGGCATGCCTGGAGGATGGAGGAGGATGACGAGAGACCAGGGACAGTGCGTATGCCACAGCTACTGTATTTCAGCCACCATCACCGCATGCCCCATCACCAGCTCGGGGGCTACCCACAGTGCGTACACCGCCACAAGGGCCTCCGCGGGCCCCTGGCCGGGCTCCGTTAGAGCGCCCGTCCCCGGGATTGGGGCACTCTGGAAGCCCCCGACCCCTGCTCCGCCAAGTGACGTCGGCAGTGCGCGTCCCGACGCGTCTCCACAGCCGCCGCCTGGACCGTCTTGGCCCAGACGAAACGATACGCTCCGACAACGGCCACGATAGTTTTTCAGCCGAGACTGGAGTAAAGAATGGAGAACAGAGACAGTGCAGATGCTGGATGAGCTGAACGTTGACGCAGAAAAGGGAGTCCGCTGCGAAGGATTTGACCCAAACCCCCAGCCAGCTTCCATTGGACATGTCGGAGCAAAAAAGTCTCCAAGCCTCATATGGACCCTGCCAAGTAAAATAGGCGGCGTCTTTGTCGCCAGGCACAGCCCCCGCCAGCTGACGTTGGGTTTTCGCCCTCTGAGCGCATTCGAACCGTGACCCGAGGAACGGGACCGAAAAACACGGGAGAGGGTAATGTGTCCAGAAAGATCATTAATATTAGGCGGCCCTTGCTTGCATGAAGATCATTAACTGCCGCGATTGCCTCCTCATCTTTTGCTTTGCGCCAAGACTCTTGGGACTTGGGTTGGGAATAATAGTCGCCCGTTTTCTTGCTCCCCCCTCTCACAGCCTGAAAAAAAAGCCCCCGGGCCTAATTTTAAACTCAGCCTGCTCTGCTGTTTATTATTTGGCTTGTCAGCACTTTCTTTCAGGAAATCTATTTCGATCAGTGTTTTTCCTCCTCGCTCTCAACAATTACAATAGCAAGGAAACAAAGAGGTTGGAAGCGGTTGGTATAATCCAACCCTTCCTTTATCAGATCTCGACCACCCGCTCTCGGCTGCCTCTTATTGTTGCATACTCTCCACCTCCACCTTTTTACCTACCTCCCTCCCCCCCACGTCGATCCGAATCCGACCCTCTCGTCTTACTTACCGACAAATCCCAAAAGCATGGAAGCTCGCTCCCTGACTGCTCTGAATACCCTCGCAGGCAATCCGCCTCAGTATCCCATCAACCCTGCTCAGGAGAGGCAGGACCCTCTAACCCTCTACATCTCCCGAGTCCCTGGTACTCGAGGTAAGGAAATTTCCCTTCTCGGCCACCCCCACCACGATCTAGACCCTGAAAGACTGACAGCCTCGTTCTCGTACAGATGTCATCCTCTCCCCCTTTAAACCTCAGCTGAAAAACGTCACCGCCGAAGATGTCGCCAGCTGTCTCTACTACGTCCACTTCGAAGCCCCCTCCATAGAGCTAGGCGTCCCCCCTGCTTTGCGAGATGACGGCCACCGATCCTCGAGCGACGAGAGCTCCTCGATGCGAAATATTCCCCGGAAACCCGTGCCCGGTGCTCCTCCCAGACCTTTAACTCCTTCGAGCCCCGACCGCCTCCAGATTCCCAACTTCGGCAACGAGAACCAAGATCCCACCCGACGACGTGGCCTCTCGGTCAACTCGAGCTTCGATACTGCTCATCAACGGGCACCCGCCTGGCCTGGCAATGACCCCAACTTCGACGAACCCGCGCCGAATCTGCCGCCTCGACCGCTGCCCGTCATTCAAGCTCCCGTTTCTCGAAAACCCCTTGGTCCTCGACCGCTTTCAAGTCCGTCCCCTGGTGCTCCTGACGAAAAGCCTCTTCCTCCTCCGCCTGGACAATATCCGGGGGTGACTAATTTCGACCAATTGGCGGCGGCAAATCAACAACATCCTGCCCTGCGAAATGATATCAATCGTTCTCCATCACCGAGAAAGAGCTTCGACAGCACAAAGCAACCGTTCACGCTAGCTTTAATACGCCGTGACCCAAGCACAGGAAACCAGTGGAACGTTGGGCACATCTCCTCCTATCAGTCCGAAGCACCAAAGTCGGATCAGGATGATGGAAACCCTCTGTTCACCTCTGTGCCACCCGTCGCGCAACCGCCAGGCACCGGAAATCCTCCGATCAACGTACAGATCGAGACCTTAGGCTATGGAAAGTTTCGCGGCATGCCCGCGAGACGAAGCTTCGACGCTGGACCCGGCGCAGACATGACACAGCCGAGGGACGGCGGCGTTGTTCTCCAGAGGCAGGTTGCGATGGGATACACCAAGAGTTTCGCGTCCAACTGGCGTGAGAAGCTAAACCGTGTGGAGCAGGATGGTTTTGGACGTGGGCATGGACGCTCAGGGAGTGTTGGCTCCGTGGACTCGGTCGGTTCACCAGCATCCCCTACTGAGCCGCAAATATCTATGCAGCCTGGTCCAGGTCTGAGGCCGCGGGGATATATCTTCACAAGTCCATGGAATGGCCGGTGCGAATTCCGGACGGGATCCGCTGGACGCAGTCTTCGATGCTATCACATCTTACACGACGAGAGGCAGTCATTCAATCCTCTTACAGATCAAGGAGGTGTGAGCCTGCCACAAACCACTGGCATGCCAGTGAGCGAGCTTCGCTTTAACCTACCTACGGCCGAGCTCTTCAAATCTCCCGAGGGTCGAGAGGAAGTCAAGACTCAACTTCAGGGCCACTTCAACAAGCTCCTACGCAGGGAGGGCCGAAGCGATGTTGTCTATGATGACGACGGCATGGTCTCGCCATTTGATATCAACCTCGGCAAGGAGAAGGCCGGCGGTGGCAACCGTGGAAAGCGAGCAAAGCTGGGCAAGCTCATCATTTACCCTGACGGCTTGAAGATGTTGGACTTGGTCGTGTCGGCGAATATGGGTCTGTGGTGGCAAGCTTGGGAGAGGAGCTTTTAAGCTGGATTTATAGGGATTTGTGATTTTTTGAGCTGGCACGGAGTTGGGATTATTTCGTGAGATACTTAGCATCGTTGTACTGGGTAGAGCTGCACAGCCGCAAGGATACGACACGACGTAACGAGCCATATGGGATAAACGGAAATGATGAATACCACTCCATATTTTACATACCGCGTGTGTCCTTCAGGTGCCAATCAGATTCGAGCGGTTAATTGAGGCAAATTAATTGGCAAGAGATTTCACAATTATGTCGTTGTCGATGATGTTGAGTGATGTCTCATTGACGTTGGTCACGTGCAAGGTCACGAGTACCATCACCACCAATCATCTGCCCAGCATTGTAATCTCCAAATCCCGCTGAGCAACTTTCCCTAGCCGAACACATACATCACGTCAATCACTCGCCTCCCGCCGTCCCCGACCGACCCAATTGACCTCGCCGTCAATTGCCCTCGCCGATTCTCCCTCGACGTCGTCCCCCCCCGAGTATCGAAAATGGCCCCGGCTCTGCAGGCCTCGACCGCCGCCATGCTCGCGCGGCGCCAGCTCACAGCCTCCAGCTCGCTCGTCGCCGCGAGAGCCCTCGTCGCCCAGCAGCGAGGCTACGCGACGCCCAATGGCCCTCCCCCCGCCAACTTCCGGACGAGCAGGCGTGTGGAATGGAAGTGGGATCAGGACAGCACCCTAGACCGCGTGGGCAAGTTTTTCCTCATGACGGAGATGGCGAGGGGGATGTACGTGCTGCTCGAGCAGTTCTTCCGACCACCGTACGTATAACGCCCCAATGGACCGGAAATGCAGGAGGTGCTGATGAGGGAATAGCTACACCATCTACTACCCCTTCGAGAAGGTATGCGAGAGCTCGGAGCTCTAGACAGATCCGCCCGGACCGAAGCATGGACTAACCCGCCGGCAGGGCCCCATCTCCCCCCGATTCCGTGGCGAGCACGCCCTCCGACGATACCCTTCCGGTGAAGAGCGCTGCATTGCCTGCAAGCTCTGCGAGGCTGTATGACTTTTTGGACTCCATATGCGGGATCCAAGTTGCTGACCGGACCACAGATCTGCCCCGCCCAGGCCATCACCATTGAGGCCGAGGAGCGAGCCGACGGTTCCCGCCGAACGACCAAGTACGATATCGACATGACCAAGTGCATCTACTGCGGTTTCTGCCAGGAGTCCTGCCCCGTCGACGCCATCGTCGAGAGCCCCAACGCCGAGTACGCCACCGAGACCCGAGAAGAACTATTGTACAACAAGGGTACGTTGCCCCAATTGCTTTTCACAGAAAGAATATTACCAATCAAGCACTCAACCGACTTGGCTGTCCTGTTTTCGCTGTATTCCGAATTTCCTCGGGGTGCTTCAGGCTCATCTCGGACTTGCGGGTTTTGCCAAGATCCGTCGGCTAACGATTCACACAGAGAAGCTCCTTTCCAACGGAGACAAGTGGGAGCCCGAGCTCGCAGCCGCCATCCGCGCCGACTCGCCGTACCGGTAAACCCAAAGAAAAAACAACAAGCTATTCACGAAAAGGAAGACGGGGGGAGATATTGTTTCGATTGCATTTTGCCAAGTGTTTTTATTGCTGCCACAGGTCGTTTTATGCCAACGTGTAGGAACATGTTTTTTGGTGGTGAAGGCGGTAGCATTTCTGAAAGAGTGGCGAGTCGAATCTTTCAGACGGTCGAGGAGGAGGAGACGTGTTGTATATAATCTAGATCTCCCGAAAATGCCCCTTTGTCACTCAATGCGGTTCTGGTTGGCTATG
Organism: Fusarium sp. JS1030; assembly: GCA_000966855.1. Classification (NCBI taxonomy): domain Eukaryota; kingdom Fungi; phylum Ascomycota; class Sordariomycetes; order Hypocreales; family Nectriaceae; genus Fusarium; species Fusarium sp. JS1030. Next base: position 234,877 of record JWIW01000086.1, read on the forward strand.
GCAGTGTGCTACTGACGAAACATGGGGTGCTTTCTGACACAGCGAAACGGACAATAAGTTGACGAGAATATGTAAGTGCCTTGTCTTTAGGTTCGGATCTTATTATTGACTTGAACGTCGTCTTAGCAACTCTTTGCGACGACCACAACCCCAAACATTCTTCAACGCCAATTCCTCATCGCAATCAATGTTTCAAACAATACTTCTTACAGTCCTATTCGCCTAATAGCACTTCTTCCTCTCCGTCTTGGTATCGGCAGCCTTCAGAGCAACCTCCATCAGACCCGACGCAACCTGCTTCATCCAGGTGTGGTACTGCTCCTTGCTGGGATAGAAGGGGCACGCAGCTGATCCACTCGACTCGCCAAACTCGATGGTGTAGCTGTTCAGCTTGCTTGCGCCACACTTCTTGCCATAGTACCGGCCAAGGGCGTAATCAGTACTTGCGCCGGCCGTCGGGTACAGGCCAACCGACTCCATCACCTCGTACAGGGTCGAGCCAGCATTCTCCATGACCTTCTTCATGCGCTCGCCGAGCGACTTTGCAGCAGAAAGATCCTTACTCTGGATATACTCCTTGTACTTGGCGTCAGCGGGCTCATCGTCGCCTGTGACACCTCGGCGACCATTGAACTTGGGGTTGACAAAGTTCTCGCGCGGCTTTGTGGTTTGGGCATTGTCGTCTCCCCAGGCATACAGGATGCTGCCTCCGTACGAGTGCAAGTCGACGAACCAGCTCAGCTCCTTGTACTTGTCCATGGCCCACACGACGTTCTTGGTCTCGGGCTCCGAGACGGGCGACGTGCCGTGGAAGACCTCGCTAGAGGGGTCGTTGGACGAAACGGACCCGAGATCAGCCTGGGGGCTGAAGTACTTCTCGTAGTCCCAGAGGAAGTCATAGTTTCGGTTGATGTCGATACCGATGGCGTCATCGGTGCCATTGGAGCTCTTGGGGTTGCGGTTCTTGCGCCAGCACAGGTTGGTGGCCTGATCGTACTTTACGCCGTCGGGGTTGATGAGCGGCAGGGCGACAATGCCGGCGTCGAGCACCTTGCGGACCTGGGCGGCCGTGTAGGTCGTCTTGCCGTACTTGAGGCCCTTCTTTGCCTTGCGGGCGTACAGGAGATCCGAGAGGAAGTACAGGACGTTGTCTGGTCCACCGCGCTCTCGGGCATGGGCGCCGCTGATGACGAAGAACTTGGGATCTTTGCCGCCCACGCTCGCGCCGACAATCTGGACGCCCTCGTGTGTCTTGTGCGGCGCATAGAGCAGCTTGACGTCATTCTTAAAGGCGGCAGCAAGGCCCTTGACACCCGAGTAGACCTCAGTGGGCGTCAGAATGGACTTGAGGTTGCGGTCGCTGGTGGACAGGCCCTTGGGAGCGACAGCGCCACCCTTGAAGCGATCGCCCTTTCCAATGGGAAAGTCTGGCTCCGGACGGGTCTGCCTGGCCTCGAGGGCGAAGTGGTTGTCGCCACGCTCGCTGCGCGGGACCAGATCCGAGGGGAGCAGGCAGGCCGAGGCCGAGACGGCAAGGGTAAGGACGTTGAGCTTCATGATTAAGGATGAGGGACGGAGAGGGAGGTGAGGAGAGAAGAGAGGAGGACGATGGAGGAGGATTGAATCATCTTATAGGTAGATGCCTTAGAATATGAGGATCGCCTGCATGAGAGGAGAGATCCGCTGTACAAGGAAGGAGCAGGGAAACTCGAGCTTCACAGCCACAAGGCCCCGACAGGCCGACCCGTGGAAAGACATGATGGGCATCTCCTTCCTATCAGAGCCAAAACCCCTGCGCCGGGAATGTCTCTGTCTCGATATGCACTGGCTGGGATGAAATAGACGCAGGCATTAAGCTTGTGAGCTAAAAGAGAAGAGCGGGTCACCCGTTTGCCGGGTATGACTTGATCTGGTAGGTGAAAGCCGCCCGGTCGAGATAAACGGTTGGCCCTATCGAAAAAAGTCCCGGGGAACTTTTGGTTTCGAGGTGCGGAGGTGTCATGATTGGACAGCTGGGGAAATAGCAAGGATTTGTTGATCCCTTTGAGGGGTTGATCATCCGTCGTCGTACGTGGGTTACTGCAACGGGCGAGATACGCAAACACGGGAGCATTGAAGGAATGGTGAGGGGTAGTTACCTAGTTGCGTGACTGGCTATATCGTACAATAATCATCATGTGTAATTGTGCATTAGGTTGTTACTCTGAGATCGGCTCTGCGATTTACTTTGTTTCAGGTGCTACTTTAGGGTAACTTCCGCCCTCAACAAGATGTTCTGACAGCTGTCTGTCTCCCTTGTCTCTGGAACTCTGTTTCATGCGGGAAATATCGTAGTTATTAGCTGCATTTGTAGACACTTGGATCAAGAATTGGCTGACACAATTAAGCCGCAGAAGCATACCTCTCAACTCGTCGGACTATCAATTGAATAGCTGGCCACCTGTCTAACATGTATTCCCCGGAATCCACTCCGAAGCCTTGCCGTTATCGCTCGGCGGGACCAATAGGGAAAAGGTCGATTGTGCTGACTCGGCTAAACCGCGAGGCTTGACGCCGAACAACTACAATTGAACCTTCAAACCAACTCAAATAATTACATGAAAAATTGAACTTGACTCTTTGGTAACAGATCTTAGCTGTACCTGGTTTTAGTTACAATTCATGCCCTTATCATCGGATTGTAAAGCTAAACCCTCAATCCCGGCATGCATCTCGATTATCCTCGGGCCACCTCAGCCAATGAAACCCCCGCCCTCGCTGACGTTATTCACAAACCGCCAGCCAAGAAACTCAATCCACGTGACCTCGTCCAATCCTAGCTAGCTTCCCGACTCTCCGTACAGCAACGAGAAATTTATCATCACCACCTTCGAAACCACCATCACCAAACGCTCCGCCCGCCCCCTCCAATTGAAGCCCCCCTCTCTCTTCAACACACACAACCGCAGTCCAAAATGTTCCGCACAGCTGTTCTCCGATCTGCCGCCCAGGCCACCCGCATCGCCGCCCGACCCGCCGCCATGCAAAGATTCGCTGTCGCCGCCCCCCGCGTCGCCGTCGCTGCCGTTCCCAAGATTCAGAGCTTCCAGGGTGTGCGGTTCTACAGCGCTGGTGGTGCGCTCAACAAAGAGGAGGTCGAGGGCCGCATCATGAGCTTGCTGCAGGGCTTTGACAAGGTGAGTCGCTTGGTTCGGGTTTGCCGGGTTGAGGGAATGCCGGGAGGGGAAGCCAATTCGGCTGTGCGTGGAGGGGAATGGCTTGATAAAGGTTGCGACATTGATATAGTGTCAAACCCGAGATCAATGTCGTTTTTAACCTCTAATGCCGAACTCCGGAGCCCACCTCCGAACCTCATATCTCAATATCAGACATGGCAGCTAACAACTCGGTAATAGGTCAACGATGTCACCAACATCAAGCCCGCCGCCCACTTCGCCAACGACCTGGGTCTCGACTCTCTCGACACCGTTGAGGTCGTCATGGCCATCGAGGAGGAGTTCAGCATCGAGATCCCCGACAAGGATGCCGACTCTATCCACTCCGGTACGCTTTAACTCTGCCAACCTCTCAACGCATATGTACTGACTCCCCCCATAGTCAACCAGGCCGTCGAGTACATCCTCAACCAGCCCGATGCCAACTAAACGCCTCCTCCTCCACAAAACCCCCCTCCCCACCTGTACAATTACTCCATGACACCCCCCGCGATCCTTGATATGCAAGGATCTCAAAGACCCGACCCCCTCTGAGGCGCCGAAAACACGGGGAGGGGGAAACCATGTTTTTAATGTCGGCGCACATGAGAAGGTTACCTTGTTTTTACAAACGGCTGCGGAAGAAGACGGGAGATATAGGAGGCCACAAGAGAGAGAGAGACATACGAATAAAAGACTTGGCGGGAAAGAGTGGCCAGTTTCTTGGCTCTCTCTTTTTCCTCGTTTGTAAAATCATCGTGTGTTGCGTTCCCCCTCTTGATCCTCTTTTTCACGAGATGTGATATTAGCACGTCCCTCGTGAAGTGGAGGGTTTGGGATGAGCACCTCGAGTTGAGCTACTTGGCGTTGTAGTACTCGATCGTGCGCGTCCAGGGCTGCTGGGTAAATGATTGGACCTCTACTCCTGTGGCTTTACCTTGTATTAGTTTATAGAAACACCCAATTGCTCTACATTGGCGCCTGTGAACTGCCGGGCCGACAAGAAGCTGTAGGGTTGACTTCCTAAGACTCGATGGTCCTCCAAGTATCCGCGTGACAGTCTGAACAAGGTCCATCCTTGTTGTGTCATCATCGATAGTTGTCAGTCACTCAAAAGAACTTGTTCTAGTCCGGTGCCTAGACAGGCCCAGCAAGTACTACGCTCTTCTCAATTGCCCGCCCTGTACATAAAACTAGATTTTCTTACATGCCTGCCCCCGAGTAAATCTGACGGGGTCTCAGACCCCTCCCGTTTGAAGACGTTTTTGTAAATCCGAAACCCTTCCCCAAACACCAGGTCCAGATGCAGCTGAGATTGTCTAGAGACGGACAGACGCCATGCAAGCATTCGTGAGATCCAGGTGAATGATCATGAACATTCAACCTCAAGACACACGAAGGCAACCCATCAGTCTGCCTGTCCGGAGATCCAATCCCTTGTCAAGCCTGTATCTGGCAAAAAGACAAATAAAATCAGATGAACCGTCCGTCCCCCGTAGATTTGATGATGATGGTTATCAAGAAAGGTGAAAAAAAAAAAAGAAAACTCCTGGCCGTGTATCCTATATCCTTTTTGAGCCCTGGCCACAGATTTGCTATGCAACCTCGTTATTTTTCTCTTTCCCAAGTGTCAGATGCTGCAATTCAAATGTCGTCCGGCAGGCTATGCAAAGTGGCTTGCTCGGCGTCCAACGGAATGCAATGGGCGTCGTAGCGATGGTGGTGCTGTCCACCCAGATCATGACTCGTCAACTCATCACCTCGCTCTTCACTTCGTCTATCGATTGCCAGCCCCACGCTTGGCTCATTACGTCGGATTGGTGATCCGAGTCAGGGACGTATATTCCCTTGCTAGGTCCTTTATCGGCCGTTGACGGGAACCGACTCTCTGGCTCCCTTGGTGCCGTTGGTCGAGGACTTGCCGGCGACGACACCGGCATAGCTGCCCCAGACACCCATCAGGCCTGCTGATGCCCTCTTAGGAGCCCTGCTGGAGGACTCGCCGTCCTCCTCCATGCCCTCCATATGGAACATCTCGTCGTCTTCGTTGATGGGCGTGGTGAATCGTCCGTTCATGGACGAGCTGATGCTGCCGCTCGAGACATGGCGTTCCATGATTCGCTCTTTGCCAATGGGGCTAATAGGGCTGATGGCGTTGCCAGTTCGGGCAGTCGAGGGATGAAGATGAGGGCTAGAGTTACCCGCAGCGTCATCCAGATGGCTGCGCTGGAGCTGCTGCGAGAGCATCGACATGGACTCGCTAGTAGATCGCAGCGATGACGGACGGTTGAAGCCGTTGGTACCACCCATCTCTTGAGCTAGCACAGAATTCCGTAGCGGGCTACCCACATGACCGAACGCCGAGGCGCCTCGGAGGGACCGAGAGGCTTCCTCCTCTTCCTTCTGTCGCTGGAACATAGGTCCCCATCGGCTGGGGCTAGTTCCAATTGGGCTGCCGTACTTGCTGAGCCCGTCTGCATCACCATCGGCTCGCATCGAGCCTCGCCGGGCTTTTTCGACAGGGGTCAAGAGGTCCTGCAGGTTTTCGGGTACATAATTCTCGGGGAGGTTGTCATCGTCGTCGCCGAAAGCAAAGCCAGGTTCCCAATCTCGATCCACAGACGTCTTAGGCATGCTGGAGCTGAGCATTCGGGGCTTGGCGAAGCGGGAAGAGTGCATGGCTCGCCTGCCAAAGTACTCTTCGCCATTAGCCTGTTGAGAACTGGGCGGGCTCCTGTCCAGGGGTGCAAGGAGGTGTTCAGAAGAGCCAAAAGCGGACGTGTGGAGGAGCTTGAGCGTTTCAGAAGTGCGAGAGTCCTTGGCGTTGCTGAGCGATGGAGTGGGAGATTCAATGCCAAACTGAGACGGAACCGAGGAGGGCCAGGGCGCGGCAGGAAATCGGGCGGCGTTAGAGATGCCATTTGAATCGAAAGAGGCAGGGAGCGGAGCGTCCATGACAGACAGGCCCTTGTTGTTAACAGGGGAGAGTCCAAAGCCGAAGCGCAAAGAATCTTCGTCTCGGGGAGAGCCGTAGTTGGATCCGGTGTAGGACATATCGATGGTGGGAAGGCCGTTCTCAAGGCTGGGCTGGCGGCCCAAGGTGGGTTGCTCTTGTTCGTCGTAAGGGTAAGCCGACGTGAAAGAAGGACCGTCGGCGCGGTAGAGCGAGGTTGTGAGAGCGCTGGTGGAGGACTGGTTGTTGCTCGAAGAGGTGGGGTTGGAACGACCTGGGAGGACGGGCGCGGCACCTATCGTGACGCCATTCTTGCCGTAGTTGATGCGTCGGCCGTCGGGGAGGACGTGGATGTTGGCACATTTAGGGCCAAACTTGCAGTTTCCCTGCGCGACAAAGACAATTGTCAGTATTACTCTCAATTCTTGACGGGGCGATGCGACGGGTTGAAAGAGGATGATGGTTGGCGGGTGGGCGGAATTGGCGAGAATCATATGGCGCACGCACCTTTGCAAAGTATTTGCAGACGTTCTCGGCGGCAGTGCTCAGATCATGGCTAAAGGGACAGGCATTGCCTGCCTGACAAGCGCCCTGACGAAAGAACTTGCACGGAACGTGGGACGTGTCTATCACGAATCTTGTGTCAGTCGAGGCAACATTGGACGACCGCGGGGGGTCGTGTGCAACATACTCGGAGGGCTTCGGGGCCCATCGAAGCGGGGAGCAGATGCCATGGCATTCGCCTGAGAGCCGTTGGCTACGTTAAGGCTGCCGCTCCGAGCGTGGCGATATTCAGGCATGGTAGAGGAGAGGAGCGAAGGGATTCGCAAGGGAGTAGAGGGGCCAAGCCTGAGTGGTGGAGGAGGAGGGAGACTGGAGGAGGAAAAGGAAGCAGAAGAGTAGAAGCCGGGGAGGAGAGGCTGAAGGTTGCAGTGAGGCCCAGCGGCGGAGCGGGCGGCAAAAGAGGGCCGTAGTGGGTGGAAGCGGACGAGGGCGGCTGAGGTGGGCGTGGTTTGATGGACGATGGGGTAGATGGTGGGGGCGGGCGCTCGTCGTTCTTGGGCCTAGAGGCCTGGTTCAGAGGGGGAACTGAGCGAGCGACGGAAGTGGAGGGTAGCTAGGAGTGACTTCAGTCGCACGCGGCTGTAGTATGCGAACGGCTTGTACCTCGGGGTCCTTGCCGTGTTCCGTGTAGTGCAACCGGCGGCGCGCGACGAATGAGTCCACTGCCGAAGGAGCTGAGGCGCGATATCGCCGAAAGTATTCCCGTCAAGGGCGATGGCCAGGGAGCAAGATAACGATGTTGATGATGGAGCTGAAAAAGTTTTGGTGTTGATGAGGAGAAAGAAAACGAGAGGCGTGGTCTTCTTCAATCCGGGAAAGCGCTCCACGGGCAGGCACCTGACGAAGCGACGAACCTGGTAGGCGGGCAGGTACGAAATGGGCAAACCTGAAATAAAAGTACCCCGTACTTTCCAAATGGGTAGAGGTAGGTCTACTATGACAGACTGAGACGAGATTTTCGGTACCAGCAGCTGCTTGCATCCAACGGCAGTCAGCTGGAAATGGGTACTCTCAGCCAGCCCTTGTAAGCCAGAACGACCGAACCGATCTGACGGAGTTCCGTGTGGGGGGACAGCGACCGCTTTAGGGGCTTTCAGGGCGTGTCAGTGGGATTATGCCCTCGAAACGGGCAATCCACCGCCGCTTGTAAGCCTCTACTGCAAGTGAACAGACAGACAGACCCCGTATATCCGCAAGCGTCTGGGCGGCTTATATGAGAAATAAGGTCCCAGGCGACTGGGTACGAAGCAGGAAAGAGGGCCAGTTGGAAGTGATCAATAAGCAACCCGCGTTGCGGATACCTCGGGATGCTACTCCAGGTATAAGAGGGATGAGGTGAGAGCACGATGTTGCAGTTGAGCCTCGAAAGGGTGGGAGTCAAGTCTGGCACGCGACCGAGCTCGACCGACATTGATAAAGGCGCCGGAGGTAAGAAAAAGGTCCAAGAGCGAACGACGAAAATGCCATCACATATACAAGGGGAAAACAGAAAAGCTCTGTCTGATATGGCGGGCGAAAGACGCCTTTTTATTCCACCTTGCTTACAGAGCCACTAGGCGGACCCGGAGACCTCCTAGACACAACAGTGGCCAGGTAGGCAGAGAACTCAACTTTCAAATAGTGAACGTGACTAGGTAGTGATGGGTCCAAGAGAAACACTCCTCGTGTGCCTGCCGGGCCACGATGGTTGGCTGGTAGGGTGTAGAGTCTCGAAGCTGAGGGTGGTGGCCGGTGGGTTGACGATGGTGATGGTGGTGTTGACTCTGGGAGCGAGGTAGGTAGGCATCCGGCTGGAGTTTTGAAACCTCACAGCCCTCTTGTCTCTCGGGTATGTCTCTTCATGATCTTGGCAGTTGGCTAAGTGCAAGCCCCAGATACGAAGCGCAGGGTCCAGGACTTTGGAGGCCCTGGTCTGGACGTCCTTCTGCCTGTTGGTTGATATAATTCACGCCTCGCTTGCAGATGGGCATGTAAACAAAATGCAGAAAATGATCTGGATTTACAATTACAGACCCAGAGCTCTACGTGCTCTACATCAAACGGGCAAGCCATAAAATTAAACTTCTAGGTTATTTGTTCCGCCTTCTCGCATCTTCTCCTGAGTGGTCTCCTATTCACTGTGGCTTCGTCCCAAAAGAGCCATGAGAATGTCAAGCCATGGAGGGATCAGGCCATATCGAGGTCACACACGCAACCCTGAGTGCTGGTCGGCTTGCTTGAATGCACTCTGCCGTCCCTGGGGGTTGCATTGCGTTTCTTGGAGGGCTTTGCTTTTCAACGGACCGCTCATGGATCTCATCTCAGCCGGTCCCAGTTTCTCCCGTCGTCGACGCCATCCACTTACATGCGAGAAGCCTTCCACAGCCGTGCCACCATTCCAGTCTTCAGGGGACGTCCCGTTCTATTCCAGCTGGACGGTGAAGCTCTAACTCTCTCGGGACCGGATGGCGTTGGACTCCGCGCCATGATCCAGCCAGAGTCGCCCGCCCATCCGCATCTTTGGAATCTGGGCGGCGGGGATGCCGTCCATCCACCTCGCGCCATATGCCGGTGCTGCGGACTCATTTGACGCATTCAACAGGCATGCTATTCCTGGTAGGGAAAATGTCAAGAAGCAGAGGAAAAGCGATCCCGCTCGCGTCCTGTCCAGGGTCCTGGACGATCATCGCCACCCGCGCCAGATCCGGCTTGACTCCCATCTACACCACACCAGGCCCCTTTACAAACACCAACAGCCGGATATCAGGGATCCGAACTGACAATCTTGCATTGCCTCTCGTATTGCGCAACAATGACGCTAGCAGATCTTCGTCATATGCCGCGTTTCCTCAACTCCATCTTATTAACCCTAGTCACGTCGGTGATCCAGAATGCCGTGGTCTCCCTATTCAGATATCGATGCATCATCAATTCGTCCACGGAATAGCATCAGATGGTCTCGAGCCCACGCTGGCTCGTCTCAGCTTGTAAGACCCCAAGGAGCACATCCCTGTCTGTCTTACATGCGTCTCTCTAAAGCCCACCAACCGTTCACTACCGCCTTGACAATCAAGGCAGTTCGCGCCTATCCCCAACTCGGCCGATTAGACCCTCGCCCATCTGCCCATGTGCTCCTCCGCGTGCATCCACAGAATGTCGTACAAGCTGACCGGGGCCTCTCCAATCGTCGATCAGTAGTCGTCGCTGCTCAGCCCAGACTAGACAGGGCCGCCTCGATTTGGAGTGCAACGCGTTGCGCTTGCGCAGCTTGCCGTGGCGATGCACCACTCATCGGTCTCGCGTCGTCGTTTTTTTAAGATGCTCCCATGGCGACCCATGCCTTGGTTGTTGAAACTTTTTTGCTGCAGTAGAATCCCATCTCGGCGACTTAGTCCTCGTAAATGACTTTGCCAGGCTGGTCTTGTATCACAACCACCTCTCTCACAAGGCCAGATTCGTACAGCTCCGGCCTGAGGGACATCTCGGCGCTGAAACACCAAGCTCCGGTTACTGTGATCCGGCTTTGACTCCCTGGTCTTTATCCCCATGTTTGCAGCTGCTGGTGTCACCCCAGCCCGTCACTGGCGGCCAACTGACGCCATTCTGCATGCATTCCTGGCTTCAACCCCTGTGCTCGCTAGCCGTGCATTTCAAAAACAGTCGCATCGACGTGGGACAAGCGGGATTCCACTCGTTCAAGAGATAAACATGGACGTCGTTGGAACGATTGAGTTACACGGGTGCATCCCGTTCTTTCTGCATGTAGGTATTTGCTGCAGTGTGCAGGACACTTCGGGAAGTGCATGGATGGGGTTGGGGGGCTGATCTAGTGGAACTCAATCACTGACAGCCAGCAGATCAGTGCCTGCTTCCAGCGCCCTTAGTGGCCGCTGTCCCCTAACAGATGCCCGCGGCCAGTGCACTTACAGGGGGCCAGCCATTACCCCTCACGGGTGGGAGGCCCGAGCGTCCTCAGTGGATCCATGCATCCAGAAATAGCCCCGCGGCGGGCGTGGGCAGGCAACTTCAACTCCAACAAAACTGCGTCGCCATATCCATGCCCGTCCTAGGAATAGGACTTTACTCACGATACAACGCGCGCGCGCGCGCACACACACGTACACACCAAGACGGGATACCCGTTGCAGCCAATATCTAAGCGATGCTGCGTGTGGGCATGATCTGTCTTCTGTCAGCGTCCGGGTGAAGCCGGATGTTAGGGGGCTTTAGAAGCGTCGTCTATCATCACGACCTTTACCACATGACTTGGCCCATGGCCTCCCGTCGTTTCGTCATATCTGCGGCCCCCTCCATCCACACCTCCTCCCCTGCTCGTCCCCCATGGCCCACGCCTGATCGCTTCCCGCCAGCGCCTCCCTCCGGCTCGTTTCGTGCCATCCCGAGCCTTGCTCATCTCCACTCTCCGCCCAAGGCATCCCGCGATGCCGCCGTCTCCGCCGCTGCTCATCCGGCCGGCCGCCGGCCTTGACTCGCCATGGAGTGCTCAGGTAGCAGCATACGGAAAGTCTCCGCAATGCCAAACGAGGTATCGATCTCAGCCCAATGCCGTCCCCCTTGGTTGCATCCGTCGTGCAACTAGACCAATCGTGGGCAGCCTTGCTGTCTCGCGGCTTCACATTGCCCCGGGCAACCCTGTCTACTCAGCTCTTGGCCTGCAAAGTCTCAGCTACTTGTCCCTTGGGAAATGCTCGCGTTCGCAGGCGTTCGCAGCTCTGTTGGTGCACGGGGACAACCTCTCTGCGGGCTCAGAGTTTCGACCCTGCAGACTCGACGGTGCGACTTGACCAGTCATGTTCACTTTCATCCATCCTTAACCGATCTATCGAGTTGCCCATAAAGGGGAAAGGGACGATAAGTCACTGTCAAGCAGCACAGCTTCAGACAGCCTGCTAAACAAATCAAAGGACCAACGGCTCTCGCTCGCTTGTCGAACTCTCTGGCCCCTTCAGACGCCACGAAACGGCGAGGTGCTCTTAAACCAGCCATCAGCCTTGGGTGTCTCAGGCGGGTGATCACCAACACCACCACCATCACTCCCGACCTCATCCAAGCCGCCATCCTTGATTCGCCCTTCCCGCAACTCCACCACACCCTTCCTTTAACTGCCTGGACCTTCTTGGATATCGACTCTGTCTCCCAGCCACCCCGATTATTGCGCCCCCGTGTTGTCGCCTACTGCCGCAGAATTCCTGATGTTCGACACTCGACTGAGCGTCGCCGGTAGTTGGACATGAGCTGGTTATCCTCCAGCCTTGGGCTCCTGTTGGCACGCACTGTTTCCCACAGCCTTGGGCAAGGCTATTGGCTGCTGTGCATCGAGGCAAGCATTGGTCTGCAGTGGCTTGCCTGGCGTCCCCAGATTCCACAGCCTTTCTCACATGTGGCGGCCCTGTCGAATGTGCTACCCGCCCCCCCTCTCTCCACCAACCTGGGTTCACAATGTTTCTGATGTTTCTTCCATTTCCACTCATACCTGAGTCACCGCCAAACACCACCACGAGACGTCAAATCTGGGCAGCTCTGCAAGCCTTGGGCATCCGGATTAAGCGCTCGGAAGTGGTACGCTAAGCAGCCCGACACCCACTTCTTGCGAACCACCCGCCCTCGTGCACGCCTCGATCGCCCCAAGCACCACTCAATCGACATGCCTCGAGACTAGCCACCACACCCTCAGATTTGGAGAGATCGACTTATTCCTTGACCCGGGCAACATAGTAGCATCTCGAGGAACCTCATGATCCCTGCCCCACATCATCCGACCGGGTTTCCGGCGGAGTCATCAGTCTCTTCCCACACCATCGCGACGGCTCCGCGATGTATTTGCCCCCTTTGACGCGTCTCAGTGGAATAGCCAAGCTTGAAGTCGCCCCTGGTAATTCTGTCTCAGAAGTCTGGGTACAGCATCCGGCGAGAAACCTCCGGTGCGATGGCATGTTGAGCCCTCCATCCTTGTCAAGGGTCTCGGGGTCCAGCCCCCTATCCTTGCTGCAGAGACCCTGACGACGATCCCTCAACGGCCGCTATGTCTTGCTCCCTGAAGAAGAACCCATGTCCGTTCTCTCGGCCGTATCGTCTTCCTGTCGGCATCGAGCAGCCAGGGTCCGTCCGAAGGAGCCGAGATCGCGACGACCCTGCCTCTTGTCTACCATCTGATCTTTGGCGTCTGCATCGCGTCTGCATCATGCGAGGACCCTTTGCGGGATGAGGTCAGAGTTTCACGACGGCCATGACACCATTCTTATGGCATTAGGAGAGACTTGGTCCATGGCCATGAGCACTAGGTGTTCTAGAGCGTCTCACGGGGTCCTCCAGGCGTACAGCAACACCAGCCAAACACTCCTTTTTGGTCAGCTAGCTTTTCGCTCAGAGCCTCACTTACTTATTAGGTCCAACAAAGGATTGCAGAGCCCCCGAGCCAAGCCTCAGACCGCGCACCACCAATGGTATGCTTGGGTTGGGTTTCGATTACTGGCGGGTGACAGTGCAGGTGACACCCTAGTGGGTGTGTGTCTTGGGCCAGGTTTCAAGCTCGCGAGGCAAGCTGTAGCCTCGGGGGCGTGAGGTCTCGTATCCTTGTGTGGGAGAAAGCAGCGAATGGGCGCAAGGGACGGGCCGGCGAGGTGAGGTGAATCAAGAGCCCGGGGGAGAAACGAGCAGCGGGACGCGTGACGAGCCGCGTCTCCCAGTGGAGAATGCCCGCTTTGGAGCCCGCTTTGGAGGATACTCTGCTTCCATGGGAAAGTGACATTTGGAGAATGCTGGTGGTCTCCGCGTTGATGTTGGAGAAGGGTGCAGTTGTGTCTCTCCCAACCATCAACTAACATTGCCGGAGCCAGTAGCAGAGCGTATGTCAGCGAAGATGACGAAATGTGGCGTCTTGAATATTCTAGCCCACGATTCGAAGAACAAAGGCGGTCTGTGCCCTGTCATGCTGTTTTCTAGATGCTCCTCATTATTTGGAGACATGTGGACACGCCAGCCGGAGGCTTGCCATTACTCTATGATGGGGATGGGAAACAATATGGATGCTCTACTTTGTGGGCATGGAGGTTCAGGGCCCGCTGAGGTTACGACTAATTCCCTGGTGACCGAGTCCAACCTTCAGACAAGATGCTGTGAGTCGGATAGCCTGCAGGAGGGTTGTACCAAAATAGAGGAAGCACATCCGGCCGAATCATTTCCACACACTCCAGGTCACAAGAGTCGCTTAAAGAAGGAACACGGAAGAGGCAATGATGGTTTGAAGGCATTGGGGCCTTGGCCCGGAAAACGCGGGATGTTGAGCAGATACTGGAGGCATCGGTGCGACAAGGTGGCACTCGTCTACAGAGGCCTGGACTTTGCATGTCTCGCCTGTCTTGCCTATTCTTTGTTGTCTCGGTAGGCTATCGCTCACGGCCCGGCTCCGCGAGGTTTGCTGAATTCTTGAGCATGCCCCGGGGCGTGAGAAGGATCGAGTTGCGTTTACGTCGGCAAGGCTCCGCAGATGAGCTCTCACGAGGGTCAATTACCCGGCCGACGTGATGCAGAGCTTCAGGCTATTGTCTTTGAGTCGGTGAGCGCGTCTTCAATCAGGTGCCGTAGATCAGTAGAATCGTCGTGGATGGTAAAGGGCAGCATCTCCGGACATGAATCGCTTGTCGGATGTTGTATCGTAGATGTTGGCTGGCTCATGACTCGGGAATTGACAGCAGGAAGTCTTGTCACGTGAAGAGAGCAAGATGACTGCAGCAGTTTTCGTATCAAGAGAACTGATAGACGAGATAAGGCGCCCGGGGAAACAGGTTCCGTTATACTCGAAACCGACACATCATGTTCGCATGTCGTTGTGCCCTCTACCACTTTCTGCATTAGGAAAAAATGAGTCATTCTGGCTCATTCTGATCTCAGCGATAAACTTCCCCACTTGGACGCCAAGACCCACTTCCCGCTGGTCCATGCAGGGTATGGACAGTGTGCTTCAGCTCACGATGCACTGGGCATTGTGAAGGAGCACCAACGGAGGAGAGAGGGCATCACAAGTTGTCAGAGTGAATCACTATTGATCAGAGAGAACAAGTATGATGAGTGTTGAGTCGAAATTACGAATGCCGTCTCGAGCGTCATTTGAGGGGACAGACATGACGACAGGAAATGTATAAGTGCAGGCGTAGCCTTAGTCGGAGCATGTAGATGGCATCAACAGGGAGAAACGACAGAGACTTTATACTCGTGATATCAGGCAACGAAGCATGCAAGCCATCCATTGAGTCACCTCTGGATTGAGTCACCCCGGCCCATGTCCACGAAGGCAAGATGGAACCCGACATCAACCCAGGAGCTGCATAAACCGACAACAAACAGAACGAGAGCGACATCGTCTTAAGACACGCCTGCGATAACACACATACATCGCTTCATCACCAGAGCGGTTCATCATCATGGAAGAAAATTCGTATCATTAAACTAGGAAATGGTGTTAAGCAAGCTGATCCGCAGACACATGCTTCAGGAAACCACACCAATACTCCGACGTCGCTAGATAACTATAGTAATAGTGTTCCATGTTTTCAAGAGGGGGAAACAATCCCAAGCCCGTTCCGTGAGGATGCACAGAAACTGATTTCGAGTAGACACTTCCATTCACTTCTTGCCCAACATCTCCCGCAGAGCATCCACCTCAGCCTCCCTCCTCGCAAGTTGCAGTCTCAGGTCGTCTCTCTGGCCCGTCATGGCCTCGAGGGCATTCTCCAGCTCAGAGATGCGGTCGAGGCGCTTTTGGCGGTATTTCCGGGCGGCGAGGGTGTTGCGCTGGCGCTTGAGGGCGACGTCGGGCGACTCGTCCTCGGGGGAGGACTTGCGCTTGCGGGAGGATGAGGATGTTGAGGAAGAGGATGCGGCGGGGGAGGAGTGCAGGGAGAAGGTGGAAGTTCCAGGGATGGAGGGGGATTTGCTGGTGGTGATTGTAGGTGGCGGGAGAGAAGTTGGAGGCGGCGGTTGTTTTTGCTTTTGCTGGATTGGCTGCTCGACAGAGGCCTCGATGTTTAGAAGAGTAGACTCTTGGGAGAGGAAGTCATCCCCAATCCCAAGCGCCGTCGCGTGCGCTCCAACATCGACAGTCATATCGTTGACATCAAACAGCCCAACCCCGTTGTCGTCCAAGTTCCAATCGATTCCAGCGTCCAAGCCCTGGTAGATTGCCTCAGTGTCCAGTCCTAAGTCGAAGCCGTACTGCCCGGGGAGCAGGTCCAGAGCGGCGGTCCCATCGAGAAAACACAGGTCCCCAGTACCATAGAGACTAGGCGGCGCCAGCGCATTGCTGGGGTTGCCAGTAGGACATGGCCTGTCGGACGCAGCTTGCGGCGGATGAGCACGCTGCTGCCATTGATTCAAGTTAAGGGGGGCGCGGCCTCCCCTACGTGTGCAGAGAGGCCGGTTAGGCTAAGAGAGGGAAAGGGAGGAAAGCGGACGAGTTGCGGTCAGTCCGACAAAGGTGGTTGAAGAAGAAGGGAAATGAGGCAAAGAGGAAAAGAGTGAGGATTTATATAGCGTGATGAGGTGTCGTGTACAGTGTGGTGACTTGCAGGTGACACTACGCTAGAAAAACAGGGGCGTCTATCTGGCTGGATACGGTGGCATGCTGCGCTCGACCCAACCGCAAAGCTGACAGTGCATTCCAAATGCCTTCCAAATGCCGTGAGACGGGGTCCCCGCCGGTAAGCGCATTTCGACCAGCCAAGCTAGGAAAGTCAATGGGATCCTTATGCGATTGTTGGTCCTGCATGTGCTTGCCGATGGCTTTCGGCACCGGAGTGCCAGTCTAATTCTCTGTTCAACGTGCCCGGAAGGTTCCCGTGCAACGTCGCGTCGTGAGGGGTTGAGATCTGCGGTGATACAGGGTAAGACTGTAGCTCAAAGGCGCAGCGTATCGCCTTTGAGGGGATAGAATACTGGACAATTGGGATGAAGGATGAGGCTGTGAAGATTGGAACTGTTACAGCGTCAATTGCGTATGGAAATCATGATTTAATCTTTTGAAGTTGAGGCGAGTTGTCAATACCAATGTCCAGAGCTGAGAGAATGGCTCGGTTGGTGGTGGACAAGTGTCGTGGTGGGTTAACTTTGCAGTGAAACCCACACGAGTCACTCATGCAGCTGCAGCACATGGAATCGCTGCTGCCCCGGTTGAATTCCTTTGCTAAAACAACAAAGGGCCTTTCTCTACGACAACACATGCATGATCTGACAATAGATGCCGAATTCTTGCAGCTGTGACTGTGCAAACAAAGAGGACAATTCTTGATCCAACTCTGTATTCTCTTTAGCCTAATCATAGGTGAGCAGAGCTAGGCTGTGAGACCTCTGCTTAGAGTGTACGGTCATGCAGCGGCACTGAAACATTTCCTGACATGCTCTTATCGCCTTCGTATTATGTACGTGTGCATCAGCAGTCTGACGAAATGCACGCCGCGATAATGGTATGCGAGTTTCGAGCCCATGATCCGTGACGATAAACATAGTCTCGTTTCTTAGACCCAAGACCCTGATGGATATTAACGGCAGAAGACGTTTGCTCTTGATGCTTAATAATGTGCGCACCCATCACTCCCAGTACCATTGTCTTGCTCAATAATTAGACTGTATCATAAGGGCTCAATAAAGTACTATATTGGTTGTGCGTCGGGCAAGAACCCGAATGACAGATGAAGTTGTGTCGGTGCAGATAGCACTTGGTGTTAGGTACTGAGGTCTCGGGGTGGGTTAAAATTGCAGTGAAAATTAGAACGGACGCCTAGGCTTCTGGGTTAGGTGATTGCAGCGAAATTTCTCCCACACCAGCTCGAGAGGGCGAGCCTCAGCAGGACAGGATGTCAACCGGAATACTTTCGCGCGCCCTTGAAAGGGTTTCTACTTGACGCCTAGATGAAATCAGAAGGCGAGCGCACCAGCAACATGTTGGCTAAATTACGTGCTGGAGAAGGAATAATACAAAAGTTCCTATCACTCATGCTATCAACGCCCTTCGTATTACGTGCGTGTGCATTAACAGTCTGATGAAATGCGTGCCACGATAATGGTATTGAAGTTTTAAGTTCTTTGTCCATGGTGATAAAAATAGCCTGGATCGCAGCGTCCCACGTTGCTCAAGACCGAAGGCCGAAACCGAGCGGGGCGAAGACCGAACACTTTCGCGCGCCCTTCTTGATGGGTTTTCTCATTGACGCCGAGATGAAACGAGAAGGAGACTGGAGAAGGAATAATACAAAAGTTCCTATCACTCATGCTATCAACGCCCTTCCTATTACAAGTTTCGCAAGTCTGGAAACCATCAGGCGATATCCCACTTTAAGCCATGTTTAAATATGTACAAACTTGACCGTTGAAATCGACCTGTGACAATCACTACTGCACACCAACCTATCTATTCTTTGTTTTCGCACAGCCACCCACAATGGCCAACAGCAACCTCGAGTTCCGCACTGCAACCCCGGATGATGCGCCGCAACTCCAACAACTGATCCAATCGGCCTTCCGCGCCGAGGACAGCAGAAAAGACTGGGTCGGCGATGCAGACCTCGCCGCCAACTTTCGCCTCGAAGTCGACGAGATAATGCCCGGAATCACCAAGCCCGATAGCGCATTCCTCGTCGCGACCGACAGTAGTGGCGGTATTGTTGCCACCATCGGCGTTGCCAAGCGCGGTCCGGACGTTGCGCGCTTCTTCATGCTCGCCGTGGACCAGGGCCGGCACCGCGGCGGCATCGGGCGGCAGGTCCTCGGATACGCCGAGGACTACTGCCAGCGGGTCTGGGGTGTGGATAAGATCGGCCTGGATGCGCTCTCGGTGCGCAAGGAGCTCATCGCTTGGTACCTCCGGTGCGGGTTCCGGAAGACGGGCGAGCTGACTCCGTTTCCGGCTGACAAGATCAATGGTCGAGCTGTTGGTGAGGGCCTGTACTTTGTTGAGATGGAGAAGGATTTGAAGACGGGCTCCGATTAGATTCGAGTGCTACAGTTACTGCCAACTTGATTACGTACCACCATAAGCTATCTGAACTGCTCCATTGTGATGTTGCACGGTAGGAAGCACGCAAACTCGTCAGGCTTAGGTCATCGTGAATGATTCTCTGGCTAGCATCACGATGGGCGCAACAAAGGATCCTCAACTTTTTGCGCCAAGGATTCTCCTTCGTCCGACCTTACGCGGCCTCCCTTCTGTTGTGGTACATTCTAATGCCGCATACCTAACGGGGTGATGTGCTGGCAAAAGGTCTTGCGTCGGTGAACCATCTTCGCTGCCTCACGCACGAGCACTCAGTCTCAAAGAAGAGAGATCACCACGATAGTTGGGTGTTGTAGAACATAATAGCCTCCAAATATAGAAGCAAGAGAGATGAAACGCGTGGCTAGCGAGGCTCTGTCCATCACCAGCCTTTTCTCGCTGTAAAACAGCGCCTTGGCTGCAGCTCGGAGAGAAAAGACGGCTCCGAGAGGCTTCATTAATCGCGCGTGGGTAATCCTCGAGCACAGACTGGTCCAAAATCTGAAACAAGTGCCTCCTCCCAAGTTGGGCAACTGCTCACGCGAGCAATTGCCAGAGAGAGACATCAAGGTGCATTGAAACAGTAAGGCATCCTTGACCGCCCAGCTAAAAACAAGCATAATGGAATAAACCGAACCTTGTTCTCTCCCCCGGACTGACTCGGGAATGAGAAGACGACCGTGGGGGGTGGAGTGGGTTGCGCGGCCTCGTCAGCCACAGCCAGCGATCACCGTCGATCGACGAATAGAAGAGTCTCGTGGAAGAAAGAATCCTTCTGGTAGAGTTTGAGTGGTCTCCATCTCTGGGCGTGACAGACGCTTACGTATGCTCTGTATAGGGCTCTGGAGATGAGGGCATTGAATCGAGCTTGGCGTTCAAGGCTGATTGTTTCCCGTGCTTTCGGGTTTCGGAATCATCCCGCCTATGCTTAAGGTTATTTGCGGTGGCCCTGTCTAGCTCGTAGCCTATGGCCCATCTTCATCTTGGACATACTGACAACGCTCAACAAACATCTCGTCCAATTCATCAAACTCTACCCCCTTGATTTTCCCCTGGCGGTTCTAAAAGAGAGATTTGCATTTCATGGAAAACACAGCAAAGTTTCTCGCAGTGGAGACCAAGCTTCCCAACCCCTAGCAGGAAATAAAAAAAGAGCATCACCATCATGACGCTCGCCAAGCCGCGGGGGGGCCTTGGGGCGAGGCGGAGTGTGGTCTTGGCAGCTAAAAGTCTAAAGCAACCCTCATTGACGAGTGACAGCTTCGACGCAGTGATGCCCCTTGTTCCCTGCTGTGGAGCCAGTTATGACGGAGGGATCGGGAGTCAATGCAGAGGGCCTTTTGAGAGGTCGTAGAGGAAAACGTCTCCAGCATGATGAAAGAGACTCACTCGCATTGGATGGCTCGGCTCTTGGCAATCTCCATCGCATCATGGCCACATTACGAAGTGCCGTGGCTTGGGCTCGACACAGAAGGAATGAGTGACAGACAGGCTGGGGATGCCAAGAAAGCTGAGGCAGGCGCAATTTAGGTGTGGCTTCCGTTTCGGCTGTTGAACGATCGTCGTCGGGTTGCTATTGCCATGACATGCCATGGCCCCAGCGAGGGCCCGGTTTCGATGTATGCAGGGAAGGAAGCATGGAGATTGCATGCAGCTTCCCTCATTTCTCTCGTGTATAAATCTTCTGGGACGCCCGGAGTTTTTCGTTTCTACTTCATCTCATCATCATCACCAACATCATCACCGACACAGCTCATCACGTCTCATTCCATCACTTGACACAGTCCGCTCCACCACTTACAACATCTCACACTCAACACCGCCAAAATGTACACCAACACCATCGCCATAGCTCTTGCCCCCCTCTTCCTCCTTGCTCGCGCCGATGTCAGCCTTGACCGCGATGACATCCCCCGGGCTTGCGACACCATCTGCGATCCCATCGTTGACCTGACACGGGCCTGCGACACTGATCTCCGAGGTGACCAGGATCGTACTGAGGACCGTCTCGAGGCCCAGTGTGTCTGCACCAACGACTCTTTTGACGTTGGTCGTGTCGCTGCTCTCTGCGCCGACTGCATCCGCCAGAACCGCCAGACCGATAACGACGACGACGATGATGACGATGATCGCCGTGATGACATGGAGGGTGAGTTAACCATGCCATATTCCTTGATACAGCTTGCTAACACAACCGTTCAGAAATTGACGACATCCTCTACACCTGCGGCTTCTCCTCCACCAGCTATGTCGCATCTGCTGCTTCAGCCATCGTCCAGAGCATCACTGTTGACGCTACTCGCCCCACGGCTTCCAACCAGCTGACGACTACTATCGCCGGCGGTACTGCAGCCCGAGGCACCGACAGCCAGGCCACGGCTACTGACCGTAGCAACAGCGACGACAACAGTGATGATGCTACCGCTACCAACGACTCTTCCAACCCCGATGAGACCAACGCTGCTGGTGCGCTGGCACCTTTCGGCGTTGCTGGCGCTGTTGTCGGTGTTGCCATGCTGCTTGCCTAAATCTGCGGGGCGTAATTACTTGGTGGAATTAATGGGATGTGGGAATTGGAGGGAAACGGGTTGTGCTTCTGCGTGATGAGCACCATGACTGTCGCTATAGAGATTACCTTGCATGTTGACGAGTTACGAAGTAACCATTAGACTTTACTCCGAGTACCACTAAACTCGGTTATTAAAATACCCTTATTCATGAAAACTTGGCTGAACTATGCTGTGCGCTTAACTGTGCTATATCTGGGTCATCTAGATGCTCGAGAGTAGGAATGGAATCATTTGCAGGCCTTTAATTATGCAACCTCGTCGGGAAATCGAATCTCGCGCTCTCGTCGCTGGGGAGTGCTGGATCCCGATCCTTCAACATGACCCAATACTGTCCCTGTCCGGAGCGGTCGGGAGCCTGTGATGACAATGGGCCCGGTAGGTCTGGGGTTGGCGTTGCTCTTGCTGAGACCAGCGATGTACCTCCCGATGAGTGGGATCCTTCTCCTCCGTTCTACGGCATGCAAATCCTCGCTCAGGCTCTCGCTGACTACACGGCTGAGTGTCCTTGGTGCCAGGTAGCCCAGCTTGCCGACTGGGATGCTTAGTCCATGAACCACCTATGCTGCCGTTAATAGAGTGCATATCGCTACAGGGCTGTCACTTACAATGCTGCAGACAGCAAGGAACCAGACAACGATGCGAATCATCTCGCCCAAGTTCTTCACATCGCTGCGAGGAGCACCATCCTCGTCGCTCAGATACTCTTCAATAAACTCGAGGCTGATGAACAAGTAAAAGATGGCCGACACACCGATGGGCCCAAAGAATCCAACAAAGACGGCCTGCTTTGCCTCTTCAATCTGGGGGATCCACTTGTGCATGGCAAACACCCATGGCAGCCTCCTCAGGAGCAGGACCAGAATCCCAAGGACGACGAGGCGCCAGGTGGAGATGACCGCGTTCTCGTGGAAGAGCTCCCAAGGAATGACTGCGCCGTACCACAAGAAGATGGTGACGTTGAGGAGCATGTCGATGGTGGGCTGCAGGGAATCGTCCATGGTCTCGAGGCGGAACCAGTCGTCCCAGGTAAAGGTGTTGCCGGCTATGAAGCAGGCAAGAACATCATCTGTGCCGATCAAGCCGCAGGTACCGAGGACGAAGAGGGCGAGAGAGATGGCAAAGACGAGAAAGCTCTCGCGGTCGACGTAGTTATGCTCCTCGGCCCAGTGGAGCAGCTCTTTGCCGACCCATCCCACAACAGCGCCGTACACTACGCTGAGGATGATGGTGTATCCCCAGGTGAAGCCGAACCAGAGGCCCATGGCATCACCGCCTCCGCCGGATGTAGCGCCCGAGCCGACGTACTTAATGAGGTACAATGAAAAAAAGAGAAAGGGATAGCCCAAGCCATCGTTAGTGCCCGATTCGGCGACGATGAGGTTCTGCAAGTCTTTGGGGATGTTGTGGTCGGCGAACTTGCCCTTGACTATGACGGCGGACAGAACGGGGTCGGTGGGCGTGACGCATGCGCCGACTGCGAGAGCGTGGAGGAAGCTGGGCTGTCCTGCGAGACCCCAGACGAGGACGCTCGTGGCTAACCACATGCATGTCATTCCAGGGCCGACGAGGAGGAAAATGGATTTCCATTCTTTGAGGAGGTACTTGCTCGGGAGCTGGACGCCCGCGAGGACGAGCTGCACACCGAGCACCAGCCTCGAAAAGTTGAGCGTGATGGCGTTGAGGCCATCATGACAATCTGTGTCTGATACGCTGGGATTATTGCACTGCGCATAATCAGATGGACGAATGAAGTTTGCGCCGTTGGGCCCGAATGCAACGCCTGCCAAGAGCGCAATGACTATGCAGCACACAAATCAGCAAAAACGCCAAGACGACATAGTTTGGGGTTCCACATGCGCGCTTCCGAGAGGTAGTAGTTTTCCTTCAAAAGGTAAGAAACTAGGCCAAAGAGGGAGACGAAGCCGCCGAGGAGGGCGACGACGATGTTGAAGTTTGTGAGTTGGAGGGGAATGGCCCAGATGTCGCGCGTCATGTTGGGCGGTGTTGAGAGAGCAGCATCATGAGGGAGGGAAAATTGCTCATAGTTAGAGACAGAGAGAGAGATAGAGCTGCTCACCGGATCTGGTGACTGAAGAGGAATAGTGGCGGAGTATTCCTTAGAGCTGCCAAAATCTGGGGTTGAGTCTTTCTACGCCAATTAGAGTGACGTAGGTTTGGTGTGGTGGTGGTGGTTCACATGTGATGCTAAGTATGTGCCGTAGCTAACGTTGCAGAGGTGCCAAACGCAGCCCTACGAGTTGGTTTATGATAAGATATTATCGATATTGGGACTTTTCAATCAGATGTCTTTCGCCTCTGATGTTGCGGCTGGCAGGTGCCGGGCCAAGCGAGACCAAAGTTCTTTCCCGACATGATCGGCTGCCGTAGACATGGGGGCATGCGATGGCCCCTCACTGCTGCCTGCAAACTGCCTGGGCATTGTAACACCAACCTCCATCTTATAAGTTATATCAAGCTGCGTTTCCTAGCAGTCTCGAACTTGACACTCACGTCCAACCTCTCGTGCTTTGGGCTGTCATTTCAATAACCTGCCTTTGCACGACACCGCCATCATGGATGAGACGAGCCAGACCCTGAACGACCACCGCCTTGGGCTTGAAGTGGTTCCAAACGATGAGGCGTCCGACGACTTGAGCTACGAGTAAGTACCAGGAATTCGACGCTGCAGCTTCAAATCCACTAATACCTTGATTGCGTAGCGTGGTCGCCATTCACGGATTGCAAAGCCGGAGTAGACAAGCATGGGCCAAATACCCCGGATGCTCACCCTACGAGACGTGGCTCCATGGCGAATTCGACAGAATGCCTCAACACTCTGCAAGAGTTTTACTGTACGGGTATGACGTGGAGGCTATGCGTGGTACCCGTGGGATCTACAAGGAGGCTGAAGCGTTGTTGGATGCCCTCGTCGAGTTCCGGGGGCCAGAAGTCAGGGTGCGTTTACTCCACGTACTGTATATCTTTTACTGACAACGAGTCGCGCAGGACAAGAAACGGCCGATTTGGATCTTGTCTCACGACCTCGGAGGACTCATAGTCAAAGCGGTAAGAGTCAACCTGGTACCTCGTAGACGTACAGAGCTGATTCCGATCCAGGCCATGGATCTCGCCACGCGCCACGAAAGCAAATATGCCGATATTTTGCACTGCACTCGCACTCTGGTAGGTATTCTAGCAGCATATCTGTCGAATGGTCCGTTAACTCTATAGGTGTTCTGCGGGTACCCTCATCGGTACGAGACGAGGGGCTTCTTGGAGGAGAGCATTTCGCGACTTCTGATCCAACTGCACAACCGCCCCTACAGAGGCGACATTACTAGGGTTGTTCAAAGCCTCACTGATGCAACTATCGAGTTGAATGATGCGTTTATTCACACCCGGCTGCTGACACAGGTCAACTTGGTCAACGCAGTGTCCACTTACACGGGCCCAGCACAGAAAGTTTGTGTGACATTGGGTTATTCTGGGACGAAAAGATCGCTAACAGTTGCAACAGGGATTTGTTCTCGATCCATGGATGGCCTGTATGGACATTCCTCTCGAGCGGCAGCTAAAGCGGGACTTGGAGAACGGCCGACTGTCGCTACAGCTCCAGGATGAGGTACACCCATTATACGAATTCTCAAATAATGATTGGCTTAGTATGTATGTTGCCAATATCTAGATCAGCGGTTAACCAAAGACGCAGGAGGCAATTTGCCCGACCATCTTGGCCCTGTGTCGCGCCAGCTACTCGACCAAGCATCGCCCATTTACCCTTTGATGAGAAACGAGCGAGTCGAGAGCTTCCCGGAACTCGATGGGTTGGTTGCTTCTCCCGAAGACCGGATCATTCACTTGAGATGTCCTAGCCGCAGCATTTCGGCTTGGGTATCCGAGAGGGCTCGGATTTTCCTTCAGTCTGATATGGAAACGTTCCAGCCGATGCTATACTTTAAGTTCGATGAGCATGATGTCCGCTTCAACAACATCCAGGTGATGCTTCAAACTTTTCTCGCTAGGTTGTTCTTTGACTGGCTGAAGCATAAGGAAGATCATGTCGAGGCCGTTGTCGAGAATATTGACCGTTACCGGGACATGACACTTGACGGCCTCTTCTCTCATTATGAGTATGTTATGATGCAAGAAAGTAAGTAATAAATCGCAGAAGTGTTGGATCTTTACTTATGTGCATCCAGATTGGCGTCATTGCGTTCATGTGCTCGGCTGCTTCGACCAATGTGACGATTCAGCTATTAAGTTTCTCGACAAGCTCCGCGAATTGGTCGAAAACGCCGAGTGCGGCTTTGGGATGCTCATTGTTACCACGCATGGGACAGAACGTGATGAGTATATCACCTCTGCTCTGTCTCGATTCCCTCTAGGCATTATCAATTCTATCGAATACGAGCCGCCAGGGCCTCGACCATGCAGCGCTGAAGGCGATATGTCAATGCTTATTCAAGAGCACCCGCAGTTGGCTTTGGGCGGCCGTCACGAACAAATCCAACAACTTCTTTCAGGGTGGAAGCATGATCAAGACCTGTGCCAACTGGTGGTTGACTGGCTCAACTCCGCCCCGGAACGCAGGGCGTCTCTTTTCAACAGCCCCCTGACACTTGGGAAAGTCTTCGCCACCATTCTGGCTGAAATGCCGCATGATCGCGAGGCATGGGCGCGTATAATGCTCTCCTGGATGATTACCTCGCTGAGGCCTCTACGAGTTTTCGAATTCAACTGGATCTCGGATGATTTATCGCCTGCCAGAGGGGAGAGGAGCAGACCAGAGGGAGAATATGCCCACGTTGCCGATATCCTCGAGTACTTCGGCGGATTGCTTGTGGTGGCACATGGTGAGATTCGATTCAGACACCCTGATATGAGAGACTGGCTACTCGACCAAAAGGATGAGACTTGGTATCGGCAAAATTCTGAGGCCGAACGACATGGTCTTCTTGCAGATACTTGCCTTGCGTATCTGAGTCGTGATGAGGAGGACCCAGAGGTCCCAGCGGTCTGGGCTACACAGTTTCCCTACGCCATTGAGTTCTGGACCCATCATTACCGGAGGGCTGCCACCAAGGAACACGCGATGGAATATCTCTTTTGCGACCAATCCCTGGTTCGGCGTTGGGCGGAGGCATACATTGCCCTGCCAATCCCTTTTCTGAAGCCGCTTTACCACACAAGGCCTCTCCCCGTGGCAGCTCATTTCGGCCTCGAAGCCGTTGTCGAGCGTCTGGTGTTGTCTGAAGGTGACAAGGAGATCGGAAGCCAAGCCTTGGTTGCGGCCGCGAGGACAGGCCATCTTGCCGTTCTGCGACTCATCATCAAGTCGTATCCAGACTCTGTATTGGACTTTGACGGTGAATATTTACATGAGGCTGCGAGAGTGGCGAGTGTTTGCGGCAAGCCTGAGGTATTTCGAGAACTGATTGATAATATCCCTAAGCCGCCATATCCCATTCCTGCGCGAGACTCTACTTGGCAAGAGCCCATGTCCAAAGAGACGCCGAGTGGTGACAGCGTCAAAGGCCAAGACAAAGAAACCAGCCCAGAGAAGCATCAAGATCCTTTCCACTGGCTGGGGATACCACTCCTACAAGCTGCCACTTATGGGCTGGACGACGTCATCGCCCAGCTTCTGGCTCTTGGAGCAAACCTCAACCCTCCCAAAGGCACGCATTTGGACGACGAGACTCCCCTTCATAGGGCAGCATCTAATTCTCAAATTAGCACCATCAAGTACCTTGTCGACGCTGGCGCGAGCTTAAACGCAAGAAAAGCACATGGCCAGACGCCACTCTTCGAAGCAGCCTACTTTGGCTCCGGTGCTGCCGTGAAAACTCTGCTGGAGCTCGGATCTGCTATAGATTCGACTAAGCTCGACAGTAAAGGTGTTAGGTGTGTCATGCCGCTGCATACGGCGGTCGACCACGGACGTTATGCGGCCACGGAGGCTATCCTTCAACACAGAGGCTACCGAGAGTATGGGGGACACAAATCACTATATTATCCCGTATGCATGGCTGTTAAACGCGGTATGCTGAAGACCCTCAAGATTCTCTTACGCTACGGGTTCGATCCCAACATCATTAACGACCTGAACGAGACAGCGTTGTGGTTGGCGGTGTGGTGGACGAGGATCGACATGTGCCGAGCCTTGCTCGAGAACGGAGCCGATCCGAACTTGACGCCCGACGGAATTGTGTCTCCACTTATAAGGTCCGTCTCTGAGCATAGGTTGGACATCACGAAGCTACTCGTTGAGAAGGGAGCCGATATCGAAAAGAGGGAGGGATCAATTGAAGGGTGGCAGCGTACACCACGTAAGTTCTCAATGTCCCGCATGTTGTGTGCCATGTTAACTAACCTGCTGTAGTGCAAGTAGCCCTCGACCGGGAACACGTCGATCAGGCCGAATACCTCCTCGAAATGGGGGCTAACCCCAACGTTTACGATGAAGACAACGACTGGGCCATCGGCTCCGCAGCAAAGGATGGGCTCACCAGTATGGTGCGGAAACTTGCAGAGGCAGGGGCCGACCTTAATGTCTCTGACTCGAAAAAGAGGACGCCCTTGATTCTGGCCGTCAAGCACCCCGAGACGTTTGGGCTTCTTGTCGAGTTGGGCGCAGACATGAAGAAATTGGACGAGAATCACTGGAGCCCATTAGATGCGGCCATTTACAATGGCCAGGCGGAAACGATCAAGTTCATTCTCAACAAGTCCAAAGCTAATTTCTATCTGGGAGAGGACCGCACCTGTTTTGCCTTGGCAGAAGCGGTCAAGGCAGGACACCTTGAAGCCGTCGCCGCAATGCTTGAGGGTGGTGCATTCGTCGACTCATTCTGCAGAGGTGGCGAAGCGCTCCTTTTCGTCGCCATGAAAGGGCCAAACGTGGACATGGTACGCAAGATTCTTGAGTTCAGGCCAAACCTGAGGATATGGAATGAGAACGGGGACTCGGCTCTCCACAAAATCACCTCAGAGACACCGGTGGAATCCATGCAGCTCGTGGCCAATGCCGGCGTTCGGCTGGACCTAGTGAACAATCTTGGGGAGACGGTGGTGCAGGCTGCGGTTCTGGCCCGGAACGAAAAGATCTTCAAGTGGCTGCTGACCAAGAAGGAGATTCTCTCAGATCTCAACAAACAGCCGAAAAAGACGAGAGCTCAGATACTGCATCAAGCATGCAAGGTAGGGTCGCCAGAGATGGTTCGGCTGTTGATTAAGCACGGCGTCAAAGTCAACTATGCTTGTCGTGGTGTATTTGGCACACCTCTGATCTCGACGACTCTTCGAAACTCTAACGCTCTTGGCGGCGCCGGCAGCAAGATGGAGATACTCAAGCTTCTTGTTAAGAAGAGGGCAAAACCCAATGCTTCAGCCGGTCTCCTTGGGTATCCCATTATTTCAGCCTGCGCCGTGGGTGAAAAGGATGTCGTCAAGTTCTTTCTGGATCTGGGAGTCTCCATTGACGTCAAAGACGCCTTTGATCGGAAGCCAACCCATATGGCTTGTTACACCTCGCTCGAGGTGCTTAACATCTTGAACGCTCCTGACTCTGACTTTGCTGCCAGAGATGCCGTTGGCAGAGTTCCCCTTCATTATGCTGTACTAAGCGACGAGGTTGAACTTGTGAGAGAAGTATTGGAACGATCCAAGCGTGCAGGCATCGACATTAATGTCAAGGACAATGATGGATGGACACCTCTCCACTGGGCTGGGCGTCCCTCTGAAAGGCTCTATTATGACAAAAAGGTCGATGATCCGACAACCGACGTGGTCTCGTTTCTGTTAGGGGAGGGGGCGGACGCTACGGTCGAGGCACAGGGCTGGTACGCCTCCACAGTGGCCTATTATTACGGGTTTAATGCGTATGTTGCCCATGGTTCTTCCTCATATTGTTACTAACCTGTTGCGTCTTTAGGATTGGTGACTTGATCGCGTCTCACCAGGAGAATGCCGCGCCAAGGCTCGAAGCGAGCAAGGAGCCGGAAAATAGACCACCGTTTTGCGACTGCTGCCTGCTCGAGACCAAAGGAGGCCATTCCACTTGTAAGAGATGCTTTGACTTTGATCTGTGCTTCAAATGCTCCGGGTCCAAGGACAAGTTTCATCCAAAGCATTGGTTTTGCGATAAGGGTGAGAAGCCCGAGCTCCCGAAACAGGTCGAGGAAGATGTCTCGAAGGCTGAAGATGGGAATGTGGGAGAGATTGAGCAGAATGACGAGAACCCTGAACAGTCCAGACAGGACAATGGAGATGATGCAGCTGTCATCAAGGCTGAAGAGAAAGCGGAAGAGACTGAGCTGGATGGTGAGAAGCCCGAACTCACGAAACAGGTCAAGGAAGATGCCACAGCTGTCTCAGACGTTCAAATCAATGGCGATGAGAATGTGGGAGAGACTGAGGGTAAGATCGAGAATCCTGAACAGCCCAGACAGGAGAATGGAGATGGCGCAGCTGTTTTGGAGGTGGAAGGCCATGACAATGAGACTGAGAGAGATAGCAAGGAGGGTGGAGAATGGGTTGTTATCTAACGATTGAACGAGGAGTGTATCTCGACGAAGTTCTTGTAAGGAGCATGCTTGAGCCTTGGGTAAGATCTAGTCTTTGCTCTTCTTAGTTTACTGCAATGTTAGACCCAAGATGATCAGAGTCTTTAGGCCGCTATTTGATCAAGATTTACAAGCCTTGTTTCCAGAAACCAGCGCAGCAAAGCTCCAATTAAGGAAGCCCCCAGAGCAGGGATGTCGAACCACACAGTTGCAGTGTGCTGTAAGCGAGTCCACGGCCAAGCTGCCACTCTAGCTCCCCTCGGTCGGCGTTTATTAGAGCCTAAATTAGAGGCAGACACCCCGGCGGACCTCAAATCCAGCTTGGGTAATTGGATACCGGTCTCGTCTTAGGGCTGACGAGGCGTCAAGCATGGCTTGCGGCTAAAACGGGGGTGACGTATATAAGACAGGCAATTGCTCCATGTAATCAATGTGTCTCTCTTACTCTTTTTGCGCAATTGCTGTGCGTTTTGATCATGGATTTCTTCAATCATGTCATCGAGGTTTCCTTGCAGAGGCCTGTCGTGGCCATTGCCTGGACAGCGGTTACTGCTCTGGTTCTCCAGATCCTCTACCGTGGCTACCAACAGCGTAAATTCTACAGAGATTTGGTAATAAGCAAAATATCCAACTCTTGGTCTCATTAATTGACAATCAAAACAGCCTGGTCCGCCGCATAATTGGCTTCTAGGCCACCTCAAAGTCATGGGCGAAATCGCTGCCCTCGTGCCGCCAAACTGCCACCCTCAAGTCTACTACACCGAGATCGCACGCAGATACAAGCTCGACGGCATCTTTTACCTGGATCTTTGGCCTGTCGGGCCCGGTAGCGCCGTGATAGCAGACCCGGACCTGCTCGACCAAATCACCGTCCGGAAGCCCCTCGCTCAGCACCCCATGGCCGACGAGTTCCTCTCAAGCATGCTCGGGCCCGGCAGCATCGGCGGCGCAAACGGCGCGTTATGGAAGCGGCTTCACAACGCTATGAATCCGGCCTTTTCGTGGACACATATCCGGAATCTCACGGGGCTCATGGTCGACGAGTGCATGCAGTTCCGACGCAACTTGGACAAGCTTGCCGAGACGGGCGAGGTGTTTTCGATGGAGCAGTTAGCTGCCAAGCTCATATTTGACGTGATCGCGCAGATTGTTTTCAACATGCCGTTGCATGCGCAGACCACGGGGAGTCAGGATTTGGACGATCTGAGAGAGCTCATCGTGCTTGTTGAGGGGCAGGCGGATATCACGATAGCTTACAACCCCGTGGAGCAGATCTCGAGGTGGTGGAGGAGACGAAAGGTCCTCGGGAGGCTGCATCCTTCCATGATCAACAAGATTCATGAGCGGTTTGAGCTGTTGATCAACGAAAAGATCGTCCCCTCTCGAAAGGACCCGACCAGTATCTTAGATCTGATGCTGCGGGAGCACGTCGCCGCGAGGACGGAAGACGGGAGTGAAAAGGCCAAGAGTGCGGTTCTTTCAAGGGCGGATGAGCAACTACTACTCACCAAGTAAGTACTGTCATCAACTTTTCACACAGACACTCACCTTCAACAGCATCAAGTCGCTTCTCGTTGGTGGCCATGGCACAACTACAGACAGCATATGTGTAAGTCAACAACAAGCATCTCTCCTCAAATCCTTGGGTGTAACTCACATATATACCATAGTTCATATATATGCTCCTCTCAAAAGCACCCCAAGTTGTCGAAAAGATGCTCCAAGAACACACCAAGCAATTCGGGGCCGACTTCCAAACAGCCATCGACATCCTTGTTGACGCCCCAGAGAAGCTGCAACAGTTGCCCTACACCGATGCTGTCGTCAAGGAAGCGTTGAGAATGTTCCCCGTCGGCTTCGGCGTCCGAGAAGCGCCCCCAGGGGCGACGATCACGTACAATGGCCGCCGCCTCCCCATCGACAACAGTCTCGCCCTGTCAACTCAAGGTCACGACGTGCACTACAATCCTCGCTTCTTCCCTAACCCGACCGAGTTCAGGCCTGAGCGGTGGCTAGGTCCTGAAGAGATCCCGCGGTCCTACTTTAGGACCTTTGGTAAAGGCCCACGCGCTTGTCTGGGCCAAAACCTGGCGACCAACGAGCTCAAGATCATCCTCATCATGACCATCCGCCATTACTCGCTCGAGTGCGCTGGCCTGAAGCCCAACCCCGAACCCAAGACGGCCCATACTGATCTGGACAAAGTATATGGAGACATAGTCTTTCAAGAGCTGGGTTTGGAGGGGAAGCCAAGGGGCGGCATGATGATGACGGTCAAGAAGCAGGAGCTGGTATGAAAGAGATGCTGTCAACGCTGTTGAATCGCTAGGATCTCTACTGAGTAAACTGTCTGATATCTTTAAGCCCTTCGCAAAAGGTGATACCTACCTCCCGGCCGTGAATTGCGACCTCGAGCGTTGGCAAGATGCTTCCTCGGTAGGTATCACCGGTTCCATCCTCGCCATCGTTCCCGAGCCTCGCTATCATTTAACTCATGCATCGACTGCCTTTCGGGCAGAGATTCTCCAAGCCCGAGTTAACGATATCGATCCGCCGTTGCCTGCTGTCTGAGAACCCTCGACCATTCCGGTTAGCGCTTGGGTTTTGATTGCTAGTCGAGCACCTTTGCCAAGGTCTGGAGCCTCTCGTCGGTCTGTTGCTTGCTGATCTGTTGCTCTCTGGCGTGTTCGTAATTGGCCTGGGCCTTTGCAACCTGCTCCTTCTGCCATTGTAGTCTCTTCGCTTGGGCTTCCTTTCGCTGATAGATGCGCATTTTTTGGAGCTTTGCCGGAGACTCCCCGTCCGGGTCCTTGTTATCCTTGTCGTACTTGATGTTGTCTTGTTTACCCTCACCCTCCTTTTTCTCCTGCTCCCTGGACTGCTAGTCCCCGTCATAGTCCTCTTCACGCTGATTGAAGAGGGCCCTGGCGAACCTCTCCTCCAGGCTGGCTACGCCAGTGCGTTTCTTGCTGGCTGAGAAGCTGTTAAGATCCCATTCAAGAGTGCGCCTTGGCGGTTGCAGCGTAAAGGGGTTTTCGATCGGTGCAGATTTGACATTTTCTGGGCTCGAAAGGTTCTCCTTATTGGAATTCCCCTGCTTTTCAAGATCAGACAAGCGCAAATCGAAATCGACAGAGATTTTGTCCCCTGTGCCCATCTCGACGTCAGCAAGCTGGCTAGCGGGTACGCCTTGTTCTGCGTATGGCGTATAAGGCTTTTTTGTGCTGTCCCCTGCGGCCTTCGTGTCGGCATCGTCAACCGGGGGACCCCCTCCATCGGTGCCGAGTTCGGGAGAACCTGAATCTAGGGGCATGGGAGAGAGATCCTCGAAAATCGAGAAAAGTTCATCATCATCAAATCCGGGAAGAGAAATGCTGTGATCGGAATTGAGGGCGTCTTTGATGGCGGCGGGGCTTGACTCGATGGGTCCTCCGGCGCGTGTTCGATCATCAGATGCATCTCCAGTCGACTCTGACTATGGTTGCTTGGGATCCATCGTGATTGTTTTCCGAGATGGTAAGTGAAACGTGGTTGAAGAAATGATGCGGTAACGCCGAAGTCTGTTAGAATGCTTCGTAAGGATGGTGTAGCTCAAAGAATGATGAAGAGAAGAAGCTGTACTGAAGCTCTGGCGGGAGAAGATGTAGAAGCGTGGGCATTTGTTTGCTCTTTCCTAGTCAGAGTGATGGCTGCATTATTAAAGAAGTCACATGCTCAAGGTGGCTGCCTCACCTACCTAAGACAACGCAGTTGTAGTAAGAGAAATTGAGGTCTATAAGGTTACGACGTGGAAAACATGCAGCAGGATACACGACCCCAGTGTCTTGTGGTTTTATATCACCTGCTTAAGAGGTCACCACGGCCAACCACCTCAACTAAATCATCGCATCACCGAAAGCATTAGGTCGGAGTCTCAAATAAACGCTCGTCTTGGAACATTCTTTTGTCTATTACGTATCTGTCTTTATTTTGGGCCGTCGCTCATAAAATGCATGCAACCTGTTGGAACCATTATTATTTGGTGTTGAAACCGCTGTCCTTTTCCCATTCATCACCTCCCCGTGAGCCGCTTCTCAATATACCTGAAAGGGACATAAAACAATGAGCTCATGACAAAGGCAATCTCGAAGCCAATGTCGCCCGTCGTCTTGGCAATCGGCCCGGTCCACCAAACCTGCGCCATGCAGGGCACAACAAGGGCGTAGCAGATGATTCCCGCTGCGAGGGCTGCCACGCCGAGGGGCAGCTGAGAAGCGACGTTCCAGATGGCGTGGTCGTAAGAGTCGTATTTGCCGCGGCGGAAGACGAGGTGCTCGACGGTGACGATACCGATGAAGGAGGCGGACCAGTATCCGATGAGGGCGACAAAGTTTTCGAGGTTGACGAAAAAGTCTCGCTGCGCTTTGAGAGCTGTTGGGATGACGATGACGGTGACGACGATGGCAAAGGCGTATCGGGGGATCTTGATCAGGCCGGGGATGAGGGTCTGGAAGTTGAGTGTGATGGCGTACATGGTGCCGCCCGTGTTGCCGAGCAGCGTCAGGGAGAGAATGACGACGACAAACTTGCCAAAGCCACCTGCGCTTGAAAGCATGGCTGCGAGAACACCGCCGACGAGGGTCTCGCCGTATGCCTTTTCCCACTCAGGAACATTTGGGAGAGCGCCGGCAATGGCAGCACCGAGGGTCATGAGCAGGACAGTAGGCGTCAGGAGGCCGAGGTAGCTGTAGGTAAAGACACGCCACGAGGGGACCTTGGGGTCGAAATATGTGGTCAAGTCACTCGAAATGGCCGCCCAGGGAATCATGTAACTGGCGACAATCATGCCAAAGCTGAGGACCTGGTTCGCAGCAGGCGGCGCTGCAGGGGCAGCCTGTTTCATGAGCTGTGAGCCGCCACATCCTGTCGCGATAGTGATGGCGATGATGGCAGGGATGAAAGCGTAAGTCTCGTAGTAGTGCAGGACCTTGAAGCCGCAGAATGAGATGAAGAGCGAGAGGAGGCCGATGATGACAATGCCGACATCGGGGGTCAAATGGCCGCCTGAGACAGCCGAGAGACATTGGCCGCCTACGACGTAGATGATGACGATGAAGCCGGTCAAAGTCGCCAAGTTGAGCAACACGGGGATAGAAACGAGGTATCGACTGCGATCATGTTAGCGAACGAGTTCAACCTCGTAATCACATAATTTCTTACCCGAAGCTATATCGCGCCTGGATCATTTGCCTCATTCCCGTCTTGGGTCCCAGAGTGGCGAGATACGCCGGCGCAACAGTTGAAAACATGCAGAAGAAGAGAATCACCAAAGATGAGTCCCTCAAGCTCAGCCCATACACCAAAGGGCCCAGCATACCAAAAGTGATGCTATATCACAGTTGTTAGCTCTCAAAGTCGTATGACTGGGCTATCGCCGACAAGATTTTTACTCACCCCAAGATGTTGGAGTTGATGGAGCACCAACAGGTAAAGATATTGTAGAAACGGGTCACGGTGCGCTCCTCAACGGGGATGGGCTGAATACCCTTCTCCTCTACTCGTCCCATGCGCAGCGCCTTGTGGAAGAGGGCCGCCGCCTTGATGCTCTCGGTGTCGCTGTGGTCATCGTGGACATCGGGGGGCACGCTCCGGGCCGGGACGCCCTTTTCGGCGTCTGTTGGCGGTGGTGTTGTCGTCGCCATGTTTGCGGTAGCAGATGCACCGCTCGTTTTTTAGTCACAAAAGAAAAAACCAAAAAAGTAACGTGAATTTAAAAGAGTCAGAATACGAAAATCTGGGGAGAGGTGGTGGATTTATATGAGATGAGTTGGTGGGCGAATCGTCAAGTTCAAATCGGTGACCCCGGTCCGGTGCCGGGTTCCGGTATCTTTTGCGAAAATTGAGACCGAGCTGAAGAGCCCGGTCAAATATTAGACAAATAATTCAAGAAAAATAATTAATAAAGAACCTGGAAACTCATTCTCTTTTATGGTGATTTTTATAAACATTTCCTAGACATTTTCTAATCCCCTTAACCAGAATCTGGGCATCTCAGGCACGGGCAAGTAGAGTCATTCGCGAATCGTGTGTCATGTTCCCGCGCAATCTGCGGGATAAAAACCTCGCCCCATCATGCGTTCGTTTGCCGCGGAGTCAAAGTCGTACAGTAGGAGCGGCAACGAGCTAGCAATCCCCTCTTTTTTGACTGATCGTCCCTAGCGCACATTGCCAAGATGTGAACACACTGTCTCGGTACGTGACAGCTGAAGCTGTGCTGCCGATAGTAGCCATTCATGAGCCGAAGATGCCCAGTATCTTGAGTGTACAACTTTTACGGTGCATGGAGTGAGGTACCCTTGTCCCCTACCCGAATCAATGGATAGCTGTCGTCTGTCGAATGTTCGGCGCATGTTCTGCGAGCGCTGATCTTGCAGGGTGGCATTGGTAAAGTCTTTGATCGAGTCGCAATCTCCATTTTCAGCAATGTGATTCGCCTCCCGGCCGATGTGCGCCACGCACCGTTTTCTGCAGCGCCAAGAAGGGTCTCGAATGCCCTAAGGTGATTAAGGTGAGCCTCCCCGAGGTAATTCCCATCTTTGTAC
This sequence comes from Fusarium sp. JS1030, assembly GCA_000966855.1. Classification (NCBI taxonomy): domain Eukaryota; kingdom Fungi; phylum Ascomycota; class Sordariomycetes; order Hypocreales; family Nectriaceae; genus Fusarium; species Fusarium sp. JS1030. Next base: position 271,325 of record JWIW01000086.1, read on the forward strand.
AAGGCTCTTGCAGTGGTGTGGTTGACCAACAGATCGATAGTGAATCTGGCGATACCCCAGCTCACAGAGGTCAAATAACATGGGGCATCATGTACTTGGCCATTACCTACCCTAGCTCACATTTTTGGCCAATACTCGGATGAAGTTCAAGACTACTGTAAGAACAATTGGGGCTTCGGCTACTAGATATCTATCATTCTTCCCAAATGACCATAACTTCAGACCTCTTATGGTATAAGAGTATGTTGACTGTTTTTGACCACAACGGGGCCTACGCTGACGTTCAGCTACTGATTCTTGCTCTTCTTGCCTCGGAAAAATCCTCCGACGGCTCCCATCAGCCCTCCGAGACCCTTCTCGTGACTATCACTCACCAAGCCTCCTCTGATCCACCCCGGAAGCTTGCCCCGGATCCTGTCCGTTCCATACCGCCGATCCACAAGCACAATCGCCGCATAGTCGCCCCGGTGCCGGATTGCTCGCCCAATGCTCTGGTTGACGGCCCGCATGCAGGCGTTTTCGTAAAAGTCCCGTGCCGCCTGCTTGGCCCTGCTCGTTGCTTCTTCCTTTGCCGTGCCCTGCGCTATGAGATTGGCCTGTGTGGTTGTCTCAATGTACTCGATCTTGGCCTTCCAGTCGGGCGATGCAATGTTGGGGTATGGCAGGCCTATCACAATGACGCAGCGTCCAAGACGGTCTGAGAAGTTGATGCCCTCAGACATCTTCCCGCCCACGACGCTGAGCAACAGGGCTCCCTTACCGTTGCTCCCGTCGCCGAGAATGGCGTTCGAGTACTCCTGGAGTACTTCCTCACTTGAGCCACCCCGTGTCTCTCTGAACAATGCCTTGCGCGTTCCCAGGCGATCCCAGATCGGCTGCGCATTCGCTCCTTGACTCTTTTGCCAGGCTGAAACCACTTCATCGAGATATCCGTAGCTGGGAAAAAAGACAACTACACCATCAGGGACCAGAGCGCAGAGGTTCAGGATCGCAAGTCCCAGTTGTGTAACCATTTCTGGGTCGCTTCGCTTCTGGAAGCTGAACTCAAAGGGCGGCATGCCGGGTCGCGAAGATGCTAATGTCCAGACGCAGAGGTTTTCGGGTGGGATAACGTGCCCACAGCTCAGCGTCGTCACCTTCTCGGGCCCAAGCGAGGGGAATAGGTGATCCTTGTAGTCGTCAAACGGGGACATTGTTCCACCAGCGAGGACCACTGCCCTTGCGCTGGACGCAACGGAGGAGAATGCATGAGTTGGTGATAAGAGTAGGTACGAGAGCTGTATATCAGGGGTAGGGCCCTTGATCTTCTGGTAAAATATTCGACCTTCAGAGCTGAGGTTGGTGAAAGCGATAAGAAACGAGACCAGGATGTGAAGCACGGGAGAGCTCGATTTAGGAGTTTTGGTTGGTGCATCCTCGTTCTCGACGTGAGATACGTAGCTTTCGATCTTGAAAGCAAGCTTTGACTCTTGTATGTACTGGATCAGCTCAAACATGTTGATCTGGTCGATTCCTTTGTGTCGAGTGAGGTCGTTGGGGTCCACGATTCCATGCTCTTGCTGCTCAGATATTAGAGATGCCTCAATACTAGATTGAGGACTCGGCTTACCTTGAACTTGAGGGCCCCATCCATCCACTCGCTGAGTCCCTCAATCACTCTTCCAACTCTTCCGACATTGACTCGATTAACACCCTTCAATTTCTTGCCAAACCTTTTAACGTAAACTCCCAACATGCTTCGTCCTCTTCGCAGATCACTCAGTCGGATCTCGGCTGCATGCACATTGGCGACTGCATCCATGATGTTGTGTGCTTCATCGATGATCACGACGCTGCCTTCCAACTTGACCCCCAATGCATCTCGAGCGCTTTTCTGTAGTAAAAGAGGGTACGGTAGCGTAATAATCTCAGCACCTGGCAGCGCTGTTCGCGAGGCGTAGTACGGGCAAACAGCAAGAGACTTGCCAAGGTGGTGTAGGTCCTCGATATCAGGTAGCGTGGCCAGGGCAGAGTCGCGAAACTGATGGGTCTGTGAAAGCAAGTCCTCCTTTGGAACGAAAGGACATTTCTTTCCCGACTTTGGTTGCTGAAGCTCGGCGCAACGGTCGTTGATTGCCTGAACGGAGCCAAGACGCGAGACCGACGGGTTGATGCATAGCCTCTGACGAGATGACAAGGGCAACAGCTTGACTGCTTCCGTTTTCGACTCTTCGTCTTTGGCTAATGATGTGGGTAATGAAGGTGGAAAGGTCGGACGACGAAGTTCGGTGATGAATTGCGATAACTGAGAATGTGTTCTTGAAGTGTAATAGATCTACTGGTGTTACTATGCTTGCATTTGCACAAGGTGGCACATGTGCACACACCTTGATCTCTTCTTCCACGAGGTCTTCCTCTTCTTCCGGCTTCCTCGGGCCACCTAGACCGATGCTCGCAAGTACTTCTCGAGACTCTTTGCTCAAGCCGGACAGCGCATCCCGTGATCCAGCGTCACGGTCGTCCGGGTCATCAAGCAGCCACTCTGCATCTTCATCTTCATCCTTCACATGCGACCGAATAGGAATAGAGTGTTCTATGCGTCGTCGCTTGCGAGATCGCTCTTCTTGGGCTTTTTCTTTGAGGCGAAGGGCTTCCAGGCGCTTTTCTCGCTCTTCCCAGCGACTGACAAGCTCCTCCCGCTTCCGACGGAGGAGTTGCTCAACTAGCCAAGACGGTTCGTCTTTGTAGGCCTCCGCAGAGGCCTGGATGGATGCCTCAAGCTGGTTCGACTTGTGGTTGCGTAGCCATGTCAAGGATGCGCAGATAAGTGAAAGAGATTTGCCCTGTTGCTTGTTAGTGGGTGTGCAGGGAGGTGCCAACGTTATGGAGTCGCTCAATGTGATGACCCAAAGGGTTTGCTTCCTTTGAGATAGCATCCTAGTAAAGTCCGTGTGAGGATTCACTCACCGTGCCTGTCGGGCTCTCCAAGATGCCAACCTGTCCATCACCTGTTTCCAAGACGTTGTACACCGTCTTCATGAACTCCTCCTGAACATCGTACGGAGTGTAGGGATGGTGAAAGTCCAGCTTTTCGAGGCTCTTTGCAACAGTTTCAACTTCAGATTGTGCCATCTCAATTAAAAGGAATATTTCTCCTCAAAGGTGCCGTCATTATCTCATAGCAGCATCGCGTTCTCAACACAATCGCGTCTCAAAGTTGGCGTTCAAGGGACCCGTCATTGGTGGGGCCACACCGAGCATTCACCGCGGTCTGCACGCCAAGTCACCTGACTCAGCAAAAAGGGCAAGAGCGGGTCCACCCACATTTCACACTTGCCAAAATGCCACCCATTCCAATTAGGGTTGCCCTGCCCTCTCGCCTAACAATTTCGGCAGAGAGACCCCAGCGCAGAAAACATCACCACCCACTTCCAGGCTTCGACTGATCGTGAACACCGGAAAACGCGACAAACACCCACAGCCGTCGCCATGCCTACCCGTTTTTCGAAGACCCGCAAGCAGTACGTTGTCATCTCTCTCGCCGACGCTGACGAGGTTGCTCGTCTCGCCCATTGAACGACCCCGTCGGCGGCGCGCCGAGAAACACCACAGATATTCGAGAGAGGGGAATTTGATGGGCTGACTGTTTCTTCACAGCCGCGGACACGTTTCCGCCGGTAACGGCCGTATCGGCAAGCACCGCAAGCACCCCGGTGGTCGTGGTCTTGCCGGTGGTCAGCACCACCACCGTACCAACATGGACAAGGTTCGACAACCCCGAGAACGACGATATTGCGAGAAGGAACGGGAATGACTGACTCGGCGATAGTACCACCCCGGTTACTTCGGTAAGGTTGGTATGCGATACTTCCACAAGCAACAGAACCACTTCTGGAAGCCCGTGATCAACCTCGACAAGGTACATACAACCCCTCCCGACTTGGCGGATTCTCTCGGATGAAGAGATACGAGATGGAAGCGCAAGGCATGCAATGGCAACATGATGGCTAACGCTGGTGATAGCTGTGGTCGCTCGTCCCCGTCGAGACCCGTGACGCTTACGTCTCCGGCGAGAAGAAGGACACCGTCCCCGTCCTCGACCTCCTCCCCCTCGGCTACTCCAAGGTCCTCGGCAAGGGCCGTCTCCCCGAAATCCCCCTGGTCGTCCGCGCGCGGTGGGTGAGCCGTCTGGCTGAGAAGAAGATCACTGAGGCTGGTGGCGTTGTTGAGCTTGTGGCATAAAGGAATGTCCTCTCAATTCTGTCCTTATGGCGTGTTTGAGAGAGCCGGCTGGCTTACGGAGTCGAGGCTTGTGGGAATTGGGAAACCGGTTAAATTTTCAAAGAATACTGGAATGAAAATGGTCCCCGTCTGCTCCCCTGGACGCCGAGGAAAATGGGGAAGAGGGACCAGGTTGGTCGGCTTCGAGCATTGCATCAGGGACTCTCGAACGGAGTTAACGAATAAAAATCGATTTTCGCCCATGACCAAACGACGTGCGCCTTGAGTCGTGGTGATGATGCCATGGTCAATGTCGGGATGATGCTTCGCGTGCTTGTGGTCAAGTACGGACAAGTTGACGGATATTACAGTCGTGTTGGTTCCTATGTACGGATATCTAACCAGCCACTGACCAATTACACCATGAAACCCCCAACGCCCGTGTCCGTGACAGCGTCAATGCTATGATTACATTAATGATACATTACTGGCATATCAATATTGTTCATCCAACGCCCCCTCTTGGTACATCCTCTGCTCAGCGTCGAGGTCGCCAAGCTGCAGAAAGTCGTGTTCAAGGGCTTTCTCAGCCGTAATCCTCCTGCTGGGATCCAACTCCATACACCATTCCAGGAAGCCAACCGCCATCTTTTCGTCTGGTGTCAGAGGCTTGTCCTCATTACGGCATGTGCTCCACAGGATAATCTTCTCCATGGAGAAACCGCCCTGGCCAACCGTGGGAATGGTAGTTTCGAAGACACACCCGTGGAGTAGACCCGCGGCCTTCATGCGCTTGGAGCCAAAGATGGTTGCTATCTCGATCATGGCTTCGACGTCGTCGGCCGAGTTGAAGAAGGGGAAGCGCTTCGACAGAATGGTCAGGAGGATGACACCTGCTGACCAGATGTCGATGGATGTTGACTGCTCTGTACACTTGAACAGAACTTCGGGGGCACGGAAACCTCGAGTGCCTGCGCGGTTGGCACGGCGAGAGGAGCGAGTGTCGGACTTGGGGTAACCGGGCTGTGGGTTCGCCGCATTTTGCGCCCATACCGAGTTGGTCTGACGCTGTTTCCGCACTTCTCGGCTCTCGTGGCAGAGGCAGGGCTTGCAGTCAGAGCCTTCTCGCTCGGCGAGACCAAAGTCGACCAGGACGCCGCGCTGTGTGGTCGGATCGTAGAGGAAGTTTGTAGGTTTGATGTCTCGATGGAGGATCTTGTGGTCGTGCACGCTCTTGAGGGCGGTAAAGAGCTCGCGGAGATATATAGAGATTTCAGGAATGGTCATGTCGCGGAAGTAGGCTCGGAAGTCGCCGTGTCGGAAGTAAGGGAGGATAGCCACAACCTGATCCGTGTGGCGGAAAGCGGTGATCAGGGGGCAGACGGAGGGACATTGGCGGAGGTCGTGGAGGAGTTCGAGCTCGTTGAGGATTCGGGAGGGACTTGAGGTAACGTAAATCTTCTTGATAGCAACAAAGCGTGCCTTGCGACGGGGTCGGTGAGACACGGGGCTGTTGTTTGGCTTTGGAGGTGGCGTCCACTTTGACGAGTCGTCTTCATAGTCCCAACTGTTGTCGTAGTGGTCGTACATGATGTCTTCGGCCTTGTATACCGTCGAGAATGTGCCTGGGGACGTTAGTTGGAGTTCAATGGGTAACCAACGACGTTGGAGACGAGGAACTGCCATACCTTCTCCAATGCGCTTGATCAGACGATAACGGTTGCGGAAGCCAGGGAAATCGGTTTGCAACTTGTCCATGTCTGCTTGAACGCTGCGATCGATAGCCTCGTCCACAGAGGAATCATCTGCGACGTCGTCCTCATCTTCCTCATCTTCCTCAAGAGGCTGGGGTTGCTGGGGCTGCTGGTGTTGATGTTGTGCTTGTTGTTGCTGGTGCTGCAGGATGTGATGGTGTTGACGCAGATGATTCTGTTGTACCTGGTCGTCCTCGTCCATTGGGCCAGCCTCCTCTGTGCGCTCCTCCTCCATGAGCATCTCGGTATCCTCTGTCCTTACATCTTCGTGGATGTCGAAGTGCTCGTCGACATGATGGTGGACGGCAGCCGCCATTGTAATGACACCTTGTTAATCTGTGCCTCCCGAAAGTTAATTCAAAGGCAGCCAGCCGTTATCTCCGTCTAGTTCGAGCACCTGCAGATAAATCACCAACTAGAAAAAAACACGAGCGAACAAGTTGGAGCGCGTCGAGCAGAAGAGAGTTTCTGGCTGCGTCGAGGTTTAGAGGGGCTGCGTCTGGATTGGAGGCTCAGTCATGGTTGTGGCTGCAGGGGTCTGGCGGGCACACAACGCGCTGCGTTTTAGTGGCCGATGGCGGGGAAAACGCTATGAGTGGCCGCGTTGAAGAAAACAAAAACAATCGTTGCTGAGGGCCCGATATATCCGGCGCCAAATAACCCCCCCAAAACACCATACAATAATCCCATACCATCATCACTAACACACACCGCCAACAGCCACGGATCCGGCATTTGCGCGCCATCGCAGGATACGGTGGGCGCACGGTAATACAGCGATACTTACGACACCAGATGATACCCTCTTGATTGTATTCACATCCTTCGGCATTGTCTAATCTCTCACTTCCCCTCTCCGCTTCTTTCACTCTCTATTCCCCGTCGCGCGCACGCTATTGCGGCGGCGACTCCTTGCATCGCCCATCATGGGTACCATCGATTTCGATCTCAACGACGCTCTCAAGCATTACATGTCCGACCCCGCGAGCATCGCGACGCCAGAGGCCGATAGCGCCCTGTTCGACTGCGAGAATGACCCCGAGGCGCTCACAAACCCCGTGGTCAACGCGGTGCTGAACCCCATAGTCGACGCTGTCGCCGACAATCCCGATGCAATCATGCGCGCCTCCCACATGGACTCACTGCAGTTCCTCCTCAAGTTAGCCCCCATTTCCCTTCACAACCCCTCTGCAACTCCGACATTGGGACGCGATTCTGAGCTAGTTACTCCCAGATACACGGCATATCTCCCAACCCAAGCCCTCAGCAAGATCTTCGATCTCATCATGAGCGCCCTTAGTGCCGAGGCCGACTCGGTGCACAGCGACATCGACTCCCCGGACGAGCAAGACTCGGTGCCCCACCACAAGAAGCTCCTCGAGGTCTATGCCTTCCTCCTGCAATGGACCATCGCCGCCGTCGAGACCAAGGCGGCTGAGAAGTCGTCGACAGCCCCTGTTGCACGAGGCCGTGGCAAGCCCAAGAAGGGTGCGGCCAAGGACAAGGACGGGGCTTGGGACTCGGCTACGCAGCTCCAAGCCGCCTTGGAGGTCATGTGCAAGGTCCTCAAGCTGAAGCTCTCCAAGATCTTCCTCACCACGAGCGAGAGAGATACCTTCATTGGTCTCCTTACTCGACCGGTATATATGGTTTTAGAGAGCGAGCAGCGAGTGAAGGCTACGACTATCCGGATGCACTGCTTTAAGGTGTTGTGCATCGCTGTCAAGCACCACGGCCATGCATATGGTATGTTGCAGCTGGGCTTTACTCAGGAGCGAGTTCAGAGGGTTAACAACAAACAGCGGCGCAGATCAACATCATCCAGAACCTCACCTACTTTGAGCACTTGTCAGAGCCCATGGCCGAGTTTCTACACATTTTGGCGGAGACATACGATTACCCTCAGCTCGCTGATGAGGTGCTACGAGAAATCAGTAACAAGGAATTCAACTCGAACGACACCCGAGGACCCAAGTCTGTGTCCTCTTTCATCGCCAAGCTGTCTGAACTGGCGCCCCGTCTAGTAATCAAGCAGATGACGATGCTTGCGAAGCAACTTGATAGCGAGGTAAGGCAAATCCAGAAATGGCTAGTTTTCTTTCTGACATGAGTAGTCCTACACCCTCCGATGCGCCCTAATTGAAGTCTGTGGAAACATGGTCGCCCACCTCAGCAAGCAGGATGAGCGCAGTGAGAACCACAAGTCTCAGCTAAACGCATTTTTCGACGTTCTGGAGGAGCGATTCCTCGACATCAACCCGTACTGCCGATGCAGGACCCTTCAGGTCTATATGCGACTATGTGAGCTTGAGCAGAAGTTCCCTAAACGACGTCAGAAGGCAGCTGAGCTCGCCTGCCGAAGTCTGGAGGATAAGAGCAGCAACGTGAGACGCAATGCCATTAAGCTGCTGGGTACACTCATCAAGACCCATCCCTTTACTGTCATGCACGGCGCCCAATTGTCAAGAAAGGAATGGCAGGCTCGCTTGGACAAGGTCGAGGAGGAACTGAATGCGCTAAAGCCGCCACCTGGCATGCCGGGCTTTGGTGGTGACCAGGCCAATACCACCGTTGATAATGAGCTGCTGGACGACGCGACACAGATAGCATCACCCGAGAAGCCCAAGCAAATGACTGAGGAGGAGAAGGTGGCTGCCATTCAGAAGGCTCAGGAGGAGGCTGCCACGAGCGAGGCCATTGAAAAACTCACTCTGACCCGACGATACTACAACGAGGCGCTCAAGTTTATCGATGTCGTCCATGATGCCACCGGTACGATTTGCCAGCTCCTGGGCTCCAGGAACAAGAGCGAAGTCATCGAGGCCATTGACTTCTTCGAGGTTGGCGATGCCTACAACATTGAGCAGAACAAGATGGGCATTCGGCGTATGCTTCGCCTCATCTGGACCAAGGGTAACAGTGATGAGGGCAAGGGTGTCCAGACGCACCTGATCGACTGCTACAGGCGACTCTTTTTTGAGGCTCCCGACTCATTCAGCCCCAACGATGCGGCCAACTACATCGCACGAAACATGATCAGTCTCACTTTTGGCGCGACCCCTGCTGAACTCACTTCTCTCGAGCAGCTTCTTGCGACGATGATGAAAGGCGGCATGATTCCCGAGGTTGTCATCAACAAGCTGTGGCAGGTCTATGGTGTCCAGAAACGAGAGATTTCACGAACTCAGCGACGAGGCGCCATCATCGTCTTGGGTATGTTGGCTACTGCGAATCCTGAGATCGTGGTGGGCGAAATAGAGACAATGCTGCGAACCGGCCTTAGCTCGCACGGTCGCAATGATCTCCAGCTTGCAAAGTTTACCTGCATTGCTCTCAGGCGAATCAACCCCACGGGACGGCAGGCAAAGGATTCTCCCGTCAAGTTTTCCCGATTGCCCAATGACCATGCCGTTTCTGTCAGGCTCGCCGCCATCACCGAGGTCCCTTCGGACAGCAAGGAGTGGTACGGAGTAGCAGAGCAGGCCATCAATGCCATATATGCCGTCTCCAAGCATCCCGACACTCTCTGCTCAGACATTATCCGACGAAAGACAAAACAAGTCTTCAGCCAGCCGCAGTCGCGGCCAAGCTCCCAACACAGCTCACGACCTGGATCGCGAGAAGAGACTAAGCCGATTCCGACCGCGGACCAGACTATCACTCAGGGTGAGAAGCCTAAGAAGCGTGACAATGCCATTGCCCTCTCCCAGCTTCTCTTCATCGTCGGACATGTTGCCATCAAGCAGATTGTCCATCTTGAGCTGTGCGAACTCGACTTTAAGCGTAGAAAGCAAGAGAAGGAGAAGTTGGCACCAGCCAAGGCGGACCAAGACAAGGAGGACGCGGACGAGCTGGACTTGATCGGAGGCACGACTGAAGATGACTTTACCGAAGCCATGGCTCATATTCGCGAACGCGAGCTTTTGTATGGACCCAACTCCCTGCTGGCCGTATTTGGTCCTCTCGTGTCCGAGATCTGCGCCAACAACACGACATATGCCGACAAGGGGCTTCAAGCTGCGGCGACGCTGTGTCTCGCCAAGCTCATGTGCGTATCTGCCGAGTACTGCGAGGCCAACTTGCCGCTCCTTATCACCATCATGGAACGCTCGCCTGACGCGACGGTGCGATCCAACGCCGTCATCGCTCTGGGAGACATGGCTGTCTGCTTCAACCACCTCATCGATGAGAATACCGACTTCTTGTACCGCCGATTGGCCGACGACGACGCGTCAGTCAAGCGAACATGCCTGATGACGCTGACGTTCCTGATCCTGGCTGGACAGGTCAAGGTCAAGGGTCAGCTCGGTGAGATGGCCAAGTGTATGGAGGATGAGGATCGCAGAATCGCAGACCTAGCACGCATGTTCTTCACCGAGCTTAGCACCAAGGACAATGCTGTGTACAACCACTTTGTGGATATGTTCAGTCTGCTCAGCGCAGGCGACATGCAGGAAGAGAGCTTCCGCAAGATTATTCGATTCTTGCTTGGCTTTGTCGAGAAGGTAAGTTCCTTGATTTGGTGGTTTGTTTCGAGGGAATTGGCAACTAACAGATCAATCAGGATAAACATGCGAAGCAACTGGCCGAGAAGCTTGCGGCTCGACTCAGCCGAGTTGAGAACGAGCGACAGTGGAACGACGTTGCCTTTGCCCTGGGCATCTTGCAGCACAAGAACGAGGAGATTACAAAGCTGGTGTCGGAGGGCTACAAGGTTATTCAGTCATCGGCTTAAGGTGTCCACTGTAGATGTTTGCACAATCATGTTAAATCCTGGAAAGCGGGGAGTCTGGATTGGGTTTGAATGATGGCATGAATGACATGGAATGGATGTAATGACGGACATAGACGGTTGGAATGGGAGGTATATTGCCCTGTTGCGATATTGATACCAGTTTCTTTGATGAATTTTGATGTTTTGATGTTTTGTGCCCTCTGCGTCCACTTTATTCCTGATTCGTACTGGTGCCGGTTGAAGTTGTCGCGTGCTGAGTGAAGCCAACAAGTCAAGAGTATTTGTACAGCTTTGTTTGCGGATTGCCTCTTTTCATGACGTTGTTGCGAGTTTCAATAGTAACACAAATATACGCCACACAACAAGCCTCTACCGACTGTAGGCTGCCAAATAGACGTGGAAACTGACGAAAACACATATGCGACAACCAATTATCCTCTATTCATGATTGACTCACTCAACTGGTGACGACGTGGTGTGCTTCGCAATAGTCTAGGGTAGCTCCGAATGGCGCCACATCTCTGAGGCCACTTTCGCATCCGCAGCCATCGTGACTCTGTGAGGCCCCACAGAGGCCAGTCCAAGTGACAGCCTCGGCCATGACCCTCCGCGGTTTCATTAATCAGGAACGAGATAAGGCGAGTTCAAGGGAAGGCACGGGGTTGCAGCGAAACAAAGAAACAAAAGTCAATGTGATAACCTTCTTTGTCCCGAGGCTTTGCCGCTGCAGGGAGAAAGCAAAAAAAGCCCATGCGTAGAGCGATTGATGATGGAGACTGCCCGCCTTGATGATGAATGATGTGACCGACTGCCCGAGCTCCTCAGTGGCAGGCGGGCTGCTGGAAGCTCTGGAGCTCTCGCGGGTCCGGGGGCCTTAGTCTTACCTTATTGCTGATGCGGGTTGGCGCCCCCAAAAGTACAAAAAGGGCGGGTCTTCCCACCTGTTTTCGCGGCAGTTGCGACCGATCATAGGACGACCATCTGATTCTAGTGTACTTTATTGGTAGGTACCCCGTTCCCTTCTGCCTCCATGGCTGGCTGAGCGGTCCATGTTACCCATTTGTCTCTATTCTCTTGCTGACGCCTATATCTGTAGACCCCGTTCCTTCCGACAACTCTTTTTTTTCGCAAGTGGTATATAGTTCCACTACCAACAGCATTGACGAGCAACCACAGCCCCCCCGCGGTTTGTGTGACGACTACCCAAAACCCCTCCTTGCCTCTGTCACATCTTGCGTCGCATTGTCAATTGGGGCGTTACAGGCATTAGACTTGGAAGCGCGCTTTCTCTGCTATTTTCTTTTTTTCTCGTTGATCCAGTTCAATTAGGGAAAAAGAGACTAGAAGCAAGCTACATCTCAACCTTGTCCGAACTGCATCTCTTGCCGTGTGTCTTTCCAGTTTCTTTGGATTGAAGCCAGCACTTGCCTGCCCGGATATACAGCACCTTCTCCCCCCGACCAGAGGAGAGAAGCTTGGACCACCGATCGCGATCGCCAATCCCGGAAGCTCCATCGGACATACGTTTTTGCCACCGCCGATAGTGGGCAGTTTGACCCACGTGACAGCCAAACCAGCCATTCGCCGCGCTCCGTTTGCGGTGTTGCAAGGCAAAAAGAGCTGAGCTGCCCGTGCTGAGCGCCTGCTGCTGCTCTGCTGCTGAGCTCTGCGTGCCAAGTGCGTCACCTCCCGTGCAAGACCTCGAACCAGTGTGATCCAAGACATCATCCATCAACCACCCAACGCGCCGCATTGCGACGTGAACAAAGAAAAACACTCTCGATTCGGCACAGACATTTCATCTGCGCTCTGCATAAAAACCATCAATAGTTCCATTGGGCCTCTTTGGCGACGATTCACGCGACTCGCTACTTGCGATAAAGCACGTGGGACACCTTGAACTTTGCTCGTCTTGCCCGCCGCTGCATCGCTTCGCTTCGTCGCGCTGTCATCTGGTGAGGCCATGGGCTTGGCTAGAGCGCCTGCGCCGAGAAGGATTGAGAAAAGGGGAACTCTCTAGGTACGTCTTTGTTGATGACGCTGTCGCATTGGCATCATGGACGCGACATCGGAGAAACAGCTGCCGCCGTGCTGAGGATCGACAGATGGATGCTAACGTTTTTGACTACGACCCTATAGAGGCACACCGAGACCGCCACAAAGGAGTACCCTTTACTACACTACCATTACGAACACCGATTTCTATACAGCCTAACATGTTCGACAAAGTCGTCCCGTTAGGCACGCGCCTACACTACCCCATCACCGTCACCAAGCTACTCAAGAGGGCCGGCGACTCGATCAAAAAGCAGGAGAGCATCTTTGAATACAAGTTCTCCTGGAAGCGCAAGGTCAACGATGATACTTGGGCCGACGAAACTACATATACCGAGTTCGATAGCCCGGCCGAGGGCGTCCTTAAACAATGGCGGATCCGCGAGGGCATGGAGATCGCGGCCGACGCGCCTTGTATGATGGTTGAGGAGGCGTGTGGGCACGAGGTCCAGATGAAAGGCCTTTGCAGTTTGTGCGGAGCTGATATGACCGAGACGAACTGGGCCAGTGAAGAGCGGGATACGGATCGCGCCATGATCAACATGACGCACGACCAGACTGGCCTGATGGTCAGCGAGAGCGTTGCGATGAGGGCCGAGCACGAATCCCAGAAGCGCCTGCTACGACAACGGAAACTCAGTCTCGTCGTCGATCTGGACCAGACCATTATCCATGCCTGTATCGAGCCCACCATCGGCGAGTGGCAGCGTGATCCATCGAATCCCAACCACGAGGCTGTCAAGGACGTTAAGAGCTTCCAGCTCAACGACGATGGCCCTCGTGGCCTGGCGAGCGGATGCACATACTACATCAAGTTGCGACCTGGGCTGGCCGAGTTCCTCGAGGAGGTGTCCCAGATGTACGAGTTGCACGTCTACACCATGGGCACACGCGCCTACGCCCTAAACATCGCTCGCATCGTCGATCCCGATAAGAAGCTGTTTGGTAACCGCGTCATCAGCCGCGACGAGAATGGTAGCATCACATCCAAGAGTCTACAACGCCTGTTCCCCGTCAGCACAGACATGGTTGTAATTATTGACGATCGAGCTGACGTATGGCCCATGAACCGACCAAACTTGATCAAGGTTGTACCCTACGACTTTTTCAAAGGAATTGGCGACATCAACTCGAGTTTCCTCCCGAAACGACAGGACGTCTTGCCGACACTGAAACAGAAGCCGCCTGTGGATTCAAATTCTAAGCCAGCCCCCAAAGCGTCGCCTTTGGACGAGCTTGTGAGGATGAGCAGTGGGGACGATCCGGCCAGCTTGAAGATTCAGGCTGAGGAGCAAGAGAAGACACTGGAGAAGCAGCTGACAGATCGACCACTGCTGCACATGCAAGAGGAGTTGGACAAGGAGGATGATCAACAAGACCCAGAGACCGGCGACTCGTCTCACAGCCATCATCGAAATCTTCTTGTCGACGACGACGAGGAGCTCATCGCCCTTCAGGACCACCTTACTGACTTACACACGGCCTTCTACGACACATATGACCGGCGACGAGCTGAACGGAGACAATCAGAAGGTACGCATCCTCCTGCGCACAGTAAAACCAAGCGAAGGGCATCTGTGGACGACGGTGTTGACTTGTCTATGGTCCCGGATGCTGGCGATATTCTTGATGAACTGAAGTCGAATGTTCTCTCTGGTCTCGTGATCGTGCTCTCCGGCCTTGTGCCGCTCGGAGTCGACGTTGCTGCGTCCGAGATTGGGATGCAAGCCCAAAGCTTTGGTGCTCAGGTCCTTGACAACATATCTCGGAGAGTGACGCATCTCGTGGTTGCTTCCTCACGACCCCGGACGAAGAAGGTGCAGCAAGCGGCCAAGATTCCCAACATCAAGATCGTTAACCAGAACTGGCTCACCGACTGCCTCAGCCAATGGCGTCTGCTAGACGAGAGGCCGTACTATTTGGACATCCTCGATGCTGACCGAGGTCGAGAGAAGGGAGGGGATGATACCACCGAGGTGACCTCAGAGGTGGATGACATTGAGGAGCCACAACAGGGTAGACAGGGCAGCATTACGATTAACTGGGCGGAGGCGGATGCGGAAGTGGATGCTTTTATGGGCGACGATGACGATGACGATGAGACTGGCAGCGAGGCACTCACGAACGACACCAACGACGCGGAGAGCGTGAAACAGGGCACCAAGCGAAAATTGCTGGCCGACGCAGACGAGTCTGATGATGATGGTGTGTCTACCATAGGCGAGAGTGTCCTTGCTAAGAAGCAACGCGTGGCACGAAGTCGAGGCGCATCAGCACTGCGATCAGTGCATACACCGAATGGCAACGATGCAGACGACGAGGACGTGAGCTTACCGACGCCGGGGCCAACAGGTGATGAAGCGATGGACGACAAGAATGGATCGACGATGGTCAACCCTGATGAGAGCGTGGACTTTGATGAAGACGAGCTGGAGAGGGAGTTGCTGGCCGAGCTCGAGGCGGCTGGGGATTGAAGTTGAAGGCCCCGGGGGTTAGTGTGTTGGGCGCTAGGCGTACATTTTTTCAGTAAAAAGAGGGTGGCCTAGAGGAGTGTACATGGATGGAAGGCGATGGAGTTTGTCTTTATGTATCAAGTATCTACAGTCGTTAGTATACCCCCGCCGAGGCCTGGGCAGTCAAATATTCAAAGTTATATGGAACATGATGTGTGCACTTTTATAAGTCTACAGCCAGAGTATTGTTTCTGTTTGGCCGTCCCGTGGAGGCCAAGAAACACGGGAAGCTCATATACCCACTACACCTCGACTCTGAACTTGGCCACTATTAAGTTGAGATCAATAAAGTCCATCATGACTCAATAAGCCTCAGATTGTATCAGTCTGACCTTGAAAGTAGACGTTCAGACCTGCTGTGTTACAAGGGACATCTCGTCAAGTCCTATGTTTCGATCAACTGAAGCCGTTAACCCCTATCACCGCTCGAGCCTTTTAGTTTCAGCATTCGTCATGGACTTGAGCTGCGCTTGCTAAGCGAATCATAGCCTCGCATTTGTGTAGAGACCTGACGAAGCTCTGAAAGACGGGTTCAATCGCATGGATCCGCCGGATGAATTTGGCCGTGTGTAAGTGGGGCGCTCAGGGATTCTTTTCTATCCCGTACTAACAAGATTACAGGTAGATATAGTGGCCTCGCGATAGTATACAATAGGTCACAATCCCGTCAACCTTCGGTCGATCATCCCGCCGTGTCTAAGACGCCTCATCTCCCTGGCACCGCGAGAACATGACGCATGGGCTCAGTCAAAGGATCAAAACAAACGATTTTAGAGGAGGAATTATAAGCCGAAGGAGTTCGGGGGTTGTGTATAAAGAGGGACGTCTGGGCAGTCCAAGACGGAGGACAGAATATCTTCAATTCCAGCGCATTCAACACTCGTGAATTCTTCGTCACAAGACTATTGAGTAATCATCATGGGCGGTTACTGTGGCTTCGATCCTGAAAAGGATTTGGGTGATCTTTCTGGAAAGGTCATTCTTGTTACAGGTGGTGAGTTGAACCCTAGATCCGCCTGCTGACTGTCTAACACAATTCCAGGCACTGCAGGCTTGGGTAAATCTGCCATTCTTACTCTTTCTGCTCACAAGCCCTTGCATATCTACTTTACCGGTCGTTCTGCCTCCTCGGCCACCTCTCTGATTGAAGAACTCGCTTCGTTGCCATCCCCCATCCAGGCAACATTCCTGGAATGTGATCTCACATCTCTCGCCAGCACCCGTGCAGCAGCAAACAAGTTCAAGCATGACAGACTTGACGTCTTCATCGCTAATGCTGGCATCATGGCTGTTGATGCGGGATTGACCAAGGATGGGATCGAGATGCAGTTTGGCGTCAACCATCTCGGCAACGCGGCTCTCGTGATGCACCTCTTGCCCATCATGCTCAAGACAGCTGCGTTACCCAACGCAGACGTCCGGTACGTGGCCCTCACATCACTGGGATACCGAGGCCACCCAAAGGGCGGCGTCGACTTTGCCACTATACGAACAACACAAGAACATCTGGCCTACGGAACCTGGGGCCGCTACGGACAGAGCAAGCTAGCCAACATTGTCTTTGCGCGAGAGCTGCACCGGCGCCACCCGAGCATCACGAGCATGGCTGTGCACCCGGGCGTGATAGCGACCGGGCTTGTGACGGAGCTGACCTTCTGGAAGAGAATGTTTGTGTACGTGACGAATCCGACCATGATGACGGTGGAGCAGGGGGGCTACAACACGGCGTGGGCGGCCGCGGGGAAGGGGGTCAAGGAGAGGGTTGAGGGGGAGAAGGACAAGATTGCTCTGTACTTGCCGGTTGGGAAGGCGGATAAGGGGGATGCGACTTGTTTTGATGAGGATGTTGGGAGGGAGCTTTGGGAGTGGACTGTTAAGGAGGTTGAGAAGGTGTAGTTGTGTGTTGTGTTGGTCTGTGTATTTCCACATTCAGTTGTAAAGTATCACTGGAGTCATGCTGTGCCTTGATCTTGTCTCAATTCCGGTGGCCGTGGCAGAAACCACTCGTTGTCAGATACATATATACACACAATAGCCCCAGTGCTGGACCATCTCATCCATTCTCTTTTCCTTATCTTCCCGCTCTGATATTCAGCTTTAGTTTTGGGGAGGAGGAGTAACGGCAAATGTTGGCCGCACGAATCTGGCACATGTTAGAACGAGCACGTAACTAAGAGATATGGGAGAACTTACCGGTCGCTGTTGTAGACCTTGGCGTTGTCACCCAACAGCTCCTTCTCGCGCTTCTGGTCTGCCAGGTATCGTCGCACCTGGTCGCGGTCCTCTTCGGCCTGGAGGAGGGGGATGAGGTTGATGCGAGCCCACATCTTTTCACGGCCGAGTTCGCTGTAGTCTGTCAGTATCTTGGTCTCGGATCGTTGAACGCTATCTCGGTGTCTGGTCCCGGGATCCAAGTCTCCTCAAGCGAGGTCTCGAGAAGCCGTATTGCGCCGGGAGAAATGGACTCGTGATTTTAGCGGAAGGGATGATCGGAACGTACTTGGCCTCTCGCATGCCGTGGATCAGCTTGTACCAGCCGTAGCCCATGACAGCGCCCATGCCGAGGAGGAGGATGCCGGGACGGAAACCCTTGGCGGGGAGGTTTCGCTGCTTTGAGTCAGCATTTGTTTATGGACCCAAATCTTCATTCTCCGAGATAGATCCAGCTTTTGAGGTTCAGTGGCTTCCGTCTCTTGCTCTTGTTCCATCGCAACAACTGAGCAGAGCCGTTGGAGCTTTGGCTTCCTCGTCGTCCCAAATGTTCTCCCATGTCCGTTGTCCGCGCCAATTGAACCATCCGCAGCCCAAAAATTATCCAAAAACAAGCCCCGTATGTCCCTTCGCATCCCTTTCAACTCCCACCAGCCGTTCAAACGCACCTTGTACTGGACGGGCTCGTACCCGCCCCGAGGGGGCATATCTTGACCCATGCTGGGCAAACGGCTCGCTCGTCGGCGTCGGTCGCGGGTCGGTCAATTGCGTCTATCAGATCGTCTCGCTGCCGTCGTTTCCCTCGTGCGGGCAATCGTATGCGGTGGGCGGGAGTTTGACGTGACGTCTGTATCGTGAGGTGATTGTGGTTTTGCCCGAGCGAGCCCGTTGAACGCTCGTTGCCGGATTACGTAAGGCGGATGAAGCTCCACCGAGCGGGAAAGCCGGGGTAAAGCCGCGCTTACTCAGGCGGCTGCGCCAGTCACTTTCGGCGGATTACGAAATGGAGGTGAAGCCATCATCAACGTCTGATCAAGCTCAATGGAGTCTAAGCATTCAGAATCGGAGCCTACGGAGGCTGTACGATCGGAAAAAGAGCCGGTTGCGCTGCAGCTGGTGGACGAAAAGGCCCCATATCGAGAGGCGGCTGCATCGTGGGTGGTACCTGATGTTCAACTGCAATGTGAAGACCGCTATGCTTCGTTCGATTTGAAGAGCGTTTCTCACGTAGTACTCCAGTAAGAAGTTTCTACCCGAGAACGGTCTTTCAGGAGCCAATATTTTTAGAATTTCCCTCGGTCGGCAGCAGCGGGTCTTTACCCAGCTCGGCGTAAAGTATGATTGGAACTTTCCGTTCCCCTTCTGGTTTTTCCTCGGAAAAATGTTGTCCAAGGCGTTGTTTGGAGACGATTCTTTGCTGGAGATTCTGAACTGCGTCCATATGAAGCAATACGAGTTTGTGGGTTACGTGAACAAGGACCGCGTTGTTGACGATGACAAGGAGATTGAGACAGTCAAGGTGATTGATGTTTATATCAAGAGACCACAACCAGGACAACCTATTCAGATCTTTTGGAAACCTGCTCGAGGTATTGTCGTTCAGAAGATTGAGCAATGTGAGTATGCAGGTGATGGTGATGCATGAAACTTGCTAACTGATGAAACAAGGGGTGAAAGAACGAAGGTCGCTCTCAACGGGACGTTAGACTTGACGAAAAAAAGTAGGAATAAACGATTATTTGGCCTCTGTGATTGATCAGGAGCTTGCGAAACTATGCTAGGCAGTTAATTGTACAAACCTTAACCAACATACTTTCATGCTTTCAAACCGGAGTGGCTGGCACGGCTTGGACTGTCTTACAACATCCATGTCTCTAGCTGCTGAACCTTGTTGGGCTTAATGTGAGAGGCAAGGCTGGAAACTGCCTAAAAGCACCTTCTCGATGAGCTTTGCCTAATAATCTGGTTGGTAATTACCTACTCGAAAATGGCGCTTGATCAGCTCTTTCCCTAAATTCTCTTAGATGACAAACCCGGACTGGTTTTCTCATACCCATCATGTTCTGTGAATAACTTCTCGCCGCAACCGTCAATCATTTTATCCAATCTGCTCTCACAACCAGACAGCACCGTCGACGATGGCGGCAGCACCCGAAGCTGGCAAACCTCCCGGAAACCTCGACTATTTTCGGATTCACTCCCACGTCCCTCCAGACACGCCTTTCCCCTACCCTCTCGACAAGTCCCCCATCGTCCCGTCGACCAAAGACGCGGATGACGACTGGTTCATCGCTTCCAGAAACGTCGAGATCTTCATGGAAAAGTTCGAACCCCCGATCAGCCACGTACTCCTCGGACGAAAGAAGGAGCATCTGCAGTACTACTTCTGGACCGCTCTCGACCGAAATAACCGCGCCCATGGAGGACGCCAGTGGGATTTCCACGACATGCACGGCATGTTGACCTGGTAGCGACTGTGTCTCAACGCGCGCCATCCCGTCGTTTCAGCCAATGCACATGCTGATGGCATCTGGCTCCATGTCTTGGCCAGCTCGCCCTGGTTCGACTGCCCCGTCTTTGACGATCTTTTGTGGGAGGATGTGAAGTTGAAGAATGGAAAGATCATGAAGAAGCACCGGGAACCGAGGTCGGCTGAGATGGAGGAGGCGTTTCTTGATACTTGGTGTTACCAGGCTTCACAGCTCAGGATGAGACGGTTTCCGAACGGTGATGTGGTTTTGCCCATTACGGCGCCGTATTTTCGGTCTGTTTACGGGGACGAGGCCATGGAGTGGTCACTCGAAAAAGTGGTTGAAGACTCGGAAGAGTGACTAATTTGGGGGTATAGAACATGGATTACATAGCTGCCAGGAACAGTGGAACACGAGGCCTCTGATCCGAGAGCAGTTTGGTGACCTTGTAGTTTATGAAATGATAAATGACTTATATCATCTTGACCATGCTACCTACAGTTTCGGTAGTTTTCGCGGGTACTGGTGAAATATTTACACTACCTGGCTGAGACTCTTGAGTAGAAAGCATGGGAACTATAGCGTTCTGGTAACGCCCGAATGGAACGAAGGCATGGATCCTTCATCAGGGCAACCTGCTGGCTGTTACGCCGCTATGATATTGGCTCACGGACGCGATTTGCAAGGACGATCGTCTTCAATTTCAATTCAATGTTAACCCCCCTCGAGGGCTCTAGTACCCTCCAGTCGACGCTGAAGTGCCTTCACAGCAACTTCAGGCTTAACAGTCATATTTGTGGTCTGGGACGCTTGGTGATTGGCAATGATCATTTCTCTGCTTGAAGTTTTTATAATCGTGGCCTTCCCTCTATTATCCCGTTACCTTCCAAAGATCTACTCCTGTGAGGTTGCCGCTCCATAAGACATGAGTTTTATAGATACAGGCTTCGAATTACGCAGTGCGCACTATCCGCCCCCCCCGGCCCCTCCTCGCCCCTCCTCGCCCCTCCTCGCCCCTCCTCGTCCCTCCTCGAGTTTGTAATTTCTTTCACTGCAATTTTAACCCCCCGTGAGGCGCGGAAAAAAAAATATACACTCAAGGGGCGGTGTGTATATTTTTTTCACTGCAATTTTAACCCCACTCGTAGATTTTGGTGCCTACCAATCGACGCTTAAGAGTCTATAGATCGACCTTGGGCCTTGCTGGGGATGTGTTATACAGTATACTTGTGGCCTGCGGCGCAGGTCGATTGACTATAATCCTTTTTCCCATCAAGTTATCATCGGTAAAATCTTTCTAGACTACCGCGTTTATTAAGGCCCAGTTCTGTCAAGTTTTCCGTTCTTTGAAAATGAGCGTTTTACGGATTCAAGCTTCGAATTACACGACGTGGAGGCGTGGGACTAACAATGCTGTTGGGTCGCGTCTTGATGACGGACTGTAGCCTAAACAGCATGAGCATGTTCCACACACCCACATGTTCCAGTCGAACCTTCACTGCACTTTTAATCCCCCTCAAGCGCTCATCAGTCAAGTAGCTACCTGCCCATTAAGAGAAGCTAGGACTTTTGGTAGACTGGTATCTGGGTCAGGAAGGTCACAAGTTGATGCAATCAATCACACGAATACACTGGTCTACATATTCGTTAATACTCACTGCAGGTAGTGCTTGACGCTGATTTGAGTGGTATGACGAATGCGCTCTGAGATGTGTTGCAAGAAATTTATTGGAGATTTGACCCGGATCCTGGTGAGAAGTGTCTGAAACTAGGTCCGGCCAACCGCTGGGCTGGCGATAGAGTGAATGCATTCTATAGCCCTGAAAATGTTGTGCCGCTGCTGGGATGACCCAAGTCTTTGATGCCCCCGTCTATAAGGTATCATTGATGTGACTGGGTGGTGTGTTGTCGTTTTAGAGTTTAGAGATGAGCGCTTATCAACCTATGCCATAGGGCGTTAAACCGGGCGCTTAACGGTGCAACTGTCTCCTCACTTATTCATCTGCTCTCATGTCAATCTCCTCGGCACCGACCAACATCATCATCTGACCCCTTTCTCACATTCCGTCGCCATGTCAACTCTCGCTGACGACTCTGTTACTGTCCCAGTGACGGACCTGGAGGTTCTGAGCCAAGAGATCGACGACGATGAAGCCAGGTACCGCATCAGAGCCGGGAGAAGAGTGCACTATGTTGTAATGTCGTTGCTTCCCAACCCCATATTCGATTTCGATACCATATGTCGGCCCTATCTCTTATTACCGAAACTCCCTCCATTTCCTAATTCCGACTGGACTATGATGCACATTTGCAAGACACCAAATGGCAAGATTGAACACATCGTTTCTTCGGAACCACTACCCGGCCTAGAGCCTTTGTGGCACCCTCGTCGAATTGACATCATGTCATTGAAACGGATAGCCAGTCACAAGCCCCGAGTCGAGGAGATTGAATTTGAGGGTCACATAGCCTTATCCAAGATCGCCATCTTTGAGTGGTGGATCCCCCAGCTTGAACGCGAAGTAAAGGTCTACGAGAGCCTTTCCCGTGATTCAAGTCCGGGGGAGCCTTCGATTATACCTACTTTCCTTGGCCACCTCATGGAACAAGAGAGATGTGTTGGTTTTCTCATGGAGAAGGTCGATGGCCGTCATCCGACTCTGGATGACTTTCCAGCTTGTGAGGCGGCGTTGCTCAAACTCCATCGCGCAGGCTGGGTACATGGAGATGTAAATCGGTACAATTTTCTGGTTGAGCGGGATACGGGACATGTGAAGATGCTAGATTTCGAACACGCAGAGCCCTATGATGAGGAAATGGCTCAAATGGAACTTGGAGAACTGAAGGCCGAACTGTCCGAGAAGATAGGGAGAGGTGCCACAGTGGTAGTCCAGGATGGGGTAGAGGAAGTTGCTGGGCCATTTTATTATGCCAAGAGGACCCAAGGTTGTTGATTTTGGACATATTGTGCAATGAAGAAGCAAATGACAGAGTTGAGGGGTCTTTGATCACATGAAATTACATATGAATCATTATATTCCCTGCCTAGTTCTGAGCCGAGCTTTGAGAAGCTGCCCTTGCTCGGTACAGATGGTGCGAGATCCTATTGGCATACTGGTGACTTCCCGATGGGGTTGTATGAAGCGCCCATTGACTTCCTCAAGTGATCCGTGGACGTAACTCTTAGCCCTCCAGATTTCATGGTACATTTTTCTGCACCGCCCCCGGCCTCCCCGCCCCCCAATGCATTTGGAATGTACAGCTTCTCAAGGCCACACTACAGCAGCCTCCCCCCTGTTTATGTCTCAGCTGCGGTTTCTCTTCTGTTCAGAGCCTGATGACATCTTGCCCCTTGTTGATACAAGACCTCGTCTCGACCACTCAGCCGACAGCCTCGGCGCTTAAGTGGGCGCAGCGCTGAAGGCGGCAATTGCGCAGCGAACTGCATACGATTGAGGCCCGCCTCTGGACGGCTTCTCCGCACCCACAATAGGGACGCAAAGCAATCTGATTCGAGAGCATGTATTTGGAATAGAGGGTTACAGATCTACTACGTAGCACTCGGCTGTCCGAGAAGAAGTTGATGTATCGACAACGATAATCAGGCTACGCGACAGCACATCGTGTCTTTTCTTTAGATACCCTTTTTATCGCCAACAAGAACCCCGTGGTGTAATGGGCGTTTGTCGTTGACCCTGCTCAGTTGGAAGCTATAAGCTGCCTAACTATCAAGTACCGAGTACCGACTGTGCACATATCAGTTCCCGTCTATCAAAATGTCTCTCGGCCTCATCTTCACTCTGGTAGCGTGCGCAGCGCGCGTCGCAGCCGATTCTGGGGAAGAATTCTCCAACAACCTCTTTTCAGACTTGGCACCGTACGTAAAATCAGTCCCCTATCTTGTTCAGCAGTTCACTAACACCTTCAGGTTACTGGCACTCTTCGGTGAACGGGTCACCATGCAGTTCATGAGCCAATCTATGGGATGGGCTGATAACATAATTCTTGCCATGGCTCCGATCGGCATTATTACCGTTATTGTTAGTGCCATTCGTGTTGGTGGTCCTTCGTGGTTAAAGGCTCTTATCGGGAGAGCCAGGGAGAATATCGCCGTCGCCGAAGCCGATTTGATGTCATCGACTTCGAACGAAGTCTGCGAACTTTGGAATGGTCACCACGTGGTAAGGTGTATGGGGTCGGCTCCCATCTTGGAGTTCATCTGCCTGGTACCCAAGTATGGCGATCGCAAGAAGGTACAGGAAGTCAGGGTTATCAGCCTGGATGAAGCTCTGGATAAACATGTCAAAAAGATCAGTTGGTAACTCGGTCTGAGCTTATTAATTAATATACTAACCCAGAACAGAAAAGAGCTTCCCGGATCGCTTCCGACAGATACACGGGCTAGTGACTGAGCACCATAACTACTCAAAGCTCGAGCAGGGCGAATCGAACGACTCATCGTCAGAAATCATTATCGTTCACAACCAACGCGAAGCTTCCCCCAACATCTCACTCAACTGCCACGGTCAGATCTGTCGTGGAGAGCTGTACTTGGTAGCCATCTGTGCAACGCTCCTACAATCTGCTGTTCTGGTTTACTCTGGTTTTGTTACGTGTCAACTGACAGTGCCCGAGGATGAAGATGTCGTCAAGGGCTATGCATTTCCTTGTACCTTCATCGGCATGCTATTGCTAGTATCAGGACTGCTGATATGTGGCCATGTTGTCGAGTCAAGCACCGAGGAGGACAGGTACTGTCCCGCGCAAGGAACGGAAGCACGGCTCGTGTGGCTACAGCAACCCAAGACGGTCAGTGATCAGGTGTTTGACTCGTATGCCATATTTCCACGGCATGCACGATCCATCATTACGACATCGATTCGGAAGGACAAGGCCAAAGTAGCCAACAGCGCTAATAGCCAAGACGAAAGGGATAAACCACCAGACAAAAATCAGCGTCTCAGTATGGTCCTGGAGACCAAGGCTCTCATTGGTGTAATCATCAGTCTCTGCGGCTTCATCGTACAGTTTGTCGGCTTGCGAGGAATGCACTGGTCAGTCTCGGTTGCTCAACTGGGAGCAATCCTGATCATGGCGGCCCTGAGAGCTCTGGTTCGCCGAGGTCTCGCAATGCCCCCAGAGGACAAGCTTCTTGATCCTGGATTCGAGCTCGAGTGGTTCTCGTTAACTCAAATAGATTTTGACAAGATCTGGTGGCCATGCCCTGAAGCTGATGCTAAAAAGAGTGAGATTTCCGGGGATTGGAGAGTCATGACCGCTGGAAGCTCAGATATGCACTCGCCGCTATGGAGGGAAGCGAAAGGTCCAAGGCCAGAACATCCAAAGCCCAGGTCCAAGGCTCACCAAGCCATGATTATTCGAAAAGAGCTGGGACAATTCGTGACTTGGCCTGCCGTTGCATCTATCGAAGCCGCTGCCCTCGCGCGGGCCATCGAGATCACCATGGACGCCCTTATTGGCCCGTCACGAGCAGATATATGGTCTTGGTCCCTCAAAACGCACTGTGTTGACCCAGATGGTCAGTCAGAAGTGCATTTCAGCTTGCGGAAGGGAGACCTGGAATCGCTCACCAGCGAGCTCGAGGCTGCACTTTCATTATGGCTCTTCTCTGTCAACCAATACGAAAGCGACCAGGGGTTAGATAATAGGCATAATCGCACCCCAGGAACACCCAGTCGCTCCAAAGGGCCTCTACAGAACTCCAGCCTCCGACTCTTGGGTGGATATGGCAGGAGCCTCCATCGAGACCTCGACTGGTGGATGCCCCATGATGCAACCAGAATCTTGAGGGTTCAAGAATTCGACTGGGTTAGGAATACCCAGAATGATGGTATCGATGATGCTCAAAAAGTGTTGGACATGCCAAACCACAGAATAGTTGGTTGCGGTTCCAGAGAGAGCTGCACGTCTCCAGCACTGGCCGGGCAGGCTCGATATCAGAGTTCACCACTATCCAAACTCTACCTTGATGGCCAGCGAGAGAAGACTGAAACTCTTCCGAGAGCAGATAATTCGTTGAGGACATACCTAGCTGTAGAGTCGGCAGTTCCTCTGAAGCTGCTTTATGCCCAAGACTTGTTTACAGCTTTCATGTGGTCTGTAGCCAAGACGATGCCGAGTTGCATTCCAAGCGGCTCTGATCTCGTGCACAATGACCAAGGGAAAAAGGGGGAATGGAAATCATTCAGATTTCGCCATGAAGAGCTATCAAGAATGGTTCAAGATATTTCTAACACGGGCCTGGGAAGCCTAGACCAGATCTACCTCAGCGTGATACCCCCGTTGAGTGCGGAAAACAAGCTTCCAGAAACAACCAAGATCATTGAGCTGGCTCGAAAACAAGCTAGGCGACCCCAAGAGAAGCAAGACTGGATTCAGGATAGCAAGCCATGCCTATGGCTATTCGAGACGGCCCAGACTTTCCCCAAAGACAGTGAAGTCGGTGTGCGGACGATAGCTGCACTTCTGGAATATGCCAATATCATGGCCCGGGCTCTTGATCTGAGAGAGCCCATACATGCCTCGAGCGAACCTGATGAAGAGGGTGAAGAGGAGGAGCCTCTGGTGAAGGCCAAGATGATAATCGAAAACAAGATCAAAGAATGGCTTGGACCTGTCGATGACCTCAAAACACGGGCAATCTTTTCATACCTCAGGACACTATACGAAGAACAAGGTCGCGAGTGGAGATGGGAGATGGCAATAGAGCCCAAAGCCATACCAGAATCAGTCGCGGAATACCCCCAGGCGTTTGGTTTCAGCGAGTTGCATCGCCTCTATCAAAAGTCTAGTCGTCTCATCTCTAGAGGCATCAGGGCAGCACTGAATCGAGGTCAGGGCATGGATCAGCACGACGTCTTCAACTGGACACCGCTCCATTATGCCGCAGCGAAAGGCAACGCTAGTGCCGCCAAGCAGTTGCTTGAATACGAGGCAGACGTCAACGCCCGAGACCTCATCGACTGGACGCCTCTACACTACGCCTGCCAGCGTGGGAATACTACAGTTGTCGACGAACTCCTCCTGACACAGGCGGATCCCAACCTGCGTGGCATAGACGGAGTGACCCCGTTGCACTGTGCAGCAATGAGTGGCTGCATTGATGCGGCCAAGTCGTTGATCAAGGCCAGAGCAACTGCAGATGCCACCGACAACGCTGGAAACACATGGCTGCACTGGGCTGCATTCCGCAGCCACGCCAAGTTCATGGTAGAGTTGAAGCCTGAGGTGGACATCAACCTGAGAAACCACAACGGAAGAAGCCCCCTGCACTTGGCATCTGCGAATGGACACGACGCCACAGTGAAGACCCTCGTCGGGAATGGCGCCGATATTGGGGCTGAGGATGACGCCAACCAAACACCTCTGCACTTTGCCGCTGCAAACGGACACGAGGATGTCGTCGAGGTCCTCGTCGAGAGAGGCGCCAGGATAGACGTGCGAAATGGGAGAGGGGAGATGCCCTTGCATCTTGCGGCTAATCGTGGCTATCGAGCCGTCGCGGAATATCTCGAGTCGTGTAGCCGGCAATCTCGGCTGCCGAAGCCATTAGTTGGTGGAACAGGGACGAACGCGGATGAGAAGGGAACATGCGAGTCCCACCAATGACAAGGGGAAGAAAGACATGCCAAATAGTGGTAATGATGAACGAGATGGGGAAAACAGTTGCAGGCGAAGGACTTGGTTCGTCTATCTACGGATTGTTGGACACTGAATGATATGGTTTATTCTGTTTAGCAATTTCTAGACTTCTGCGTTCGTCGTACGGTAGCATATAGATGGGGCCATCTTCTGGAACCGCACCGCCTAATCCTGACTTCGTAAATCACTCGATCTGTCTGATCGCCAACTAAAGAACTCTTTAGGTCCGCAACGTGTACGTTTGTATTGTTGTGCGTAGTGAGGGTTTCTAGTTGGGCAAGCCGACCTTTGAGAAGTTGCACTTGCTTGGTGTAGATGGTGCAAGATCTTATCGGGAAAGGTCATTAAAGCTACTATTATACTTATGACTATCTAGTCGGGTTATATGAAGTTCTCCTCACCTACCTCAAGTCATCCGAGGACGTAATCCCTCGAGATGAGCGTGAGATAATTCCTTGTATCCGTTTATCACTTGCTGTCCATTGCTGTCCATTCATTCACTGCAACTTTCACCCCCCTGCGGGGAGAGGAATATTACACAAGGGTGTGACAGGTATCCACTAGCGACAACATGCTCTGCGATGTGGAGCTTTCACTGCAAAATTAACGCCCTCAAGGGCTGCTGTGCTCATTTCCGCCAGCCTACCCCCTCACGCCACTGTCCTTGCAGCTCCCATGGCTGAGTGCATCAATGAGGGCCAATGTTGGTTGTTGATGTATCGATTCTTGTGCAAATGAAATTATCTCACTGAAGGTAGTGACAGGTCCGACAGCATCAAGAGGCACATTTGATGTGTTTGGGAGGCTCACACCATGCTAAGCAATCTGCATTATCCTCAGTATCATGCGACCTGACTTGATGGCATTCCAAAATTGCCAAATTTCTATAGTTTGTAGCTACGCCAATATTAAACACTGCAGGTCTTAGGCTCATGTAGAGGCTGGAATATCTTCTGCACAACGAACATTGTGCCGCCTCCGTGGGGTACTGCAACTTCAACCTACCGGCTTCACTACCCTCAGCTAGGGACTCGAAAACATACGCAATGCCGACTGGAGGAGCTCTTCGGGAAGCCCAAAGTGGAGTTGATACATTCTGCTTTGAGGATACGAGAAGAGGGAAGAGAAACCAATGCAGGGAGGGAGGGGCGCTGTAATGATTGGGCAGACTCAGCCAAGACAATTAGTTTCACTGCAATCTTAACCTCCCTCAAGAGCCTATCGTGTCTCTCTCTGCTCGGGCGTTGCTGCGCCTTAAAAACCGAGCTACTATGTACACTGCAATTTTAACCCCCGCCAAGGACTCATCAACCGTGTTGGTACCCAGCCTGCTCTTGACACTGACGTACGTGTGAATGTAGCTTGGTAGTGAGGCAACCGTCCCTGCTCGGAGGCGGCCGATAAGGATTTTCTGCTTGACTGCAAACTTGGCCTCCAGAGGGTCGTCGTGTTTATTTGCGTTGGCTGGATTTGCATGGACATTACTATGGTTAGTCATGACTGGATATATTCCTAAGGATATATGGATTGTTATCTATGTGAAATTGTTATTATGAAAATATTGACAAGTCCGACAGCAGTAAGAGGCACACCTGAGGTGTTTGGGAGGTCGATACCAGCTGAACAATCTGCGCTTCCCTCATTTACTACCTAATGCAGCTTGGCTGTATTCTAAAATCGCTGACCTTCTATGGTTGGCACTATTTAGAAACCGCAGAGCAGATTTACACATATCAACTGGATGATGACTACCACAGCTTTTGCATGAACAGTACATGTTTTCTTCTGCACAACTAGTATTGGATGACCTTTGTGCGGTAGTACGATTGCAGATCAATGGCTTTGCGGCGATCTAGTCCCCGCGAAATGATCGCTATTACTCATGAATATACACAGTGTCTACCGTGAGAGGTCCTTGAGCAAGGAATTGTGGAAAGTACTATATCAACTCAGCAAGCTGGGTAGCCTGTGGGCCTCTATACCCCTACTCGAAGCCTCTGAGTGGTTGGTCAGAAGCCACCTGCAACTGTTTAAATGTGGGTTGACCTTTAGGATGATATATGACAGGGGATTCAGAGACGTATGGGCTCTACCCAGATTGGGAATCTTCACTGCAATTTTAACCCTCCTAAAGGGCCAAGAGGTACCTTGCTCACCACGCGAGAGCAGGAACGTGCAGGCATCAACAGCATCCTTCACTGCTTTTTTAACCCCCCTCCAGAGTCTATGGTGTCTCTGCACTTAGACGTTACTGCGCCGAAAGTAGTAGGCTTTTGCAGAGTATTTCACTGCAAAATTAACCACACAGGCACCCTTACGATCCACCACTAGCCTTCACTGCAAAAATAGCCTTCCTTGCCTCCTAGTACCGCATGCAGCTAGCAAAAGCAAGCATGGGAACGTTCTTACCATTAGCAGCGCTGGCAACAGCTCAGCCGATTTTGTATTGTTGCACAGTTTCCCGGACGTAGACCGAACTTTGCTCTACTAGCACCGGATGGTAGTATAATTGATCCAGAATGTTTGACATACCTTCCGAACTGCTTTCCCCGTAATCTATTTCTTATTCTCCTAGGTGTAGAATGCATCCACATTCTTGTGCTCAGGGTTGTTGTGTTTGGCTCCGACCATATCGCCTTGTTTGATCTGGTTGAACCCAAAATCCCCAGGATTAAGCTTATCATCGAAGCAACGTCACTATCCCTTCCACGCCGTTTTCCACGCCTGGAGCTGCTGACGCTTCAATTCAGTCAACTCATTATGTTTCCAGCACTGATCTGTAGCCCAGGGAAATCATTTTGCATGGATTGTTGAAGCAGAGGAAGGGTGAGATTTCTAGGGCGGTTTGTTTTGGGCTTCTTGTTGATGGTAAGATGGCGGTAAAGGGATCATGTGGTAGGAAGCTTGTGAATATATATATGTTAGCTTCTGGATCTGCTCAGTTTCGATTCACAGAATCATTGTCCTCAGCGGCTAAACAGGCCATTTTTCTGCATACGCAATGTATACAGACACGGCCATGTTGCTCGAATTGCTCACTAGGTTAATGCTAAACATGCTACGTATCTGACGAAACAGAGCATGGTGCTAGTGCTAAAATGTAGGTGGAGATACGGAGGGTTTTGGTTTGGTTGGAAGGTAGAAAGGAATGGTCTCCTTTGAATCAGTAAAGCAGTCTTATAGCCATTGAGGAGGTAATAACTTCTCGTGTTGCATCTCGGCATCACTCTTTGCCGCTACGCAGCATTGAAGTTAAAAAAAAGAAGCAATTGTGTTAGCATTGGGTTACGATGCTATTGATATGGATATAAACAGTGTTTTTGTTTTTGAAATGCGAAAGTGCTGCCCTTGAAGGGAAGAAAGCAAATACATAGTAGGTGGAGATATGACCACCTTTATCAAAGAAATCTGAATGGAGAAGTATGATTGCTGCTGGCTCTGAGTGGGGCTTGAAGAAGGCTTCTTTAGCTGATCTATTGGAATCAAAGACGTACTGATACTAGTC
This sequence comes from Fusarium sp. JS1030, assembly GCA_000966855.1. Taxonomy (NCBI): domain Eukaryota; kingdom Fungi; phylum Ascomycota; class Sordariomycetes; order Hypocreales; family Nectriaceae; genus Fusarium; species Fusarium sp. JS1030. The sequence goes on from JWIW01000086.1 coordinate 302,431, forward strand.
TTTCAACATCTTGTTGAGGATGCGTCCACTGATGCATCAAAAAATGTACGGGACCGGTGAACTTAACGGGCTTAGAGTAGCGGAACACATCTTTTGGCATTGGCCCCGAGAGCTATATTCTCAAGGACTAGAAACTTGAGCCTGTGTGCAGGCCGTCCAAAATATTTGACGCTCATGGACTTGCCCACGTTTGTCTGCTCGAATCGTCGTAGTCAGTTTACCCTTATCACCATGATGAATAATCTTGTTGAAGCTTGTGCACGTCAGGAAACCAATCAAGGACCTCTTAGCTAAGTCGAACGAAAGAGAGAAATGTTGCGCTCAACTTGGCGGACATTGACGACATAATAAACCAGCACTAACTGCAGGCAGGCTCGGGATTCTCAATAAGGCGTTTTTCAACCGTTTCGCTTTGTTCCCAGGGATGTCTGAGCTATACGACCAACTGGCAGTGGCACACTTTATATGCCGTGGTTTCAAGCCTTTACTTTATCATATAATCTGTACCCCTTTCTAGGAGAGCTTTATTATCAGTAGCATCATCGTGAAATGCTGACTGTTCGTAATTCCAGCTGGCGAACTATACCCTAAATATTATCGAATTTGTATACAGGGACAAGAGAGCATGAGATGAAACGGTCGAAATGATGGACACCGGGCTTCTCGGTGAATGATCCTTCTTGTTATTAACTCGACATAGACTGACCCTAAAGCTTTCGTGAAAATGTCAATTTCTCATCGGGAAATTGACTAAGAATGGACATTTGCTTCGTATCTCTGTAGGTAAAGGTAATACACAGAATGTAGCAAGCTGGTCTTGACCCGTAAGAACATCGTAATAGAGGACCCAGGCACTAACGCCTAGAACGAGAGAATTGGTTCGAAGAGGCATTTAACGGTGTACCCCGTGACTTATTCCATGCCTTTGCGGATCCGCTCGAGTACTCAAGGGTTGTCCTTAAGGCTTTAGCAAGAAGAGACATGGCACGAGAATCCATAGGGCTGAGACGTCTGAAGAACGATGCTTAAATCCTAGTGGGCCGCCTAAAGACAAGCGAGCACAGGCTCGGAAGAGTTTTATTCACCTCATGTTTAAAAACGGCGTGATCTGCCTCAAGAATCTTGGCACCTCAAGTCGGGAAAAAACCGCGTGAGCCAGGATGAGAATCCTTGTTGTGTTTCTCCAACCTGGAGCATCATGAGAGCATCACCGGGTGCAGTGACTTTTGACCGCAATTCCTCCCAACCCCAAGTCATAATCAGGAATACACAATGCCGGGGTAAACTCGTTTCTGATTGATTCCCGGCCAAGTGGAACAGAAGATGGAGCTCCCCTCTCTCGCTTCCATGATGATCCGCTGATCGTCACTTCCTGCACAACCTCCAAATCCGGGGTAGCGCGACAGGGTTCGCTTGCCTTCGGGTTGATGAGGCCCGAGACATCAAACCAATGAACCGAGAAAGTGGGGAGGGTATGGCTCTTAGGCAGCGGTTTTCCTCACAAGGTTGAAGGGATGGAGATAACTCGGGAGTGTCTTGGTGCTCATCGGCCGGTTAAATGCGAGGCCCGTTCGCTGGTGTGGGAGATGGTTGCAACTCGAGGCGGCTATATAAGGGAACTGATCAACCTTACAGGTGTGTGTTGCTTTGTCACCTTACACTGTAGCATTCTAGTATCGATATCTTGCAGAAATTGCTCTTGGTTTGCAAATGGGGAAACCATCCGAGAAGAAGCCCTTCTTTGGGTTCAGGGGAGGATGGCTTACATTCTGGATTACCGTAAGTTGGGAGCTATGCTTGGTTGTGGTGTGTTGCTAACCAGTCCCAGGTGGCGTGTGCTACGGACATGACGCTGTTTGGTTACGACCAAGGCGTCTTTAGTAAGTTCCCTTGCTGTCTGATTACAAAGAACTGAGACTAACAAGAGATGTATAGGTGGGGTTGTCGTCACTCAGGACTTTCTGAAGCTTCACAACCTTGAAGGGCCTTCCAAAACCAACCTCCTTGCCACCGTCACGGCAATCTACGACATTGGGTGCTTCGTAGGTGCTGTCATTGCTTTTACTGTTGGCGAGCGTCTGGGAAGAAAGAAGGCCATCCTGCTGGGTACCCTTATCATGTCCATCGGCACCATCATCAAGTGCACATCCTACAGCCTGTCTCAGATGATTGCCGGACGCATCGTACTAGGGTTAGTAACATGTTCCATAACTAGGCACCGCAAGATATTAACAAGTCTTCTTAGCATCGGAAATGGTATTAATACTGCTACAGCTCCCATTTGGCAGACTGAGACTGCCCAGGCCAAGTGGCGTGGGAAACTCGTCATTCTCGAGATGGCCATGAACATCGCCGGCTTCTCCCTCGTCAACTGGATCAACTATGGCTTGTCCTTTGTTGAAGGCTCAGTGGCCTGGCGCTTCCCTCTCGCGTTTCAGTTTGTCTTCATCTTCATTCTCTTCGCCACTGTTCCATGGCTCCCTGAATCTCCTCGGTAAGTCATCCTCTTACACTCCGTAACTTAGACTAACTGTTGCACCCAGGTGGCTCATCGCCCACGGCCGTACTGAAGAAGCCGTGTTCATTCTCGCATGTATCGAGAACAAAGACACCAACGACCCCATCGTCACTGCTCAACTCCACGAGATTCAGTTCAGTGTGGACTACGAACGCGAGCACTCTGTCAAGTGGATCGACATCTTGACCCGTCGCAACAAGGACCAGGCAAACACCAAGCCTCTCCGCCGTCTCCTCCTCGGCGCCAACACGCAGCTGATGCAGCAATTTGAGGGAATCAACATTATGAGCTACTACATGCCCACCGTCCTCATCAACTCTGTCGGTCTCTCGGAGAAGATGGCCCGTCTACTATCTGCTTGCAACTCCGTGTCCTACCTCGTCTTTTCATCCGCTGCTGTGTTGCTGGTGGAGAGATGGGGTCGAAGAGGACTCATGCTTCTGTCTACTGCTGGCCAGTTGCTCTCGTTCCTTGTTATCACCATCCTGCTCCGTTACGCAGTTGGAGACAACAAGGAAAAGTTTGGCTCGGCTTCGGTTGCCTTCTTTTTCCTGTTTTTCATCTCGTTTGGGCTGGGCATGCTGGGTGTGCCTTGGCTGTATCCTACCGAGATTAATTCTTTACCGATGCGAACCAAGGGTGCGGCTGTTGCAACAGGAACGAACTGGTGAGTTGATGTCCTCATTGATAGCGTCTTGCTAACTGGTCAGGATCACAAACTTCATCGTCGTCCAGGTCACTCCCATCGGCATCCAGAACCTCGGCTGGCGCTTCTGGATCGTGTGGACAGTCACAAACGCCTTCTTTCTCCCCGTCATCTACTTTTTATACCCAGAGACTTGTAAGATTACCTCACACATCCCCCCAAGAAGACTCGACTCTGACTTCTATAGCAAACCGAAAGCTTGAGGACATGGACGCCTACTTCCGCCAGGACCCCTCACTCATCGTCATCAAGGACAAGGATGCCATCGCTGCCAAGAGACCCCTCAAGTACGTCCAGCAGGAGGAAGAAGATATCCGACGCGAGCGGGGTAGTATCGAGCCCGTGGGTGGTGAGGAAAAGATCCTCTGAAGATCTCTGCTTGCGTCTCATCACTCATCAAAGAGCATCATGTCATGCCGCAAGAACCATTAGCTCCGCCCATGCATTCTCTATCAGCTCTAGTTTCAGTATCTATGCCCGTGCGAGTCAGCATCCGAGCCCACATTCAGCCCAGTACCAGACTCCCTTCGTTATAACAATCCAATGAACTGCTCGCTATTATATCATCACTCTTTGGCCACAAGACCATATGCCAAAATGCAAACTTGCCAAGATTCCACATGAAAGAGCACATACAAAAATATCACTCATGTTGCCACGGAAGAGCTCGCCATCGCTTGGCTTCCTAGCGACCGCTCACTGCCCGTGCCTGTGTCCAGGCCCATTAAACCCTCGCTGAGCTTCTTGGTCACCACATCCGGGTCTGGTTCGTCTCTTCCGACAAACGTCCAGCTCTCCTCTGTATCGTCGTCTTCACCTGAATCGGGCTGCGCGTTCTTACCCGCCTTGCGCTTGATGAGGCTCCTGGCGTACTCGAGGTCGCGGTAGATGCACTGAATAGCGCTCTCAACACCCTTCTCCTACTAATTGTTAGTAAATGGAAACACTAAATGGAAACGGATTGACATACACTGCGAATCTGCTCGCCAAGGACGCGGGCCTTGACGATCATGCGTTCGTTCCGAGTCACCTCCCAAAGTGCCCGGCCGAAGCTGTTGGTTCCCCATTTCTTGACCCAAACTCCAACACCAAGATCTTCTACTCTGCTGGCAAAGAAGAATTGATCTCCGAAGAATGGCCGGATGATCGTGGGAATACCCGCCCGCAAGCTGGCGCCCGTTGTACCGGAACCACCGTGGTGTGCAGCAGCGTCGATTTGTCGGAAAAGCCAGTCGTGCGGTGCTGATTTGATGACGTGGATCTCTGGAGGCATGGGTGGCTCTTCAGGTCGCGGCTTGGATGGGTCAGCCTTGGGTGAGATGCGATCTGACCAGCCCTTGGAGAGAATGCATCGCACATCCGCCTTATGGACGGCATCAATCACTTCTTGCGTCATCTTGGCAGGATCGTTGACAATGATGGATCCGAAGCCGACATAGACTAGCTTCTTCCCGTCGCTTCTTGCCTTGTCGATAAAGTCCTGTAACTCTTGCGGCGGTGTCCATTCCTCACCACCCTCATCCAAGAACCAGTACCCAGTAACCCTAATCCAGTCGGAAAAGTCCAAGGGTGGGGCGACAACGCTTGGGCTAAAGTTGTACAGGAACGGGACCTTGTTGGGCTGCATCTTCTCCAGACTCGTGTTCGGGAGGCCAAGGGTCTTGTTCCTCCATCGGTTCACTTGGTACGCCGTAGCCTTCCAGAAGATGTTGTCAAACATGATGTAGGTCATGTAGTTGTAGGCTCCTCCCATCTTATGTTCAGGCATAATGAAGGCATGAGGGTACGCTCTCGTCCGTGTCCAGGGCATTGTAAAAGCTCTAAAGTAGGGAATACCCAGCTTCTCTGCGATGTGGATGCCTGCCATGGCTGATGGAGACTCAATGAGCAGCTCAGATCCCTCACAAGCGGTCCAAGCTGAGTCAAGAAGGTCATCGAGCCACCCTCGGAATGTCGAGTTTGCTTCGCGCAGGAAAGACCAGGTAAATGTTCCGTTCTCGATGCAAAGGCGCATCAGTTCACCAGGATCACCCTCGACTCGGGCGAATTCGATTCCATGGGACTCGATCCAACCTTGGAATTCGGCGTGGGTAGCGATTCGGGGCTTGTGACCCTCAGCGAGCAGTGCCTTGCAGAGTGCGATGTAGGGCTGCACGTCACCCCGGGAACCAATCGTCAAGCAGGTAATCTTCATCGAGTTCTGTGGCTTGAAGGCGAGGGCCGACGAGTTGGGGTCGTCAAACAAAATCGTGGGAGCATTGGAAACTCCAGATGTGGTGTGAGGCAATTCCAGCTCGTGATCCGCGAATTCGTCCTGCCGAGCCTCCTTCAGAGCATCGCGCTCTGCGATGGCAGCATCCTCGTCCTCTTGTTCCTCCTGATCTAGTATCCCGGACTTTTCGAGATACCGGCTCGTCTCGATCATCTGATGTAACGTGACTGCGCAGTCGTCCCGGACTTCTGGTTGCCTAAACTCAAAGAAGAGTTCTTCGTGACCGCGAATAACAACCACAAGGCCCGTGTAGCCAAACCGGAAGCCCTTTTCCTTATGGACGTTCTCAATATCCTTCAGAGGCAGGATAAGCTTCGTCCTTGTTCCCGGGATCATGCTTCGGAAGCAGAACGAACGGTCGCTAATGTAGAACTTTCCGTACAAAGGCAAGACTCTGAAGATGTACCCAAAGTACGTCGCCAAAAGCTTCTCCGATTCTGGGAGGGCGAAGTGCGCACGGAAACGGTCCATCATGTTCTGGATCTTGCCGTCCGTCTCCAAGTCGACATCGTCGTCGTCGTCGGGTCGAAGCGCAGACGGCTCATCGTAGTGTCGGTGGCCGCCCTTCCACATCCCGTGCACTTTCTCGACATAGCCCATGGATTCAGTGGCAAACAGAGAGCCCATGCCCCGGGTAGTCCTGCTCAGATATTCAGCAAACGCGTTGGCTCGCTGCAGAGGATAGGCTCCCATTTTGGTGATGCTCTGCAGTGTAGGAGTCGCTGCTCGCTGGGAGTCTAGTCCCTCCTCTTGCTTGTCGGTCAAGGAGCCAGTCGTAGCAGCGTGAACGATAGGACGGTGCGGTAAGTTGGTACTCGAGTTACGGGGTGTCTGTTTGTCTGGTGACTCCCGCTTTCTGCTGGCGGACGCCGACCGTCGCATGGTTGGGCTGTGAAAGACTTCACTTCCTCTAAGAATCTGGCTCGCAGATGCATCCTCAAAAGAAGACGGAGAAAGGGTTGAGATGCTTGGATCTTCGGTCGACGACTGAAGGAATGACTCTCCCGAGTCTTGCGCTTGCTTTGGAGTGGAGGTACCGTCTCGGCGTTTGCGGCTCATTGATCTTGTTCCGCTGAAGCTCCTCCGTGGGCTGTGCTCTCTCAGAGGGCTTGAGATGTCCATGCTCTTGCGCCCGAGTTGTCTGAAGGCGTCGAAGCTTGATCGTGGCACATCAACGCTTCCACGAGGGCTTAGCTGACTGGGAGAATGAGGTGACATTGGAGACATGGGGGACAAGGTCGCTTTGACTGTGTCAGGGAGCCTCGTGGTTCGCAGCTTGTCAACATGCAGGCTCTGCCTGTTTGCTGCCATGGATGTTCGGGCTGAGGGAGGGTGCGAGACCTCCTGCTCATCGCGACTCGATAGCACCTTGTCGCCGGATCGGCCACCTGAAGAAGCATCCTCAATGAGAATCTTGAGAACGTTGATAGCTTCCTTGCCAAAGCTGAAGAAAGAAAAGAAGTACTACAATGGTCAGCCATCGATAGCAAGAAAATCCGGGAGAGTGCCTACCTCATCAATGGCGTAGGTTTCATCATTATCAATGACCCGAATCTTACACGTGTCGGCAAACTGGATCATTTGTGTGTCTTCGATATCGATCACGTTCGTGATCGGCAAAGAAATCTTGACGCTGTCTCCATCGTTGTGGCTTCGGAAGATGACACGCTGCAGGCTCTTAACCCACTCCTTCGCACTTGGTGCGCTGTCGGCTCTGAAGTTGTACGTTCGGTGATGAGTGACAACATCAAAGTGGAGTCCTTCCTTGTCCTTGTCGGTGATGTTGGCCGAGATGCCGTATCGCAGATCGATCTGACCATGGGGGAAGTAGAGGTCTGTCGAATCGCGGTAGTATGCCAGAACATCGCCTTTGAGTCGGAACCAATATCTATTATACTTGGGATTTCGCTTGCCGCTTTTCGAGAGGTATCCGGACTTGACCGCTTCGTGCTATGAGTCGTGTCAGCGTTATACTCTTAGAAACAGCCAAAGCAAAGAAGCATACCGCTTTCTTGGGAAGATATGCGTAGAAGCAGATGTGTTTGGAAGTGATATACATGTATCCTTGGAGCAAGACACTCTGCAACAACCAGCAAGGGTATTCTATCGAGATGTTAGCGATACGGATAGCGCAAAGGTGGGAAGCGGCGATAATGGCGTACCTTCAATAACCTGCTCGGGTTCTGTAAACTCGAAGATCTCCATTAACTTTTTAGCCAGTGGAGGGAGCTCCTGGCCATCGCTGGACCGGCTAACATCAGATGATAGCCTGTCCAGATCGAAGCTCGGTCGGCTCGACATCTCTGCTTTGGCCTCCAACATCCGGCTCATTACAGGGGCCTGGCGGCCGTGGCTGTCGTGGCGAGTGATGGAAAGAGCAGGTGGTTGCGAAAGACTGCTGTGACTTGCGTCGCTCGACTCGTCGGCCGCCTCGGCAGGGGCAGATAAACGACTGGAGTGGCGTTTAGACTTTGAACGAAGCTTGGGCAATGCAGGAAGAGACCGCAAAAGCTTGTGTTCTGAGAGTTTCCTCCTACGGTGCCTCTTGTCTTTGCCCGGTGCCTTTAACACAGACGTCTGTGAGACATCTGCAGGCTGCCCGTCATGGTCCTTAGACTCTTGTCCTTCCTCCTCATCGCTACTAATGCCATCGAACCGATCGTTGAAGTCGACGCGCGAACCGGCGGCAGCGATTAGCCCAAAGATACTCTGGTTCATGTTCATGAACATGGGCGGGCCCTGTGTTGGGACATCTTCCTCTGCCGCCGAGTCATCGCTCTCTCGTAGAGGTTCGGGAAACACGGTCGCCGACAGGTCCTCACGCCGCTTCTTGTGAAGCTTCCTACCCACACGCTTCTTGACATCAGTGTCGCTGGCGCTGGCGTGGAGAGGAGCGGCATCAGACTGAGAGGCCATGATGTGTGAACGTTCGGGTGGAGCGGGGCGACGAATCGACGAGGCGCAAGCGACCGCCTTAGCAGCGGTTAATGGAAAGGGGTTGAGTTATCGCGGATGGCTTCGGTCGTCTCGTTGAGGGCAAACGGGGAGGGATGAAGCGATTCTAACTTGAATGCAGAGGCAATATTGAAGGTTATGGTACCCGTGAAGTTGCAGCGACGCACCCGGTTTGCGCCGCAAGCAGCCAAGTCTCAGCTATCGCGAAGAAACAATAGGACTCGAGGTTGCTGCTGGTCCACTGGCGTCAATCCCGGGGGACTGCAGCCTGGAGGACTAAGAATACTCGCGCAAGCACGGGGATAAGGCCGAGCGGAAGCGACGGAGTCGAGAGGCGCTGTAACGGGAACGGGCGTGAAGAGAGAAGAGAAAGATCGAGGTTGGTGATGGTCCAAAGAAGTCGCATGGGCTGGAGCGGATAAGACATGGCATTTCCCGATCTGGAAGGAACCTGACCCTTGAGTGACCTCACCTCGGGGCCGTGGCAGGCTTCAGTGACAGACTGTTAGGCAGCTCTGCGAGTCCGCGGGCCTATGCGCCTGAAGCTCCAGCGGGGTTTTAGTGGGTGTCATGGTGGATCTCAGTGAGTTTAGCGGCGGAATGCTCTGTAGCAGTAGCCGCAGCCCCCTGCAGACCGAGGAGCGTGCTCGACAAGGGTGGTCTCTCATTGGCCATTCCGTTATCGATAACTAAATGACGCCAGTGGGGTAGGCGTTTTGAGGCCGTGAACCGATCACATGCAAGGACCTTGGTGGTCAAGTGTCAGAGAACGGATGATGGAAAAGGCGGCCAGGACCCGACACATGCTGACCATACAGTCTGTTGGTATTGGAACAGGAGCGATCACCTGTCGCTATCCATTCTGTCATATTGAGAGCGCGTGGGATAGTTCGGCTGTGCCTGGTTTGAGAACGCCGCTGATGCCGCTGCCGTCCCTTGGGTAAGGTATGCTCATGATTAAAGTGCACGGTGAGATGCGAGATGGACTGCACGTGGGAGATAAGTCATGACCAGACTCAGCCCCAAATCTACGTCTTCATTGAAGTGTTCTTAGACAAGGGCACTTGGCACAGATGGCTCCAGACGCATGTCTCGGTTCCGCATTCTATCTCGGTCTCGCATTTCTACTTCCGTAAACGCGTATACAGTTCTCCGCCGTTGCCGGCTGCGTGCAATCCATGTCCACCAAGCGCCCCTAAGCAAAGTTGTATCCCTCGCGTTCCGAACCCTGCCAACCAAAAACTCCCGCTCAAATAGCCAGTGTAGAGTAACAAATCTGTACAATATCCCTCAGGTTCGAACCTCACGCCACTTATTGCCAAAGACAAAGCTTCCCGCTTGCTGTGGCCCCGGCAACCCAGTCCAGTGTAGGGTGGAAGTGCGCGACTGCGGGAACGGCTGAGATTCCATCGCCGCCAAGCTGAGCCAACTGGCTACCATCAGAAGCAAAGACGTCGACGAACCGGTTCATGTTGCCAATAACGAATTTCTGGATGCCGTCGTGTGGTCGCTTCTGCCATTGCGGCTTCAAGATTGTGACCCAGCGGCCAGTCTGGTTGTTATGAGGCACCTTGTGCGCAGGTTCCATGACCTTGGTGCTGAGATCATGGCCGGGCTTCCATGACCCAGCATCCGCGAAGTTGTAAATCTTAATCGTATCGTCGTAGGATGAGGTGGCGATGTGACCGCCAGCACTCCATGACGCATGCGACACAGACAGCCGGGAATCATGTTCGCCGAGAAGCGCAGGGTTTCGCAAATCGCCCTTTCCACTGATCTTCCGGAGATCCCATATCTTGAGTGTTCGGTCCAGCGATGCCGTCGCGAGCAGGTGTGGTTGTAGAGGGTGGAGAGAAAAGCCGCCGATTTTCTGCTCGGAAAGTGTCCAGATCTCAGCATCGTCAGATGTCCGGATGTCATAGCGTCCGACACCACCGTCAAGAGTCGAGAAAAAGAGGAGGTTTGGTTCAGAGTCAGCCATGTCGAGAGTCGAGATGGGGAGTTCTTCATTGGCATCCGCCGGAGCCCACACTTGCACGGATGTTTCTTTGTCCAGGTCCAGCTTCCGTATCGACGAGTCATACGAAGATGTATATACGGAGCTCGACTCGTGTTGTGAGAACACAAAGGAAGTGATCGTGCGACTGTGAGTCTTGAATGCAGAGATGACTGGGTCGGGGATTTCTGCGTCTTCATCGTCATCATCGACGTCAGGTGTGGTCTGGGAGGCATCGAAGACTCCCATCGCGCCCTCTTTATCACCCGCAAAGATAATGGGTTTCGTCTCGGTCGGGTGGAAGCCAAGAGCATAAGCTCTCTGAGGCGTAATCTTGATGTCTAAAATGCAACATTAGCAACATCTCGTGGACTGTTCACAATGTGCCTTACCATTGGGTGCCCATTGCTCATAGAGCTCAAGCTTCCCCATGCGCGACCTCAACTCTTTGAGGCCCTTATCCGTGGTCTCTTTGACATCCTCCTCCGTAAACGTTCGCACACCGGGCTGCGCGCCACGGACAAGCCCCTTAAGACCGCCCGTGCCAGCCTCCCACTTGCGGCCCTCGACAGCAATATCGCCGAGATTCAGGTCGCCATTGACCCTTAATTTCTTCGCTTTGGCCTGTTCCGCAGCAACCTCAGCTTCCACCTCGAGCTTTCTTTTCAGCGTTTCGCTGTCCGCTTCTAGGCCAGCGAGGCGAGAACTCTGGCGCGTGGGACGGGCAGGTTCTTTTTTGACAGGTGTAGCACGCGTCTTTGCTCGCGATGGGGTTGATCTCTTCGGTGGGGGCGTGGGCGCGATCTTTTTGGCGACAACGGACGCGTCCTTCAGGATCCTCTCATTCGCGGCAATGTTTTCGAGTCGCCGCCGCTCGAAGGCGCTCATCGGAGCACCATCCTTCTGGGCGGGCATATTGGAGCGAACTGTTGTAGAAGTTGAAGAATCGATCGCAAACTTCGGGGAGAGAACAATGAGCTCAGATAGAGTCAATGGAACATTGGGCGATTAATTCTCGCCGGAAGAAATGGAGGGGGAAGATTCTTGATGCTGGCGTGCAACCTAGGCAGCCAAAGCGCGACTGGTTTAATTGCTTTTCGGCGCGAGGTCACGTGCCAAGGATTTGAAGGCGCGTTTAATTCCGGTCTTTAGCCGGTGTGCAACTGATGAATTTTTAGTGACTTTTTTGAGATTTCATGTGAAGAAACCAAGAAGTAAAGCGATCTTGGATCGCCAAATCGAAAAATGTCGCGAAATTTACTTCCGTTCTTGTACCAAACACGGACGCTAAGATATGCTTGTCGGCGTCCTGCGACTATTCTTTTTATTCAAAAAGCCGGCGTTTCCACACGTCCCAAGCAAGCAACTCCCCGCAGACCCGACAATTCCATCCCCTTTGAATGGGATGGCGAGGAAGATGCCGCCGCTCACGCTGGTTCGGAGGAGCAAGGAACTTTGACGCCATCGGAGACCGAAATTTTCAAAAGCATTTTTGACGACATTTCTCAGGGACAATTGCCCAAGTCCAGGAAGCGAACTCAACCCGCCGAAGAACAGGCGGATGGGAAAACACAAGAGTCAGCACAATCGTCGGGAGACCAGCGTCAAGGGAATACGCTCGTCGAACAGGCCCGTGATTCAGGGTCTTCCATTGAGTTCCTACAGCGCTATCCGGCCTCGCTGCAACGTGCCGCCAAGGCTGCCCTGGGCAAGTTTAACCTTGCGCCTCCCCGTCCCAAGCTTCGCGACATGGCCGAGCTGGATAAGGTGGAAGCGAAGCAGAAGGCACTGGCAGCGAACTATGAGAAACGCAGAGAGAAAAAGAAGTTGCAGGTTGAAGAGAGAATGAAGGCCTGCAAAACAGATGCTCAGCTGTGGAAGGTGATGGAAAAGGATGTCTTCTCTCTGCCAGAAGGGTTGGGGATCTTCGAGGATGGAATAAAAGACCCTAGGGCTGCGTCGGAAACGGTCGCGGAGGATTTTAAGGAGCAAAAAAGGATAAAGGAGGCGAAGAAGAAGGAGGACAAGAAGCAGCAGCGGCTGGAGAGGAATAGAAAGAAGAGGGAGAAGGCTGAGAAGAAGAAGAGGGAGAAGGAAAAGGAATTGGGGATAGAGGAAGAGGAGGAAATAGAGGAACACGAAGAGGAGGAGGCCATACTGGAAACCGATCCAGCCGAACCCCGCAAGAAAAAGAGGCTTATAATGGATATTCATGGACCTCTCTACCCCCATTTCCTCCTTACCGGCCTCGAGCTTTTCGACACGGCATTCCCGAAACCCTCGCTTCTCGCCCTGAGCATTCTTCCTCGGATTAAGGAGAACGGCCTCCCTTCTTATGTCCTGGGCGTATCGACCCCGTTCTTCGTCAAGCTCGCCGAGATTCACTGGAGGCGCTTCGGCGATTGTAGAGCCGCCCTGGATACTCTTGATGAGATGAAGAAGATGGGGTTGCATCTGAATGAAGACGTGGGGGCGCTCGTTGACGAGATGGCTAGCCATATTCACAGCTGTACCTGGGGCGCCCAGGGGCCGTTCGTAATGGCTATGATGGAGGTGCCGCCTTACCAAGGTACCCTTACTAGACGACTGGAGCGTCTGAAGGCCGCTGTTGAACACTCGACACAACAACCGGACGGGCAGCCTTGGGTGGAAACAAATGTACGACTATAAGGAGAGTGCTGTATGATTAGTGTACCGCTGCCCCAGTGTTAGAGACCGTGTGGGAATTGCGGGTGTAAAATACGGATACCAGGAATCTGGTCAAAATGTCATCTTTAGAACTATAGAAGGTTGGAATAAAAGTCTAATCAACTCATTCTGTCGAGCCCCTGAGTCTATGTCTATCTGCAGTCCTGCTGGGGTCAAGAGCATCCCTGTGACGTCTAAATACTCGATCATTGTGCAAGGTAGTCATCAATCAAGCTCTGATTATGAGCGTGACCCTGATCAGTTTTGTTGGTTACTGAGTTACAGTGGCTTGTTCATATGAGCTTGGCTTCTAAATGTCTCCCTCAGTCTATGAAGCAGATCAAAAAGATCACACCCAATGCTGGGGTTTCTGAATTAATGGCTTGGTAAGTGTTCTGGGAAGCCTGGAGGCTTCTGTGCCATGATCTGTGCCATGATCGTGCATGACGTTCCCTGGCCTTTGGGGGTAACCGTGGGTTGTCTAGGTTATGAGAGCACTCATGCTGGAACACAGTTAGGTGAACATGGGATTTCCCTTAGCTATAGGTTAGGGCGAGCGATTAGTTAGTGACATTGTCAGTAAAATACTCCCAAGATATCTAGCACACTGGTGACATCGATTTCACGAAGACAGGAAGAGTTAAAAAAAAGGAAAAATGAGATTTTTCTACGAGGCATTATCACGTTTGGGGTATAGGGCTGGTTGTCACACCCGTGGATGCCGTAATCGGATAACAGAGCCATATTGGCAAAAATAAGAAAATGGAGAGGGCGGTCTTCGATAAGAATGAAATAGCAAAAAATGCAAAAAGAAAGACCTATCTATGACAGGTGGCTGGATCTCTCCCGCCGGGAATTGAACCCGGGTCTCAAGCGTGACAAGCTTGCATACTGACCACTATACTACGGAAGATGCCCAAGTGTTAATCACTTGGTGTAGTGGGGGCTGTGGTTGGTGGTCCAAATTTTGAACCTATATAGGTCGCGCCCCATCAGGGCGAGCTAGATTGGCAAATACCTCTCACTGGTTTTCTTTCTACACAACTCGACAGTATTTATCAAGGTTTCGTTATTTGAGAAACCCGCATTATCTTGTTTCATAGAGGCTCACGACATGAGACATCTGAACTGTTTCTATTCAATGATCTGCTGTTTAGTTTTGTCTTGTAGCGCCTCGGTGACTCTCCTCCCTCCACCGCGCTCTATCAATTTGTGTTGGGCACGATGTCTTTTTTGTGCCAATTGTCTCGTTTATTTGGCGCGATCCTTCTACCGGATCAGCTGCAGGGTGTCTACCTTCTCGGAAACCTGGTCCGGGGACATACTTACGGTAATAGAAGCCGAAAGTGGGACTCGTGCGGTAACTCGGTTTATGAGCCTGCTGACGATGCAAGCGGCCGAAAATTTGTTCTACATATGGGCCAGTTAACAGATTGGCACACCACCCGCAAGTCTAGTCGTGAATAGGCCACCTACTATTTTGGGAATGGGACCCTTTACATGCTCTATCAAGCATGATTTAAACAGGGGGGCGACCCATGGCCTATCCTTCCACATGTCTCGTGAAACTAGAGCCTGATGTCCGTAAATAACTAGACACCTACACATTCTTGTGATTGAATAGTCTTGATCGATACAGATAGATATTGTGCTAATCAGAGCCTTCACATAGTTCTCTGATCTGCTTAGTACTAAGCATTCACGAGATATTCATCACCCTTCAACTCTAGGCTCGAAACCTTCAGCACAGCCTAGAACAATTCTGCCGGATGAGACCACCCAACATGTAAATGACGAATAGCATTTTGATTAGTCGGTTGGCCCTCTCCATAGCCGTATGGTGTGCAGCCCGTGGGTCTCGTCTCCTCCGCCCGAAAACTGGACGGGGCTCGGATCCGTTCCCGGCGGTGTCAGCTATTTCAGATCGAAGATGGGTGTTCTCTTCTCACCTTTTAGCGAGGGGTCATCGTTGAAAAATTTGTTTTGCTTGCTTGAACTTTTTAGGATGGCCGTTGAACTTGCTCCTGTTGCGTCCGCGCAGCCTCCGGTCCACGAGGAGAGCGGCGAAGATGGGGAATCTCTTGTCCAGGCCCTCCCGCCTGCAGACAGAGGACTTGAGGCATGGAAATTCCTGTTCGGAATTTTTACCATTGAGGCGGTTCTTTGGGGTATGGACTTGCACTGCACCCCGGCGATGCTATCTCACTGACGACACAACAGGCTTCCCGCTTTCATATGGTGTTTTTCAAGACTACTACTCCAAGCGGCCCGAGTTCGAAGGCGATTCCAACCTTGCAGTCATCGGAACAGTATCGACTAGTATCTATTTCCTAGGGGCTCCTATCGCTACACCACTCGTTAAGCGGTTTCAGCGTTGGCAGCGCCACATGATCGTAGCCGGATGGGCTGGATGCATTGTCTCGCTTGTCGCTGCGTCTTTCATGACTAGCGTCAATGGTCTTATTGCGACTCAGGGTGTCTTGTACGGAGTCAGCTTCATCCTGCTGTACTTTCCACTCTTGAGCATGCTGAATGAATGGTTCGTCAAGCGACGAGGTGTGGCGTACGGCGTCATGTCGGCTGGTAGTGGTGTCAGCGGTGTTGGCTATCCGTTCCTCCTCGAGGCGCTGCTGTCGAAGTATGGATACCAGACAACCCTTCGAGCAGTGGCCATCTCAGAGCTTGTGTTGGGAGCTCCCGTTCTGTTCATGCTCAAGCCGAGGCTTCCACCGTCGCACCGCGGGGCGTTGCGCATGTTTGACTTTAGCTTTGCGAAACAGCCGTTGTTCTGGTGCTTTGCGATATCCAACCTGATACAGGGGTTTGGGTATTACATCCCGGCACTGTATCTACCTACCTACGCCTCCCTTCTTGGCATCTCTGGAACTCTGGGCGCTCTGATCCTTTCTGCCCAGAATTTGGCCATTGTCGTCAGCCAGGTTCTATTCGGATTCCTCACCGACCGAACCAACAACATTCTACTACTGGTTTTCGTCTCATCATTTGTTTCCGCAGTGGCTTCATTCACACTCTGGGGCTTTGCACATTCCTTCGTTACGCTACTCATGTTTGCTCTCCTCTTTGGCTTGTTTGCTGGCGCTTTCCCCGTCTTTTGGGCCAAGTTTGGCTCCATGCTCTCCGACGATCCGGCGCATGTCTACAGCATGATGGCCTTTGGTAAGGGTATCGGTAACCTTGCAACCGGTCCTATCACAGCCACACTGCTAACCCGGCCTGTGAGTTCTGGCTATGGCATTGGGAAGTTTGAACCGGTTATTATCTTTCTGGGATCGTTTATGTTCTGCTCCTCACTAGCTATCTTCTGCTGGCCGCTTCAGCGTCACGTCAGATAGAATGGAGGCTATTTGTATTAAAATAAAGTGAGAAATCTCGAGTTGCAAAACGTTTTCGCGGGTTTGGAAAAGCGTTCGTGTTTTCCTAGATAGGCAGCCCAGAAGAAGTCACAAAAGGGGCGACTGTTTGGATATGGCAACAGCGAAAGTTACCGCTGCCATAGACATAGACTTTAGATAGAAAGAAAAGAGAGAGAGAAAAGAGGGAAATAAAAGAGCACTGACTATCGATCCTGGATCGAATTGGTGTGACCAAGGTTTCCATGGCTTGGTATGTGAAGGATAATTGATCATGCTCTAACGTTACCTTGAAGCCAACGGTGGGCGGGGGGGATTAAATTCGGAGTCTTCGTTTTTTTATTCGAATAGATAGATAATGTAAGTAAATCCTCGCGCCAGTATGAATACTGGGGGCTTTGGTGCTTCGCAGGCACGTTCTCACAATATCGAAGATGCTAAAGCGCGAGCGACTGGCCAATAGAACCCAAGAGATGTACTCAACATACCGTGGCTATAAAAGTAGCAAAGCACTCTCAAACCATCAAACTCAACTTTTCAGATTCTGTAAGAGACTCACTGGAAATTCCTTTGATGGCGTCAGTCCCCTGGTATAGTTAGGCGGGAAAAGGGGGCATCCAGACAACACAGCAATCCAAAAGTGGAAAGCTTTCTTAGTGACTAGAAGAAATCTCCAGCTGGAAGTTGGATCAAATAATAGCCAGTAGTTTCTGAGTGACTGGATAGCAAAGTGTTGCTCATGGACGGGAGGAGGGTTGAACATGCCTCTTTGAGCTGGCCGCTTCTGCCGGATATGTACAAACATTGAGGCTGGCCGAGGCACGGAGAACTTTACCTCGCTAATACGAGGAGGCAAATTCTTGGCAAGAGGTGATGTGGCAGACAGCGGATGTTTCCTCTTTGCGCACTTACGGGAATCAGGATCGGCAGCCGGTTACCTTACTGGTAGCGTGAATGAGGCCAGAGACGGCATACGGATGTTGCAGCCGATGAAAAGAGGGTGTGACATCAATTGGTCGCCCTAATTAATGATTGGTGATGACTCAAAGACCAACCCTGGTTTTGTTGAATGGAACCATGCATAAAGGTGTACTTCAGTCACTTTGTGACTCTCCAGTGACTCTCCAGATCCCAGTTATGATCACTGCAGAGCCTTCCCCTTCAGAAGACTTATGCCTTGCACTTGATTCGTATACACAGTTTCTTTTAGGCTGGTTACTGGTGACTAGGAGCTCTTTCTAGTCCTTGGTGATGGTCATTTATCAAAAATGACAAGTCAGCCACCTCATGATTCCGGCATCGGCAGCATGGTAATTCGCTCTTTACCTCCTTGTATTTACTGCCATTTCGATTTTTCGTTGAATTATCATGTCTTTGGTGCCGTCGCTGAGGATCGAACTGCAACTGATTCAGAATTCAGTCCTATGATGCCGATTCGAAGGAAGACTCTGGATCCTCCAAGACGCCATGAAGGGAACCCCCAATTCCCCGATTCTGCTCAAGTGGCGCGACAAGAATGGGCTCCCATCAAACTCTTTACCAAGGAGGACCAAATATTTGACAAATATCACGGTAGAATGAAGAGAGGCAGCAAGACAAACATTACTTACGGAAGTACAAACGATGTCAATGGAGAGACCCGCTGGAGAAACGGTACTACCACGGTAGAACATGTAGTCTTAAGCTTCACACCAAAAGAACCCTTCTCACTAGATGGAGGAATCGTCTCTTGGATAATTGATCACGAGGGACGACTGGATGACGTGTTTTGGGTACCAAGCACTGGCTTAGAGGGCGTCCAGATCAGATCTAGTTTCACATCTGCCCAGTTCCTTCGCAGATGGATTGAGGAAGACTTCCTAGAGGCCATGGACCAAGACGGAAGAACATTAGATGGTGCAAGTTTTGGACTTGGGGAGCGAGTTTAGATTACATCCAAATTCAGCCAGAACAGCTGCTGCTGCAAGCTCCTCCACCAACACATCCGCCTTCGCCGTCACCTCCATCTTCGACTCATTCACCTGCTTCGTCACCACCTATACTCGGACTACCTGCACCTGAGTCACCTAGACGACCAATTCCAAAAGTCTTACGGAGCATGTCTATGCTAGGTAGTCGTAGAGATGATCGAGAACGTCGAAGGTGGAGTTCTATGCCTGATTACGCCGTCTAATGGGTGGTGTGGTTTCCAATCAATACATGATTTTCTCGCTATTAAACTTTAAAGTCAGGATAAATTACTCTCAGATGGAATTTGAAGGAAGCATCCAGGGGTGACTTGTTCGCAGGTTTCAACTAAGGTCTAATTCAGAGGCTGAGTCTCAGACCCTTGACAGAGGACCAGAGTATCTCATTCCATGCCAATTCCTCTCCAAAACCTTTCCCACTAGTACATTGACAAAATCATGGATGGAGTTTGTCCTTAAACTTGAAGATTAATAATAGCACACGTTGTAAAACATAGAAATTACATGAGACAAAGACATCACTTAATATGGTAGGTGATCCCTTAATTTAAAGCCTGAAGGGGCTGAATTAATATTATCTATACACAAAAACTCGACAACGCTAGCGAGTCTTAAAAAGAACACCAAGCTACTATACAGCGGGCTACCCAACCCGGGCCGTTTACCAACCGAAGCCAGCCTTCTTGAAGCCAGGGTAGGTCTTCTTGTTGAAGTCCAACCAGTTGGTTCCGTTGACCGAGAGGTCATCGTAGACAGCACAGTCCATGGCTCCCATGACGGGCTCAAGAGCCGCAAAGAGAATGTTTGTGACAGAAGACAGAGTGGCGTAGAGGGATGACAGAGCGTTGGGCGAACCAGTCTTGATGGCGTTGAGGGCGAAGCAGACCAGGTTGTTGCCCTGCAGCAGGTTCTTGGCGTTGAGAACACCGCCGGAAAGGTCAGAGAGGTCGATGCCGGTAAACGTGTTGACACCGTTGGTGTTGCCGCCAATGCTCAGGACCTCGGGGTGGCTGTGGGTGATGATGTCAAGAGCAAGGGCAGCGACACCGTAGTCGGTGTGGCGACGGCGGTAGAAGTTCTCGGGGATGCGCTCGTGGCCGACGACGTAGGTCATGTTGTCCTCAGGGCCGTAGACGGAGAAGAAGTTCTTGAGGCCGTCCTTGTCAAGGATGCCGGCATCAGGGTGCTCAGCAGAGCGGTTGGCAACAAGAACAGCAGTGAAGGCGTAAGGGCTAGCGCGCACCATCCATCCGCTAGCGGGACCGAACCAGGCAAAAGGGTTGGTGGCGATGGTCTGGTACCAGCGGTTCTTGTTGTGCTCATACAGGACCTCGATGCTGTAGTTGGGGTTCTCGGCGTCCTTCTGGAGGTTGTACAGGTCCATGAAGTAGGACATGTTCATGTTGTTGTTGTCACCAATGGGATCGTACAAATCACCACGGGTAGGGCTGCCGTCGACCTCGAATAGAGGGTGTGTGCCGACGAGACCGCGGGGAGTGCCGAAAAGGCCGAGCAAGTCGCCGTTCAGGTACTTGGACCAACCACCCTGTGAGACGGAGACGAGGTTGCCGCCGAAGACAACACCAAGGGTGGTGAGAACCGCAGACAGGTCGGGAGCCATGCCCCAGACCTTGGCAACTGCCTCAACATATTGAGTCCACTGATAACTGAGTTAGTATGTGTCACGAGATGTCGGTGGCTGGATGACTTACGGTTGCCACACCGTTGCGAGGCAGGTAGTTGTGGTTAGCGAGGGTGTTCAGGCCGGGGCAGAGACCTCGGACCTCACCAGCCTCGAAATCGGGAGCAATGAACTCGTGATCACCATGGACTGCAAAGTATTAGCCAAATTATCGTCACAATTGTGAATAGTCAGCCAATCTCACCATCAACGAGCTGCTCCTCAGGGTTAAAGTCAATGGCACGCTTGCCAATAGCAGGAGGAGCCTGAGAAGCATACTTGCGGATCGTCTCAGGGTCAATACCAAAGTGAGGGTCAACACCGTCCCGCTTCAAAAACTTGAAGGCGTTGAGGGGAATCTTAGTATCGCCGTGAATGTGAGGACGAGCAGCGGCCTGCTGGCAAAGCACAGCGCCCAGCGAGAAGAAAGTGAAAGGCTTCATTATTGCAAATATAAAAGAATGAACGACTGTAGTCTGAAAAAAGGAATGAACACAAGTGGGACTTGAATGAGTGAGTGACTGCAATGAGAGAGAGCCTATTTGTCATCTGCCAGAAGGAAGCTCTGCCGTCCTTATATACCGACAGAGGCCAGAAGGAGAGGGGATGATAATGGTTTGGATCCGGGAATTCGGGCTACAGCTGGATCCTTCGTTCAGCCGTGGAATGCGACTATGGCAGGGCTACAACTGGTCCCACATTTTCCCCTGACTTGTGCTGTCCTACCACGGCCAAGATGTTTCAATGCTTACATGCATGGGTGTCTTATTCCTTGAAGATCATTGGGTGTTTTAAGATTGTCGAGTGCGAGGCAGTGACAAGGCTGGTTCACCGCGTGTGATTGATGTGTGTACGACGGAACTTTCACATCATCCCCGAGAAAGCCACCAGCGCATATCATGGACCAACGCAGTAGTGATTTTCGAACTGCTCATTTTCTGCTCAAGAGGTCCACTTGGTGTGAAAAGGGAGCGCAAACGGCCCGCGCCTGCTAGAGCCTGATGAGCCCGCCGTCTCGCGCCTAAGAGGGCGCCATCTCATTCCGGAACGACCGCATCTACAAAACCCACAAGCACAGACTGGTTCGTCATTCACCAGGTTACGAGTCGGATATCGTTTCCCGCGTAGCTGGTTCGACGGGCAGATTATCGTCATTCGATCCCTTGAAGGAAAGTGGGCGGACAAGTTGAGCCCCTACCGCGCCTATTGCGATGTACACGCAGACTCATGCGTCACGTACTATTGTCCCCAGCCACGGGCGGATACCAACCGTGCCGCTGGTTCCTGAGTGATGGATCCCTCTCTGTCATGCAACAAGACCTGTCTGCCAGAGAAGGTATCCATAGACGCAGCGTTGGACTCGCCTAAGGTAGCCATGTCTAGTGCCGGCAGTTTCTGACGAGCAACAAGAGTCAAGGGCCCCTGATCCTGGTAAATGTTGGCGCCAGCGGGTAGGGGTCCGAGGTAGCATTGACAACGGTCCTAGTGTCTGGCGTTGCATCAGGCAAGGATCTGGGGTAGCACTGACAACGGTTTGTCTTTTGACGTTCCATTGCGGACCCAGGTGTTGGTGCTGGCTCAAGCTTCACGCATCCCAGGCGGAGCAACAGCTGGGATGGGGCAACTTGTCATTGTTTCAACTGTAATTGAGCAGAACTAGGGCTGCGGCGGCCCCCCAAGAAATAGAGATCTTCAGCCTAGGGATCAAAATGCGACCCTGCTAGGCTGCCGGGTGCCTCAAAACCTGTCATTTCTCATGCCTTATTCATCCTGTCTCCCCCCTCACCCCAGTCCACATCTACTGAGGAGACAACAACATCGGCCCCTCCCCAGTCGCTGCGGGCCGACAGGCACTGTCTTCCTCGGTCTACAGTGGAGGTTTGCGTAAAAGTGCTCGTAAGAAGGGGATTGCCAGGTAGCAGCGAGTCGGAACTCAAACCACAACCACACGAAACCTTGGGCCTGGGGAGAGAACTTGTCGGCATGAATCGCAGAGTTTGATCGACAAGGTCCAGGGAACCTAAGCTTTTCTCTACAGTATCCTTTCCTTTTGACAGCTCTCAGGGGTGCTCTTGATATCATCCAGGTGGCAATATCAATTCACAACATAAAGCGGATTGATAACGAAACCCGTCCCAGACTCCACGCTGCCCTTTTCTCTTTTCTCTCTCCTTTTGCCGTGGCATAACAAAGACTTGCTTTGCTGCTTTCCTTCCTGTTTCAACACAGCGGCGGTTCTTTCGTTTTTGGCTTGTCTTTGGTTTTTGTCATGCGTCTTTCTTCTGTTTCTCTGCTGCTCGGGGGTCTGACGGCCCTCGTCCACGCAGCCGGTTTCGCCGACCTCGCCGCCCAGCTGCCCGCCTGCGGTGTAAGTTCCCGAGCGCGCCTCACCTGGCGCCCTTGAAATTGAGTGCTGACCCAAGACTCAGCTGGAATGTGTGCAAAGTGCAATCCCCAATTCACCCTGTGAATTGACAAACTCGACGTGTCTCTGCACAGACCAGACGTTCGCCGGCCTGACGCAGCAATGTGTGGCCAAGAGCTGCACCGTCAAGGAGTCGCTGAGTAGGATTGCCCCATGATAGCCCCAGCTGAACAAGCGAAGCGAATGCTAACCCACCTGTCACTCCAGCCATGCTGAGGCTCCAGAATCTTGCATGCGGTGTCCCCGTAAAGAGCCAGCAGGCCAGATTCAAGGCCCACGCCATTGCGGCCTGTGTCATCGCTGAGATATGTGTCATTATGCGCTTGTTTTCCAAGATTCACATCTTGGGCAAGCTTGGACCGGAGGACTATCTTATCATAATTGCAGGAGTAAGTGGTAAAGATCTAAATCAAATGATTCTTGTGCTAATAGGCTTTGCTTCTAGTTGGCCACAGTACCGTACCTCTACTGTCACTGCACCCGTAAGTATTATCTTGATGCATATCCAAGGCCTTTATGAACTAACAATTGTAGTGGCTGATCTTGGCTTTGGCTTAAACATTTGGGATGTCGTACCGTTTGCCAATCTATACCAGCTCCTCAAGATATTCTGGATCGACCAGATGCTGTATAGCGTTCATCTCTACAGCACAAAACTCTCGATCCTCTGTTTCCTGGCTGGAATCTTCCCGTCCCGGTCGTTCAAGAATGTCACCATCGGTCTTGCAATCTTTGTGGCACTAAGCGGCGCCGCGACGCTCATCACAACAGGGCTGCAGTGCTTGCCGGCGTCTTACAATTACTCTAGCTGGGATGGAGAGTCAAAGGGTCACTGCAACGATCTCAACACGCAGACGTACGCGTTTGGAGCCATCAACATGGCCTGCGATCTGGCCATTCTTGTCATGCCGCTGCACGAGCTGTACAGACTGCAGGTCAGCGGTCGCCAGAAGATTCAGCTCTTTGTCATCTTCAGTCTTGGAATCATGTGAGTATTTGTGTCTGGCCATCAACGGTGTTGTGAGTAAGCTGACGTTTTCAATTCAAGTGTCACCGTCTTCAGTATCATTCGGCTGCCGTTCCTTGTCACTCTTGGCAAAACCACGAACCCGACATGTAAGCCGCCCCCACCAAAAATCAAATCCTTCAAGAGACTCACAGACTTTAGGGGACTATGTCGAAGTGACAATATGGTCCATCTGGGAGACAGAGCTGGGCATGGTCTGTGCCAGCCTTCCGGCGATCCGTCACCTGTTCAAGCACATGTTCCCCAACGCCCTGGGCACCATCGTCGCCAAGATGACTTCGGCCACGGGCAGCAAGGGAACAGGCTACGACCAGAGCGGCAGCTGGGCCACCAGCCGCAGCCGCGGCAACGGCTCCAAAGCCGACAAGAAGGACTACTACGAGCTCGACGAGCGATCACTAATCGGACGCGGGCCTGAGGGCGCCAATCCCAACGCCAGCCGCACAAACATCGAGACTTCGCATTCTTGAGAGAGTTTGTGTTCGTTGGTGGCTTAGTACCTTGTAATTGCTCTTTTTGGTAATAATGCGCCCGTAGAGTGACGCGTCAAAAAGAAAGTAATGATCGACTCTTTATTCCTAGTATTCGGCAATGGCGGACCTGGAGTGGTCTGGGATCCCGGGGTTTTGAAGTACATTTTAGATTTTATTCAGTATCAAAAGTATTCTTGACCGCGATGGTTAAGTCAAATAATACTCAAGCAGCGCACACGCTCGTTAAAACAATTTTCGTTTGTCCCAATTCACTCATTATGTTAAATAAGATTTATTTATTCAACATGTTCTTGATATGAAGCTCTCGCAAAAATCATAGAATAAACAACACCACCAACTCAGCCTTAGGGTAATTGCTGCCACGAGGGAAATCTCAGCAAATCTCTGCCTTGCTTGCACGGGGCACCTGTTCGACCATGCTCACGCCCCTGTCACTGTGCAAAACGGCGCAGTAGTTACCGTATACGGCCTTTCAGGAGCGGGAACCCGGCCTAGCCCGCCGCGTTGGCCGCCATCCGGGGAATGTCAGAAATCTCTTCCGCACGGGCTAGGCCGGGATGCCACCCCCCTGATAGTCTAACAAGCAAGTTCTAACGTCATTCATGACCCTGGCTCCCAATCTTCAACGGCTAGACTAGTCTAGGGCCCGCCCGTTTTTGGGAGGGGCTGGGGCCTGGTTGGCTCGAGTTCGAACATTGGAGCCTTATGCACTAGTCAATATCCTGGCCCCCCACAGAGCCCCATGTCAAAAGCGACCCCGTATCCATTTGAAGTGTCTAGATTTTCTCGCCAGCCTGGAAATTGAACTTCGTATTGTGGGGCCCTGCAATGAAACCTCCTATGGGACTGTTGGGATATGACAGAACTCTCAAGGCCTCTTGTTGGAGCTAATTTGACGATCTCGAGATAAAGGACAATAAGAGTTTGAGAGTGCGAGATTGCGAGATTGCCAATAGCAACGTGAGCCCCCTTATACTTAAGCTTCTGGTATATGCTTTCCAGCAACTCGGACGACATAGCATTTCTTTCCCTGGGCCACATAGTCCTCCACCACCGTCCCATACAGCTGGATCCAGGGTCCTCTGTGATGGGACTTGCGGGTCACACCGCTGGGTCCAGTGCCTCCTCATCCCAGAAAACCCTCTCCCAGCTCGCTGCAGGGTTCACAGTCAGGCAGAGGATACCGTAGAATTGGATCGGCATTTGGGTCGGCCACGCCGTTTACCTAGTACACCAGGGGTTTGTTTCAAAACGTAGAAACTAGCTTTCACGTTGTATCCATGACCTATATGACGAGCAATATGACAGACAAGGCTCATCATGTCTTGGGGGGGCGGCGCAACGCAACGTCTACCAAGCCTCCTCTTGTATCACCCCCTCTTTGCTGCTCGGGACCCGGGAGACGATCAAAATGATTTCTGCTCAATTCCCACTGGGATGGCTGGATATCCCCCCCCTCCCCTGAGTTCCGTACCGTATGATGGTGGGAGCACAATTGCTCATGGAATGGGCTCAGGCGGGACGATTATGAACTTGTCCGGACAGTCCCCGAGGCGATCCGCAACTCTGAAGCATCAATCAATCGTCGGTTTGAACCGAGGGCTGGCCAAGAAAGCATTCGTTATCTGCGAAACTCCGAAAAGCCGGCCGCGGGTATTCACTGAGTCCAAATTCACTGAGTCAAAGGCCCGCTATTCACGTCTTGTGGGCTGATTCCTTCGAAGCCGTAGACTAAGTGGTGCCCCCTACCATGGTATATTACGCTGCCGCAGACCGCATCCTCTAGGGCAGCCAGCTGCAGTGTCGGTATCCTCTCTGAAGCTGCCTGCCTCGTTGTTTTTTGCCGTTTTGTTTCTTGCTTGCTGCTTCCTTTTGAAACGTTCATTACCAATTCGCATTAGCCTCGCCATGACGTCTGTTGTCTCGACCAAGGAAGCTCCCCCAAGAGGGTCCGGGTTCCTGTCCCTCACTCGCTTCCTTAGATTCATCTCTTCCGAGTACCGCATTCTCTTTACCCTCGTCTTCCTCGCCAACCTCGTTGGGGTCATTGTGTTCCTCTGGCAGTGGTTCATCTACGGCCACCCCAACGAGAGCACGTGTGCCCTGGCCGTCTCCATCAACCTCGCCGTCTCCATCGTCATCCGCGAAGAGCACGTTGTCAACGGCCTGTACTATGTCTTCACCGCGCTGCCCAAGACGTCGCCCCTCTGGCTGCGGAGGCGCATGGGCAAGATCTACCACCTCGGAGGCCTGCACAGTGGATGCGGTGTGGCAGCGACCTTTTGGTTCATCTTCCTGTCCATCGAGAAGACCGCCTCTTTCAGTTCGGCGAACAGCAAGGATGCGGCCAGGTATCTTCACATCATCGTCATCTACACGCTCGACTGCCTGCTCATCTCGATGCTGGTCATGGCCTACCCGGGCATCCGTGCAAAGATGCACGACGCCTTTGAGGCTGTCCACCGCTTCGCCGGCTGGTCGGCCCTTGCACTGCTCTGGACCCTGACCGTATTGGACGCGTGCATCAACACTCTCCCCGGCGAGTCCCAGGCTGCGGCCGTCTTTGGCAGCGTCAATTTCTGGCTCGTCGTCATCTCGACCTGTAGCGTCGTGTCGACCTGGACCAATCTCCGCAAGATCCCCGTCCACTCTGAGAGGCTGTCATCACACGCCCTGCGAATGTACTTTAGCTACACAAACCCTCAGCCTGGTACTACTATTCGCCTGTCGTCGCGGCCTCTGATGGAGTGGCACGCCTTTGCCACCGTCAACAACCCCAAGGAGATGGGCTTCTCGCTAGTCATCTCCAACGCCGGTGACTGGACCAAGAAGCTCATCAACAGTCCTCCCCGCGACATCTGGGTTAGGCGAACGCCAACGTGCGGTGTGCTACGCATCGCACCCATGTTCAACAGCATCGTGCTGGTGGCCACGGGCTCGGGCATCGCCCCCTGCCTCCCCGTCATCTTAGCCCAGCAGACTCACATCAACCTATTCTGGTCGACCCGAGATCCTCTGGAAACCTATGGCCCCAATATTGCGTCGATCGTCACCGGCATGGGCAAGAATGCCATCATCCACAACACGTCCACCATGGGAAGGCCAAACACGTTGCCTACCATCATGGATCTGTATAAGCGAACTGGAAGTGAGGCTGTGATCGTAATCTCGAACCCAAAGTTGACCATTGACCTGGTGCTGGATCTGGAGGCTCTGGGAGTGCCAGCGTTTGGACCCATTTGGGACTCTTGAAGAGCCCCTGGATGAATATCATATCGTATACGTGCATTTTTGGAGTTTGTCATTCTTACGGTCATTACCACATCATTATCATAGCCAGTCAACATCTTTAGCATCATCATAGAGGAACACTTCGAATTCACTAGGTAGGGTAAAATGTAATGTATTAGCGGTAATAGGAACATGATTCATAAGCCTCATCCCGGGCCCCATAAGCTTTCCACAGCCACGGTTCTTTTGTCTAGGTTCTTGTGCCTCTTCAGGTCCCGTGAGTAAACTCTCCTGTGCCCCGTACCAGCCAAGCTTTTCTCTGCCCCAGTACCGGTCCCCTGGCTCTGGTTCAACAGAAAAGTTTCCGAGTGATAGGCGGTCTCCATCTCGGACTGACTCGTCTTTGAGTTACATCGCTCGCTGGACAGCCCCCGGCGGTCCCCATATCTACTACGTCGTAGTGAATTTCATTGCCTCGTAATAACTGTTACCAAGGATAGTGGGAGGGGATGGCTTCGAAACTTCGAGGCTAGAATGAGCAGAATCCACCCGTTATCAACGCTCACCGCATGTCAGGACCGACTGTTCGGCACATTTTGCCATGACCTCACCAGGACCAGGGGGCCATTGTTGAGCAGAGCGCGGGTGTTTATTACTGAGGGCATGAGGGCGCCTCCCGCGGCTCTCGAGTCTTCTTCTGGCCCATCTTCTTGTTCTTCTCAAGGCCATCATCGTCGTTATCCATAGACTATCAACTGCAAACATGTCACAATCATTGACTTCCACCCAGCAATATGTTTCGCCCACTCACATGGGACGAGTCAAGTTTCAAAAAGCCCAAGGTCAGGGCGCAAAAGAGACCCAACAGTCTGGTAGGATCCATCCTCTCTGGCCCGCCTGTTGGTCGTTGGCCCGCCTGTTGGTTCGCACATGTCACTCTACTAACCGCCGTGCCTACCACACAGACAATAATGCCGCTGAATCAGGCGAGATGAGCCGCAGCCGCATGCAGAGGCTCGCGTTCCACCTGCACACCCTGTGGCTCTTTACCAAGAGCGACATGCCGACGTCGACGGGCATCAATACAACATTCGCTATAGCAGGCATCCTCGCCGGGCCCGGCGTGATTAGCGACGCCTCCATTAACTGGTCTGATATGGGCAGGGGCATCCTCGTGGCCCTCTACTTCACCTGGCACCTCACGCTGTGCTTTAATCTCGGGAACCAGCGCCAGCCGCAGTCCATCATCGAGGACGGCGCCAACAAGCCGTGGCGCCCCATCCCCAGCGGCCGTATTAGTCCTGAGGTGACGCGCACCCTGCAACTGCTCTCGATAGCATCATTACTTGCCCTGTGCGGCGGTTGGTTTGGGGCCACGCATGAGACTTGTTTCTATCTATTCTGCACTTGGCTGTACAATGAGAGGGCCTGGGGCGACAAGACGTGGTGGCAGCGAGCTCTCATGAACGCTTGCGGCATCACCACCAACCGTGTAGCCACCCTCCGCGTCCTCATCGGAGCCATCCAGGGCGCCGACAGCTACGAGTTCACTGACAAGGCCTGGGGCTGGTTCCTGATCTTCGCTGCCATCGTCTTCACCACGATCCAGGTGCAGGACCTCCGCGACCAGGAGGGTGATGCGCTGATCGACCGGGCCACGTTCCCGCTGATTATCGGCGATGCACCCACGCGCTGGTTGACTGCGGCCGCCGTCCTCAGCTGGTCCGCCCTGTGCACTCGATACTGGAATCTCGGCCTGGCCGGCTATGCCTTCTCCATTGCCACTGGAGCCCTCGTTTCAACGCATATGCTCGTCTACCGTACCCGCCAGCACGACCGATGGAGCTTTAGACTGGTCGGCGCCTGGTGGATTGCGCTATACTTCCTCCCCGTGATGAAGTCGCATGGGTATTAGAGCCCTTGCCGCGCCAAGAACACTCCTCTCATGCGAGCGGGTAACCGCTTCAAACATGGCGGGGAAGTTCTCCAAGGCATCACCGTATATCACGGAGTGGGTGATGTCCTTGGATAGGTGCTGAGTTCTGGAAACAGAAATTTTGGTGACAGAGATGGTTGTGTTGGGAATGTACACTATTGTCGGAGAGGAAGAAACAGAAATTGAAACTGACAAAAGGCGGATAGAATGGAGGAGGGGGAGAGGTAAAGGAGTCTGGTATGGGAAAAACTAACTATGGGAGGATTCTGTCTTTTCTGCTGATAGAGTGGTCTAAAACTTTCGTTAATATTGGGGGATTGGTGCAAATTATAGATCTAGACATACAATCCAAGCTCTCGCTTTATGTTTCAGAAATATTGCCTCATTCAATTTAAATGAAACTACGACTACAATGTGAGACATTGTGCTACTACCAAGTAGATCAAACGGCGATCAAGTAACCTATATTCTTTGATTCTATAGCCTCCTCACCAAGAACTAAAGCACTCTTCCGTTTCCCCTAGCGCCAAGAGAACTTCATGCGCTCTCAATTCAGTCTAGAGAACTTCCTTAGTACAGATCCACAGGATTGCTCCGCAGGGCGTGTAGAAGATGAAGAAACAGAGATGCCAAGGCCACGCCCGTACTGCAGCTAGACCAATGCGGCACCAGACTCGAGACCTGGTCGTTGTCAACCAAGCGGCACGGAGATTCGGAGAACAAGAACATCTCGGCCATAACGATGGTGGGGGTGAGAGTCTAGGCAAAGAGGGGAATCCGCCGTCATTGGGTGGTCGCCGTGGGGGACGGCTAATGCCATCGGAGCACAGGTTGGTAACTACATGGTGAAGGCATAGGAGTTTACTCAATAGAGTGTTGTTTAAGTCCGTCAGATGAAGATAATGAATTCAGATTCAAAGCGAAGAAAAACATTCACGCAGCTACAGACAGAACAGGAAGATCCAGTGAAGACTCACTTATCCGCAAGCAACCAAAACACCACCAGAAGCAACTTCGCAAAAAGGAACAGAACTACTGAGAAAGCTTTAGGGTATATCCAGTGTGATCGCCAACATCGCGTCTGCGCCGGGGGAGTTCCCCCTTGATCACCAGGCACACCAGGGAAGTGGGCGTAGCTGGAACTTCCCGGCAGCTCACCGAGAGACGCGTTCGTGGGCTGCCCGGAACTCCGCCCGCACACCGAAGCTCGATGGCCTCCTAACGGTGAATACGCTCACCCTACGCGCGATGTGGGCTCCTCGAGGAGTGGCGAGAAGATGCGCGGTCATGTGCCAAGCAGGCAACGTTGGTGCTAAACACTCTAGGCAAACGGCAGCAGTCAGCCGACGATCCCGGACAAGGGCGCAACCAACAGCTGATATCAGCCTGAATGAGAGACCGGAATACGGAGCACATAGCGTAAATCCTACTAATCGTCTGATCTCGCGTTTAGCTCTCTGGGTGGCACGTCAGCCAGGCTGTCAGGGAGGCTGTCCCGGCTGAACCAAGTTCCCCTCAACCGTACACTCCCGAGAAATCATCTAGCCAAGCTTCAAAGAGCGTAAGCGCGGGGCTGGGAAGCTGTACCTGGAAGACACAGAGGACGTACCGCGTTTGCGGGCTCAAAGTTGAGTGATCGGCGTCAAGCTGAGCTCACCACTATGCCCAGACCGTGCAATGGGCATCGGAGGTACCGTGTACTCCTTAACCGAGAGAACTTCTTTTCCGTAGTAGGTAATAGCGAGAACCGCCTTCATGCATTGTCAGAAGGATGAGTGTTGTGAGTACGGTTTCTTGAATTCAAAGCCGCTCGTGCGCATATACTTAGACACAGTAATTCAACATCTCGCTTGATGTTGTGAGATGACCGGCTGCTTTTTGCGAACAATGATTGAACCCGGAGTGGAAGACAATGATGAACTACCCAAGCGGATACTGCGGCCTTGTAGGTAATCTACGTTAGCTCCAACGGCATGGGCTCTCTTGGAAAATCCAGTTGCCGTCATGCCTTCTTAGCGTTGATACTTGCAAGAATATCAATAGGAGCCACTTCCAGCCAGCTTCGATCAAAATCCAACTATGTGCATACTCCTCTCGTGTTTAATCACACCATAAGCACGCGCCTACGCCGCTACTATCCTCGTCACCGTTGCGTGAAGCGTCAGGGAATTCTACCGCGAGATTCATCTGATCTTTTAACATGCCACCCTTGAGGCTATGATGGTCAACGTCCTCCCCTTTCTCACGATACTGCATGAGACCACAGATGAAACTAATCTATCCCAAAAGGATGTCTTTTTCTTCAGTAAAAGTAAGGTATGGAAGTCTATCAACATTCATTCTATCGCAACTCATGGACGAGGGAGCGGCAAGCAAGAAGACATCCATTACTTAGAGCGCAACAACTTCCACAACTAACAACACGATTTAGACGCCGCAGTTATCGAGAAAGGTCGGGGAAAATCGTTTAGGACGATCGAAGTTACTATTCTATAGGGAGTTTTTCTGGGTCGAGGTACGGACTGCGATCGAGCGTCGATGGCGACACCGTGGACTCGAATATCGATCGACGAGGTGATATACGAGAGGGAACACAATGGAGTATGTGCTCGAGAGTGTGCTTATAAGGAAGACAGTGCCGTCGCTGTCAAAGGCCTACTTGTTGGTAAGGGCAGTGTAGGCGTTGAGCAAGGAGCTTCAGGAAAACTGCTGAATAATGTTACTGAAAACGACAAAGGCTCGGCAAAGAAGGGACAGCTCTTGGATCGAAATATGGACTGGGGACATTATAAGTTGGCAAGACCCCGGGCGGGAGGACGAGGAGAAGAGGAGCTGAACAAGAAGTCAACTACTTGTCCCATTTCTTCAGGGTCGACTTTTCGAAGGCCACAACGGTAACGATGCCGGCAACCTCCCCACAAACGCCGCTCATGCGAAACTTGGTCAGAGACTTGCGGGTGGGTGCCCTCAGCGTCATCACTCTCGGCCAGCCTCTTCAGGGACTTGTTGTAGAAGAACGTGGTGACGATGATGAAGAGGGTAGTGGATACGCAAGGGAGAGGGACCTGCCACTGCCAGATGTCCATGTTGAGGGATGAATTTTGCGTCCCGTAGATGGTCTATTACACCATAAAGCCGCCGATGACACACAAAACTTGCTGAAGATTCGGAGGCCGAACCTTTTGGATATTGCTGGGGAGACGAAGAGACTATGGACGATATCACTGGCGCGGTAGGCTAGCGAGGTTAGATTTTAGATGTGGTTTCCGTGGCGCGCATCTCGCCCATGTTGATTACTCCTTGAATGCCAAACTTGGGCTTAGCCTCAACATTTGCCTTGGAGTCATAGTTGTATGTCCGGAATCTCTGGATTTTGTTGAAGATTGAGTATCTTAGCTGGCCGATGCTTACTCAATAGAGATATGTCTTGTTAGCTGAATGGCCCTTTACTTCTTGACGTCTTTCTGTGCACATATATTGTGTCTGTTAGAGGGCAGAAGACTTACCATGGCCATGCCGGCGGCTGAGGCTTCATCTTCCTTGGGAAGATGAGGCTTGCTGGCGGGCGGTTTGGATGGTGGATGATCTCTCTGTCTCCTCCGAACCCGCCGATGGGTCAGCTGGAAACAGAGGTCAGATACTATGTTGTAGATGGATCTGTAGACCTCAGCCTTGAAAAGCACGTATATTCATCACTTGACTCAGCGCTCCGTGGTGTTATCCAGTGGCAGTCCCGACAGTTCTAACTTCGCAATATGATATGAGGCTTTTCATGCTCCCCCAGCGGGCCGTGCGGCGGTGGCCCGTGGTGGCCAGACTTTTGGGCGTGGGTTTCTATCAGGACCTGGTTTCAGCTCGGTACTTCGGGTACCGAGAGCCGACCTAGCTGTCTGCTTTCGGATCCGGAGCGGCGTCTAGATGCCGAATTTGACGGGGCTAGTGGGGCCGACGGGACCGGCGTGCCAGCGCGCGTCAACTGCTACTCAACAAGCTTACAACAAGTGTTAAATGACTAGAAAATGACTAATTGGATCCTAAATAAAAGGTCGATGCGGGCTGACCATTTAACCAGCTCTAAATAAATCTCTCTCTCTCTGGACCGACCCTTTCCCCCTTTCCAAGCTGGGCTCTTGGTTCCGGAGCTGCTGAAGCGAACACACTGAGTAAATTGTGTTAGGTCTGTGAGTTTCAAAGTTCTTAACGCTTTTAAAGCTATTAAAAGAGTCGTACATTCGTTCCTCTTGGCCGGGAGTGAATTAGGCCGGATGAAGCTGTGTTAACAAAAGCATACCGCCGACCCCGGCCACCCGTACCAGTCTTGACCAGCGTAGTGCATGCAATTCCGAATAAGTGGCCTTTCCTCGGCTCTCAGTTGGGCTTTTCTTAATCCTTGGCATCGTTCGATGGACATGTAATATCATCACAACTTCTACTACTGACAACGCAGCTGAAAACTATCCAGTCATCTAGCCAGCTGTTACCACTGGACGCGGAGGACAAACATGTGGGCAGCTACTCGACATCACAACTAGTTTCACACATTGACCGCCGTGCTCTATCTACTAAGAGACTATTTATTGTTAATTACAATATTGTACAATTGATATCTCATGTCTAGGCGCAAATGGCGTCGACAGCCGCCTCGATATAAGCTTGGTTGTTGGATTTCTCCATGTCTTTCTTTGCAATCTGCTTGAGATCGTTCATCCTCAGATACTCGTCAAGACCAATTTCCTCGTCCAGAAAAGGGTTGAAACGGATGTACTTTGTGTCCCTGTGCTCCTCTCGTTGGTTCAGATGTGTCATGTGTCGCGAAAAGTCCTTGCCCTTGGCGTTGGTGTTGGTCGCAAAGTCCATCACCTTGGACGCGACTCCCACCAGCTTGAACCAAGACGTCTTTGGTTTCCCAGGGCTGAGATAACCGGTGCCTAGGCTGATGACGCATGAGACTGGAGGCGCAGGGTCCTTGGGGTCGACCAGCTCGAAGCGTGTGTACCACAGCTGGTCGATGGGGTTGTTGTTAAGAAGACCGCCGTCCCAAAACACTAGCTCGGGGCTATTTTCTGGGAACTTCACTTCGGGGAAGAAGGTTGGGGCAGCTGATGTAGCTCGAGCCGCAATGCTGATGGTGATCTTATCTCCGTGTTTTGCTAGGGCTGTGTTAAGTTTGGATGTGGGGTAGACGGTCTTGTCCTTGTAAGAACGCATCAACATCGACTCAGCCCTGTTCTGGGCAGTGGTGCAGCAGAACCTGTCTGACGTTAGAAATGCACATTAGATTGGGAGGCGTCGCCTACATTCGAGCACCTTGTTCGTGCTGAAGAGGCGCATTTCCTCCGAGTTTCTTGTCGTTGTCGTCAAGGCCATACTTTACGACGACCTCGTTGATGGCCTTGCTCATAGATGCAGCATCAAATCGACTGTCCTGGAACAAGGCCTTGCTGTTGTTGATGTATGACGAGCCGGGCACCCAGCTGATATTGTAACCGCCGATCTTGGGGCTGAAGATGTCCTTGGCGATTCTGTCATACTCGGCGATAGTGTCATCCACCGTCATGCGGAGGCGGAAGAGCATGATGCCCATGATTCCACCAGTGCTGGTTCCACCAGCGAGCTCAAAGTAGTCGGCTGGGCGGGGCATCTCGGGCAGGCCCTTTCGCTTCTGGACCCGGAGCATGAGCTCCCTGAGGACGACTAGGCCCATGATGCCTCGGACACCGCCTCCATCGAGGGCGAGGAGACGTAGCCCCTTAGGGTGCCTGGTGAGAGCGGTGTAGACCATTGTGAATGCGGTCAGGATTGGATAAATTGAAGAGATGGAAAGACATAGGTATACGACCGCAAGGGTCTCCTATATATACGCAGCCGTTCAAGTCTCGGCTCTCTCGAAATGATTATCCCTATACGATGACACTAACGCGCGACTATTTCTTGATGTCGAAACTATCGCTCCCTTCTGTCGGGTCGTGCCTCTTTTGGGATGCAGTCAGCCGCAATATTGGCACTAGTCGAGCTGAACTGGTCTCGGCTTCTCCACCCGCTGCGGGCCGTCGCTAGTTTCGCGGCTTATCTCTGCGAATTGCGTGGCTTTGCAAAGACTTTTCTGGCGCGTTGCTGGTTGATCTCCTGGCTGACGGGCTGAGACAAAATGCGCAAGCCACTTCTGGTCGCCCTGATCTTTTCCCTTTTCATGAGCTCAGCTTGGAAGTTGGTATCTTGGCGATGCTATCGATCACGATGCAGTGGATCAGTGGATAGGGAGGATTAAATAAAATAATTCTATAAGCTTTTCAAGG
Organism: Fusarium sp. JS1030; assembly: GCA_000966855.1. NCBI lineage: Eukaryota > Fungi > Ascomycota > Sordariomycetes > Hypocreales > Nectriaceae > Fusarium > Fusarium sp. JS1030. The sequence continues at coordinate 337,994 of JWIW01000086.1, forward strand.
TCATTCCTCATCATATGTATCTCAAGATATAGAGCTTCCAATCCCCGAATCAGACGGCGTCGGCGGCGACCTCTTGTCACCGGCTCGCCACTCTGTAGTCTCAGATCCAATTCTCGAAGTTGAATGCCGATTCCGAATGTGGCCGGCGCGGCTATGTCTTCCCCCGGGTTTGCAGCGCTGAATAAACCGTGATAGTCGCGTTGCGGAGGAAATATCCGATCGTGTATCGTCTTGATCGAACCCAGGAGACAGTTGCTGCGGTATGGGTGGCAGCGTACTGTGAGGCTGCGTCGGCTCTTGAGATATAGGGGGTAGTGTAGGTAGTGTAAAAGAATTTCGAGGCGGGCTGGGACGTATTTCTGCTGCGCTCTGAGTCTTTTTCAGAGCTGGAATTTTGTCCGACGCCTTCTTGTTTTCCTCTTTGACTTCAAAGTCGAACACGCAGCTTTCGTGTCGGTTGAGTTTTGTTGCCGACTTTGGGGAGGAAGGCGTGCTCTCTTGTGGGTTCTCTTTTGGCTTCTCTTCTGAAAGAGTAGGAGGTTCTTCAGGCTCAGCATCACCGTGTTTCTTCCGGAACATGGCGATCGAGTTGTAGAATGTTGGAGTAAACTGCCGCCGTTGGCGCATGCATCTCAGCTGCAAAGTAGTGATGGCCAGTTCTTTAACCATGGACTGCAGCGCGTCAGTGTCAGTTCTCAGCGGGAGGACTTTTCAAGTTGCTTACCCATGTGACGCTGGGATCTAGCAGAACCCTCCCGTCTTCTCGTCCTTTGATCGATAGGCCAAGTTGGCTCATAGCCTCGAAACTGGCCCATTCCTCTCCCACGGCAACGTACTCTTTCTTCCTGGCCATTTCATCGTTCTCCTTTGCTGGGTAGAACTGCGGAAGGTAACCACAGTGGTAAAATTGCAAGAAAACCGGCTGATCGTTGATGAACCATGTCTCTCCCAGATCTGAATTATTAGCGACTGATTTTCTTGCAAAGAGACACAATCTTACCATTGCCTCGTACATAGACGATCTTTGCGCTTTGTCCACGTATGAGTGTGTGAGCTAGGTCCAGCCCATGCGCGTGTCTGGCTGACTTGTCCCCAACGAGGGCGGCCATGATGGCCTTTCCGGGAATCCCCCGTCTCGCGGTAAAGTTATCACTATTCCATATAGCTTCTTCACCTTGGCGTACAATGCTGAGTCCAAGACAAGACACGTCCAATTCAGGGGTTGTCGGGCCAGTCTCAAAATCTGCTCCGTCAGCCTGCGGCAGAACCACAATGGTCGGCTTCTTGAATGGCGTCTTGCTCTGATTCCAGTTCTCGTTTGCTGGTTTCGAGTTTTGCTGCCAGTTTTGCGTGTAAGGGTACCCGTTGCTCGTTTGGCTGGGGTAAAAAGATGACTGTTGCTGGAATGGAGGTGTTTGACCCCAGTTCGGTTGTGGAATCTGTTCTGGGCCATATTCTCCCGTGGTCGGATTATTAGGCATACCAGAGTTGTAGTCAGGATAAGGTGAAGGCATCTTGTGCTCTCGAAATGGTCTGTTGGTGTTGGTGAAGGGGTTTTCTGGCGATATCGACGGCTCTGGTGTGTCGGTCCTGGTTGGTCGTATGACTCGTCTGCCATGGCGGGTCTCCTCAATAGGTTCATCCTCCTTTTCCTTTTTCGCAGAAGACGTAGGATTTGATCTGCTTGACTGAATATCGGTTAGAAGGCCTTGATACAAATAAGCCCAAGATCAACGCCCAGTGGACATACTCTTCTCATATGTTCTTCCAATTCATCGTCCGGTCTCAAATATCGAGATTTATTTCGCGAGCCCTCCTCGTCCTTTCCCTTTGGTTCACTAACTCCTTCGTCTACCTCTCTTTCGCTCAATGAAGTCCATTTTAAGAGCAGCTGGTCAACCACTTTTGCTGGCTCCTTGGGTGATGGACGTTCACGTTCCTGTCCCGGCACATATCTTTTCGTATGGCGAATCCGAATCCTCGGTTCAGAGTTGTCGGACAAGACATCTGACCAATCCTCCTCATCCGAAGCACTCGTCTCGTCAGAAGTGTCTTTTGATGTTTCCTGGCCTGGTGCCTCATCTTGAAAGACGATTTTGCAAAGAAAAGTCGCCGCATCTCCTCGAACGCGAAAGCGGTGCCCGAAATTGGCAACTTTGTGGGTGGCCGGATCAAAGTCCTTTTTTCGTCGGCGGGATGAATCTTCGTTGTCCTGACGCGGACGCCCATCACTCTCCTCATCTGGTGGATCTTTAGTTTTAGCCTTGGACCGGGTTTGACTGCCATGATCGGGTACTGGTGGTGTATCCCGACCATCATCAGGGTACGGATCCTCCACCTCAGTATCTGATACGGAATGACGATATGCTGCAGCAGTCGACGGCTGACCCTGCGGCTCTTTCCTGTGAACATTCAAGTTTGGAGGTCCTGTTGTCGATGCAGAAGATTGTCCGAATAAGTCTTCTGTACGTACGTGACCAGGTATCTCGGACTGGCGGACTGGGCTGGGTAGCCTCTTGTTAGTCCGAAAGGGAGGACTCGGAGCCCTCTCCCGCGGTGCCTTGGGATATGGCACCGAAGCAGTGTCGCTTTCCAAAGAAGCTTGACCAGCTTGGACAAGAGTCTCGGCCTGTAACCTAAATCTGTTCTCTTGCTTTTCGCGAGTTGCTGGATGTCGTCTAAGTCAAGACTCATGTTAGTTACTCGCTCCGGTGAGAAGGTCCCTTTGAACATACGCAGTCGTAGTTTTGACCAGAATAGCCGCAGACAGAATAGAAGTTTGCAAAGCCAGAGTAACCTTGTGTTTCTGGATATCCGATAGTAAGCCGGCAGCCTTCATCCATCTTACTCTGGCAAAGATGGTCTGGTCAGAAATCATGCTGGAGATGTCATCCTGGGTCGACCTAATCATGTTGACAACATGCTGCACCCCCTGAAGAAAAGACGGCTTGGTGTATGAAGCGCCATTAGTGAGAATATCGTGAAGATGCTCCAGCGTCGCCGTAAGGCTGGACATCTCAATAGCGATGGCGCGTATCTCCCTCGGGGCGTGGCGGACAGTCTTGATGAGGCGGAACAGGGTATTCGCCAGAGCGGCCCCCGCCGTAGCGATCCCTGCAACGCTCGCTAGGACCGACAGGGGATCCATCGGGGCGGCAGAGCAGAAGCGGCAGTCATGTGTCGGGTCGGGAGAGACAGGCAGGCGACGGCGGGCAGCGATGAAAAGGGCGCGCTGCAGAGAAAATTCATGTCAAGAGGGGTTTATTTGAATCGGCTCATGCACCGCCAGCAGCAGAGAAGGGCTGGCAAACTTGGCCCTGCAGAAGGCCTGCCTCACTATGGGCGGCGCAACATCCAGGATCCCTGTAACGGCATCCACAGATCAGCCTCGACCACTGAGAAATGATGTCAGGCTGCTGGTTCTCTGCGACTGGCCTCGGAGACTCGATGCGGACTGACTGCTGGAATGGCTGGTAAAGAGTTTGTTATAAATCACGGCATCTGGCCTCACTCAGTCGCGAAACTTGAGGCCGTTACGCGCTTCACGTCTCGATCACTGCGCTGGTAAGACACGTAGCTTCAATTGCTAGTGCCCAAACAACAACGACCAAGTCGCAAGGCCACAATCACTTAATATCATGGTTAATGGTCGACATCTCGATGCCCCGTATTCCCCAGTGGATATGCCAACCCCAGTCGGATCAGCGCCGGCCAGTGACCACCGGGGATTGGCACGTAGCTGTTAATGTAAGGGAACTTGATAGGGCTAGGGTACAGAAGCTCATCCACCAACTGTGGGAATAACGCATTTTAACAATTTCATACAACAGGGTCTGCATCGCGCTGGTTGGAACCACGTACCAGTGCATGCACGACTCCTGCATACTACATACCAGGGCCTCACTATCAAGAAAATACTTTATTAATTCTCAGCCAGTGAATCTGTCAGCCTCGTGAATTCCGATAGCCGCTAGGTCTTTGCGCCTCGTAATCAATCCAAGAAACGCTGAATCTGGAACAACACCCTATTCAATCACCAAGCCCAGCATGCCAGCATAGGCGGCTGACCTACCTACACTATGGTGACTTGACATGCACTCCCATCTATGTCAAGCTCCTCACAGAGACTCGGCTTCCGTGTCTCCTTATCGTCGTAAATCCAATATTCACCATTGTGAATCTCTTTGTGCAGGAGAAGGTCGGCGATGCTTTTCCCCTTACGCTCATAAGCCATGTCCGCTACTGCCAAACCCTCCCAGGGTATGCTGACTAGACTCCCAGCCCAAGAAAAAAGACTTGCGATATTCATTCTTGCTTTGAAGACCGAATCGCTGGGCAAATAGGAAATGTCTCCTACTCCTAGACAGAGGTTCCAATGCCCGTCAGAGTCGGAAATTTCGAGGTCTACTTCGAATGCGAACTCTTCAAACTCGTCATGGAGAGATGGCGGCATCTGATCCCACTTGTCTCGCGAAACACCAAACAGTATGTTGCTCTCCTGAAGCCAAGACCAGTTCACATGGCCGTTAGGACCCAGGGGTGGTAAAATCCCGCGCATACGGTCCCTAGGATCCAGGGGTAGTAGAATAGGGCGGAACGGGTGCGGCTCTCTTTTTTCAAGGGCCTGGACCACCGAGAGCAAGAAATCGTCGACCTGTTTAAGGTTAGGAAACAGCCATTGCAGGATGGAGCTTTGGATCGGCACAGCCAACTGCGTAAGCAATGCGTCGGCATTTGCGCAGCCTAGTTTCCATGTTTGGCAGGGGAAGACTTGGTCTGTTTCTTGTTTCTCCGCATCCTCTTTCCACTTGGGATTGGGACGACCCCAGCGACGCATATCCCAGACATGATTGAAATTCATAAAAAGGCAATCGCAGGACGCAACAAGTCGCCAATTTGGACTGTTCTCTAGCTTTCGGAGTATGAGGAAAGTTTTCGTGGTTTTCTGCGGTGTATCAAGAAAGAACAGATCGTCTAACCCCGGGCGGATTATCTCGTCTAGAGCAGAGTGACTAATGAGGGCGAGTCCATAGAATTTATATCGTGCTGCAAACATTCGTCCCGTTTTCGTGTTTTTGAAAAACACTAGATTCTTACGAATTTTGCAAAGCCGCGTCAGTCTCATCGTCAATGCACCGGTCTGGCTGTCGACCTGAACGCGCGTCTCCCACTCTGTTTCAGTTCCACAGCTCAAAGGGGAGTCTCGATCTAACACTCCCACAGAACAAGTATATGAAGGCCGAGGAAAGATTTCTGCCACTGAGCCTTCTGATAAAGCCTCCTGTAACTCATTGGAGTCGTGAGAGGAAAGCTCACCGTTGAGGATATGGTCCCGGAACTCCTTCGATGACCAATCCGGAACCCACGAAGGTAGATTGTCATTGGCCAGTAGTCCTCGGGAGCCCAGCAGTATGTGAGGCATCTTCAGTTTGATAAGACAGTAGGAGAAAAAGCCGATCTGGACCGCGTGGTGTGATATAGAATAATCTGCACGGAGTGGGAGCCCAAGGTCTTTGTTGTCTACCCCGAGACCCAAGATGCCGAATAAGCGATCGCGAGGATCTTGCGAAGCAGACATAACGGTGCGGGCCAGGATTTCACAGATGGAGGTTTTCGAGACCCCGCCCGACGTGCTGTATTGGAACCAGGGAGCAGCTGTAGCCGGAGCAGCCTCGTGCAAGAATTCGCGTGTACTGGGGTCAACTGTAAAGTCGACGTCTACGATCCGCATCACGGCTTGCTTGGGCAGTACCAGCTCCTGAATAACCCAGATGCGAGTAAAGTACCGAAGAGCTAATATTTCTTGCAGATCTCGTTGCAGTTGACCCGAGGGGAGTGAACTATCGAATGCAGACTCGATATTTTGCAGTAGAAATCGTCGTGGATATCGTTTCGGAGGCAGAGCCAGAGCGATGTCTGGACCGAGATAGACGACGACTCTCTGGCATCCGCGGTAAATTTGCCCCATGTTAGCCACTTGTGTGGTTCGATCCTGGATAGAGCTCTGATTGATGCAGAGTGCATCAACCCAAAGAAGTCGAACTCCTCTTTCAGGCATACAGAAACGCAGCAAGTCCGAGCAGTTCTTTGTATGGAACAGCACATCCCAGTAGGGTCCAAAATAGACAGGATGCTTACGGCTGCTGTCGGCGTTCTCTCCACCCCACGTGTATGAGACAGCTTCGTAATCAGGACAGTTGTTCAACTCATAAGTCTCCAACGATACGTGAATAATTGGGTCGTTGTCGTCAAGTGTAGGAGTGGGTTCAAGACAAGCCAGTCGGAAGGATTCGGGCCTCAGATCATCTTCATATACAGGATCTGTTGTCTTGATGCTGGAAGTGGATTTATGCGCCGCCGTGTCTGTTGGTTCGTCCTTGGTGATTCCTGGGGCTGAAGCTTCCTGACCTTTCGTGTACGGAACTGACGGCGGCCACTAAAGGTTCATCTTACCAGGAGGCTCGTTTGGTGGTATTTCGGTTCCTAAATTGGAGTTTTGTTGCACCGCTAAGAGCAATTTCAGGTCAGGGCTGGTATTGCAGGCGCAGCAGAATGGCAGTCCTTGGGTGGTGACAATTACGGGCGCTTTGCAGCCCGGCTTGTGCCACCGGAAATTCGTCGCCATGGCCGAGGTTCACCGGTCCAAGATCTAGGGCTTATGAATAGAAAGAGATAGAGGAGAGTGACTGGTTCAAAGATGCTTTCCTAAATCACCTACTCGTATATGGATTTGAGGATGATAAAGGACGCACCACGCGGGGAAAAAAAGCCTAGAAGTGGTGCTCAGCCTGGGTAAATGATCAGCCTTACTGCTTCGGGCGGAATCAGGCTGTCGCCAGTTGGTGCGCGCGACCAATTCGGCTTGCATAATAAGGCGTAATTTGTACAGTACTCTATGCTCCACCTTGATGATAACTGTAAATATTGCAGCGTTCTGGTGTGACTCAACCACCTTTGATTGGGCCTGGTGCACTTGCACAGCATCCTTAGGTATAATTGAGAAAATCTTCATGATCAAAAGTCCTTCCCACGCCAGATCAGAAATTCGTCACCACTGTGTTTGAGATGTCGAATTAACCTTGCCGGTAAAGCTTCGTTATTTTACATGCATTTTTAAATACGTCTGATAACGCCATTGTGTATTACCTTTTACTATGCTGTCTTGATCTATCATTGGGTATTGGAATAGGATTAAAAAGAATGCCCCATTCCATATGCAGTTGAAGACTTGGTTGAGGTTCCGGTCCTATGTAGTACCGTATCATGTTAGGAACTTTGTTCTGTGCTATTGCAACCGGTTTTCTAACTCCTAGGCAAAAGAAGTACCTAAGTATATAATAATAACAGTCTTGGGTTTAGACGTTTTGCGCCATTCTCCCGCAGTTGGTTTTCTCTTCTCATGTCTTTTTCTGCAGAGGTGATGTCCTTATGCCAAGGTTTCTATCCTTCTGCTCGGTGAATTAAAATGTCCGGAAAGTCCGGTCTTTATCGGCTGGCTGTGGTAGTTGAATGTTTTCAATGATCTTGCTCGCAGCGACCAGATGCATGAACAAACGAGAGTATAAACGATCGATGTAACCACCTAAAAATGACCAGTGCCTAGATAAACAGTGCTATGTTGGATTACCTTTAGAAGAGCAAGGTGTCATCTCGGATAAGGTTGACACAGGCGGGACAACCCTTCTAAGCAGCCATAAAAAGAAAGGCCACATTGATCAAGTTACCTTGCTGCATGACATCAGGCTGATAAAAAGACGATTGTACAAGTAATGTGTCCTTTTTATAACTGTTACTCTCTTATATCGAAGTGTGTAGCAAGACAAGAATAAAGAAACGACTCTCTCTACTTGACGACTCTCTACTTGACGACCAACGTCATTGGCAGCCATCAGCGTAAGCAGGGCTTGGCCAGCGCACCGCACTCGGCCCCGGGGTTTGCTACCGCCCGTTCTCCGAGTTGGCAGCGCCTTGTTTGTCTTACAGTGAGACAATGGTGGGTCCCCCAGCCAACAATAAGCAGTAGACGTGCATGCAACAAGGATGCTTTAGATGCGAGTCCAACTCCGAAGCTTCCGGGCGCAACCTGTTGGGATTCACAGCAGAGGGCTCGTGATGACACTTTGACGAATCATGCCACCGCCTCGCCGTGCATCTTCGTACTCGACCCACAGCTCCGACGCCTACTTCAGCTTGCTCAGCCTCGTAAAACATGAAACTTGGATGGCTTTGTGGAGAGCGCGGAGATATATCAAGTAGCTTTTGCCCAGTGCACGCCATTCCCGCCGACACTCAATCGCATCAATCTTTAGACTCAACGTCGCTTCAAACCATCGAGATGAGAGAAAAATACGCCGACCGCCCTGTTGCCCAGGCACTCTACAACGCCTGGCAATTCGCCTTTGCCATCATGGTGTTTATCATTTTTGTCGTTTGCTGGCTGGTGCAGGGAGAGACAATCAACGTGCCCGACTGGACAAATGATCTCCGCGACTACGATGAAGACGACTGGCAGAAGTACTCGACAATCTTGATCTGCTGCGTATTAGCCGCCTTCGCCGTGTGTGTCGCCACGGGTGTGGCCTTGATCAGGTCTGACAGCAACCATGGATACACGTGATGATTGGACAAGGCGTAAGTGCAATTTCTCTTGATTACCTCGCATATTCTAATTTCTTTAGAGATTATGACCATCTGAGCTGGCCAGGACACGTTTCGTCCGGCGGTCAGCAACCGGGCTGGTGGGGACTTTGTTGACATGTGCGACAATTTTGTCTGAGCCGTCATCCTGTCAGCATGCATGATGTCATTGTCATGAATTTCATCGCAGCACCGGCCACTCCAGCCACCCGGAGCCCGCAGACACGAGCACAAAGGAATGCGACCGTGGTGTTGTACCACACGGCTTTAACCCGCGACTTTCGGACTTTCGGGATGCTATACGGGGCCGCTGACCGGAAGAAAGGATCTTCTTCGGGCCGCCGAAGCTCCAAATTATCGCGGCTGTGGTACCCGAGAGATCGCCTCATGGCAAGGAAAAGAGCGTGCACCTCTGAGTAATCTTTGATAACTCGCGTCGTCGGATAGTGTCGCGCCGCTTGGTATACGATCTTTATCAGCTAGGTTGAGGGTGCAAGCATGGGATTACTCGATTCCCATAGTGGTCTACGGATATCATCTGTTGAACCAACCCTATGCCGACAGGATCACCGCCAAGAGAAGCCATTCACGTGCATCGGTGAATAAGGCACAATCTTCTATCCGCCGAGGGATAGAAATAGATGCCGACTCTACCAAGTTTCCCCTTGATGACTATAAGACGCTACTATCTATTACTATGTACTCTGCTTATTCCCAGTAAGGGCAGGGCTGTTCACTGCAAAAAAGCCCTGCCCTTACTGGGAATAAGCAGAATACATAGTATTAGATAGTAGCGTCTCACAGCCATTAAGGGGGAACTTCTAGGGCTCAATCTTTATTGACCTGGTCGATCGGAAAGGCCTTTACTGGGGTTGATGCATATTAGCCCGGTTGGTCAAAGGGGCTAGTAGAGATCGAGACTCTAGAATAAGGACAATATTAGTACATTATGTTCTGTCTGTGGCAAGAAAAGTTAAACGAAAGTAAAGTAAAGTTAGTACATTATGTCCATCCAAATGTTTGAAGTCTACTATTATCTCTTCTCAATCTAGAGGAGAAATAATTCATATGTGACGTCAAACGGACTCGAGCTATTTCGTGTGGAGGGGGAACCTGGTAGGGCCGGTAATCCAGAAAGGCCAGGTTATCAATCTAGCAGCCGAAGCTGTCAATGACAAACATGTGGTCTGTGATAATGGCAATGCTACACATTGCGTTGCAACGCTCTGATTAAGGTTACATAGCATTCATGCTAAGACTGACAAATCATAGACTATCCTCCAACTAGGAAGAAATAGATATGTGACTTGAAGGAAGAACTATTTCTGAGAATGCCACTTTTCTATTGTTATATTCCCTTAGATGTACGAGAGTGATGCACGAGAAAAGAGAGATACATGAGTTATACACTCAGTAAGCATTTTAAATCAGTCTAATGTTAGATTATTATTCCAGGAGATTGGGTATCTGGCTCAAAACTTTCTTTGCTGCCCCGATGATCACCAGGCACAGCGGAGTTTCATCTACGGACTGGCAAGTTGACTGGTACCTTGGCGGACAATCAGGCGCCAGAGGCTGTTTATGCCATTCTCGTTGTCGCTCCTCCAGACGTTCAATGAAAGACATGAAACATTTGTCTCGGTGGCATTCCATGCCGCATATCTCGGTCTTGACGGCGTTGTGCATTAAACCCTTCCATTGCTCGGCTGGCACCTCGACCATAACCGCTGCCGGAGAATTATCCGAGCTGCCATTTATACCGCCGAGGCTGAGACGGGGCTTCCCCCCCGCCTCAGATGCTTCTTTGGCTTTGGCATCAATGGTTCTGGAGAATCTGACATACGACTCGGCAAGGCAGACACACAAAACACCGAGAATCGTTGCGTTTTGAAGAACAGAAGAGAAACGAAGGGGACACTTCTTGCAGTCAAGGACATCGGCTGCTGTCTCCACGGTGTTGCGGAGAGTGGCCAGGTCGTCGGGCACAACCATCTCGTCTTTAGCCCCCAGCCGATTCAACAACAGGTACAAGATGGATAGGCAGGCACAGGGGCTGGTTGGCTCTGGTTGGTTTGAAATGCCATATGAGGCATGAAGCATGGATTCGGGGCATACTTGATTCTGCGTTCTAGAAATGTCGACAAGTAGCTGAGCAGGTATGATCGCTAAAAGATGGTTATTACTTACTGGATATAACTCTCAAAGTCAGCCACATATGGCGGCACAAACGTGTGAGCCACTGCTAAAATCTCCGATTGGTTTTCACTAGCTTCATTGTTGATGGTGCTGGTGTGAGCTGGCGTCGGCCCAGCAGTGACCTGGTCCAAGTCAGATGGGGTCTGTGGTGATAGTGACGGAAGAGCTGAGTGTCGTCGACGAGATTCTTCTGGACACAACCTCGGTCGTTTTCTCGGTCTGCCTGCTCGTTTTTTGATAGAATACGAACAGTCACGGTTCATAGCGACACATCTGGAGCAGGCAGGATGCTCACCAGAGCATCGGACCTTTTTCGCCCTTAAATGGACCGAATGGTGAGCTGGTTGGCATAACTTATGAGGGCAAAGAACTTACTATAGGTATCACAAGACGCTCTAGACAGACAAGTTTGATTCATTGTTAGGGATCTTGTAGGATTCATCTCAGCGTACATTGTGCAGTGCTCAATGTCCAGAACAAATAGTCCGGTGTTAGCTGAAGGAGCTAAACAATCATCCGGAGGCACGTACGGGGGACTGGGTTTTATAGCTCCGCAGTAAACATTCCGATCGGAAGACTTTGCCTTTAATCATTCCCCGGGGGCCAAAAGTAGTGCCCGTTGTTCTGCTAGAGCGCCCTGTTGTGATCCTCGCCCAAGCTGCTCTCCCCTGCATCTACTAGTACACAGCACTGTCGCGCGGGATCATTGACGCAAGATACTGTCTCTCGTTTTCAGTGGTAACATTACTCAGGATTCTGAAACGAAAGTCACCGACAGTTGCAACGAAAAGTCCAAGATTGATCCAAATCGAGTGTACTTCAATCCAAGCGCCCTCTAGCAACAGCGGCTTCGGGCGGTCATGACGGACAATTTGACATCGGAGAATTTCTGTATAAATAATTTCGGCTTCTGCTCCGGTCAATTCTAAATAGGAAGAGAGCGGAGTGTTTCTTCGAGGAACAATGGTTTTTCTAGAGTAGTTGCTCATAATTATCCGCGCTCCCTTTATAAGACCTTGCTGGCGAGTGCTTTCTTTTCCTAGTCCAGTAGCTATTTATTGTCGTCTCTCCTCAATTCATAGCCGTCGCTTAGAGTGTTTTCAGGGCTCTCTATTCATATCTCCATCATGCCGAAATATGATTGTCAAACTCGTAGCGACGAGGGGACTGGCTGTTCGCATGACTCTGAGAAAACAGCCTGGGTCGACAAAGTGGCAGACCAGACTGAAGCATCGCCGGGTCATCGAACCTTTATGCAACTGAATCCTGGTGAGGCAAAGGTTCTCAAGAATGAACCACAGCTTTGCGATAGTTCTCCCGATGCCGAGAAAGGTGATGTTCAAGACCGGCCCAGCATGACGGTTCTGGACCGCGTACTTGGCCGAATTACCGTTGACGGGAACAACGACCCTGGGCCACCCCCTGACGGCGGAGCTTGGGCCTGGGCCGCTGGTGAGTTCCTCAGAGAGTTTTTAATACTGGAGCTAACCCCTTCGGAAGCAATCGCTGGTCACCTTGTCATGATGAATACCTGGTGAGCCCTGTCGACCGGCATTTGAGCCCTATTCAGACACTCATGCCTTTACCTAGGGGATACAACAGTTCTTTCGGAGTATTCTAGGCATACTACACCAAAACCCTCGACGGCCCGGCCAGCAAGATCTCATGGATAGGATCTGTTCAGGTCTCGGTCCTGTTCTTCGTCGGCACTCTTGCTGGCCGCCTCACCGACGCTGGCTACTTTCGCATCACGTTTGCATCAGGGACTCTCCTCACGTGCGCCGGGGTCTTTGTAACGTCTCTTTGCACGACATTCTGGCAGCTACTGCTGGCACAGGGCATTTGCACTGGTCTCGGAAATGGCCTTCTCTTCACGCCGGCGCTAGCTGTTGTCACGGGCTCTGGCGTTTGGTATCACGGCTATTGGTAGCGCCTCTGGTGGTCTAATCTTTCCATCTATGGCTCGTCAACTACTCTACACGCTTGGCTTTGGGTGGACAGTTAGAGCAATGGGCCTGGTTCAACTTGTCACACTGGGTCTGGCAAATCTGTTGCTGAGACCTAGAGTCCCCGCAAAGCGGTCCGGTTCAGTCGTTGATGTGGCATCGTTCAAAGAGAAACCTTATGCGCTTTTTGCTGGGGGCATGTTCTTTGTATGTGCCCACGCTGTCTCCCCTGCTACCGGCAGCCATTGAGCTGGATCTACTTACACTGCATGTAGGCTTTCTGGGGCATCTACTTTGCCTACTACTATCTAGCCGCATTTGCGACCACACAGTTAGACACGCCCTTCTCCTCGACCGACGCTCTCAATCTTCTTCTCGTCATCAACGGTGTCGGCATTGTTGGCCGTTCGGTCCCAAACGTGATGGCGGTTCAATACGGCTGCACCACACTACTTGCACCCTTCACCTTGATCGCCGCCGTCTGTCTCTTGGCCTGGCCTGCTGTGTCTAATGCCCAAGGATTATACGCCTGGGCAAGTATCTATGGAATAGCTGCTGGAGCTATACAGAGCCTGTTCCCTCCCGCTTTGTCAGACTTGACCACGGACGTGCAAAAGATGGGAGTCAGGATGGGCATGGTGTTTACCATAAATAGTGTGGCTACCCTCACAGGACCGCCTATTGCAGGACTCATCATCCAACGGTCTGGAGGGAATTACCTTGGGGCGCAGTTATTTGCTGGGGTATCGCTGTTTTTGGGAGGGTTGTTTATAGTTGTCGCTCGATGCTCCAAAACCCGAGTGCTGAAGGATCCAAATAAAGTGTTGACCAGTTACACGCGATGGACGATGGCAAGAGCCAGCAACTTGTATGAAACTCGGGTGGGATCCTTCTCGCTATTATGCCAATAGCCAGTTGGATAGGTGTTCAGCTCGAGGCCTGTCGACAGGGCTGCTGGGGTTACCCGCTTGCAACCCACTCCGGATTACCCGGAGGCCTAGAAAGCTATCTTCTCGCCTAGATGGGGAACGGCACGCGAGTAATGGGACTGAAGGACTTGCTCGCGCTAGAACTTAGCAGCTACATCGTCGGAGCAGCGTGATAGGCCCAAGATACGGTATGGCGTGATGTTGTTTCTACTTTTTCATGACAACGTACTAGAATCATTGCACTGCCTTGTCAATAGACGCATCACTTCATCCTGTCCAGGTGGCCCGCTAACAACGTTGAAGAGTACCGAACAACATACCGATGACCAATGGCAACAATTGGCACCCACTCCGACCCATGCTTCTTGGCTCCTAAGTCGCATTCGCACACCGACAATCCAGAGGACGTTGACCAAGACTATTCGAAGCCACGATTAAGCGACGATTGAACTGAAACGAACGTGATCCGTAAAGTAATACGAGTTCTAGCACGTGTAGTAACATATCACCTCTGAATCGTAAACTAACCAACCACTGGGGTAGAAACGCGGGAATAAAACCGAACCGTCCCCGACCCCGGCACAAATTAACATGAGGGGATTGGTTTCACGTCTGAGCAGGTTCCACCATGAGGCCCTGTTCCCTGGATAGGATTCGATAATAAGCAAAAAATAGCATGATACGATTTGGCGTAGCTGGGCAGTCGAGTCTCGCCATCGCTTGGCCATTCCTTTAGGATCTACCGGCAGATCCTGCTTAATTTCGATCTTTCGTTACATCGTACGCGTTAAGCAGCTGCCATTTTCGATTGAATCGTCCAGGGATTGGATCGTGGTTAAATACCACCCCACGCCCGTCATGTTCCCGGCCATCCAGGGCACTTCAACCAACTCCAACTCCCTTTGTTTCCTTGTAAATATCTCAACCATGGCATACAGCATTGTCCGTTGTCTTACCGCCGCGCTGCTGGTCTCCAGTGCGAGCGTCCAGGCTGCCCCCGCCGACTCAGCCGATACCACCAGACTCGTTGAGCGAGCTACTTTTAGAGACGACTTCAACACCTTCAACACGGACACGTGGTCCTGCGAATACACTTGCCCCCTCATCGAGGGTGCCAAGGCTCGCTACCGCCTTCGCTCGGGTGTCGAGCCCGACAACGAGGGCTCGTGGTCCAAGTCGCGCTACAAGCCCAAGCGCTTCACCTCGGGAAAATTCACCGTCTCCTTTTCCCTCACCGAGCGCCCGACTGAGCAGCCCGTCTGGTGGGGTGTCGCGCTCTGGGACGAGACGTACGGAAAAGACAACTTTAACGAGATCAACTTTGGCTACACGACCAACCAGAAGGGACTCGGCGACACGCAGCTGCGCTTCGAGAGCGCTAAGCGCGGTGATGATGACTACCTCGTGATCGAGACGGGAGTTGACCTGTATGATGAGCAGTATCATACTGCTACTCTCGAGTACGACTCTACGCATGTTGCCTTTTACCTCGATGGCAGGAAGCTCGGCGAGTTCACCAACACGAGCATCATCCCAACTGACCCCATGGATTTCATTATTGGTCCGCGCCTTGTCACTGGTGGCGACCCGCTGACCAAGGGCTTTACCCAATCCGTCGATTGGGTTGAGATTGAGTATTAAGCTTGGGAATACTGTGCAAGTCTTGGATAGACTGTAGTTGGCTGCATTCTGGTCGATCCCATTCTTTGTATCAATTTTGTATAAAAAAGACTTCTGGAGAATTTGACCTAAGAGAATGTTATGCATTGGACCGTCGATGAAGCCTGCGATTTGCACGATTCCGCTGATGATAGGTACGTTGAGGGTTTGACCAAAGCTACCTCGGTACCTACGTAGCTTCGTGCTACCGTGCTACCGCCATGCGACTATGCCAGCCAATAATCAATCCCAATAACTAACAAGAAAGATTCCATCAGTCTATGTCGCTGGCAACCGGCTTTTTGCAACACTTTTCCCAAACAAGCAATGGCGATCAGCCTAGGGACCTAGACGTTTCAACACCGTTGACTAACCAAATGCCCGACCGATAAGCATCCTAAGATCCGGGAATCATCTCTAATCAGGCCTTCTCGAGACGCGGAATTAATACCGTCATATGGAGACATCGCTTAACCCCAGACCCGTCACTTGCGAAACCGGGCGAGATCTGCAAAGTCGTGTCTAAGGCACGCACAATAACTGGTTGCGCGATAATTAACAACTCCACTTCCACTATCGCGGGCAACAGGGGCTTGCATCTCGTGCCTCGCATGAGGACTCAGCCGCACGAGGCCGATCTATCCGTGCGGCCGTTATATGTCTCCCTCTTAATGCTCCTCTTCTTTTACCTGAAATCTCTCATGGTTGTTAAAATGTGGCGTTTTAAGCGCACGCCGTTTGTTTATGCCGTCTTGGCTCTCGCAATATGCATTGCCTCGGCCAAAGAGGTCGTGTACCTGACTGATCTGCCTCTCTACAGCTCTCTTGTAAGTAGAGACCCACCAAAACACCACATCGCGCGACATTCTGACCTTGAGTTAGGCACCATGTGCTGCATCTGCACTGTCCAACAACATACGGTATCAAACCTTCAGCAAGAATTGCCCAGAGGCAGTGACCGACCTGCAATCATGCATCTGCACCGAGCAATTCGAGCCTGTCTCGTCCACCGCGTCGCTGATGATTAGCGTCACATGTGGTTCAACGGCCAGCGAAGATCAGTCGTCAGCTTCAACAGTCCTCAAAGCCTACTGCAATCAGGACTGGAAAGTGGCATTTTCGACAGCAAAGCATCCCGTTTCTTCCTTCATAGACGAGATCCCTGCTATGACTGACCTGGCTCCATGTGCATCCGCACGGTTGTCCGGAATTCTACGTGACATGGTCAGTATCTGGTTCTAGGCTGCTCAGCGAATCATCATTTGGCTGACTGGAATATCTTAGACGGAGTATCTTTGCCCGCCGGAGCCAACCGCACTAGCACCCTGCGCCTGTGACAAGAACCAAAACTCCTTAAGGATCAGCCAGAGCATCAATTCCGTCGTTGGGCAGGGCTGTTCGTCCAACAAAGATGATGTCAAATCTGCCCAGGCCATGTTTGCAGCGTACTGCGGAATGAACTCAGGGACAACTTCATTCCCGACAACAACTCTTCCGCCAGGAGACATGCCCTACTACGTCACCAATCTTCCTCAGTATGCATCTCTCGACACCTGCGCCCAGCTCTGCGTGGACATTGCGGCCCTGTACCAGACTACAAGCTTCTGCCCCAACAACGGCCCAGAGGCTCTGGCTTCATGCCTCTGCTTAAAAACCTCGGTTTCAAAGACTGTCTCTAGTGAATTGACCTGGCAGATTAGGAACCACTGTCATACAAATATGTTGGACAATCTTTCGTCCGCCAACGCGGTCCTTGATTATTACTGCAGCGCAGCCAGGGGAGAAGTCACGGCCACAGGAATAGCAGTCTCCCAGTCTCAACATGTTAGCTCAAGGACTGGCTCAGGATCTATGGCTTCTGAGACGAGTAGCCCTGACGATTCGAAAGACGATAAATCCGGGAGCCCCAGTGCTGGAGTCATTGCCGGCGCAGTTGTTGGCTCGGTCGTGGGCCTGTTGGCTGGGGGTGCTTGTGTGTTCTTTTTCATGAGGCGGGCTGCTCAAAGAAAGCAAGAAGGTCGTGCCTCAGAAGAAAGAAATGGGAACCATGGGGTTGGTCGACTTGAGTCGGTGTTCGCGGGCCAGGTTGATCCGGCAGTTGCTCCTCCACCTTATGAGGAGCGCCCTTCGCAGCCCATTTCAAAGAGCTGGTAGATTGAAATAGACTTGTACAAACACATTCAGAACTCTTCCTGGGTAGTCTTTTCTTGAATCATCTGTTTTAAGGATACATAACCCTGCCAAATTCTGAGGTAGACCAATGCCCTTCAAGGAATGTGCACCCTTCCACCTCCTATGCCAAGATGATATGACATTTTAAAGAGTTAAAATAGATTTCAAGTCAATCTTTTACTTGCCTGGTCTCACTAGTACACCCACTTACTCTCAGCCGCACGCAACTACACCCTGCTGCCGACCCTGGGTGCGACCTTCTGTAACCGCCGAGGCGCACAGCCCTTACGCGCCGAGCGCCGAGCCAATTGAAGCCGTAGAATATCTCCCTTGTCTTGTCTCAGGTTCTGCATGTTGGTTCACGTAATTCCGCCCAACAGAACATCCTCAAGTATTTAAACTTAATCTTCTGTGTATAGTTTCTCAACCCCCCGTTTTTCTTCTAATCCTCTTTTGCCGCTTGTTCTATCAAATTTTCCAATTGTAGCCAGAAACACTTTAACTCTTTACCCTTATTGCCCATCACATCATGTCGTCTGTACTCTGGGATCCAGCAAACCTGCTCCAGATCACGGATGATCTTCGCGATCAATCCGGCAAGATTAGTTGTCTCGGCATCACGCGAAACAGCGCTCGATGCAGATGGACCATTCTCGAACCTGATCTCTCAGATGTCCGCCCACTACTGAAAAAGATGTCTCTATCAAAACCAGAGTTAGTTACCACAGACACGCTGCGTCGTCTTGCCAGGCTTTGTCTGTGCCCCAAATTTCACCAACACCAAGCAGAACAATTTGTCCGCCATTGGACCACCGTGATCAAAGCAGCGGTTCAGCAGCACAAGAACCTTACAGAAAGCATGACAGATGCTACGCCAGACGGGGCTCACTCTATCCAGATGGACTTTGACTCCAGACAGAGACAGTACAGCGAATCCGCCATTTCAATCAAATCCCTTCAGAGCCAACTGGCTGCAGAGCGTGAATCATTCGCCCAGCTAGCTGCCACCTGGAAGAACGGCTCTGAAGAAGTGAGGATCGAAAATGGCCATCTTAAAGGACAACTTCGAGAGCTCCAGGATCGGTTGAGGACGTCAGAGGCTACCATGTCACACCAGACGCAATCGAGCCAGGCCCTAATGGAAAAGATCGGGGAAGAATCAGAGGCGCGCAGGAAGGTCGATCAGGAGAACATGACTCTTCAAGCAAAGTTGGGAGACATGCAAAGCCAACTAAGGTCGTTTGAGGCAGTTCGCCTCGAAAACGACATTCTCAAACAGGAAGCAACCAAACTTGGAGAAAAGCACAAAGAGACTCTACGAGTATACCAATTAGAAGTCGACAAAGTCAAGAAAGCTGAAGAGCAGCTCGCCACAATACAGGAGGCCAAGGACTCAACTATACACCAGTATCAATGCCGGATTGATGAGCAACGCAACTACAGAACCGGTCTTGAAAGGCGCATCGCCGGCCTGGAGGATGATGTGGCCCAGTTGGAAGCAAGCATCGCGGCATGTTGGCTACATGCATTCTGGGCATGGACGTCACGGTTTGGAGGTAGATTGGGCAGATCGTCTCGGCTTCCCAAGACTAAAGCCGAGCGAGTGGAAGAGATCGCCCTCAAAACATATGCTTAAAGGGGCCTTGCAGGAGTTTATTGTGCATACATAGTCGTTTAGTGTTGGGACACCAATTGTAATTGTAGATGTTGAGTGACTTGCGACACCCGGCTTCAATTTTTTCTTGTTGCGCAAGACCAAGTTTCCTGAGTTACAGAAAGTGAACCGTCCAAGTGCTGGCAGACCTCTATTCCTGGTGTTTCATATCTGGCCGATAAAAATGGTGCCGAGAGCCAGCATTCCTTGTTCTTAAGCAACATCCGCGGCCAGGGATGGCGATATTAGCATTCGCCATTCCCATGTGTTATTGCATTTTGAGGTACCAAAAAAACACTCCAAGGCTATAGCAAAAAAAGGCAAACTGCCTCTGGTGAGGCTCGAACTCACGACCTCGGCATATCTCCATAGATGATGAAGCTATAAGAACCGAGCGCTAACCAACTGCGCCACAGAGGCTTACGTTTGCAATGCTAGGCTGTAAAATTTCACACTATAACCATACTATACTTGTTCAAGTCATGACATTACAAGATTTCTCTTGCTCCCTTTCTCACCCTCCTCGGTTTTTCTTCTGCAATGTCAAGGCTATTGTGATGAGTTTGTTGACTCTTCTTAGAATCACTCTGTACTGCATCGCGTAGTCAATACCCTTTGCCAAATTGCATATCAGCCGTGCCTGTGGAAACGCCCTCTCTGAACTCTCCACCAAACTTGTTTAGAACACCACGGGCTTCCATCCTCCTGCGATGCCTCGGGCCAGACAAAACGCAACACATGCCACCATATAGAACCCTCCCGCAAAGATGATTAGCCGTCGATATCCGTCTTCACCCGTATCCAGCAGCGCGCCCGCAATGGGAATACCGACCAGAGCACCAAAGCTTGCGACAAAGTACGCCATGCCATTGGACTTGCCATAGTCCTCGATTTTGCAAACACGCGACACGCAAACTGGTGACAGGCTGATAGCTGCCCCAGACCAGAATCCAAATAGGACAGAGAATGCCGTGACCCGAGCATGATCACCGTCAGCTATCAGCCAGAGACCAAGGATGAAGGCCCCGCAGGTCAAAGCAGTGACGCACATGGTGTTGAAAGCGCCAAACCGGTCTGCGATGTACCCAGGAAGAACGCGACCCGGTATAGCGCCTGTGTTCAGGAGCACATTGAGCAAGTATGCGTGAACTGAAGCCAGATGATAACGCGTATGAACATAGGTAGGTGTAGGGTATGAAGACCGCGAATTCGACCAAGAAGATGGCAGCAACTGTGGCGGCAAATTTGACATTCTTAAAGAGTCCAAAGTCGATATATGCTTTGGCAGTCTTGTTATGAGGGATGCGTTTGCGTAGAAAGATGTTGGCGACGACAAAGAGACCCAGTGAAAGAAACGCCACGATCCGGATGGCCCACGGGAACCCGATGCGCGGCGTGAGATAAAGGATGATCAGCGAAAAGGCTATGCCCCCGATTCCCCCAGCCGTACAGGCAACACTAGTTGCGAAAGCCCGGCGTTTGCAGAACCAATGTCCGATGGCTGACAGGCTGGGATTGAAGAGCAAGGATGAAGATATGCCCCCTAGGACACCAAAAGAGAGGAGAAAGTGATAGAACTCTGTGTGGGCAACCTTAGTGACACTGACAACGTTGAAACTCGAGTACACACCTGTAGATAAGCTCATGAAGAACAAAGATGCGACAAGACCGATTGAACCGGGCAGGATCAACAGTTTGATGTCGTACGCATCGAATATGGGCCTATGAAGTGGTAAGCTGCCGCATTTACGAGGGACGACAATAGTTAGTGAGTCCTTACCAACTTGGGCGCCACAGGCTGTGATGAAGAAGGCATAACAACTAAAAATCCACCCTGATTTGCTCTCAGCCATACCACTCAACTCGTTCTCCGATATCCAGGCCTGGAGCACGGCCAAGGTGTTGAGGAGACCCATGGGCGGAACCATTGCGCACCAGGCACCGACTACGACCATCCAAGCCTTGATCCCGCCTTCGGGATATGTAATGTCGCTGCTTGAGTGGTTATCTCGTACATCTGGATTGTTTTAGCCGGTGACGCATCTGGATGTAGGCTTGATCAAGCTACCTTGATCTGTGACTGCTGGGTGAGTATCCTCTGGGGATACACGAGAAACGAGCTCTGTCATCTTGCGTCAATTGGGAGACGCGCACGACGTGAGCTGCTGGCTACGAAGAAGAGTCGAGTCGAGCTGTGCAGAATTGAAGATGGTGGAGATAAGGTGGGCAGCCTAACCCCTCTTTCCTTAGCCAGATCTAGAGATCGGCGTCAACTTCACCGGAGGGCGCAGTGATGATCGACGAGGATCAAATATTAAGTCCTATCATGGTTTTTATACATGTAGTTTATACAGTAGCCGTGTCCTTTAAATCGAGCGATTTAATACGCCTTGTGCCACCCATTTGCACCAGCCAACCGTCCTTTTCAGCTCCATCATGAACGGCCGACACAACTGTTCACGACGACCTGGACCATCTTGACTAGCTTTCCAACGGGAGATGAGAGTCTTTGGGCGGCATTGTTCTCCACGGTGGACTGAGAAGGAGTGGCGGCAGGCTCCGCGGTGCTGGCTGCATCTGTCGAACCCTGGGCCGAGGCGACAGAGGCGGTCGTGGTGGCATCAGAAGCGGTTGAAGTAGCGTCAGTCGACTCAGCCTCGTTCGTAGTGGTCGCAGCAGTCTTGGTTGAGTCAGCTACAGTGGTAGTCGAAGCACCTGTCTTCGTTTCCGCGGTGGCATCCCCCTTTTCATCAGAGTCGACCGCTACTTCCAGACCCGTGTTCCAGACACTATAGGCTTCTGGACCACCACACGCGTCGGGGGCATAACCGGGACACGGGGAGTTGCATTCATCGTCGCTGACCAGGGCGGATTTGGGTGGGTAAGTGTCGGCGCAGTAGCAGGTCTGCTGTTGAGCGATGGCAACGGGCTTGCCCAGATCTTTGCAGGCATTCCCACACGCGCCCTCAGAGAGGAAAGATCCCTTTACTTTTGTGTTCTTGGAAGCAGAAGACGAGAGCGAGCTGAAGCAGCCCTGGGATGTGAACTGGTTGAGGACTGGTTCGGTCGCGGGTTGCTGCGTCGGGTCTCTTGCGGCGGTAGCAAGAGTCGCGCAGAAGAGAAATGCGGCGTAAATGAAGGTGGAGCCGGTCATTTTGGGAACCTGACTTGAATCTGTTAAAGAGCGAATGTTGAAAAAGAAGGGAATTTTGGAGATGTCTGCCGACTCTAGAAGGAGTCAGCAAGGGCGAGTGCTGAGATTACTTGTACTTTTTATTTATGGGGCATCATCAAAGCCCTAGCTTCGGGCCTTTCCACTTTTGATCTGAGCTGACTCCCCCGGATAACCTGCTGATCAATGGTCGTCAACTTAACGCAAGGAGGATCTAACGACGTTTCAGAACGCAACGCGGCCGTCGATAGGCTAAGGAACGATCAATCAAGATCAAGTGGCGCCTGAAATTGGCGAAAAGTCTCCGCTAGTCAATCGGACATTTACAGTACAGCCCTCCCACCAGTCAGTGGCTTAGCCCCGTGTCCGAAGGGCTCGGCCTTTAATAAGTAGACATGGGAGCCCTGGGCTAATTTGATCCTTCGGTAAGCCTTGCTCATAGTGATATCATCCCTGCTTTTAGATCAACAACACTTGCTAGAAATCTTTAAGCAAAAGATGAAATAAGAATTGCATTAATGATTGGTATGAGTTTTATTGAGGAACAGGCATGCCCATATTGAAGTAGACCGCCTTGGTCTCGGCATAGTTCTCCAGCACAGCCTCTCCACATTCCATGCCCAAACCGCTTTCCTTGTATCCGCCAAACGGAATCGAGTAGTGGACAAAGTTGTACATGTTGACCCAAGTGGTGCCTGCTTGGAGTTGGCCGGTAACGCGCAAAGCACGTTCATAATCCTTGGTGTGAACTGCTGCCGCCAAGCCATACGAGGAATCATTAGCCAGGTCGATGACTTCTTGCTCATTCGAAAACTTGAAGATTGCTCGTGTAGACATAAGCACCCAGGCCGACATCCGAATCGTTAGCCATATGGACAAGATCCGCCTCATCGTCGAAGCCGTGGATGATCACCACAAGACTAAACAGCTCCTCCTTGCTGGCCGACATGGAATGATTCATGTTCTGGATGATGGTGGGAGGAAAGTAGTTTTTCACGTCGTCTGCAGAACGCTTGCTTCCCATGGCTACCTCTGCTCCTTAACTACAGGCACCCTGGACAAGTCGTTGCACCTTTTCCACCGCCTTGACGTTGATCAACGGGCCTATGGTAGTGCTGGTGGACATGGAATCGCCCTTGACCAGTCTAGCTTCAACTACTTTTTGTAATTCGCGTACAAAGTTGTCGTGGATGCCATTTTGGACATAGATCCGGTTGGGTGACACGCAAGTCTGACCCGAGCCACGGAACTTGGCAACCATGAGCCCTTCGATGGTCTTTGTTAAATTTGTGTCGTCAAAAACTGGTAACAGAGTCAGTATATAGGCGTCAGGTTTGATCGAGGAAATTAATTCACCGACGAATGGAGAATTGCCACCTAGCTCCATCGACAGCTTCTTCAGAGACTGGCTAGAATTCTGCATCAACGCTTCCCCCACGCCAGTGGAACCTGTGAAGGATAACCTCTTAACAGTTGGATGTTCACATAGAAGCTTGTCGACTTCTGCAATATTGGCCTGTATTGTCGTCACATTAAAGACTCCTGCCGGGACACCAGCTCTCGACCCAAGTTCCGCAGTACGGCGTCTCCGCAGCAGGCTTGACGACCATATTGCACCCCGCGGCGAGGGCGGCCCCAACTTTCTTAGTGATCATAGCAGAGAGAAAGTTCCACGGGATGATTATTCCCAAAACGCCGACCGGCTGCTTAATCGTTAAGACCTGGGACCCCGGGGTGAGTCAGCCTCAGCCCTACTGGCTACCCAGTTAAGACAGCTGACCCGGCCTGGCATCAAGGTAACAAAGGGTCTCGCCGCCGAATACGGCCCCGAAAAGATTCGTATCAATTCTGTCTGCCCCTCACTCGGTGGAACTGGACTGTATGTTTCTCTGTGACTTTGCGGCCCCTGAGCCAAGGCTGATGAGTTTCTAGCTTCGAGGCCTTCTCCGGTCAGCCGGATACACCAATTAACAGAGTCAGATTCATCACCAATGTCCCTCTTCAGAGGCTCTGTGAGCCAGAAGACGTAGCAAGCGCTTGCCTATTCTTTGCGTCAGACGACAGCAGTTTTGTCACTGGTATCAATATAGAAGTAGATGGAGGAGGGGCGATTTAAGCAAAGGAACCGTTCGCTTGTAGAATAGGTAGACACCGCATTAGCTGAGACAGAATGAAGCTTTGGCTTGAAAGTTTCGACTCTATCAACTTTGACGGTTCATGAAATGCACCATAATGAGCTAAGATACTCCAGTAGATGGCCGAGGGATTTTCGCAGTTGATGAGGGGGTTCTCGCCGCAGCCCGGTTGGGTGCTTCGGGTCTTGGCCATGCCAAGCCAAGCCACACCTGACGACTGCATCGCGAAGCTGAAGCATGTCTCGAGCATGTTTAGGCTGTGGCCAAGTGCTGAGGGCCAGACATCGCGCGATCTTCGGTACGTTGACAGTCCCCTAAATGCCTAATTTGAACATCTTCCTTTCGACTCTTTTGTTTAGTTGGAATCGGAGTCAAGCTTAGTGGTTTTACTCCTCTGCCTTGCTGAGAAAATTCAGGATGGCTTTTGTGACCGGCTATTGAAAGTGCAAAATGGCGTTCGCTGTCTCAGCTTTGACTCTTGGCCTGATAAGAAAGGAGCCTTTGCGGCTGAATGGCCTGCTCGTCACATTTCCAAGTCCATGAATGATAACCTAATGATTGGAAAGAGATGCGACCTTCTTGCAGGCGCACCGAACTTACAGGTACTTTACAGGTACATTGCTCTCGACCTCGAATCTCTCGCCAATAATGCTCAGCCGCAAACGCCATTCGTTCTATTTTCGACTTTTGTCCAACACCTCTCCACTCATAAAGGTCACACGGCTTCAAACAGTGCATGCAATGGCACTACTTTCTAACGTAAGGAGCCTCGCACTATCGCACACACAAAATCAGGCTGTAACTAGTGCTTTCCACGGCGACCTTTAGCTATAAGTTAGGCAGTGACCCCTTTTCAAATGATCGTCCTAGCTAGCTCGTCCTGACATCACAAAACAAAACGCAAGAATGGACCTTGGCAACTCCTCTCGTCAATACTTGCTTGAGCCTCCCCCAGCAGACAATGGCCGCACAGCAGCAGCTCACAAATGTGTCCGGGCAGATGGCAGACACGAATGGATACAGCTGGTCTCGCAGTGGTATCTTGTTTGTCTTTATATGGTCTACATCATCGGTGTCGCATTTGGAATGACGCTGTGGCTCAACGGAAGGTCATTTGCGGTTGCTGACAACGACTCGAGCCCATTCAGCGGAAGGTTGACCCAAACCGACGTGACGACGCTCATCTCGGTAGCTCTGGTCATTGCGAGGACGATATGTGCCGCATGGCAAGCCCTGGCAGCGTGGCGGTGTATCTTCATTCTTCTTGAGAAAACGGGGCTCTCGCTTTCAGAAGCTAGTTGTCTTGCTTCGTGGCGTCTACCAGCTTTGACGCTGCTCCGGTCATTGTGTTCAGGCAGAGCCGACCATAACTCGGCCAGACTAGTCGCAGTACTGGTGTTGATCCTTGCCTGGCCCGCTCAATTCGCCAACCCGATTGCTTCAGGCGCTGTGTCCTGGATTCCGTCGGCGGCCTATGAACCAAATTCCACCAGCATCTCACTGGGCACACCCTCGGCTTCATTTGAATGGTCTTGGTACATCAGGTATGGTCAGTCCCGTGACATTATTGTCAAGAAGTCGGCAGGTCAAGCAAGCTTGATAATGGCAACCCAGCGCAACGCCAGCGGTGAGATAAACCCTGTGCCTCCCGCTCAACGTATGTCGCCGCAGTTCACTTCATATCCAAATGAGACGGCCTTGAAGAACGCTACAGTGCCCATTTTCAAGATTGAATCGCTTCAGTGGGTTGAGAACCGTACGACACTCCCCGAGAATATCATGAAAGCCATCACGTTTGACAAGAGTGGATACTTGAATATCTCCCGAGAAGATAGCATGCTACAACAGACCATTGTAGGGACATCGGCTCTGCTCAAGGACAGTCCATGGATTCCACCTCCCTCTGATAGGCTTCCTGCACCCACGACCTTCTCCGGCGCTATGTACGCAGCTATTTATGTGTCACGAAACAACAACCACGGACAGACCGACTGGAATTGCCACAACGGGAAAAGCGAATTTGACCCTTTGCCAACAAGAATCGATCTCGTGGGTAATTCTTGGGATAACAACATGACGGATTGCATTGCTGTGGCAAAGGTCCAGTTCACCGCAGGAGTAACGGAATGTCGTCAAGAAAGCTCGCGTCCTTCGTCAGATTCTACATGCATTCTTTCATCAGGAGTGCTCATCGCCAGTAACAGCACTGTGTCGCCCGATCCTCTTGTCTATGAGGTTTTCGCCATGATGCCAGAGGTACAGGCACTTGTAGCCGCCCTTAGCTTGCACGTCCCAGGCACACTCACAAGGAACCTGGAAGCGTACCTACGAAATTCATTGACGCAATCTTACCAAGGGACGTGGAGTGCACTGGCGGACTTTTTTACCGACACGACGCACAAGGTACAGACTGAGGTCCAAAAACCCTCCTTGCTTCTGGAAGCCCAAGTAACATCGTGGCGAATGTATTTGTGGCTGGGGATTAATTCTCTACTGGTGGTTTCTGGAGTTTTTCTTGCCGTTATCCAATCAAGCTGCAACGCCAAAACGATCAACGACCCAGTTATAGCGACAATGATGATGGATAGCTCCGAGGTCATCATGGAGGACAAGACTGGGTTGTGTAATGCAACTGACATTGGACGTGGCCACGGGAACGCAGACTTGAAGCTGTTGCTCAAGGTGAGTAGCAGTGAAAGCACTGGACATTACGAAGGAGAAGAAGGCTATTCGCATCCGAAATTGATACCACGGGGCAAGGCGGGCCTATGATATTACCAATTTTCAAACATAGAGTACTTTATAACATTAGAAAAGTACAATTTGTTGATTATTTATTCGCGGATGGGTACTAGAATAGTGTGATTGCTTCGAGATTTCTCGACAGGGATCGTACAACTACCAGCGATGCTGGGCCGTAGTCGTTGATTCTTGATGGAGAGGCTTTATGGCAACGTTCGGGTCGATGGTATTTGATGAATGCACTGGCTGGAAGGCGCATAGAGAATGGAATGAGCTAGAGAAGCTCCGCAGAGGCGTGGCTTTTGGCTATACGATGTGGACACCTTATAACCGAGACTGACGACGCCCGGTTATACAACACGAACACCGAGCACTCTCGTCGAGAAATCCTCAACTGATACTCTGCAGACACCATGTCGGTGTCGGATCCTTAAAAGTCGCCATGAGCACAAGCACACGCATTAAGTGATATTCAGGCGTGGGAGTCACTTAGAAGATTTATAACGTCCTGTCTCAGAAGTACTCGATGTTTAGCCTCGGAATAATCTCCAAACTCCAGGTAATTAGTATCTCGTTTGTTGAACTAGGCCTTATACATTGCTTACACAGTCAACAGCCATCGGCGGCAGCCCTTCGGCAAGCTCGGCTGCTTCACTTGCACGAATACCAATCGCAACAGATACTCAAAGAAGTAGCCTCAGCCGATGCTTTAGCCTTTTAAAGCTTCTCATACATGTTCCTAGTTTGGTGTACCAGTTCCCAAGGGAATACTTGCTCGCACACCTACCGAGGCACGCGAGATTGTTGAACAGTTCGGTAAGTTGTATCAGACCTCCAGGTTGTAGGAAATGATGCAGCTTACTCAAGAACACGGCCTGGTATGCATCAAGATCGACGGTAATATCTGAAACGTCGTTAATGGTGCCGGTCTCGCAATGGTAACGAATGATGCCATCGCCTACCACGGGGGTGCCAGTGCCAACTTTCTAGATGCCGGCGGCCAGGCGACCAAGAAGACGATGTAAAAGGCATTCGAAATCATCCTTAGAGACAAGCGTGTAAAGATCATTCTAGTCAATTTATACGGCGATAGTTACTATCTAGTTGTCAGTTGTAACCTTGCTTACCACCAGTAGGCATCATGAATTCCAGATCGTGTCATATAAGAGTCTTTTCAAGAGTGAAAGCTCCACTTGTGAGGGCAAGACGACATACAAACAACGGCAACGGGGAATCAAGAGTGCGGTCCGACTTCTGTATGTGCTTTTTAGATGGCGGCTTTGCAGTGCTCGAGCAAGAACTTAATCAAGTATAGGGGGCTTTCCACTAACAACGGTGCCCTCACCCCCCATTTTGAACTTCCGCGCAACAGGTTCCGTTATACATACTTTCCCAATAGCAGCGGCCTCTTTTTATTAATTCTATCACAAATTACGTGACAAATGAGGTAAGATTACCCATGATTTGACAAGGCTTCTTGTCAACACCCCGCAGGCTTACTAGATATCAGCAGAACTACCATGCCGCAGTCAGCTCGCTCTAGTGGTAGTCTGCCTGCAAAGGTTAGATATTACCCTCTGAGGCCCCTGTGACGGGCACTTTTCAGGTACTTTCAAGTTACGCTGCCAGGCCGATGACTCCTCCCAGCTAAGCAAAAGCGAAAAGTTCCATAGCCTCGAGAATCCCATCATGGAACAGCTGTTCTCCGACCAAAATCGAGGCCATTCAACTCTCAAGGCTCCGTCAAATCCGATCAACGGCAGCTCCGATACAATGACGGACACAAGTCCACAGTCCACGCCCGACCACCCCGCCCTTTCAGCGCTACGAAATGATTACATGAAGGCTGCGGAAGCACTATTCAACCACAAATTTTAGGTTACATCTAAGCCTTAGTCTTTAGAAGAATACCGGCTGGCTTGGGCCTAGAAAGACATCAAAAAAGGTATTAAACGTGCCAGAGTAGCTCTTGTTAAGGCCATCGTCTTGTAGTTTGCGGAGGATAGCTATTGCCTTGGTCGACAGATTGATGCTGGCGGTTGCGTAATATTTGAACTAGCCGTCTTCCGTCCACCCGTCAAAGTAATCTGGATCGAGTATGTCGAGGGCTTAGGATTATGTGTAGAAAGCAGAGTCGCAACAGCAAAGTGAAGGGGGGGCAGAGCAGCGAATCCAGATAAGCAGGCACAAGATTCGTGCTTACCAAACAACATTTCGTGAGAGTCGTCTCTTTCCCTTTCCTCTTGGGATACTCATGGAGGTTGGGCTGATTCAAAGGCCTCTCGGATACGTAGCACTTTGCTTTGATGGGTCTGGATGGGAGACATTTTGCGCTTTGCCGATAGTACCCAATATCATGTGTCTACTCGGGGGGGCTCTACCCTCTCCTACTGCTCTTATTGTTCCCTCAGAGTGTACCAAAGTTACCAACAAATTACTCGCAGGGATCTGAACCAACCATAGTCACTACTCTAATTCGCCCACGCATTTCATCGTAGAGTAATAACAGGCTGCCACTGAAATCTGCATACTCTCTGATAGTGCTCTAGCGACCAGGCGAGCAGCTTCATCGAGATATGCCGAGGTCATGAGTGAGCTTCACCAGAAGCAGTCTGTATT
This sequence comes from Fusarium sp. JS1030, assembly GCA_000966855.1. Taxonomy (NCBI): domain Eukaryota; kingdom Fungi; phylum Ascomycota; class Sordariomycetes; order Hypocreales; family Nectriaceae; genus Fusarium; species Fusarium sp. JS1030. Next base: position 367,855 of record JWIW01000086.1, read on the forward strand.
TTTTCTCCCATTTGAGTCTTTTTGTTTCTATTTTCAGAGTATATAGCTTAGCTCCAACAGCTATAGAGCGTTTCAGCGCCACTCCATGCCAATAACTTGATTGTGATGAGCCCACACGACCGAGCGAGGGCTGAGCGAGCAATCTCTACTCCCAATTCGTCACATTGGGAAATTGGGTTTTTTCTCTTTGGCATCTTTCTAAGCTTACCAAAGGACTTTGGGAGCTACTGCATACCGCCATTCCAGCCAAGGTCGCCGATCCGACGCCTCAAAGGCGACACAGCTCACTGTGTAATATGCTGATACCCCTCAACTTGGGGGCGACGATGCCACCTCTTGAAGGCCAAAGCGCCAAGTTGGAACCCGAAATCCGACCGCAGCACCGGATCTCATTAGTCGGATCGTTTGGGGCACCGTAGGATTCATTTGACAGCCGTCTTGGCCGGGGGAGCAATCTAGGCGAGGCTGAGTAAGATTGTTATTTTGCAAGTTCATCTTTTAGTGTGTGATATCACTGTAGGCTTGGCCTAGAATAAACAAGGTCCATCATTTTTCAGTCATCTCCGCCCAGGTGGCACTGAGTTGGCGGCCGACCGCTGTCATGCTGCTGTGCTTATCCTGCCTGACCCTGACCACAAACCAATTAGGGCAAGTAGCTGAGCTTGGGGTCATTGGTAATACAACATCAGCTGTATTATCAGGAATCAGGCTCTGCAATTTGAAATTCGGGCTCTAAGAAAAGTATCTATAGAAGTGCTGATATAGCAGAGTTGAGCTTCTCCGTGGGCCCAAGGATGCGCCAACACGTGGTTCGCCCATTAACATGAAGAAAACTCTATCTTATTTGCAATAAAGGTCCCCTAAAAATAGGTGACCACGTTTTCCCGACCAGTGCAATTTCTAATTCTCTAGCTTCCCCAGATTTGGCATGGCACATCGACTTTTCGGAGGCGCAGCACCTTGGGGGCTAGTGTGAGCCACGCTGACATTTTCCGCCGGTATTTGGTCAGACCTGTCAGCGTCCAAGCCCAGCTACAGAGAGATTGGTCCAATCAGAGAGCTCCCGTGGAAGTATAAGCTTAGCTCTTGACAAGCCGGAGGGAAGCGGTTCCGGACACCATCTCACAGCTTCGTGGCGGCTGAGTACAACCGTTGCTATTACCGGGGGCGGCGGTGTTGGAAGGCCTTTTCGGCAGAGTGCACTCCGGAGGGCTGGGGAGATGCAGATGATGGCTGATGAGATTACATGAGAGCCTCATTACTAGAGAATAGATTTGGAAAGTTGTATATAATGGCTTGCCATGTCCGCTCAATCGACATTATTCTCATCATCACAATCACAACAATCACAACTACAACCACAACCACAACAACCTCTTCAGTCTTTGACTCTTTATCATCTCTTCAGCCTCACCTTTAATTAACTCTCCAACTCTACCAACAACTTCAACCACAACAATCACAATGTTCTCCCTCAAGACTGTCTCCGCCGCTCTCCTCCTCGCCGCCTCCGTCTCCGCGGCCCCGGCTCCCAGCAAGACCAACTATGACTCTCCTGACAAGACCGTGACCCTCACCGGTGTCACCCACTCCGTCAACGCCGGTCTCGGCGGTCTCCGCTTCGACCCCGACAACGTCGTCGCCGAGGTTGGCGACATTGTCGAGTGGCACTTCCTCCCCGCCAACCACACCGTCGCCGAGTCCAGCTTTGGCGAGCCCTGTGTGCCTCTGGCTGACGGCACTGGCTTCTTTGCCGGCTTCAACTTTGCTACCCAGGAGGGCCAGGCTCCCGATGTTTTCCAGATCGTGGTCGAGGACAAGAAGCCCATCTGGTACTACTGCGCCCAGCAAAAGGGCAGCCACTGCCAGAACGGCATGGTCGGTGTCATCAACCAGAACTTTGACAACCAGGACTTCAGCCTGCGCCGCCACAAGGAGCTTGCTGCCTTGACCGAGGTCTCGGTCATCCCTCCTGTCCAGCAGGGCGGCGCTGTCATCCCCAACCCCAACCCCAACGGCGGCTTCTAAGCGGCCTGGCCTCCATCACTAGACGCCTTTGAGGGCTAAAATGGTCACTTTCTCTTACTTTTTGGACGGCGAAGGATCAGGGTAGACTTGGGAATGGTTTGGCATTGGGCTATGGCTTGGTGAATTTGCATTGAAGCGCCTTGGGTCTTCTACTTTTCTTACACATTCCTTTCGATACTGCACATATTATTACACGGAAATAGAATTTGGATATCTTTAACAATTGTCTGCTGATGAGTGTCTGATAAGTTGAAATGCCGGGATCCTCCACAGAACAGTGACTAATCAAATGAGACTCGACACTTTGCATCTGAATCATAATTTATGATGCATCGGATTCGATGAGTAAGTAATTAAACCAAGCCCAGATCTCGCCGTTGAAAGGCTTTGTAAGTCAGATCAGCAGGTGACCCACTGTATTTTTAGCCTGGGGCGAATGATGGTGGCCATGGCGCTTGTTTCATTCAACCTCGAAACTCCTCACCTCATCGAGCGATGGATTCAAGCGACTCACGATCCGAGCCGACCAACCAAGCCCCAGAGCCTTGAACATCGACTTCATGATTCATATGACCCTATTCAGTTCGTAGCTGACGAGCCTTCTCAATGTCGCCCGACATGGCGTCATCCGCCAGCAATCCCGACGATGACGTCCTCCTGATGCCCTTCTCATGCTACGAGTGTCGCAACCGCAAGCTCAAATGTGACCGTCTCAAGCCGCACTGCACGCGTTGCTCCCGCTCAAGCGTCAAGTGCCATTATCCCGCGACTCGAAAGCGACCGGTAATTACGGCGACGCGACCGAGGGTCAAGGAGCTGGAGTCGCGTTTAGGTGAGTGGCGGTGCATCAGCGTCCCCGGTCGGCGACCCCGGCCATGACAATGCAGGCTAAAACATTTGACCCTAGTGGATTTGGAAAATCAGTTGAAGGCTTCTCAGCCTCAGGATGAGGGCTATCAGTCGTTCAGGCCATTTGAGTCGCCTGAGAGCGATCTCATCGAGACGGGGCGCTTTGAACAGCTGCCTCCACAGGATCTCATTGAAGAACTGTATGTGTGCTTATCTTATGCTGAGAATAAATCTCACGATTATCAGGACGAATATCTACTTTTCGAGCCCATTTACAGAGACCCAATTTATACACCCGTCACGATACCTGGCCTCGCTTTACCTCCCACCTCACATGCAGCCGCCCATGTGTCTTCAGTACATTGTCATGGCCCTGGCTGCATCCACATCACCATCACATAAGCAGTTAGCACAGCCTTTTTACCGAAGAGCCAGGTATTATCTAGAAGCGGATGAGCTCAAGGTCAGTAGTGGAATACCATCAAATAGCTTCTACTGATTCATCCAAACCCAGGGCGATGGAGAGTACTTTGTCACTCTAGCTCATGCCCAATGCTGCGTGCTCATGTCTCGTTTTGAAGTCCATAATCTTTGGTTTTCCAGGTCCTCAATGAGCACGTCAAAATGTGTCCGCTTGGCACAGATTTTAGGCTTGCATCAACTCGACGGGGAGAGCATCCTAGGTCATACCCTTCCTCCGCCCAAGGATTGGTGCGAACAGGAAGAGCGACGACGCACGCTATGGGCTATTTTTGTCAATGACAAGAACACTAGCAGCACCACAAGATGGCCCAGTCTCATGAGTGCTTCAAGAGTGAGACTAGTGACACCCATCTACTTGGTGAAATTAGCTAACATTGTACAGATCAACGCACTGTTGCCAGCCTCGGAAGAAGCTTTCCAACTCAGCCTCGAAGAGCCATCAACTACTCTTACTGCCCTTCTGAATGGCTGCAAGTCTCAGTGTTCATCGTTTGCCTGCCGCATTCTTGCCACCCACCTCTTCCACGAGTGTCTTGATCATACCTACCAAGAGCACCCAGACGAACACCCGGCGGATGTCCAGAACAGCACGTTCTGGAAGCGCCATCAAGACCTCAACAACGGCATTGCAAGTGCATTTTTTACCCTCCCTGATTCCCTTCGCACGTCAACAGTGACGTACAACCGCGACGCCATCACTGTGAACCTACAGCTCCACACGGCAACCATCTGCCTCCACCGCATCGGCGTCGCTCGTGCAAAGAAGCACAACATCCCCATTGAAGTACTAGCAGGCACACAAGTCCGATTACTCCCAGCCGCAGATGCGATATTCGGCATCGTTGCCTCGCTGGCTGATGTGACCGCCACATTTGTCAACCCGATGGTGGCATTTGCGGCGTACATGGCAGCATACGTCTTTCTCGAAGATTACACGGGCTTTCAGAACAAGGAGAGTGAGATGAAGATGAATGCGCTTATGGATCTCATGATTGCGATTGGGCAGGAGAATCCAGTCACGGCGTCGGTTGCGGTACAGATGGCGCATGAACTCCGAAGGACAGGGATTGACCCGTCGGCAGTCAACAAGGTATGACCTACCCCGCATGTTCTATTAAAAGGTGAGATGCTGACATTGATTATCAGGTTTCTGGGCTTATGGCCAAGATGACCCTCAAGGGCCCTTTGATGGCGCAGCAGGACAAGGCGGCAGGGAGTGTAGTGTTTTGTCCGTTTGAGATGCCTTCGAGCCCAGCACCAGAGGGAATTCCTATAGAATATCCAGGGACTAGTTTTGGTAGCATAATCTGAAGATTTTTTATGCTCTCGAGAGCTTTGTGATCAAAGACCTTTGGTAGCAAACAGCTGTTTGACCAATCCATCTTAGGTAGGTCGTTACTTGAACTGTGTTATCTGGAAAATGCCACATTATGCAAATGAAAGTGGCCATAGACTTTTCTATCCAACCAACCACTGCACTCAAAGATTCAAACAATTCGATTAATTCTCTTAAAATAAATTTCCCAATTATTTATCACAATTGCACCCGCGGCTGCAGAAAATCAGAGGTGCGACGTGCATCCACCTACCCTACAGTGACTCACGCCGGGCCAACTTCGGCCGTCTCCCTCCACATAAAAATTCTCACGATGCCTCGCGCCGCAGCAGCTTTCTTTCCTCTCCAAGTTCATCGCCCTCCCCAACGCTGCGTTTCCATGCTACAAACAGAGAGACTTGCCCAGTTTCTCAATCTGCCTCCTGTTCGCGCAGGGGCAGCTCTTCACGCATGTGGGAAATTCGGAGTAAGCCTCAACGCCACCTCCGCCTTGCCCCCTTCGGGGAGCAAGATGCGGAGGTCTGCCGGTGACGGCCTGGCGTCAATCGACGTCTGCAAACGATATCAGAAATCTCGGAGCCCGTCGTCAGTGCGGTGTCTCCATGGGAAGTCTTTGCGAGGCTCGTTTTGGAAGAACTGGAGTGCGATACGCAGCGTCCTTTGTCCTCTGGACTTGGATGACTCAATTCCGATCACTCTGGGGAGGGCGATGGCTTCACCTCTTTTTCACAGGTCAGTCTGTTCTTGTGCGCGACGTGAGCAAGGATACTACTAACGATGACGCGAAGGGAACGTGCTGGAGAGAGGGTTTTGTGCCAAGGCGACGCGACGCGGCCTTGTGGTGAATGGAGTTTTGTCATTTCGGTCATTAGTACTAAACACCTTTTTCGATACCGCCGACCCTGTTCCTTGCCTGCCCGTGTGTCACTCTCAATCATCCTTTTGACGAGGCGAATGTCCGAGCCGCCTCTGTATCCCCGCCCAGAAAGATCCGTTAACGCCGTTCGCGGTGGCCACCCCGGAAGAAATCACCATATCGCCGTCTCGCCTACTCATCCTTGCTGTCCAGACCTCTCACAATGGCATAACTCGTTCCAGCTGCCAGCATGCCAATCACCAGCGTCTGCAGCGCTCCCCAGACGCCCGCCCGATGGTTCCGAATGGCAACGTAGTTCTTGACGTACCCAAACACCAGCAAGACGGCCACCGTGATGCCAATCGATACGAACAGCGCCTCACGCACCCGGTCCATGACAAAGTACGGGATCATGGGGATCAAGCCGCCGATGAAGTAGCTCAGTCCCATGGTCACGGCCGAGATCCACGCCCGATGCACATTGGGTTGCTCGAGCTTGAGCTCAAAGTCCATCATGAAGCGCACCCACTCCTGCGGGTTCTTGCACAGCTCATCGACCAGCGGCGTCGCAGCACTGCGCGACACGGAGTACTTTTCCAGCACGTCGTAGACACCGGTGCGCTCATCGCCGGGCCTGTTGCGTACCGCGAAATCCTTCTTGTCTGCCTGTGAGTGATACGCGTCGCGTTCTGTGACGGCGGCCAGATACGCGCCCAGGCCCATGCTGATCATGCCGGAGAAGAGCTCTGCGAGGCCGGCAATGATGACGACCTTTGCGCTGCCCAGGCTAGAGAGGCCAGCGGTTAGGGCGAATGGGACAGTGAGGCCATCTGAGAAGCCGATGATGATATCGCGGAGGATGTCGCTGTAGTCGAGGTGGCACTCCTCGTGTTTGGATTGTTGTGGATGTAACGGCCGGGCATCGTAGGCGCCGTGGTGATTGCTTTGGTATGAGATTGAGCGCTCAATGGCGGGTTCTGAGGGAAGGAGGGGAGATGATTCTGTTGTGATGTGTGTCATGATGGGCAAGTGTCGTCGCAATTGATGGCAATTGATGTTCGTGTCGAAGGGTAAGATGTCTCTTATATGTGTAAGTGTATTCAATATAATGCAGTCGTATATGGCAGAGGCTGGTACAAGTCAATGCAATAAAAGGTCTAGTAGTACATCTGAAAGCCTCCTCTCCAACATCAAATAAGCCGGTCCTCGGGGTCGGTCTTATAGCCCATCTCATTCACCGTCTCTCCACACGCGGCGTCAGCTATAGAAGGAAAAGAACGAAAAATACGCCCGCTCTCCGAAAAGACCGAGTCCGCCGTCCGTGCCCCAGATGAGGTATCCCGGCGAAGGTGACGGTGGCGAGCCAATCAGGGCGCGTGTTTTAGTCATCGCGTGGTAAGGCCCCGATTTCCAATCGGCCAAACTGGGCAATCCAGAGTAGAAATCACGAGCTCGTGTTTGGCTGAAGGGGGGAACTATCAGCTTGGCCGAACCACTGCCGCAGGTGGTAGCACTACTACAGCTTGGAATCTCGCTTCTTTCGCTGGTACAGCGCCACCTCGAGGCCCTGCACGCCGCCGTCGCGCATCACCCGCCGCAGGATCTTGCCGCTCGGCGATTTGGGGATCTGCTTGACAAAGACGATGCCGCCTACGAGCCACTTGTACCGCGCTGTGTGACTCTCCACCATTGACTTGAGCTCCTGCGCGAGAATCTTGAGGTCTGCCTCCGACTTGCTCTGGTCTGCGGCTACAACGTAGGCCCGCGGCCACTCTGTCGCCTCGTCGGCGTCGTGTATGCCTATTACGCCCGCGTCTGCCACGGCGTCGCTGCTGCTGAGGAGAGCTTCCAGTTCAGCGGGGGCGACCTGGTACGCGCGCACTTTGATCATCTCCTTGATGCGGTCCGTGATGCAGAGCGTGCCGTCCGGATCGAGGGTGCCGACGTCGCCTGTTCGCAGCCAGCCGTCTGCCGTCAGCGACTCTGTCGTCACGCTCATGTCGGGCTTTTCGGAGCTATGAAGGCCTTGGCTCGGCAGGTAGGCGCTCATTAGACCCGGAGACCGAATGAGGATCTCGCCCGGAGCACCGAACGGAGCGGCCTTTGTCGTCGAGTCGGTCTCATCCAGGCCTGCGTCCGCAGCAGCAATCATGAGCTCGACGCCCCAGTGAGGCTTTCCTGTGTCATTCTTGTAGCTGTGCAGGTCATTTTCCCTCAAGCCCCTCTGTACCGTTACGCTGCACGCCTCCGACATGCCGTATCCCAGCCTGACGAGGAACCCGAGCCGCGCAAAGACCTGCACCACAATCTCATGGCCGCAAGGAGCACCACCCGTTACACCGGCAACGACGCTGCTGAAGGCGTTACGGCCGCGGGCGTCTCTTCGCGCATACGGCTCCACGACGGGGGATTTGGCGAGCATAACGGCCACTGGGGGTGCCATGTGTAGGTAGGTGATCTGGCGGCGCGGGATGGCGGAGAGCACGGTGTCGAGCTTGAAGGCGGGCATGGTGAAGACTGTCGAGCCCGTGGCGATGGCGAGGAAGAACATGTTGGACAGGCCAAAGACGTGGTAGAAGGGCACGTAGCCGAGCCATCGCTGGTGGAATCCGTAGAAGTCGGCGTCATGCCATAGGGATGCGGTTGAGAAGTTGATGGCTTGATGTGAGATGAGGACGCCCTTGGAGCGACCTGACGTGCCCGATGACCAGAGGATAATGGCTGTGCGTGTCGCAGCGGATTCGGGGCTGAAAGGATGGGCGGAGGTGAGAGGGCGACCTGACGGGATGAGGAGTGTCTTCCAGTCTCCCTCCTCGGAATGCGAAGCTGGTGAAAGAGGGTAGAGGTCTCTGGCCACGTCTACCGTGAAGACTCGCACGCTGTTTCGATACGCCTCGTCTTCCTGAACTTCTAATGCGTGCTCAACAGCTCCCAATAGCGCCTTTGTCGTGAAGAGCACACGTGGTCGTGAGTTCTTGACCACCCACGCGAGTTCTGTGCCTGTCAACGACGGTGATGCCAGCGTCACAGTTAGTCCAGCCGCAAGCGCTCCCAGCACGGTAGTCGCAAAGGGCAAGCAATTGGGCAACTGGACGAGAACCACGGGTGCAATCTCTGGCCCCGAACATGAGGGCGTAGGAGGCAGGGTCTCTAGTGAGTTGGGGTCAAGGCCCAGAGCCTGGAGGCTGGCGCCCAGTGTGAGGGCATCACGCTTGAGACGAGAGAATGTCAGAGGGCGATCTAGACATGTGTCAGCACGTGATTCTCCGATACAATGTAACAAGTGATGAGGTGGTTGCGGGTAACGTACCGCTGGCGTGGTCGACAAAGATGGGCTGATCGTCGTGGATCTTTGGCACGCGCTGCTTGGGGGGCGTAAAGTCGCTCTCCTCCTGGAAAGGGTTGCTGAAGACAAAGTCAAAGACGTTTGCACCAGGGATATTGGCTGGTTGACCGACATAAGCCGGCTGTGAATCTGCAGACATGGCTTGATGAGGGTGTCACGAAGAAACGACGTTTTTTTGATGTGACGGTGTGTCGAGGTTTTTCTGTCCTCTCGCTTAAATCGTGGCTGGGAGATAAGGGGCTGGACAGAATAAAAAAGACAGATGACGACAACAGGCTCAATTGACCCAACCAGACTTGTCTTGATGCCGGAAAAAGACGTGCAATTGATCTTATAACGGGAGGCTCAAGCGACTATGGCTTCAACGAGGTGGATCGGGCCGGGGAGATTGCGGAGACCCCGCGTTGCTGCGACGCGCTCGGCGGCGGCTACGGTTGGCGATGCGGCAGTTGGCGTCGGCTGCGGCGCCCCGGTACGAGCATAAGAGTCGATCTGGTTGCTGGATGCTATTGTCATTCCGCGGGATGGGATGTTGTATAAATTATAGATTAAATCACTTTGAATTTTATGATCGATCATCTCCCGCGGACATATCCCGTCCTGATATTTTAAGCCCAGCGCTTTGTCAACTCGACGCGCTTCTGCTCACCCGCATAAAGCGATATCCGAGGCCATCTCCCAACCTGGTAACCCGAGGCCCAACCGCCTGTCGTTGCAATGTCTATCTATCCCAAATCTCCTAGCTAAAGTCTGACTATATCCATGCATCGATTCTGCCACCAGTCCCTGCGATTTCTTCACCTCGGCAAGCCCGAGACCGAGTTGCCATTGTGTCTCGGGAGCCTCAATCGGCACCGGTCGGATGATGCGACCGGGAAGACTATGAGGCTGTCTCCGTCAACACAAGCGCAGAGGCCTTGCCATCGCGACAATATTTGCCTCCCGGAAACTGAAATAGTAGAGTTCACGCAGGTTAGGGTAAAGTTAGAAACTATTCAAGTGATAGTCCTTTGGCGGGCATGCTCTAGCCTTACCCAACATCAGCTAGTCCCAGCTTTGGCGTCTACCAAGACCATACCACACCCATCTGCTCAACCTTGTCGCTCACAAACACGCCGTCCGGTTGTAATATTAACATAGCATACAATGCATGACAGTTTCGATTCGGTATGCCAACTTGATTCGTATTGCGTCGTGTTTCGGCGGGTTCGTCGGAGAAGGATGAGTTGTAGTCGGTTCTGAACAGACTAAAATCCACACTTGAACGTCATGAATATCGAAACAAGATAATTCCTGTAAACCTTATAATGCTTTAAGATTTGTCAATTTGAGGTTCAACGCTGTGTACTATGAGCGCTTGACTGAGCTCTGGCTAGTTGGCGATTCTTGGACTTGCAAAAGATGGGACTATCGTCGGGAGAGGCCAAACGGCTCTAGTTTCTCCGTTCAAATTATTGAAATAATCTCCTCGCACTGAGAACAAGCTGTGCGCGGCAATAGTTGAGTGTAGCCTCTTGGGAATTTGCAGCTGGTTATCTAACACCCTTTCTCGAGGTCTCTTTCTCCTCCTGTTCATCTCGCGCTGAAGTTTCGAAGTGTTTCGATAATCGTAGAATAAATCGCCCAGTCGTCAGCCGTGTACTCGATACACTCGCGTTTCGCCTCCCGAGCTCCAGCAAGTCGCCGCACAGTCCCGTCAACGTGGCTCATCCACTCCATCGGAGCCATCAGCCTTGGGACCACCCCCTCCCCCGGAGATATGTCACGGTCAAGTCTCAGCCACGGTTCGCCATGCGTCATCCTCGATGCGGCTGAACTGAAGGCAACAGAAGACTGGCATCCGCAACCATTTCCAGAAAGTCTTCCAGGGACTCTGCGCTTCGGATCCGCCGCAGGATATCCTCCAGCTGCTCCCCCTCTGCCCTCCGTATAGTCTCAAAGATGGTCAGCAGCTGGCCATCCCTCCTCGAAGCCTCCTGCATCTGCACTGCTAGCGCATCCCGTTGCGCCATGATGCCTACGGTAATGCCGCCCAGGCTCGCGAAGCGGCACTCCTCGTTCGATAAGGCGCACGATGTACACCGAGGTCGTCGATCATCGCACTAAAAAAAGGTCGTTAGGTGAAAGGGGTAGATTAAAAAGTAAAAAGAGAGGCAAGGTTCAGTTCAGACTTTTCTTTTGCGTCGTCGACAGGCGGGAAATCAGCCATAATCAGCACAAGCGAGACAAGTTCTGCGAGCTGCACATACCGTGGCATGCCACCAAGACATGCATCCTCTTGGGTACTTGCGTAGCCACGGCTCGCCCTGGCCTATCGCCTGCCGTCGTTGGTTTGGCCAGTAGTTCTCGCATAATCTCGGCGCCGTTTGGTTTCGCCTGGTGCAGAATCACCCAGCGTTGATGGATGCGATGAACCAGCAGCACCCCGCCAGCTAACCAGCGCAACGGGGTACCCTTGGTGTCCTTATATGCTTGTTATAGTTCTGCTCTGGAGTAGAGGTATGGGTATACGTGACATCAGACTGATGAGCCTATGTTACCGGCTCCCCGACGGGGGGTGGCCACCCGCAGCCATCACTGTGGATATAAAGGCCTGTCAGCTATGAGACCCCGATGACACAGCCAATTATTGACTGCTAGTTTCCCAGGATAGGGAACCTCGAGTGATTAGAGTTCGCCGCTGCAAGCATTGCGAGTACGGTATCCTGCAACGCAACGAGCTTTGTGGCACATGACCTGTACCAAATTCGAGAATGACCATAAACACCTCATCCCAAGACAGGAACTACAGTTTAGTGATCAAAGAATGGCGCAAGGGGTCTGTGTCTATCATCAACTTTAGATTTCTTCCAGTGTATCTACGCGCAGATTACCCCTGATTAAGTCCAAGGCGTGTACCTCGAGATGATATGACGAAAAACTCGTGAGGATTTGAAGTGATAGTGACGCGAATGTGAAACGCAAATGGGGAATGTCCTAAAACCTAAGATATTTGGATCTGGTAAAAGCATGGACATTCAAGTCAGCTCTTACTATAGGTGATGGCGGTCTATCGTCTCCCATGGAACTCAGAAAACCTAGTCCGCTCTAAGATTGTGTTGGGCAAGTGTACAATCGGCGTGGTTGTATTGATTTGTTGGAACACCAAGAGATTATACACACCCTCCCACCTACCCTGGAAACATCAGGGAAAATACCTTGGAACTACGTACAGTAGTTGAAAAGGGGCAAAGTAAGCAAGCAACAAGTTAAACGGGGCTTGAGGGGCTTGTTCAACACAAAACCTTGAGCTCTTGGTAAAGTGCAGACACGCGGACCCAAGCAGGGGCAGGATGCTGGGGTATGTGAAAGCAGCCACGGCGCACTTGACTGCGGCAGTCAATGCTGACGACGGGAGTGTGTGGTAGCATAAAAAGCAGCCAAAGTGTTGAGAATTTCTCGTCGGGCTGCACTGTGAATCTCGATATCGAATGCGTTGTCACAGGCTCTCTCCATGTGCGGTGGTCGTTTGTAATCGAGATGTTGCGACCCGAGCGGAGGCTAATCAGGGAAAAAGCATGGTGGCGGCGTCGAAAGTGGGCAAAGATCGGCCTTGCAAGTTCCCTGGACCCGGGTGCTTTCCTCCACGTCTGGAAAAGATGACAAGTTGAAGGGTTCTGTTGGTTCCTTGCCAAGAACACTTGACACTTTGAGCCCAGGTAACCTGGTGGACGCCATCAAGAGCTGCAGCGGTTGGCCGGTCCAAGAGAGGCAGCAGATATATTAGCGCTCAATGCAAGACGCGCAGAAATGTCTTGAATGTGTTTTCTGTTCTCGTCTCAAACATGAACTATTCGAGGTACAGTGCCTATAAAGAGCGGGGACGGTACGGTACAGTAGTATTTAAAGAGTGTCGACTCTGATGGCAAAGAGGGGGAGCACACCACCATTGCTCAAGCCCGCCGTCACCTTGTAGCTTTCACCTCCAATCAAGAGCCACGGACCGCGTCCGTCTCTGGAGCTGCGTACTGTACAGTACTGTAATACAGTAGTGCACGCCTCCGGGCCTCCGGGGCAGAGGATTCGATGGGCCGTGCAGGGGTCGCGTCGATGGGCGGCGATTTGGCCTTGATAGACGCATCGCGGCCACGGGCTGAACCCTTGCCATAGGCCGATTCTTGTCCAATTCGACCAAAAAACAATGCCATTGCGCCTCGTGCCGTCGTCATGAACCCCTGTCGGCAGCTTGGCCCTGCAAGCCTCCGGGAATCAGAGTGATCAGGGTCTCACTACAGAGGCACTGTGTGCAGCAATGCTCGGCGTACGCCCAACCGGGCACGGCCACACCCTTCTCCCTGCTGTGTAGCACGCCGGGTGTCAGCAAGATGAAAGCTTGTTCGATGCGGGGTGTTGTTAAAAGAGATAACAACGAAAGGTCCATGTTGAGAGACAACCCCAAGCTCAGGGATCTACTAGATGGGTATCACAACTAACAGATGCTGCTGACAGAGCTTCCCGCGCTGCCAGGGGTCTCTTGGGGAAGCACAATCTAACAGCAATGTAAACCAATTCCAGCCGAAACTCCCGTACACTGACTGTCCTTTTGTCCCAGAATTAATACAGGAAAAGGAAGGAAATGAGCCAGATTACTCCAATGTGCCTCCTCTCTTCCTGTAGAGCCATGCCATCCCGCCCAATGCGATTATGATAGTGATGGATTGCTGAGACGGTTGTTTTTTTCATCTCGTATCGTATCGTATCGTATCGTCGTTAACGGGTTGTCGTAGGTTTCTTGTCGTATCGTACAGCACTACGCTTGATAGTGCGCTTCGTGCCGCTTCTCTTCATCCAAGTCTCGGATGTAGCGGTGGGCTTCGTTGGCTATATAGCTCTGAATAAGAGCGCAGTCGCAGTCGGTATGTTGTAGGAGTTTCATCTTGAGCTGGTACACCTCGGTGGTCAAGTCGGCGACGCAGCTCGATAGGTCTTGGTTGATGCGCTCTATGTCTTGCTCGTCCTCCCTAAGCTTCTTGGCGTTCTCCCTCTTCTTGACGCGGAACTTGTTGGACGCGATCCGGTTTCGCTCCTGTACTCTTTTTGTACGTCCGTCCGGCTCTTGGCCAAGGGATGGTGCGCTAGTAACGGCAGCTTGCTGAGCGCCCCGGGGGTTTGATACATGGCGCGTGTCTTTTGCCGTGGGCTGAGAGTTGTTGTTCTTGGAAGAGTCACGTCTTGACGTCTTCGCAGGTGCGCGCTCGTTGGTGCTCCTCTTTCGCTTTCGCTTCTCGCGTTGGGCTGGTGACTTGGTGGAAGAATCTGTGGGCGATATTGGCTCAGAGACGGATATCGGGGCGGGATAGTCGTGGTTTGGAGCAGAAACAGGCCATTTATGGTCTTCGGGAGCGGGATAGTTGAGGGTATAGTTGTTCTGTTGGTGGGCATCTCGAGTGTACAGGTTTAGGCCAGGGGTGATGCCGTCGGATGTGCCGGGGAGGACCGACTGGCTCTCAGTGTACCACTGCTCCCATGGGAAGCTATACAGGGAGCCGTATTCGGCCATCATAGCTTCGACGTCCACGCCGTCCATGCCCAAGGCCGGCGCGTTGGCCATGGTGTCGTGAGGAAGATGCGCCTCTGTTTGTGTCAGCACTTGGGGGACGACAAGGAGGGCAGGGACAGCGAAGAAGCGTACCCATCTGGAGCAAACATGTGAGGATAACCTGCACAGTCTTTCCGTGTCCGCGTGACGGGATGGAATTCGCGAAATTGCGAGTGTTGGCGTTGGGTATTGGGCTGAAATCTGCCTAGTGGAGGAATTGCTTGACGGCGACAAGGGCCATCGAGATCCGCAGTCAAGGGTATGAATTGGAAACAGACATTCAAGAGGAGCCGAGGCGGCCACGGGGAACGATATAAACACAGAACAAGGCGCGATGGCAACGGGTGGCGACCAAATGGCTCAGTAACAAAGCAAGCTTGAGGCGCAGAGAACTTGAGGATTGGGTCCCCCCAAGATGGGCTTAGGGAAGAGGCTTGCTTCCGTCATGTGCATGGCATGGGTGGTGAGGAGACAAAGGAAGCACCCATGGCAGAGAGGAAACAGGAGTGTCCCTGGTAGAGGAGGGGAGCCACAGTCGATAAAGGGTCGTGGTGGGTACCGTTGCAGCTCTGGACGACGACGTCATTGGTTGGGGCATCTAAAGGTACGTACGTGATGTCTTGTTGCTCAAGAGCTATGCGGTACAGTATCTCGAGACAGGAGGGCTGCCATATCTACGGTAGACGGTTAACATGCACGCCGCGGTCGCATCGACGGGTCAGACAAGGAAGCAAACAAGGCCGGAGCCGCAGACCGAAGTCGACAGAGTGTAGCTTGCAACAAAAGAAAAAGGGCCTTGTGCAGGGCTGGCGGATATGGATGGCACGGGTAGGGTCCCATACACGGGACTTCTGTATCTGTATTATCCCCTTTACCCCCGGATAAGACATCAAGACTAAGGCCGGTGAGAGCCCCCGCGTGGAGAGGCAAGAGAAAGCTAATTGAGCAGGGCCAAGCTCAAGGTGAAAGAAGACGGACGCCGACAGCGACAGCGCTGAAAGGGAGGGAGGGTGGCCCAAGAAGGGGATGGCGACAGGGCTCTGGGTTTGAGGGGCAAGACATGTGCGGATGCGCTCCGCGCACCATGATTGGTCAATTAGAGACGGAGGTCAGGTCCGCGGCCTTCTATTGGAGGGACTGTTCCGGCATCTGTGATTGGGTGAGCCAGCCATGGGGACAACAAACATCGACGGCTGACGAACACGTCAGGGCACAGACTGGGGTGCATACAGTAATCGATGGCGGCATCCGGTGAGTTGAAGAGGGCGCTTGTCCTTCTGATATGCTTCATGAGTTACTTGATTGGCCTCTGAACCCGTTGCCTCGCGGGCAAAGATTCAAAAAGAGGGAGCTACTGTAGACTGGCATATCAGCCGCCTGGGACGGGGCAAACAAGGCTTTGTCGCCCTGGTTCTAGATTTTCTGCGAGAGGCTAATATCGTTTCATTCATGAATGCTAACGGCACGGTATCCGGCGAGGCAAACACGCACCCAGCCACCCAAGTCCAGGTGACGGGCGAAACTGTGTTCCCTTTGACAACGCTCACTCACGCACATGCAATCAGCTGCTTTGCCTCTGCCGACCTTTCAGCGAGACGTCATCAGCAGCTCGATCCATCTCCGATACAGTACTACTACGTAGTATACCCCTCTCTGGCGTGTGTGGATGCTCGGCCTTCTGATGCCATCTTGGCGTTAGTTTTTATCAACAGACCTCGCGCTAGTGCTCAAGCAGCCTGATTTAAACCCGCAGCCGATCCTCCCTGATGCTACTTTGCTCTCGTCCATGACATATTTCTCGCTGTTCCTGTCTTCCCGAGATCGTTTCTGAACTCGATGGGCTCGAGCTATGCCCTGGTGGCTGCAACCACCACCGAGATGTCTCCCTTGGCTGGCAAGTCGAGAGGCCTTTGAGACATGAAAGACATGAATGACGGCTTCTCCTCTCCGGACCTAACTCACAGTAGGCGACAGCGCGTTCCATCTCAGATGACTGGGCTGGCTCTCTCCTGTTCTCGTCGACCTGAAACACAAGTCACACTGCATCCAGGCCAGCCGCAGAATGCACATTGACCACAGAGGAAAAGAGAGAGCGGGACTGGTGTCATGCAGTACGGAGCAATGCACAGACCAAACAGGGACAGCCACAGTGAACTCTGGACTGTCTGTCAGACTGAGGATTGCTCAGCTAGCCGTTGCCATCTGGTGGGACGCCCTGATGTTTGTCCCCGTCGCTTGCTTGGCAGCCTAACCGCGACCCAACAGGACCTTCTGTTAAGACTGAGGGTTGCTCAGCTAGCCGTTGGCTGATTTCAACGCACAGAGGTGGCTGATTTCATTGCAGAGCAGGCGATATAAGGGGCCGAAGACTTGAGCGCAGTGGAACAAGTGCTGCTGGCAGTCTGTCCATCTCGGACGCTTTGGTTTACTTTTTTACTTTTTTATTTTTTTTAATTTCAGAGGGAAAATGGGTCGACGGTGCGCCCGCCCGGCTTCACTCTCCTGAATGCCCGTAATTCTAACATGGGCATTCCCTTAGGCCCCAAAGGTGCCGTGCTACCTAGGTAAGGCACCACCCTCTCTCCCCCGAGATGGGGGGCTATTACTCTCCCGGCCCTGTCATGCTACAGGAGGAGAAGAAGAAGGCACTTGAATGGTTGGTTGGGTTTTTGACTCTTTCGGCTGCGAGCACGGTCCGAGCAGATGGCCAGGGCCAGCCTTGCACACTCTGCCATGGCGTGACGGGCAGAAAATGCATTGAAAAGCAAACGAGTTTGTCTTTGAAAGGAAAGCTTGGATTTCTTCTGAGACCCGCCGACTGCCAGGCTCTTGTCTCGGCGCGGCGTTGTTATTGTCGTGCCCATGGGAGGCATGCAGCGACCCTCCAGGCGAGACTAGGTAAGATATTTACCGCAATCTCCGTTTCAATCCCAAATGCTTTTGCCGAGTCGAGTCCCCGTCGTAAGCTGCGAGACTGTTTCTTTCTCTCCTCGCTTTGAAATATCAAAGACTTGCACCTCCACGGTGGAAGAATCTCGCGATGGTTGACTTGACTGCCCACGCGCGTTGCTCGACGCCGCACTCCTTTTTCCCCCTTCTTCCTCTGCAGATGCCTTGATGGCAATGGTCTCGCGAAATAACTATCGCCGGCGCGGCCGTGATTCACAGTTGGTGATTCGACCTTTGATCAATGAATCACAGATAACTCTGCCTCCATGATATCAATCGCAACATCGAGGGGTAATCATTCCTGTCTTCGTTCCTCGCCGGCTACTTCACTCACGCGCTGCGCAATGGATCACGGCCGCCTCTTCCAGCAGTCGATCAAGCGGGAGCTCTCCCAGACTGCTACAGGTCCGGTAATCGTCAGCAGCCGCAGCCCGTCCCCGGCGCCTCGCTCCAGCAAACGTTCCCGAGAGCAGCTCTTCGCCGCCCTCGCAGCCGGAAACCTCGTGACCTGCAAGCCTCGAAGGATCGCCTCGGCCGACGACCTCGACGAACGAGAACTCAAACGATGCTTCGAGATACTGCACGCGTGCGGCGTTGCCACCGATCCTACTGCGACACTTGTCTCGACGAAGGATACGATGGAGGGGTTTCTTGACGCCGTCTTCAGGGATTGGACGGGGAACTTGGACGACCATGACTTGGCTAGGCCTGCCATGGACTTTGTGGTTCGGGAATACATTAGCGTCGGCAACATCTGTGGTGAGATATCATATCTCACGCCATAGGATTTGCCACCGGCTTATACTCCTGTTCTCTTCTAGGTCAGCCAACCAATCACCGAACCTCCGGGCATTGTGCCGAGTCAACTAGTTGCGACACACTTGTGTTTGCTCTTGCGGCGTATCGCAGCAAAGTAGCGCAGCTCGAAGTCGGCTTCTGCGTAAACGAACCCCCACATCCCTCCAGCGATGAGGAAGAACAGCTATTCTGCCCGATGGAAAGAACCGATATACGATGGGACGGAGGGGACTGGATGGGGCTGCTCAAGGCGGAGATGAGGAGGTCGTGTACGACCAAGATCCACAGGTACAACAAGCATCTCGCAGTTTGGTACGCAAGGAGGCTTATCAGGGAATGGGCTATGGGGAGTGCGTCGATGGGAGAAGATAAGCAAGTCCTTGTGTTTGTGGAGAGGGAGTCCGTTGACGCAACGTTTGCTATGATGGGTAGCGGCGAGGCTTGATATCTATTCTACAACGATCGACAACCCCCTGGAGGATACTACGGCTCCTATTAGGTACCAGTTATATCATAAGGGTCTGGTATGATCATATGTACCAGACGATCCTTGGGTAACACGTGGCATAGTTCATGACTGAACCAGGTTGCTCGGTCCGATGTAGTACAAATGGAGCCTTGACCCTTGAAGGGATGATGTAGACTGCCTTCGGGACTGACGTAAGTAGGACGCAATACAGAGGGGTTAATTAACCAAGCGGGTAAAAGGCTATTCTGCCAGTCGTAAACTTATGCTGTCCTTAGATAGTCTGGCAGGGTATTAAGTAAATAATTTTAAAAAAAAAGTCACCACAAAATGACTAGAAGCTTGACTCTTTACCAAGTTTTATAAATGCTGTCTTGGGAGTGATTTCAAACTATTAATAAGAATCCTAAATCCATTACACACGTATAGAGGTAAGGACCGGAGCGGTATTGTTTTAATGGCACTCGAAACTTGACACAGTCACTGCTTTGATGTTGAATTCTATTGGAGGGTTGAGTCTAGTCTACTTCTTGAAGGTGCTGCTTGATTGATCGAAGACCATGCGGATGCGGATGATCGTGTCCCTCATGGTCTTCATCATCCTCGTCATCCGGCCAATCCGGAAACCCATCGTCAAACAAATCCTCAAGAGCCTCACGTTTTCGGGCATCATCCAGCTTGCTATCACGCATCACGGTCTCCCACTTGCTCAATTCATCGTCCGTCAGTAAACACTCGTCCAGCAACGTCTCCAGCCTTTTGCGGTCTAAGTTCTCTCCGATAAAGACAATCTCCTGGCGACGATCACCCCACTCGCCGCCCTTCTTGATGTCGTGCTGCACCAGACTATCCACTTCTTCGTCACCCGTGGTATACTCCTCGGGCGGCAGAGTGCAGAACCAAGGCCGGCCGCCGGTCATGGTGAGCATTGCACCAGCCTGGGACCAGTCTCCCGCGCGGTGAGGACGAGTCGCAAGGAAGAACTCGCCCTTGGAACGGAAGAGACGAGCAAAGATGGGGTGCTTCCGTTTGGTTTCGAGGATGACCTCGTTTGAGGGTGTAAAGAGGTCTTCAGAGTCAAGCATGGCATCGTCTTGGTCAAACTTCTGACGCTTGTTGGGCGATGCAGCCGGGGAGGGGACGGTCTGGACCGTTGAGTGAGAACTCTGGGGGGAAGAGGGAGCTGATCGCTTGCCTCTTGACGAGGAGTCTTCGCCGTCCTGCTCAGCTGAGGATTCATCTTCAACAGCATCGGCATAGTCGACCATCTCGAGATCTTCGTCAGACTCTTCCTCTTCTTCCTCATCTTCGTCCTCATCGGGATGCTCAAGTTGCAGGATGAACTTGTCATACACCAATGCCCAGAGGCGACGAGGATGAAAAGGTCGCCGACGGCTGTAGATGCAGCTACGGACCGAGTACTCCTCCGTTTCCGGTTTGGGGGTCAGGACATTACGGCCATTGACCTGGTACACGTTAAGCTTGGGTACGTCATGGCAGCCCTGGATGTGTTACTCACCTCGCGGACAGTCATGGCATGGAGGTCTTGGAGCCAGCCATAACCAGACTGGGCTACCTGGAGATTGAACATGCCCGTGTTGACGAGCTGCTTGACGTCGACCTTGCCATAGCTTGACTCGATGATTTTGGCGCGATGGTTGAGGGTCTTGATCAAGCCTAGCAGGCGAGGCTTGGTTTTTGAGTCGATCTGTGGGAGTCAGTAAAGATGTAAGTAGCCAGGAGCAAGTTGAGGCCAGCTCACCATGTCGACCTTGTTTAGGATGATGACATCGGCGAACTCGATCTGGTCGACCATGAGATCAGAAACGGTTCGCTCATCCTCTGGTGTCACGTCATCGCGACGAGATGAGAGAAGATCGCTGGTGTCAAAGTCGTGAAGCATGGTGAAGGCATCAATGACCGTCACCGTAGTGTCGAGTCGAGCAAACTTTTCCAGGCCACCAGCAGCTTTTCTAAAAGATTGTTAGTGACAAGTCCTTTACGACGTAGCGGAAGCGACTTGCAGTTGCTTGAGAACCTTGAGCATATCATCATCGAGCCCTGGGGCACCCTCCAGCGAGCCCATGGCATCCATCTGCTCAGCAAGACGAGAGTCAAACGTCTCGGCGACCTGCTCAGGCTCGCTGATGCCACTGCTCTCGATTATGATGTAGTCAAACTCTTGAAGCTGAGCTAGTCGCACCAGCTCCTCAAGCAGGTCGCCACGTAGGGTGCAGCAGATGCATCCGTTCTGGAGGGCGATGACCTTTTCCTCTGTCTTGGTGAGGCGATGGGTCTTCTTGATGAGGGAGGCGTCGACATTGATCCTTGCGGTGGTTAGTAATGGCTATTTGTCTTGTGGTGAATGACATGCTTACGCTCCGATGTCGTTTACGACAACAGCAATTCGGAGGCCATGTTCGCTGCGGAGGATATGCTGGAGGAGAGTGGTTTTCCCAGAGCCCTGGATTGTCAGTCAGTGGCACGAGAAGGTTAACCAAGGTCAAAGACGTACCAAGAAGCCAGAGAGGAGTGTCACTGGCAAAGCCTTTGGAGGAATACCGGGCTTCTTGGTGCTCCTGTTCTTGGAGCCCTTCTTTCCCCGAGGCTTGGCCATTTGGACACGGAAAAGGGGGGAGTGTGCTCGCAAAAGGAGAGAGACGAGACGCCGGTACAGAATGAAAGGGAAAGTTGTTTGAACTAGATGATATGGCTGTCTCTCCGGGTTGATATACCTGTTTATCTGCTTATCGTCGACTTACACCCGCACGTCGCTTCACAAAGGCTCCGTGCTCATCAGGGTTACAGTCCCCAGGGCCATCAGGGTGGCGCTACCCCTGCTGTAGGTCCCTTGATGACAACCTCGGGTGTGCCATTGGCTGTGGCCGTTCACACCGAGGAACTGTGGGCTGTTGCTAGAGCTAAAGCGGCTTAGGCGGTGATGCAGGTGCAGAGCCGCCGCAATGGTTTGACGGCATGTCTTGGAGGGAATCAGCTGTAGGTCCTCTGGTGAGGTTTCGTACCTTGCTGTTGAGGTCTGCATGCATCAGGTCATTCAGGGATGGCGAATATGTAAAAGTTTTCCACGGCGCAACCCTGATGGGCTTGGAGGGAGAGTGTTCTGAAGGAGATCCAAGACGGAGGTGGGGGTGCATTCTACGAGATGCCTTTGAACACGGCTAGATGACAATGGAGATATAAAGGGCAACCAAATCATTTCAAATGCTGGCAAATCTATTGGCTCTGCAGCCACGGCCAATATGTTCTCGCTAACCTGCAAGGTACTCAAGGTTGGCCTCAGGTAAACATGATCCACGTTGAGGCCAGGTTCTGGATGAGAACCCGGATGTCCTCGTTATCGGTGCTTTGGATTACCTTGGATGACGCATTTGGTCTCAACAGCCGCGCGTGATAAACGAGGGACGAGGGAATGTGACAGCGTGTTGACCTTGCATAACTATGGCGCTCAAATGACTACTATTAGACTGAAAATTAGAAGATACTATCACAAAAGATACTAAAGTCTTGGCTACTATGTAGTATTAATCTTTTATGAAATAAGGTTAAGTTTCGCTTTATTATGGCATAAAGATTTATCTCGTATTCCCGTATTTTCTAACAATAACTAGCCTACTTGGCTTCCTGAGTTGGAGTATTCCTTAACTTAGGTAGACCAGACCATGACGTCGAGAATCGTTTGTAGGTGGAGAACCACGTTGGCCAATGGTGTCAGAGTGGTCCTCGGATTAGCCTTGATCCTTTAGACATTCAAAGGTGGCACTATTCAGGATACAGAGCAATTTCATAATTTTCAAGCCACCAACGACTCTCAACAATCTCTTACAATACCCTAGCTAACTAGCGCAAAAACTCACTCTCAGGTCATACAGAACCAGTCTTACACCACCGTGCTATTCACCAAGTCTCGTCCCAGTCCTTCAACTTGCAGGTCGAACTGGTCTGGTATCCAGTTTCGATACTCTCAAACAGTTGCCCTCTAGCATGTTCCGACCTTGCTTGGCTCACATCCTCCAGCACAGCCGTTGTACGTGACACAGGGGTTCTTGGCATCTGTGCAGACGTTCTTGAGAGTAGCAGAGTCTCCGTAGTTCTTGTTGATGCCGACGACCTCGCCGCCGTCCCTGGCAGTAACACCCTCAACGTAGACGGTTCGCTTGCACTGGCTGCTGCAGTTTCCGCAAGAGCGATAGACCTTGCCGTAGTCTTCGGCGTAGAAGTTGATGATGTTGACCTTGCCACAACCGTTGTGCTGGACAATCTTGTCGCTGGCGTGGTAAGCTCCGCCGCCTACAATCCAGCTTTCATCTCCAGCCTTGTCTCCTTTCTGTTTGACGTCAGTGAGTGATTTTGCTTTGGCGTAAAGGGTGGAGACTTACGATCGAGATAGCATCCTCGCAGACGTCCTATATATATCTGTCAGCAATATTTTCCAAATTGTGCGTTTCCAGTACTCGCCTCAAACCTATATATATCAGTTAGCTACTATTCTCCAATTGCGTGCTCCTGGAAGAAAAAAAATTACCACACAAATTCAAGATTGCAGCGGCCCTTGCAGTGAACGCCTTCCTTCTGGTTCTTTCCGATGATGACGTTCCTCAGGGTGGCGCCGTTTTCGAGGATGAAGACGGCATCCTTCTCACCTATGAAAGTTGTGAGCCTCAAGCGGGGAACTTGGGCAGAAATAAACACTCACCGCCTTCGCCGCCAGTACACGCCCCAGAGCCTCGGTCATACTTAACCCAGCCGGCGTCAAAGACTGTTCCGGCGGGAATCGTCTGGGGCGAGCTGAGGGACTTGGAGTTGGTGGGCGTGGGAACACCACCCTCGTAGCCCAAGCAGGCTAGAGCGGCCGGGAGAAGAGCGGCAGTGAGGAAAAGCTTGGAGAGCATGGTTGCAGTGAAGATAGAGCGCGAGATCTGATAACTGTTTGATTCAAGTCGGGGTTGAGTGTGGGGAAGTGAAGCAGCCAAGCATGCGGACAAGACGTGGTATTTATGATTCCTGTGGTGATAACGATGCTATTCATTTTTTCAATATTAATATCCAGTCGTACGGAAGGACGCTGTATCAGTTGCCTGTTTCTGCTAGGCAATCCTCTGATGCTACATAGAAAAGGTGACGGACTCGGACATTGTTCGTGGAAGAACCTGGGGAGGAAATCCGTCAACGAACAAGGCACTGATCGACAATCAATCCAAGCATAAGGCCGACTGATAATAAGCTTAACGTAGCGACTAACCGGATGAAACTCGAAAGCGAGACTAGGCCTAGGCCTATCTATTAGTGGAATTTGGGACTAGAGCCTAGGATTCCCAACCCTCAACTGTCAGCTTGC
The DNA here is from genome assembly GCA_000966855.1 of Fusarium sp. JS1030. Classification (NCBI taxonomy): domain Eukaryota; kingdom Fungi; phylum Ascomycota; class Sordariomycetes; order Hypocreales; family Nectriaceae; genus Fusarium; species Fusarium sp. JS1030. The sequence goes on from JWIW01000086.1 coordinate 391,900, forward strand.
TTTTCCGGCATACACATGGACAATTAGAGGACCCCGATTGATAACAACAAACGGCTTTTCCGAAGAGAGGCCTCGGAGTTTTAGTCGAAGCGAGCAACCCATCCCTGAAAGAGCAGGCGATCCAAGGGTTCCCCGGATTGCCATCAGGATGAGAACCACGTGGTGAATGCTACCCCACTGCACCCATGATCGGCGCTGATTCCTCTTCCAGGCCCGGGGCTGGACCAATGCGGCAAAACTATCTCACTCGGAGGGAAACGCCGTGCTCGTGCTTGGATGGGAGGATGTGCCGACATGCGCACCAACCATTTGCCTCGGGTGAGTCAGTTCGGTGGTGTGTGACCTCGGCGATATCAACTCCCACGAATGGGCTTACATGGTCGAAAGCGGGCATCGTGGGAGTAACATGATCGGTTCTTGTGTGTCAACTATGGTCATACGGTTAATTCTAAGTTTCTTTGATAGGTAAACCTTAATTGCTTAGGAATGTTGATCACAAGGTCCGTCCTTTGCTGCAAGGGCCGATGTTCCCTCGACCTCATTTAGCTCGAGCGAGTAGTTGAAAGGCGTAAATTAGGGAATTCTAGCTAATTGGCATGTATAGGATATTTGCGCAGATGCTATCACGATTGTAGTTTTGGGGTTTACAGCGTCGAGTTTGTCATTAATCAAGTTTGAGGTTGGACAGTGAGTGCATCTGGCTGTAAGATGGCAACATTTAAAGGCTTTACTCTCACTAAAACCGGCTTGGGTGATAGGGGGAAGTGAAGCTAGTCGCAGAGGATTGGGCAGAACTGTAGCTAGTAGCGTCTGGCCAGGTAATTAAAATCCCTGGCGCTCCTGAGTCGTTTGGGCCTCTATTTGTCAAAGAGTAAGCATGATACGAAGCCGGTTATATTGTAAAAAGATGACTTTGTAAACTGATGAGTTGAAACGAGTACGCACCGTAGTTTCTCGTACCTAGTAGTTTGTCGACGAACAAAGGACTGATAATCTCCTGCGCCACCAGTGCCTTTTTATTGACCAGTAAAACTTGTTCGGTCGGCAAACGCATCTGTTTCAAAACTAGCCGCCAAGCGTCTGTGGGTAACAATTCTAGTGGAATGTCCATCAATCACCGGTCTTCTTCAGTTACGCCGTGGGCTGATCTTCTACTGCCCTAGTCTAGCATTACCGGCCGAGGCTAAGCGGCGACCATCATGTAGCCTTTAAGTCTTAAAATTTATGTCACTTGAATGATTTAAGGAGTTACCTGATGCTCAAGAAGTATTCTATGCGCTGCTTAGACATGCTGTGTTGATGTACCGCTCTGGATATGAGCCGAAGCTGGTTGAGCTTCAACTATGCACTGCTTTTCAGTTCCATCCACTCAACCCGGGCTATTCTGGCTTCTTGCTCATGTCGTACTTGTAATACCACCCCTCGTTCTGCATATCCATCCTAATCTTGTAGTTCTCTTCTGCAACCCTCAACACATCCAGGTCAACATCTACCACCTGAAGTTTCTCCTCTCCAACATTAATCTTGCCGAGAAGTCCCATGATTGGCATTGTTACGCAGCTTAGACCGCCTGCATTGCAGAATGCGACAGCCGCCGTGTTCTCAAAAGCGCGCGCTGTAAGGGCGCTCTCGAGAAATATTCTCTCTGAGTCTGGGTTGAGTGCCTGTCCCTCGTCGCCAGCGTCGTCCATGAACCAGTAGGATGGGATGAGAATCAGTTCTGCGCCGTCGTTGACCAGGGCCCGGAATGCTTCTGGGAAGGCCAGATCCCAGCAAATGAGCATGCCGGCACGGACTGGCCGTCCATCGGCATGTTTCAGTGGTGTATCGAAGGCGGTATGTGGTGTGTGAGCCGAAGAGGTGAGATGCGGACGCTCCGGATGCCACAGGTTCTTTTTCTGGTATGAGCCGCAGATTTGACCCGTTCCAGCGGCGAGGAAATAGGCCATGTTTCGGAGCTCCTCATCCTTTCCGTTTTCGGCGGGGTGCGCTTCGCAGATTGTGCCGGGAACGATGTTGATATTGAGCTCTTTGGCAAGTTCCTGATACTTCGCGAGGTAGCCTGTCGACTTTTTGGTGGCAGAGATAAAGTCTGGGTGGTCGGGAGCCCAGGACGTGAGATGGAACTCGGGCAAGATGGCGATGTTGCATCCTTTAGCAGCGGCAGAACGTAGATAACTCTCGGCTTTGGCAAAGTTGTCGTCAATGACGATGGCCTAATATGATGTTAGCAGGTTGTTGGTGCATGGTCCGGCCGAGTCAGTTATCTGCAGGGCCCAGGCGATGAAACCCAGGGTGCAAGTTAGAGTTTAAGCAACTCATCTAATTGGTAGACTAACCTTTGGCTCAAATTGAATCAATGCGATCTTGTAAACCGGTGCCATGGCGCTCTACAGAATGCTCTCTTTTCCTCTTCTTCCTTTTCTTGGCTGACAAAAGTGGCAAGTTTTTTGAGACGAATTTTGGATGCGGAGAAAAAAAGAGATCGGAACTCGGCTTCACACTTGCCTAGCGCAACCCCACCACCGAGGACATCAGACGAGACTCACGTGGTGTCGAGTTGTTGTCAATATCAGGCATTTGACCTACACCGAAGGATCCTTTGCTGCACTATCAATAGGCTGAATTGAGGAGTAAATCTCGGTGAGGGCATCTTGTCAGCGGTGAAGATCCCTGTTGCGTACCTATGACGTAAACGTACCATTACTCTGCATGCATGTCGTGCAGCGTGAGGATAAGGCTGAGGTTTGACAAGACCAACACGTCGCTGCTAAATACCGCATTTTGCAACCGGCGACACCCTATGACATGAATTGCTCCATTCTGACTCCGTCCTATCCTCGCCACTGCGGCCACCTCGAGAACATCACGAATCTGGACAACCTTGCCGAGAGTCTTGGCAACTCTGGCAACCTCACCCTCTGCACAATCCAGCCTGATCCCGACATAGCAGGGATAGGCGTCGTCTTATCCTTCATTAGCATCGGCTTTCTTGTTATCCTTCTCGCTTTTCCTCAGATATTTCGCAGCGAGTATGAGAGGTTTCATTGGGATCAACTATTCCGGCCTATGGGCTGGATCGAACAGTTTCCACTGAGAGGGTCAGATGGCCAGCGGACAAGCAAACCCAATCTCACAGATGCCAAGAGATTTCTGGAAAGGATACGGCAAGAAACGCACGGGACTAGTGCTCTGAGCGCCACAATATTCAACCTTGCTGACACACAATTCGTTACGGGTATCGCTATTGCTGCGGCTATGAGTAAGAAAGACATCGTGGTTGCGCATTTCAGCCTCGCCTCTGAGCTGGGCTGGCTCGGATACATCAGCGGCACAGTTGGTCTTTTGACCACAAGGTCTGATGTTCTGGACAGGGGAAACAACGCAAAGCGACTGATGCGCGTTTGTGTCATGTGGGCGCATCTTGGGTTGTTGATACACAGATTACGCGAGGTTGATGACTCTCTTTGGTTTGCACAAAAGGTCGGTGAGAATGGTCCTCCAACGGCCACTTTTCGATGGGACTTTAGCGATCCTGAATCTAGGGCGTCAGTGTTCCTGTTCATCTGGAGCATAGGCGGTGCCATTGTCGATACAATATTTCTATTCCCTGGATACGCGATTCTCGCATACTATTACTTTGGAAAGGCGCTCCACCATGCACGGTCGGCATCGCGCAGGTCATTCAGCATAGTGCTGCGAGTCTGTTGGTCCTTTGTGTATCTCATCTTGCTGGGCCTGTACTGGATGTTTCTGGAACCGATCTTTTGCAATGTGGGCAATCTTGGGTTTTTCCTCTGGGGAGTTGTTGCGGCATTTCAATATCGAGAGATTGGTCACAGCTGCATGACAGATGATGATAAACCAAAGGAAAATGAGATAGGGTTTGGACAGATAGTAGCTCTGGTGTTGCTGATTGCACCGGCCATCAACACGGCCGATCTGTGGTGGGGTGAGTTGTCTACCTTTTTCCGTTATGAGATATACTAACTCAAGTAGATTCAATTAAAGAGAGACTCCCCAGTAGCGACAAGGACAAAGAACCTGAAGATTCTCTTCCGCTGCGGAGTCTGAGTCCTTATGTAACTGACGATGCCACCTCTTCCCGGATATCAAGCTCTGAATACGTAGCGGCACTTCAACGGTAACGGCAAATAGGAGGACTTTGACTTTCCATGATTATAATAATGATGAATCGCATCAGACTGACTTGCCACTGTCACGTATGGGCAGGTTGCTGATCAATAAAACTTCCTTGATTGTGTTATGTACTCGAATACGCCAACGCTATATGCAAGAATGTGTACAAATGTATATACAAAGTTTTCAACTCGTCCATCTCGTCCCCAGTTCAGGTCTAGTAACCAGTCCGGCACATGCGGCCGTCGGCACCAACGCGCCAAGCATCGCTGCCAACACCCTTAAGGTTGTAGAGCAGAGACTTGGGATCCCACTTCTTCTTGATGGCGGCGAGGCGGTCCCAGTTCTTGCCGTAAAAGACCTCCTGCCAGTTGGGCTGATTAAAGTCGGCCTCGTTCATGTAGGTGCCGCTGCCGGGCGTGACAGCCTCGACCTGAGGCATGTACTCGTTGGTGATGCGCTTCTGGATGGTGAGCATGTCATCCCAGCGGAGGGGATCCCAGATGGTGGCGAACTGCATCGACATGATGGCTGAGCGCCAGGCGGGGTGGACGGCGTTGGAGACGCCCTTGTAGGGCTGGAAGGAACCGCCGCTGCCGACAGCGATGACGCCGTTGGCGGTGAGGTTGCGGATGACCTTCTGGAAAGAGTCGTTGTCGTCTTCGATGACGGAGCGGGGGATAAGACGGCCGCCGTACTGATACTCGGAAGCGCCGATGTGGCCGTTGGGGAGGGGACCCATGTAGGTGTCGTAGTGGTCACGGTAGCTGAGAGTGGTGTACGAGACGGCGGGGACGATGCCGACCTCGGAGAGATAGTCGGTGAAGGGGCCGAGGACTTTGTCGCGGACGTAGTCGCCAGTCGAGTTGACCAGGGTGATGGGCTTGACGACGAGAACACCGGCAGTGACATAGTAGACGACGGTAGGCCCGAGATCTATCATGGCGGGCAACAGCTCGTGGAACTTGGCAACAGCATTGTCAAAGGTAGCCTTGGTGGTGCCAGTAACGGACATGGTAAGAGTAGCACCACCAATGGTGCCAGTCTTGTGGACTCGGACAGTGATGGAGGTGACGACGGCAAAGTTTCCAGCGCCACCGCCGCTCAGGGCCCAGTAGAGGTCGCTGTTCTCAAAGGCGGAGGCCTTGACGATGTTGCCAGCAGCAGTGACAACCTCGAATTCGAGCGTCTGGTCAGCGCCCAGGCCGAAGCTGGTGCTGAGAGCGGAGTGACCACCGCCGAGGGTGAAGCCTGCGAGACCAACAGTCGGGCATTCGCCGGAGACGGCAGTGAGGCCATACGAGTTGGCGATCTCGACGGCATCGGAGCCCTGGATACCAGCGCCGAGCTTAAGAGCGGGTCCCTTGTACAGCTTGTCGGACCATTGGACAAGCTCAGTGTCCTTCATGTAGTGCGTCCAGATGGCCAGAGAGCCAGCACCGGTGGAGCGGCCAAGGTAGCTGAGCCGTGTTAGTCAGTGTCGCGGGGAGAGAATAAGATCAAGACTCACTCATGGCCGGTGTTGCGCACAACCAGACGGATGTTGTTGTCATTGGCAAACTTGACAGCGGCAGCAACTTGACGGCTGTTGGAGACCTTGACGGCATAGGCAGGGTAGTTGCCCAGAGTGCAAGGTCGAGTCTCGGCCAGGAAGGGATCACAGCTCTGATTGGCAAAGTAAGCCTGCATCACCGATGACGAAGAGGTGAAGCTAAGTTCGAGTCAGTATTATTGAATCAATTTCCGAACGTGCCGACTTACTGAGTCTGCGGCAGCTTCCACGCGACCTGCAGAGCCGCGCAGGCTACAGCATCGAAGTTGGGGTCGTGGCAGGGCGAACCGAGAGGCACTGTCTTGATGAGATTGCCGTCAACCGTCTTGTTGAGCTGGTTCCATAGGCTGGTCGACGGCCAGCTGGCGTCGCCAGGCAGAGAGCGACACTTGGGCGTGGCGCTACCGTTGGCGGAGACGGCGAGGAGCGCCAGCGAGGCGACGGACTGGAGGAACTTCATCTTGGATCAGGCTGGATGAGGAAGAGAGGCGTGATGGTCAGACAAAGTGGCGTGGCGCCGAGACGGGAGGCTTTTCGCTATTTAACAGACTCGTCTACAAAGGATTCAGCAGAGATATCCCGTTGGCTCATGGTCCCTGCGAGGCAATAGACGCGCATGAAATTGGCCCAGATCCTTCCCGGCGCACGCGGCTGAGGCTACGCCATGGGTATTTTTGGCGTGAGGGACAAGGTTAAGCCCCGGAATCTGCAGGATTGAGGGGACAGAGTTCCTGTGGCGGCGCCGGTTTGCCGGACGAGACGGAGATTAAGGCATGGAAGCGGAAAAGGGCCCAGGGCCAATCCAGTTCCAGAACGCTGCGGGCGTTGATTCTGGCTCTGATCTCCGGATAGGGAGGGTATAACCCGGACATGTATACTGGGCTATTGATTTAGAGAGTAAATACTCTGTCCAGAGTTGATAACACGATCGGGGTCGAGGCCAGAAATGGCATGTCTTTTGGCGGGCATGGAAACCCCTGATGACATCCTTGTCCTTTGCCACAAGCTGAGATGCAGGAGTCAGTGCTGAGACAGATGAGACAGATACAGTACTCGAGTTCGGCGAACTCTACCACCCATCTTGTCCATCCAAAGCTGAAAAAGGTAGAGTTTGCGTCCATGACTCGTTCATTAAAAACTACGCAACAAAGTCGAGTAACCAGACTCGCCATCTCTCTCTTCGCACCGACAAGTCCACATGGCGCGCCTCTCGGTCCCGCCGATCATTTCCGTTTCCAATAGCCCTCCTCCACTATTGCACACGGACCCTCGGAGCTAAGCACGATCCTGAATCTTGGGCCATTTTTCTAGAACAGGGGCGTTCCTGTCTTGTTGGTGGAAGACTCTTGGCTCATCCGCCCGAGGCCCAGCGTACCTGAGAACAGTGACCGTTCTTTACAGGGTTTGCAAGAGTCGCATTCCGCGTTGCGATCGAGAGCGGGAGAACGATCATGCCATCCTGCGAAGGGCAGTGATTGTCGATGGCCCTTCCCTGCTGGGGTCTGCCTTGTTTCTGGATCCGGATCTACAGACCCCGTCTGTGAAATCTGGAGTTTTACGAGGATCTTAATCAAGACGAACGATGATCTCTGATCGTCATCGCGATGGGGATTTACAAAGCATTTTTGTATCGCCAGAAGAGCAAACACCTCGGCTGCGCAACCGAGCCCTCAGCTGCCGACTTCCTGTTCCGTGAACGCACCTCCTATTCGACCCGGGTCCCACAAACCCTCCGGACCCGACTCGCAAAAGAGTAAAGAGCCCGGAGTTGATACCGCTCTGGTCTAGCCTCGCCCCCTGGCCCGTCAAAGAGCTGAGCCAGCACGCTGGGACACCCACCGGTGGAGTTCACGTGTTTCCTGTGTGCAAGATGGGGATCTGCCCTGACACAAACCACATGGCGATGCAACTGAATCGGGCCATTCGTCAGTCTGTGCGTGTGCCGTGTCTGATGGTGTGTGTGACGGATCTGGCGTTTTACATGACTGATGGACGATCTTGGCGCGAGCTGGTTAAAGGTGTAAAGGAGGGAAGCTCCCTCCTGTTCTGGTTTTGGATTTTGGAAGTTTCTGCAAAATTTCATGTCGTTCTTTTAACACTTGCTTTCTGATATTCTGTTGGTGACGATTTCGGAATGTTAATCCTTCGTGGGGTTGCCCTATTCTGCCTTTTGGCGCTCTCGGGAGCTTCGGCTAGCTCCTCCTCCTCCGCAGCCGCAAGTGCACTGGCCCAGCTACCTGACTGTGCAGTAAGTGTCAAGTTTGTGCCTGTCGATCACTTGTCTCGCTGACTCGTCCAAGACTGGATGCTTTGCAACTGCTATCGCCAACTCGCCGTGCTCGCCTACAAACCAAACATGTATGTGCACAAACGAGGACCTCCAGTTGGAGGTCACTACCTGTGTAACAAAGAGATGTACAGTAAAAGAGTCTTTAGGTATGTCTTGACTTCATGTAACCATGCACAGTGCTGACTGTTTCTGAAGTGACAAAGAACATCACAATGACAAGTTGTGATGCTCCCATCCGAGACAGAACAGGAGAATACATCGCCTTGTCCAACACTTTCGCCGTCATCTCGGGTGTATTCCTGGCTCAACGGTTCGCATCCAAGCTCTACTGGAAGCTACCGCTTGGCCTCGATGACTGGTTCATCTTGATCACCTTCCTTTGCGGCGTGCCTAGCAGTGTCCTCAACGTCCACGGCACGGCTGCGAATGGCCTCGGCCGCGACATCTGGACTTTGACACCCGACAAGATCACCAAGTTTGGCATGTACTTCCATGTTATGGCTGCTCTCTATTTTGCGCAGATCACCCTCCTTAAGTTGTCTCTCATGTTTTTCTACCTTCGCATCTTTCCGACTGCCGGCGTTCGCAAACTTCTCTGGGGAACTGTCATCTTCAACGTCATCGTCGGCTTAGTATTCGTATTCGTGGCCATCTTTCAGTGTCAACCGGTCAGCTACTTCTGGGAGAAGTGGGATGGCGAGCATGAGGGACACTGCATGGATATCAACGCCATTACTTGGTCCAACGCCGCCATTAGCATCGCGCTCGACTTTTGGATGCTCGCTGTTCCGCTTTTTCAACTCAAGGCTCTCAACCTGGACTGGAAAAAGAAGATTGGAGTTGGAATGATGTTTAGTGTGGGATTGTTGTGAGTGTTTTCTTCTTTCATTCTCTAACTGTTACTAACATTCTTCAGTGTCACTATTGTGAGCATCTTGCGACTCAGCTCAGTAGTCAAATTCGGCTCCGACGCTCTGAACCCGACCTGGGACTATACAGAAGTGTCCAAATGGTCCACCATCGAAATCAACGTCGGCATCATCTGCGCCTGTATGCCGTCGCTGCGAATTCTGCTCGTCCGGCTCTTCCCCAAGATCCTCGGCACGTCTCGGCGATACTACAACTATGGAAGCAATAACCCGACCGGAGGAAACACCAACAAGAGCAGGAGCAGACCCATGGGGACTAATGCGACGTCGCAGGTCGACAGGTCGCACGGGCGGGTCGACTCAAAGGGGATCACATGTCAGCGGACCTATGAGGTTGCGTTCGGCGATAATGATGAAACACACCTGGTTCACATGAAGGACCTGGACTTTAAAAGTTCGAGATCCGGCTCGAGATCCGAGGTCTCGGTATAGGTTATGACTTTTTTTATATGTTATATAATGTCTGATATTTATTTTGCGTCTGATTATTTTTCACGTCTCCATCCCATTTACGTGACTTGATGCTCCTGATGAGGAAACGCCTGCAAAGTCTAGATCTCGTGTTATGCAAGCCAACAGCCACGCGCGGATCAATTGACAGACCGGGAAGGTGTTTGTCGAGAGTCTCGCCTCAACCAGACCAATGTTGCAGATATCGTCTTGGCCAGATTGTTTCATGTTTTGTGCCAAGATTCTGGTGGTGGCAAACGGAATACGAACCGAGGCTGCAAGGTACACGGATGAGGGATTTTGCTACAGGGAACAGAGCACCTACCATGCCTAATATGACTTTCTGAAAGAACGTCTTGTTCACGGCAAATTCAGTGAAAGGGTGGTTAAAGCTGGCACTGGGAGGACATGACACATAGAATATTGGAGTTATGCTTATACGTTATGGCCAAGAAATACAAAACCACCCCCACGACCGTGTTAACCGAGTCCCGAATTGAAAATGTTACAGTCACATAAATCACTGCAACTCAATTTATAACCAGAATACATTTCTTGAACACCATGGCCGAACAGCGGCAACTAGATCCTCCCGCTACCGGGCCATCCCGCGTTTCGTCCATGTCCATCGCTACCCTAGGCGCAGCCAAAGTAGCTCTCGGTGTGGGCTGCATCGTTGCACCCCAACTGACCGGTCGCATTTTCCTGATGGAGATAGCCACGGAGAGCGTCCTAATGGCGCGGCTCTTTGGGTCCAGCTGCGCCGCTCTCGGAGCCGCAACCTGGAACATGAATAAACAGGTTGGGCGGATGAATGCTGAGAAAGAGAATTTGAAAACATTGGTCACGTTGAATATCACTGCAGATATAGTTGATGTGTTTAGTTGCACTGCAGGATATGTTTCAGGCGCTTATGGATTGCCAGCGTTTGCTACGCTCGGAGGTGGGTGTTTGATTCTTGCTGTACTTGGGCTCGTGGGACACCAGGGAATTTGATGAGATGAGCCACGTGATAAGAGGACAACGAGATCGGCGGTTCTTAAATTAATAACATGCTAATCAGACCAAGATCGAGCTCTACTTTTTGTCGCGAGTCAGACCGTACCATATGGCCAGTACCAAGGCAGTAAAGGGGAGACTAAAGACCCAATACACCCAGAAGTTACCCTGTATAACCGGCGATTGATCCCATTGCAAAGATGGGACGGCCCAGAGTGTCGCTAAAAATGTTCCAGGGAGGAACACCATGGTCAGGATAGCAATGGTCTTCATCGAACTGCCCTGGTCGATGCTAATGATTGCGTCTTCGTGAGTGAGTAGAGCATAGATCTATGGGAACCTCGAGTCAGCCTAATGGCTCAAAATAGAAGAAAAGACTTACCACAGTTGCCTGGCTCTGGGTTCGTTCCTGTAGATATTTTGTTGTCGTGCATCCGCCCTTGAGTTGCTGTTTGAGGATAGCTATGACAGGTCGAAAAGCTACATCGCACTTGTCTTTCATTGCGTCTGGGACCTCGTAAGTTTTGGCGTCTGACTTTGTGGAATCTTCAAGAAATTTTAACAGAGAGGCGGCGATTTCCTGGTGCCGAGCCTTGTTTGATAAGGTGACAAGCGTGGTTCCGATCTCGGCCGACAACAGCGTGAGGGTCTCTATTTCGACTCGTCTTGACCTTCCGCCGTACGGCCCGTGGCCAGATCTACTCTCTGCATAACGGATAAATCTGAGCATTTGGTAGAGCGACCTATCGAGGAATTGCTCATGATGGATAAGAGCGACTAGAACCAGTGTAATTGGGCTGTACATCTTGTCCTTGTATTTCTCAAGGATGGCCTCGAATTCGTTCGAAGCACTTAAACCATTGCTGAAACCATTGTTTTCCTTTGGTAGTAAAATGGCGGAGGTCGTCATGGTAGTTGGGTTGAAAGAAAAGGCAAGGGCGTACATGACTGTCCCGAGAAAGAATGTGTAGGCTCCGCGATACGGGACGTTAGAAGAGTCAAAGCCGTACCAGTTTTGACAGATGTAGTCCAGGGTGTATGGGTCGACATTGAAGGAGTCGTAGACCTTGAGGAAGTTGTTCCTGGACATTTGGATATTCTCTACATCGTCCCTTGGAATAACAACCAAGTTGAGCCGTGAGGCTGCGTGCTGCCCCTTCTGTTGGAAATGATCTGGCAGCTTTGATACGTTTCCTTCAAGCACGCTGTGCCGTTCATATTCTGGGTCCTGTGTGGGATAGGTGAAGATGTGGACCGTGGAGAAGCTCCTTGTGGCTGTTTGTAATTCGTGAAAGCTTTCATGAGATAGGATGTTCGATCTCGCCAATGCCCGAAAGGCATCCATTTTCCGTGCAGGTGGCTGAGATGTGTGATCTGTGAATCAGCCGGGTAGTTTCACGCGATCTTTTTTTTTTTTTGAATTCAATGTCGACTGGAATTTAATGGCGTTGAATCATAGAAAATACAAGAGTCGAACGAAGTACCAGAAGTTGGTGCGGCCAAGCGGGGATTTCGATGGGTGACGGACTCAGCCTCATCTGCAGGGAGAGAGCGCCACGTCATAGAGAAATCTGCCTTGGCGTGCCTAGGCCACCAGATGTGACCTAGGCCTCGTTAATCACCGTCTTTGAGCGGGGGAGATGAAAGAAGAGGTGTACTAGGTGAACCAATTTTTAGCCTCCATTATATCGCTTTGACGCAATTGGGTTCTTTGCGACGCCACTTCAAACTAGCCTACTATCAAAAACACAACAGTCGAGAATTATTTCCAGTTAACATGAAATCGGAAAGAGGCCACCAGACAAGACTTTGTTGACTGTCACATTCCACAGATTGCTCCAACCTGATCTATAATATACCCATTGGCAACGGACCTGGGGTCTAGACTCCAGGTCTCCCAAGGTACCATACAAGCCTTGCCCAACTACTTCCGATACCAGATCCTTGACGGCCTTGTGTTTCGAATCTTTCTCTGTAGCTGAAATATGGCATATAGCAATGCTTCAGGTGTAGGCGGGCATCCAGGTACATACACGTCGACGGGCAAAATCCGATCAACTCCGCGTACCACGCTGTAGCTGTGATGATAATAGCCGCCTCCATTCGCACAGCTCCCCATGCTGATGACCCACTTGGGGTCCGGCATCTGATCATAGCATTGCCGCACCGCAGAACTCATCTTGTTGGTAACAGTGCCGGCAACGATCATGACATCGGCCTGCCTCGGAGACGCCCGGAAGATGATGCCCAGACGGTCTTGGTCATACCGTGGCATCGATACATGCATCATCTCGATACCGCAACATGCTAACGCAAACGTCAAAGGCCACATTGAACCGTTACGAGCCCAAGCCGTGAGCTGATCTAATGTACTTCTGTAATGGGAGTCAGGATTGATGTGATGTAGGCGATCGAGAAATCACCCACAGGACATATTCGGCCGCGTTGGAGGGTGGATCCTGGGAGATCAAGGGCCGCTGCGGTCGAGCCTGGGGCAGCGTCTGGCTTTTGGGAGGAGTTGTGCTTTGTCTGCGTAGCTGGAATTCATCGTACGAGCGGATAGTTTTGATACAATGGATCGAGAGTCTGGTTGACAGTTGGGACGGCAAAGTCAACCCCCGGCCTGGGGGGAGCTCAATGTTAGCGTAAGGTGAGCTGCATGGGGATGTGAACAAGTGCTTACGAGACATGATGCTGGGAGAGGCCATCTGGGTTTTTTCTTCACCAGGACACACCTCACTTCTGATTGTGTTTGCTCCAAAAAGAATAAGTTCAAAGTCATCTTGGGCCGGAGACTTTATATGGCGGTCGACAGTTATTAGGTCGTTGTCGTGGTACTTACGGGAAATACCCATCTGGTCCCACCTAGGATGGGTTTATGGCGGAAATGTCCCACCGGGAACGTTGACCAATCATATCGACCCTTGCTCCCATCTGGCTGGTCCCAGGAACCAAGTTATAAATCCACCAACACATCTTGGGTCCATATACACTGCCATTTTCATGGTTAGAAAAAGACCCCAAATAATATTGTTTACTTTGCCAGAGCCTGATCTGGAGAATGACAAATGGGAAGGCACGGAGCTGGCGCATCACCCCGCAAAAGTCTTGGCAAAAGATGCTGATGCCCTGTCAAATGAGCCGTAGCTGAAACGTTGATGTATAGGGCATCTTCCCTTACAATGAGCCGCAGCTAGTTCTCTTTGCTAACGAGGACTCTGGAATCAAACCGACTCAGTCTGGTTGTATTGGAGTTTCTCTTGCCAGCAATGATGGCCATTTCTCCATTCATTAAAGCTTGACACCAGAGTTGCATGCTCTAGAGGTCATACCTCAAGCACAATCATGATGCGCAACGAATAACCAGGCGGCAACATTTCTTCCCATTGCTGAGTCGCAATGGCCCTAATACGTACAATAAGCTTACAGTTGACAGAAGAGTCAGCCGTGGCGCCTGAACCGTCAGCTCAGCGTGTGTTGTCTGGAAGCCATCCCTATAAATAGCCAGCCTGATCTAGAAATCTCTGCCGGCATTGGCTGGGCGCTAACGGGACGCCGGTCCTGTCTCAGTTGAGGCGCCTTGTGTCACGTCTCCGCCACAGTGCACTTTGAAAACATTGCTCGGCTCTGTTGAGGAAGACTTGTATATGAATGCGGCACATCCACAGCTGGTTTGTCTTTCTGTCTTCCATTCCTCACCACAGACCGAGATTTTCAACTTGTCTAGTTCCTCAGCACCACGTCGCTTCCTCCTGTCAGTCCAAGAAATAGGCAAAGATCCGGCAACGCAAGGGGTGTGATAGAACAGCGAACCCCTGGAACTTGCGGGTGTTGCACGAACCGAACGCCACATCTCCGCTCCACTGCTACTTTGTACGCATTCTGGCAGAAGCACAACATGATGGAGCTACCATCGATCCTCCGAAGGCGAAGGGGGAATGCGATTGACGGCGCCATCTCACAGCCCATCCTCTGGTTTATGGTTGCTGTCTTCCTCGTCATCGGCGGATCCGTATTAGGATACGGCCTCTCCATGAATGAACAAGGAGGTGGAAACAGGCGCTGGCACGAAGATCCAGGGTTCTACAGCCTCCTGTGGCAAGGCCTTCTACAGTGCCTTGCTAGCTACTGCTCTCTGGTTCCCATGCTACGAGACAGGAGAAAAAAGCGGAAGGATAAATCAAGGGTTCAATTTAGCGCAATCACGGACGCCATCTTTTACGGAGCTCTGTGTCTGAGCATCTGCACGGCAGTATTGGCTCCAATTGTCTATGCCGTACGCTGCGGCCATAAACAGACAGGGAGTACGATACTCAATTTCGCTTCGACTGTTTTTGCGGTAATAGGGGCAAGTCAGTTAGCTGGGAGGATTAATGACCTCGTGCGTTGATATGACTTTGATAACTAGAAATAACAACAAGATTATCTTCAATTACCATAAAAGAGAGCTATTGACACAGGTAAAAGTGGTCTCGGTTGTACCCATTGGACACGACCGCTTTCCGTCATTCGAGTCAGCTTTCATCGACCTTGAATGCACACATCCCGACCTCTCACTGAGTGCTCATCGCTGCAATACCTCGTCGCAAACCTACCCAGACATCTCTGCTTCTGGACAGATCTAACAAATATGTAAAGCAGAATGGCTTTCTTCATCATAGGAGTTGGTGATACAACACCCGGCGTGGCACAAAGTTGATCCGACCCGCGGGTTCAAAACTTGGATCCACCTTACTCAGTCAGGCTTGATACCATGATTACCATCACACCTCCATATTCTCACACATCTGGCGATATGGCAGATCAACGCCTTTGCCCTTTCTGCGATAAATCCTTCGCCAGACCTGACGTTGCACGGAAGCACGCCAAGATATGCCCCTCCAGAGACGGCCGTCCTCTACCGCCTCCTGCCAGAAGGGGCAGAAAGCTTCACGCTTGCGATGAATGCTCGCGTTCCAAAGCATCGTGTGACTCGGGACAGCCTTGCAAACGCTGCTCATTGGGAAATCACAGATGCACTTATAGATGGCGCTGCCACGATGCCCCACCTCATCCAACAACCGTTGCTCCGGTAGAGAAGCAACTGTCGCGGGGATATCGATTAACCGCATCGTTCTTACTTGACTGCTCCGATACAACACTTGATGTCACGTTTCGGAGTATAGCATACCAACTTGAACCAATTTCGGCCGACCACAGCTATTCAAGCTATCTTACTTGTGAAACTCACATCATAGAGACTATCAACCCTAGGTTTCTATCCCTAGATCATTCCAACCCCCAAGTCGCCGAGCTCTGTCATTCCGATAATATGATTTGTCCGGAAAACGATGAACTGGACTCTTACACCTCTCCTCCTGATACTCTTTCTGAGAGGATGGACTTTCTTCTAAGCTTACAAAGCCACGTCGTCTCGAATGCATTATTTAGTGACGATCTCAATAGTCTCCAGCTCCGAGACTTTTTCACGGCCGACAACTTCAGGAAGTTAATCCACGCTCTCTATTCTCAAAGATTCCGTCATCTCCTTATTATTCATTGGCCAACATTCAGGCCCGAGACAATCTCCCTCGCACTTTTGTTGGCTGCGGGGATGGCGGGAGCCGCTTTCTTGGAACGTGCAAGTCAAGACTCTACCATCCCGGCAGTTGTACTTCCCTCACCAGGATTGCTTGAGACCGCCGAAGACTACGTATTCGAAGAATTGCGAAGATGGAGTATCTCGGCGGAAGCCCCTCGCTCTATGGACCTGGGTTTGGAGTTCTGCCAGGCTGCTCTGTTGATGGGCACAGCTGTGGACTTTGACAACGACGAAAAGACGTGCGAGAGAATGGCCAACCACCGGCTTCCAATTCTTGTGGCTGCGTTGAGGAGCCATGGACTGCCATTTGCCCGGCAGATGATGTCTGAAAATCCGACCGAGCGGTCCCAATTTATCAGGAACGAGTCGTGGATCAGAACCATCACCTGGGCCTTTTTCAGCGACACCCTCAAGACTATGTTCTATAATATTCCTCCCATAATGACCATTCGTGAGATGGATATAAGCCTTCCTTGCAGCTCTGAACTATGGTATGCAGAAACTCCAGAGTCCTTCGAATTACTTCGAAGGATGGAGCCATTGGGACCCGAGCCCCTCTCTTTGAGCACCGTGGTAGAGGATATCTTGGGTGATGAATGGGACCAAAGGCTGGTGTGTCTGAGGGACCGTCTGAGTGTCCCACACCTTCATGCTGTCATCATGTGTAAGTTATCCTATATTGTGTACCTACTCTATGATCGACAGACAAGCTAATATGTCGGACACTGTAGCTCTTCACTTGGCCATCTTCAATTTCCATGCTACCATGATACCTGCATGCTGTTACCCACTACTCATCCGTGCTCTTGATCGGTGGGAGATGCTGTGGGATTTCACCCAGGCTCGAGTGCCCCAATCAGAGAAGAACTTGTTGGGCGTGGCGAGACACTCACACGAGCTAGCGTGGCTGTGGCGGATGATTGTGGAACGTAGTAGAGGAAAGACCAAGTGTGAAATCAAGTATTTAAAGCGCAACATATGCTACGATACGACAGATTTTAGAAAGTTTCTGCAAGATATCAAGTCCTGATAGTTTTTACGAATGGAGACATCCTAAGAAAGAGAGTATCTGGCCGCCGCCTCTCCCAATTGCAAGTCCATTTGCACCACCACACGTAAATAAACTAGAAAGAGGCAGTGGAAATCCTCGACCTAGAGGACTCAGATAGAGCCCAAAAACTCAAAAGCAAACAACCTCGCATCAGCAAGTGCAGCGACTCGATGTGGTACTGACGTCCGCAGATACTCTTCACTCATAATGGTATCCCTAAAAGCCCCAATGTTCTCGTATTTCACGAGAGCCATCTCGTCCCACTCGTCATCTTGTAGCCCCAGCACTTTCCCCACCATTTTTCCTGAAAAGGGAACTCGGGTGCCTGTCATGGTTGGAAGCGCAAAGAATGCAGGCACGTAACGGTTCTGCCACGCCTCCTGACCACTGCAAGGCGGTAGTGATAGAATCTCGGGTGGGCTAGAAGGATCATAGATTGCAACAGGTCGGAATTTCAAAAGATTGAGCATGTAAACGGGTTTGTTGGGATCAATTGATGAGATGGCTTTCTCGACTGCCGAGGAGTCTGTCAGCTCATAAGCCATTGAGAAAGTTTTGAGTTAGGTGGTAAATTATAATTTGTATAGAATTCAAGTTTTTACTTTTCTATACTTGGTGCTCAAGGTTGGTTTTTACCAGTCCTGTTGTCTACAGTTTGTTATCTTTATATAGGTATTATATCTTAACTACTAGTTATAAATTTTAGTAAAAATAACTTAAAATCTCTTCTAACAGGACCAGTTTCCCCATTGTAGGCAACCAGAGCCTATCATGTTTGCAGCCCTGTCGTATTTAGATCCCGGCCGATTGGGCGGGCGTGAGGTGGAGTTTTGGGCCGTCGAAACCCTCCGGTCTCCTAAGACATCTTATTCATCGCATACGTAATTACTCCGACAGTAGTAAACTCGGCTGGATGAATGACATAAAAGAAACCCCCCTTTCCTCCGTCGCCCTTGATTCCCCTTCTTTCTCAGCGCCCTAGGGCTCATCTTTTCTCCCCAATACTAGTGATATCTTCTGTAGGTATGCATAACTCAGCGCGCTCAGCGGTTGGAAATCGCCGGGTTTATACGGCTGAGGCTATGGATGTATGTGATCATTCTGCACCTATCTCTAGCCTTGCCATGTCGTTCTCGGGGAAATGACCATGATACTCACCGACTTTTGTGAGGAGGTGCTCAAGAATGAAGTTATTGCGAAAGACCCCAATGTCGTGGCTTGCCTCTAGCGCTCATCAGCTCGGGCCATTGCTCTGGTTAAGTTGTCGCTTTCAAAAGAATGCCAGAGAATACGTGCTTGCTACTCTCGAAGGGTTTCGAAGGATTATCTCCAAAATAGAGGACGGTGTATTGTTTTAACGGCGGCGATTTCCACTTCTGGGCACCTAGTAGTCTGGACAATCTGATCGACAGTCAGGTCTTGATTAGATTTAACTTCGTTTTAGCCTGCTCTCTGTCCATTGCTCCCTGGAATCGATCTAGGTAGATTAAGGCTGAAAAATCCAGTCCGCTCCTGACATATGGCCGGGAGGCTGAACAATCGGACATGGTGACTAACTCGATCTTGGATTATGTCAATACTCCGATCAGGCTGTTATCATCAGGACCCCTCCGCCAAACATGCGCCGTAGTTCATTCATCCTTCCTTAATACCAACGAGACCTTTCTATTCAGAAAGATGTCCTTAAATTCTACTGTCCTACCTTACGACTGCCAAATACAAAAACTGGAATTTGCTACATCATATTATGAGGCAGCCTTGAGTACACTACCTCAAGCCACCACCTTGTGTACTTCGTTTAGGCTCGAAATCGCCAGAATGATCCTGCCAGTCGGAGCACTTAGCTAATGGCAATGGGATGTTGCTGATCTCTTCCGGCTATGTAGGCAACTCGGAAATCGATGACTAAATCCCCAGTTGAGAAGTGCTTCACTCGGCCATGCGGAGCCCGAAGTATCCGAGCCCTCGTTACGTAAAAAAGCGTGCTTTTGTCATCAGCAGCCCTGTATTAAAGCCAGCCGCACTATATCTAGGGTGAACTTTAGATGGAAATCGGGAAACATCACGGATTTGTCACTCAAGATGGCAGACTATGACACGATTCCGGCAGGGGTTCAACTTCAACTTGAAAGATTCCAACTGCGCATCTTAGAGGAGAAGGTCGACGAATTCAAACAGCTTCTGCGTCTTTCCAAGCTAGCGCCAAAAACATACGAGAGTCTCCAACCTGACGGCAAGTTTGGGATTACGCACGACTGGATCTCCAAAGCAAAAGAGTATTGGGAGAACAAGTATGAGTGGTAAGTTATTTGGTACGCGTAAAGTATCAACAAAATGCCCGTTGAACTAGGTCTTTGTGATTTGGAACTGACATTGCTCGCTTCAGGAGAAAACGGGAAGAATATATTAACTCATTCCCAAATTTCATTGCCAATATCCAGGATGATGATGGAGAAAGCTTCCGCATCCATTTTGCGGCCTTGTTCTCTCGCAAAAAGGATGCAATTCCTCTCCTTCTGCTCCATGGATGGCCAGGTTAGCTTTGTTGCGCGCTGCGGTCTTCGTTTCACAACAATTTACAATATAGCAGGTAACCATATGGAATTCCTGAAAGTGGTCGAGATATTGCGCCAGAAGTACTCTCCGGAGGATCTGCCTTACCACGTTATCGTCCCGTCATTGCCAGGCTATACACTATCGTCCGGTCCTCCGCTGACCAAAGACTGGAGCACCGAAGATGTCGGGCGCGTTATGAATAAACTCATGATTGGACTCGGATTTGGGAGTGGCTATATTGCACAAGGAGGTGATATCGGAGCTTTTGTGTCTTGGATCCTTGCTGTCAACCACAAGGAATGCCATGGTATGTTTCCACGTCAACAGTTTCCACTGGGCTAAACCACTCAACACTAACCGTCTACGAAGCGATCCACGGTACGTACCACCCTATGGCATCGTAGCCGCTGGTCAGGGCTAACCCAGCCAGTTAACTTCGCCCCTGGCAAGGAGCCTGAAGGGGTTTCTCAGAGTGACATCAGTGATGCGGAGCGGCAGGGTTTGCAGCGCTTGCAGAAGTTCCTGACGTCAGGAAATGCTTATTTTCACGAGCATACCACAAGACCGGCAACAATCGGTCATGTCTTGTCTTCAAGCCCGCTGGCACTGCTGTCTTGGTAGCGAACTCTCTGGTCCAAGATGTAGACAAGCTACTGATTCATCTGGTAGGATAGGCGAGAAATTCATTGAATGGACCGACACGACTCCCGACTATGAGGAAATCCTCGATAGCGTCACGTTGTACTGGTTTACTGAGTCGATCGCCCGAGGGCTTTATCCCTATAGGACGGTAGAGTTCCACCCCTTCTCATTTCCTCTTGGCCAAATGATGGTCCTGTGCTGATGATCTGTCTGCGCAGCCCTACGGCACACCTGGTTTGCACCCTCCACTTTCTGATCCGAGGTACTACTGCAAGAAGCCACTCGGATACTCTTCATTTCCCCATGAATTAGGTACCACGCCCGCAGCATGGTTGAGAAAAGAGGGAAACCTGGTGTGGCACAGGCTGCATACAAAGGTAAGCGTAGCCTGAATAAGACGCCCTGATCCTCTGCCTTCCTAGGGGCTCTAGACACTGACATCATCTTGCAGGGTGGCCACTTTGCAGCCATGGAACAACCCGAGCTGCTTCTAGGTGACATAGAGGAGTTTATCCGCCATGTGTGGCTAGTGGAGTAAGTACTACGTGGACGTGAGGCTCATTGCCTCTAACGGCTTTAGCAAAGCAACCTCATCTGTTTGAATTTCCAATCAACAATCATATGAGTGTGTGCCGTTTGACGATATTTCATTGCAGAACTTAAACCCCTTGAGCCTCTTACGGGGTTGGCTATAAGGGGATTCCATAGAAAAATGAGGTGGCACATGCTTGATAAATCGAATAAACGCCCCATCCTGTGTATTGTTTGGGGGATAAATGTAGAAGTGACGCTCACTTTCTAGTACTGATAAAGGAGCCTAGACTGAAAATCAGGGAATGAATACCGGGTAGCAGAACCTTATTGAGGCCATCATCCTCGGCCTACGGTCACGCGCTGAAGGCCTCAACAACGGGCTATGTGATTCGTCGAGTCAGCTTTGACGAGCAAGTGGTTGTCAACTTGTCTGCAAAATTAACACTCTCGAGATTCCGCCCTTTCTCTTGGCAATCTGCATAGAATCGTGTAAGATGTCGATATTCCATGCATAGAATCGTGTAAAATGTCGATATTCCATGCATAGAAAGGTGTCAAATGTCGATATTCCACTTTTCACTGCAAAACTAACCCCCTGCGACGGTTTGCTGCGGTAATCCACTTGACCCTAACTTCTTCGATTGGACTTGCAATCAACTTGATTGATCTCTAATTCTGGAAGTTGATACGATTCATGCGCCATTTAGGTGCATAAAAGCCACATAAGTTGGATGAGAGACTTCTAGGTGCGACACTGCCGACTTTGGCTGATTTCTTGCGTATGAGACATCCGTCTCATCCTCGAAAATCTATTCCTTCGCAAGACAGGAGAGGTATTTTGAAAACTCTCCATGTCGGCGGCAAGGGAGAGATAGCATTGAGGCAGTGGAAGCAGGCCCTTCACAGCAACTTTAGTGCCGTAGAGCTCTATGGATGCCAAGGGGGGGGGGCGTCCCCAGGATGGTCCGCCGCGCGCCCGACGAGTATGGGAGTGAGGGGTGCATCTTGTGCCAAATACACGCTTTCAATTTCACTGCAAAATTAACCCCCTCTGATCATTAAAAGGTGTTCAGGGATGTGTGTGTAATTATTGATGCAGCTAGCTAAAAGGGATAGGGCCGAGAGATCGGCTAGAAATGCTAGGTAGGTGCCTGAGGCACCTTCATCAAAAGGCAAAATTGTCCCGGGTTTTGTTGCCTTTATACTTTCGACTTGAGAATCACTCCGGTAAACCAAGGCACATGAACCGACAAAGTATTGTCGTCGCTTCATGGCTTTTCTTGAGGGCCCCTGTCAGCCTGCTTTCCCAATATTCTGCCCATCTGGGCATGTAGAGCTGAATTATCTGAAGGAGTGGGGTCGGAGCATACATGCTATTTGGCAATCAAGGCCCTGTCAGGACACAGCCACCAGCCTCCTGCGTAGTGTCATCTGCACAGCCCACAACAATTGCGAATTTGCGAAGGCCTTGGAAGCTGTTAACAGGAATGTTGATATATCATGCACTTCACAGCTTGTGGGGTCTTGCATCTCTGTCAATCCTAAACTCTCTGTCTTGATTTCTTCATCTTCCTTCCTAATTTCTGATCCGCTTTTGACTGTCTTTTCTGCTGAACTATGTTGGAACTTTGTCATCTACAAGGGGATGCAGACATGTATGGCCTTGGCATCAGGCTCGGCTTCTACATCCAGTGGATCTCTCGAATGCTTGTGGATTTCCTACTGGTCGCAAGCTACGTTCTTGAGAAAGAAGACTCAGTCAACAGCCTCATAGAAGAAGCAGCCAACGGCAGATTTGCGTTGCAGAGCTTCACAACAGCCATGTTCATCGCCATCATTCATCAAAGCACAAATGGATCGGCGACCGTGGTCGATATCAACGTCTCACTTTTGATTTGTTTTGGAAGTCATCTTTTCTTGATCCCAACCTTTCTCTGGCGTCTCGTCACTTGCTGCAATCCTTTTTACGATCCAACTCGATGGGCACCTGCTTCAAGAAGCTCATTCAACTACATTATCAGCCATCTTATGGTTTTACCTGCGACAGCATTTCAAATATGGTTTTGGGCACAGAAAGTCCCTCGGGATGGTCCCGACCATTGCGAAACATTTGCATTTCTGTTCACAAAAGTATCTATGCATGACAAGGGGCTACGCATCGTCAACATCCTGGCCCAAACAATAATTCTTTGCATTGCACTTCTCGCACCAATTTTATCGATGGTTCATAAATATCGCAATCATGAAATGAAAAAGGACACTTTTCAGTACGTTAGCACTTAATCCCAAGCATAATAGCGTCTACGTGAACCTCGAAAATGCTCACAATATCGTCATTTAGGGTTAACGTATCGTTTGGCCTGCTACTGCAACTCCTACATACCGGTGTCACCGCCTGCATGTTTAGTGTATCGGTTGCTGCAATTGAGCTTACAGTATCCTGGAATAGGCTTGAAAGTGTATATTCTGTAGGATCGGCGGGTCAATTGATCCCTCTCATTGTTAGCATCGCTGTACTGGTTCGCGTTCCGTACAAGTTTCTCTGTCCACGAGAAAACAGCAGGGAACAAAGCTTTGTTCCTACCAACACAGGAGTTCCCGGTTGCCAGCCCAACCCAAGCTTCCATATTGATCACCCTCTATCACTAAGCTTTGTCAGCAAGCGTGATTGGCTTCGTGCGGTTACTCGATCTGGATGGCGCCGGGGTGATGTCTAGAGAGCGGCCCGGGTTAGCGGGTACTAGGGATAGATGAAATTGCCTTAGGTTTATTAATAATTAAGAGATTTCTACTCATCTTAGCCTAGTTATAAAGGCACATGTCTAAAATTACTAATAAACTTAGCCTTTAACAGAGCTTAACGTTGTCGCGAGAGTTGCAAGTATTGCCCAATTCGGAAAGGTTACCAATCGTGTAAAATCCGAAGCACGGCTCCCTAACAGCCCAAACAAAGAAAGAAATTATTCAAGCTGATTCTTCTTCTAACCTCAAACTTGTCTATTTCTTATCTTGCTTCTTTCCTCACCAGTGTGCATTACCAACCATCTCCCTGGATAAGCAGCCTTTGACTAATCTTGCCAGTGGACAGAATGACGCAAAACGGCACACACCTGGTGTCTCCAGCTTCTCTCATTCGCCTGCCCCCCTACGATCCCGAGATAATTGCCATTGAAGACACACAGCACCGGCCAATTCCTTCGAGCTTCGATGATCTCCTTGAGCTACGTAGGGAAGAACCCCCTCGGGACGAAACCATCTACAACGATCCTGGGATAGTCATCGAAGAGATAACTATACCAGGTGGAAACGCTCCCATTTCGGCTATTGTATTGACGAACAAGACTCGCTCGACAAAGTCAAAATCTCGTCCCGGTATCCTATTTCTCCATGGCGGCGGACGAGTTATGGGAAACGTCTACGTCGGGATTGCGGCAGTGAGCGAGTTTGTCAAAGAGCTAGATGCCGTTGTCGTCAGCCCTGCATACCGGCTATCTCCAGACGTCCCTGGTATGTCCGCGGTGGAAGACTGCTATGCCTCCCTTGTCTGGATGTGGGAGAACTTGGCCGCCTTGAAGATCGACCCGACTCGCTTCATAATTGCTGGCGCCTCAGCCGGAGCAGGTCTGGCAGCAGGTACTACGCTCCTGGCTAGAGACAGAAATGGACCCAAGGTTTCCGCACAGCTGCTTATGTGCCCAATGCTCGATGACCGGTTCATCAGTCTGTCGAGCCGGCAGTTTGAAAACGGCCGAGGGTTTTACACCGCCTGGGGTAGATACGCTTGGAAGTGTGTCCTCGGTGAAGATGCCGCAGGAGAAAATGTGAGCCACTATGTGGCACCCGGACGCGCAGAAGACTTGTCGGACTTGCCGCCTGCCTATATCGACGCTGCGTCCGGTGAGCCTTTTCGAGATGAAGATATTGCGTATGCCACCAAATTGTGGGAATGTGGTGTACAGGCTGACTTGCATATCTGGGGTGGAGGTTCTCATGGCTTTGACTTGTTCTTCGACACCAAGATAGGTGCGCAGGCTATAAAGACAAGAAACGCTTGGCTGAGGCGGGTTCTAAGAGAGAAGTAGGAATGCAAATGAAGTCGCAGCCAACTGAATAGAGAGACTTTTGCTATTATTTTTGATGGCGGATCCATAGAAACGAAAGACGGCCCGAGAGAGGCCTCAGAAAATGGGTTTCTTAGGCCAATAGCTAGCACGAATAGTCTTAGAAGCCTCTGACCTGACGTTTGTGGTTCGTAAACAATAAAAAGTGATATCAAAATCTAGGAAAGCTGGACAAGTTCATCGTTTTATCGTAGTCATGGTAAGACTTGGAAGCCCGCAGTCTGTGTTAAGCTGCGAAGATGGTGCCCAGAAGATGCATAACCAAATAAGAATGAGAAGATGGTAACATATGCATTCTGCGTTGATAATAGATATCTTTGATAAACAATACCAAGACTGACATCCCAATAATCCGTTCAAGTGTCCAAGCTCTTTAGACTTTGTTATGATCATGGCGGTGGTGGCCAACTTCGAGCATCTGAGCGTTGGCTTCCTTGATGAGATCCCAGTCGATATGCGGCCCTTCAAACTTCTTTCTACCATCGACAAACCAGAGAATGAAAATAATAGTGAACAACCCAACCGCCACCACGCTGATATAATTCATCGTCTCGGTACTGACAGGCAGCGAGGGAGGCATGCAGACAAAGACACCCAAAACGACAATCCAGAGGATGGAGAAAAGGTTGCAAATGTAGCCACCAAAGCCAAGGTTGAGATACCGCGGTGGTAAGTGTTCCTTGCGGCCCTGAATCAGAAGGATTCCTTGAGGAACGGCGTATGTAATGTTCAGGAATAAAACGGCAGACGTGACGATTGAGTTGAAGGCGGTGGTTGAGGCAAGATACAGCAATCCGTAGAGTAGGACAAAGATGAAAGCCATGGCCGTAGTTCGGACAGGAAACTCGAGTCTTCGATCGACTTTGGAAAAGTAGTTAGAGAAGGGAATACCGTTCTAGAATCTGTTAATATCTAGATGTCTCGAGAATGGTGGGTATCTTACATCACGAGCAAAGGCCCAGGCGATACGACCGCAGGTAACCCACTGCGAGGGAAGGGAGACTGCAAAAAGAGTTAGTATCGTTGCTATTGACGACATGGGGAGAGAATACATACGGATATAAATAACCAAAAGCAGGGAAATCAGGAAAATTGTGACACCGCGGTTTCCGGTTCTACTCATATTAGCTTGAACTATGTTAATTGTTTGTGGAAAGGAGGTCTTACGCTTGGTAAACTAACTCCATGCTCGGCAGTGGCGACGTCCTGACAGCGTCTAGGTCGGTCATGAAGAACATTAGGGCAAGGAACATGGGCAAACTAGTGGCAAGCCCGATAAACATGGTCACGATAATGACTTGTGGCACCCTGCGCCCTGGCTGAGACATTTCCTCACTGATGTGGATGGCTACTCCGTGTTAGCTCATGCCGCTTCAGATAGTAAGGGGTAATTTCTCACCTCCGTCGGTACCGCCAAAGGCATACATGCAGTTTGCAATACCCAATAGCCAGGCAGTGCCGGAATTCCAACCACTAGTTCCTAGCCCGGACTCGACGAGAAAGGAGCCATTGTTGACATGCTTGTGCATGCCCACGGGAACAAAAAGGAAGAGGACCATTCCAAGAATAATGCATAATAATGCGAATTGAACGAGCCACGAGAGACGTTTTGAGGCAATGAATACCGGGACCGCTGGGTAGACGTTAGCGCTGTGGGAGAGTCCCTGGAATTAGCCTTGACTAACCTGTGACGAATGCCACTGCGACATAGAAGAGGTATATTTGCCACCTTGCCGCTACAAAGTTTGGGTCGACAAAGTTGATCATGCCAGCGAGTGTGGCAGCGGCGAGTGAGATTCCAGAGCAGCTGGCTCCAAGTCAGTTGTGACTGTGATGAATCGGTTGGCCTACTTACGTCACTATCCACCACGCAAGGGTCGACATCCATCCGATTATGTAGGCGGTAAATCGCTTCGACTTTTCGGGGCTTAGGATGTAGCAGAAGTGGTATTGGCCACCGGTGGACTGAGCAGATATTGATGTGAGCTTGCGTAGAGGATGCTGTAGAGGATGGGCAGTGGTACCGGGAATGCCGAAGCGATTTCGCTCAGACCCAATGTGATGGTGAATTGCACGACCCAAGCAACCACAAGACCGAGAATACAGACTTGGGGTCCTCCGTAGATGAGACTCTGTCCGAAGTTGCTCTGGAGAGTGTTAATAGTCTTAGCTACGCCAAAGTAGAAGCGCACTGACCAGATATCCGGCACCGGAGTTGGTGATAGAGAAGCCGAGGCCAAGAGCAGAGATCCAGTTGAACTGGCGCTTGAGGTCAGACTTGTGACCATTGGCTCGGAGGACGGCATCGTCGATGTCATCTCCGATGATGATACCATGTGCGACGGACTCGCGATCCGCCTCGGTGTTTTTGTTCTTCATGGCGGGCTTCTCAGAGACTGACATTATGACGGATGATAAAAGAGAAGTGAGTATGAAGGGGCCGGGGAAAGATAGTTTGGAGAATGGTGGTTGGTGAGGCTCTTTAAATGGATTTACCATGATAGCCAGGTTGGGAAATCAACGCAGAGGGAAGCGATTGGCGGGCTATCAGCGACGCTGTCTTGGTTCCTCTAGGCCGATATCTCGACACCATCTCCAAGATATCGCAGACAACCACTCCGGAGTCTATGATAAGCGACTGGACAAGGTTGTGATTGGCATTGAAGAGGGCCCCGGCAATTCTAGACAGGGTGAGCCCTTGCTTCCCCCAGGTTTTGGATAGCCAAGGGGGAAAGATCAAGCCGCCCCCGCATTGCGACGAGATGAGGGAGCTAGTGAACTCTCACGATGGACGAGCAGTGTACAATAGCACAGTGGCGGTTGGGATGACGGAGACCTTGTGGCTTGTAAGCAATATTTCACGCAACCAAGATATTCACAATGAATTTGTATTGAATTGTTAGTCCTTTCATGAACTGCGGATCTGCTAAGAAAATCGTAGAGTTTTCGCACATTTTCTTAACATAGACGGATATTTATCTCAGTCTCTTTATCTTTCAAGTACATCCAGTATCTTTGCCTCAACCTGCCTCGTGATTTGCCTGCAGGGACCCACCTGATGGCGCCCGAGCCTTTCTATTCCCAGCTTAGGGGATGACAGGGAGCTGGGAGTATTTCCCAGAAGGGTAAGGTCTGCCAGCTCCCAGTTTAGCCACTTGCCAAGACCCCACAGGGCAATGTCATCACCCATCATCAACTCCAAGCAGAGACTCTGCTGCCTTTGCTCTTTCTTTTTTGCTGTGAACAAAAACCAGTAGCTCTTCGAAACTGCCCAATTTTGCGTCAATTGATACTGTTTTGTCTCACTTCTCCAATTTCTTCCCCTCACTTTGACGCGCATTATGTCCATTCTAGACAAGTACGGCCCCGAGGTGCAGAAGGTGTCCACCGACACTCCAACTGAGGACATCATTGCCCTCCTTAAGCGTGACGGAGGCGTTTTCGTAAAGGGACTCATTCCGGAGGCCGATGTTGACAAGGCCTATGATGAATGCCGTGAACGTCTTGAAGCAGATGTTGAATGGTCTGGCAGCTTTTTCCCTAGTTAGTCTCCGCCCTTGTGATTCGTGATGGATACTGACAAGGATGCCCAAGAGGAGACCCAAAAGGCACCCAGCTTGCTGGCTCTTAGCCCTACCTACGCCAGAACCCAAGTGATGAACCCAGTGTATCAAGCAGTCGTCGATCACTTCCTCACTACCCGAAGTTGGTTCTGGTGGGGAGATGAGAGGAAGGAGTCGGTTTCTAAGCCCTATCTTCACTCGTGCACTGCCATGAGAATTGGGCCGGGTGGCAAGGCCCAGCCTCTTCACCGTGACGACTATATCAGTCACAACATTCATCAAGACGTTGACAAGTGGGATGATGAGCGCGATGCTAATCGCGAGACTGCTGTGGGGTTGTTTGTGGCAGGGTCCAAGGTTACAAAAGAGAACGGCGGCACTCAGTTTATTCCCGGTAGCCATCTTTGGTAGGTCTTATCTCTTGGCAACATTCCAAAGATAATTAACTAACCACCTGGATCCTAGGGGATCAAAACGAGGCCCTCCCCGTGTCGAGGACTGTATCTTTGCCGAGATGGACAAGGGCGACGCCTTCATCATGCTCGCCTCGGCCTACCACGGCGGCGGTACTAACTCGACCATAGATGAGCGTCGCCTAATGTTTGCGACTTTCTCGATTAGAGGTTTCCTGCGCCAAGAGGAGAACCAGTTCTTGGCAGTGCCACATGAGGTCGCTGTGAAGCTTGACCAGGATATCCAGGCTTTTATGGGCTACTCGATGAGTGATCCTTCATGTGGTTTTGTGGAACATGTAGATCCGATTTACCTGCTGAGACCTGAGCTCAAGACCGGTCCCTCCGACTTTTGATAAACTGTTGGCCGCATGGAATACATGGTCCTGAAAGGCGCTGTTTCTAGTTATACAGCAAAGAATAATCCCATTATGCAGCTACCCATAACCACACACCA
The DNA here is from genome assembly GCA_000966855.1 of Fusarium sp. JS1030. Classification (NCBI taxonomy): domain Eukaryota; kingdom Fungi; phylum Ascomycota; class Sordariomycetes; order Hypocreales; family Nectriaceae; genus Fusarium; species Fusarium sp. JS1030. The sequence continues at coordinate 421,217 of JWIW01000086.1, forward strand.
ACTTGTCAAAGTAGCGCACTCCAACTCTGCCGGGGATCCCGCTAAGGCGCTAGGATTACAGCGGCTTTGCCTTATCAGTGCTCCCCGCACCCTCTGCCTCTCCACTAAAAACTTGCCCATCCATCGCTCCCTGGCTGCAATTATTTCCTCCCATCAATGTCTCCGTCTGAGCTTGACCCTCCCACGTCTCTGACTGCGATCCATTTTCACCAGAGCCGTCGTTTTGGGAAGCAATGCCAACCGAGTTTGTCTCATCGGTGAAGCGCCCGACAGCTCGGCGAAAAGGTAAGTTGGCCCCATCAACACCAAGCTTACTCAATCACTGGATACGGAATGAGACGACAAGCTGACTCGATCTTCCAGACCCAGCATGCGGCACGTGTCGCAAAAAGTGTCGCAAATGCGACCGCAAGCGCCCCATCTGTGATAGATGTCGCACCAAGGGCCTGCACTGCGAGGGCTATCCTCCACGCTTCCAGTTCTGTGAGATCACTGTCCCGGGCAGTCGGGGCTCTGATAACGCGATCCAAGATAGTGTCACCGTCGCGTCCACTCAGTCGTTCCCCCTGTCAGCTCCCTCGGGAGAGTCTTCTTCAGTGCCACCATCTGCGGTACCCGAGGCTTTGACGGCTGCATCGACGGTAGACTCGGCTTCTCCACAGACGTCACTGTCCCCTGATCAGGTCCTGCCAGACTCTACTATCCTGAGCTTGCCCTCCCCGTCGTCGCATGCTTCATTCTCACCGATTAGGATTGAACCTCCGCCTCTTATCGAGGGCACTGACCTCGAGCATGACCTGATCTCTAATCGACCGCTCATAGACTACTGTAAGGGCACTGCGAAGGTTGCAGCGGACTAGAGCTAATCCATGTCTCAGTTGATCAGGTCCTCACTAAACACCTCACCATCAGTATCCAGGGCACAGACAATCACTTCAGGGAGCATATTCTCCCACTTGCTCACCAACACCAGGGCGTACTGCATGCTCTGCTGGGTCTCTCAGCGTGCCACATGCACATTTCTGGCAAGAGTGACCGCCAGCACTTTGTCACGATATCTCTCCAGTATCGAGTCTCGGCCCTGCATTCTCTTGGATCCTTACTTCTCCAGGAAGAAGTGTCAGGCCTTGCCAGTTCCGAGGAGGAGTGTGTCCTCGGCATGGTTCTCTTACTGGTGCTGCATGACGTATGTGACACTCCCCTCCTGATCCCTGGACGCTAATGCTTAACTTTCTCCAGGTCTGTGAGACTGGCGTGTCAACTCATGGGGCTCACCTCACTGGCGTCTCGTTCCTGTGCAAGAGACTGGCCTGTCCGACCGACTTCTCCACACGCTCCAGGGCAAGCATGTTCTTCATCTCCGCCCTGGCCTGGTAAGTTGGCCAGCCATTACCCCGGATTTGCTGCTGATAGAGCCAGGCTGGACATGCTGCGGGGTTTCAGCGGCGCGGAGAAGCTGGCATACTCGGAAGACGTACGCCAATGCGTCCGAGATCATGGTAGCCTTAGCCTGCACACCCTCGTCGGATGCCCACCCATCATCTTTCACCGGATTGGACAGGTCCTGGAGGCCGGCAAGGCGTTCCTGGCAGGGGACCTGCTGGTCAACCAGTTCCAGGTTCAGCTCGACGACGCCGAGAGGTTCTTTCGCGGATGGGACCCTGATCAGGCAGTGTACCCCACGGGACACCAGGAATGGCGGCACCTCGCAGAGGCGTATCGACATGCCTGCTTGCTCCGCATCCTCCGTTTCCCAGACTCGTTTGCTCTGTCGTGCGAGGATCCTCGAATCAAGGCATCTGTTGCCGCCATCTTTGACGTCTGTGCGGCCATCCCAAGGGATACGGCATTCTACAAGCGGCTACTATTCCCTCTATTTCTGGCCGGAGCAGACACATCTTCGCAGCATCAGATGCACTACGCCAGCTGGTGTGTCGGGGAGATTAAACACGCGACAGGATTTCAGCACCCAGCCATGACGGAGATGCTCACCAATGTCTGGGAAGAGAGACGGACCAACCCCAATGGCTGGTCAAATGTGCCCTGGATGGAATTCGTATGTCTATTCCCCTCAGCACTTGTAAGATAACCCACTGACAACGATAACGCTACAGACTTGTTCCGAGCTCTTGAAGTCTCAACATGCTTATCTCTTTTTCTGAGCCGATAGCAAAACCCCTCACAGCCAGGGCTCGTATCCGCCTTCTTGTGGCCGCTGTGCCGGAAGCATGTTGTTGGAGCCCTGTGGGCACGAGTCTTGATGGTGGGCCATGAGTTGGGAGTATTTCCAATTTGGGGTTAGCTTCATCGAGGATCCAGCGTCGAGGTCGGCATAGCGTGACAACACCCAAGACCGAACGATTTATTACATGGCCAAGATGCGAGAGCTTTTCTCGTCCCGATTTAATTTTTTTCAATTTCCGGGGTTGATTGTCATTCGAGGTTCGAGACGCAGTCTTAATCTGCGAAAAATTGAACAAGAAAGTAGCAGAGCAACAATGGCAACCAAGGCAAAGGTACCGGCCGAGTTGGAGAAGGCCTCCAAGCTAGCCCACGTACCGCACTGCGAAGAGTACGAAAAAATGATTTCAGGCATGCTGTCAGTGCATACTCCCTTGAACCAACAACAAAGAGCTATGCTAATTCAGCATGGCCTAGTAGATACGACTCGTTCGTCCCCGAGCTCGAAATGGGACGGCTCCTGGGACGGAAATTCATGCACGAGTACAACAACTGGTTCCCCGAAGAAGCAGATCTGAACACCAAAACTGTCACCACTAAGCGCGCTGAAATGTTGCGCGGGCGTATTGGGCATGTCGCTGACGACGAAGTCTTTATCGAGCCCCCGCTACGAGTCGACTACGGACCCAACATCTCGCTGGGCAAGCGATTCTATGCCAATTTCAACCTTACCATCCTGGACTCAGCCATCGTGACTATAGGGGATCGCGTCATGGTCGGTCCTAATGTCATGATTTCTACGGCAACGCACGAGATTGAGGTTGCTAGCCGACGAGACAATATCGAGTACGCGAGCCCTGTGACGATTGGAGATGATTGCTGGATAGGGGGAGGTGTCATCATCTTGCCTGGTGTCACTATCGGCGACGGATGTACGATAGGTGCCGGATCGGTTGTGACAAGAGATATACCTGCCTGGAGCGTTGCTATAGGATCTCCAGCCAGGGTGGTCAAGAAAGTTGAGCAGTTGGATAAGGTTGTAAATGGAAGTTCTTGAATAGGCCAATACACAAACAGAATAGAGATGGAATTGACTCATCATACCAAATTCACTATTTTTAGGGTAGCTTCGTTTCGAAGGACGTTTTCTGAGCAATAGGTTGTGCACCACCGCCACATTTCCTACGAGGAGTACCTACCTACTTGGGTAGAAAGCGACCGATCCTCGAAGTCCAAGAGCGAATAACCCAAAAATAACAAAAAAAACATACAACAGCAGGGATTCGCTGGTCGTCACCGACCAAACTACTAATCAACCCCTTCCGGCTTGACGCTGGAGAGCAGACGGGATCCCGAGTTCTCCAGTGGGTATGGTCGTATGTGCTTGACTTCCAAGCACATGCGACATATAAACAGGTGATGAGAGATGATTCTGTGTGAGGAATGCGGGATGCTTGCCTTTGGGTTTGTAAAGCAGCTCTCTTCGGACCCCATCGAGGTTGGTATCCATGCGCACAGGACGACGGTATATGAAGACTGGTCAGTGTTGCTGAATAGATGCCAATGGAGGACATCATTAAAACCAGAACCTCCATCATTCCATGTAAATCGGCGGTTTCTCGGAGAGGGAGACTTTCTCCAGAACCACCCTTGATAATGCCTGTTTATCGGTCAAACCAAGTCCCACAATGTCGAGCATCTTCGCGTTTTCCGTCTAATGTTGGCACCAAAAGGTTAATACCTATTTTGGAAATAGGCTTGAGGGTAGAGTATAAACAGCATGTACCCCTCTTTCTCGCTTATCATGTGCCAGAATCGCTCTCAACTAAGTGGCTGGACCAGCTGAGGAGCATACCCCAACCGGCAACAGGGGCAACGACTACCTCAATTTCCCGATGCGGTAAAGACTCTTCTTTATCTCCCGATGCAGGCAATGGTTTAATTGTACTCCGGATCAAGGTACCGATTCCCTCTTTCAGATGGGAAGCTGTTCCCCCGCAGTCTATCATTGGCACCGTGAAGCTGGGAGTGGTTCCAGTTCCGGTAAGGCTGGCCATGCGGAGGAGATGCGGCAGCCGATCTGCGTGCTTCTCCCCACATGAGCTCATCACTCCGCAGTCGAGTATAAGACGACATGGGACATTAATAGCTTAGAGAGAATTCGATATACAGCAAGATCGAACAGTTCCTCAGCTGCTTAATTGTTCTTTGAAAGAGTCTGATCATCCGTCCAAATGTCTTCATACTCCTCCAAGTCAGCGCCACACCCTCTCGACCCATTGACAGTCGACGAGGTGCAGGCGGCCTCTCAAGCTCTGCGACAGAAGATCGGCTGCGCACCCAATGACATCAGGTTCAAGGTCATTGACCTCACAGAGCCTCCGAAAGCTCTCACTCTTCGACACCTCCACCACAACGGACCCGTACCCGACCGCAAGGCCCGAGTATACTATCACCTCAAGAAAAGCCAGGCACTCCTCATCGCTATCGTCAACCTAACAACGAAGCGAGTCGAGAGGCTCTATGATGCTCCTGAATCGCAAGGCCCAGTTGACTGGCACGAGTTTGAGCTTGTTAACCGAGCTTGCAACAACCATCCTGCCGTTAAGGCCGAGGTTGCCAAGTTAAAGCTGCCCCCTAAGTAAGCACGTCTCAAATACGGGAGAAATAATATTTCTAATATTTCTGCTCCAGTGCTCGCGTCTTGAACGATCCTTGGGCTTACGGAACCGACGATGCCAACGAGCGACGACGACTGTTCCAATGCTACATGTACATTGCGTTAAACGATGACCCCCAAGCCAACCACTACTCGCTCCCCATTCCTCTCGCCCCGATCTTCGATGCCCACACGCTGGAACTGGTAGAACTTCAAAGACTTCCTATGGGAACTGGCGATGAGCTGGACCCTGAGACTCTGCCCTGGGATCCCGTTGAGCCTGTCGAGTACAGCGCCGACATTCTTGGCGAGGACGTGTTCCGCAAGGATCTCAAGCCTCTACAGGTTGTTCAACCAGAGGGACCTTCTTTCAGGATCTTTGGTCGCCGAGTTGAGTGGCAGAAGTGGTCTTTCCAGCTGGGTTGGACCTTGCGAGAAGGCCCTGTTCTGCATGATGTGCAGTACGACGGTCGTCCCTTGTTTTACAGAGTATCCATGAGCGAGATGACCGTGCCATACGGCGATCCTCGAACACCATACCATCGAAAGCAGGCTTTTGACTTGGGCGACTCAGGCTTCGGTATGACATCCAACAGCCTGAGCCTCGGTTGCGACTGTCTTGGCCACATTGCCTACTTCAGAGGCGTCCACGTCACTGGAGACGGCAAGCCTATGGTGATGCCAAACGTGGTTTGCATGCACGAGATTGACGACGGTATCGGCTGGAAGCACACAAACTTCCGCAACAGCAAGTCTTCTGTCGTGAGGAACAGGCAGCTCGTCATTCAGTGCACGGCAACGGTTGCCAACTACGAGTACATCCTTGCGTTTGTGCTGGACCAGGCTGCTAACCTCCATATCGAGGTGCGAGCCACGGGTATTGTGTCTACCATGCCCATTCGCCAGGGGCTTAGTGTCCCTTGGGGGTCAGTCGTTGCACCAGGGGTTTTGGCTGTTAACCACCAGCACATCTTTTGTGCGCGAGTGGATCCTATCCTGGATGGCGACACGCAAAACACAATTGCGTATGATGAGTGCCACCCCGTCATTGACGAACCAGATCTCGACCCTTATGGCTGCGCCTTCAAGGTCAACACAACAGCTATTGACAAACCTGGAGGCTATGAACTAGACATTACGAAGAATCGTACCTTTAAGATCATCAACGAGTCTCGTATCAACGCCGTCTCCGGAAAGCCCCACGGATACAAGCTTCATCCCGTTCCTAGCCAGATGCTGATGATGGGGCCCAAGACGTTCAACTTCCGACGAGGCATCTTTACCTCCAAGGCTATCTGGGTCACAAAGTACAATGATGATGAGCTTTGGGCTTCAGGAGAGTTTACGAATCAGAGTCGAGAGGATACTGGCCTTGCGATTTGGGCCAACCGAAGCGAGAATGTCAAGAACGAGGACGTTGTGCTATGGCATTCGTTTGGAGTCACGCACGTAACTCGCCCTGAAGGTATGCTTCACGCTTCCCCTCTATTTGATGCCCTAGCTAATTGTGTCTAGACTTCCCCGTCATGCCTATTGAAAAGTTTGTCATGTCGCTCAAGCCTACCAGCTTCTTTGAGTTAAACCCGTCCAATGATGTTCCTCGTTCCAACCAGAGCGAGAACAAGTCGACCCTGCACACTGTCGGTCCAGAGACGTGCTGCCGCACCTCACGTATTTGAGAGGCAGAATTAAAATATTGGGATCCCGATCAATTGTATGTAGACATAGGTGTATCATCAGGTAAAGAGATTCAGGGGCCATACATGTATCAAAATTTGAGCAGCTAGAATCAAAAGCCTTAACTACAAGATACATTTATCAACTTTGGAAGGTTATCATGGATTTTTATGGACCTGCTGGCATGATCTTTGGGCATCAGCAAGTAACAAACATAAGCATTGGAGTTAACCTTTTAGCAATAATACGAAGTGACCCTCTGAGTAGCCCAGGAGATCGCCCAAAAGGTTACTCTAAAGACCTCGCAGGTGGCATACGATCCGTCCCGGGCACTACGCCCGACGGGACGTACCTTACAGAACCTATCATGCAAGGCATAAAATGGCTTCAAGTAATTAGACCATGTTGCACTATTCGGACCTTTTACGCAGTTACTGTAGTTGTCGATCACTTACCCCAAACTGATCGACAGCCTGTTCCGGTTTCTACTCGTTAGTTCATCCACCATCATTCACTGGTTACTGATCTGCCACTGAAGAAGACTGAATCCGGCACAGCGCATGTGTATGCACTTGTACCCTCGTGGTGCAGTTTGTTTAGTCTATAGAAACGAATGACTGAAGATGGACGTGAAATGCTCTTGACCCATACCAGGACGAATGAAGACCATCAATCGCTATACCACTTCCAAACATCACTTGTACACGTTGAAAGATTCCTCACAGAGAAGCATTGTCACCGCAGCTGAAGCTGCCCGAAACACCGCCACCACTGGCAAAGATGTCCAGCATCTCGGTGATGGAGGACCACAGGCCACACCCGTTCAAGAACAAGGCCCAGGCAATGATAGAAACGTTGAGGCAGAAAAAGCACTTCTGCTTCCAGTCCCGAAAATAGGAGCCCTTGTTCCAGCTGAGCCACAAGGCACCACTGATTCCAAAGGAGAACCAGGCATAAGTAGTAGCAGACTGGATAGAGACAAGAGAGTCAAAGATGGGGATAGCGTTGGACAGGATGAAGCTCAGGAGCCAGAAGACGGTGACGGTGGCGAGCCAAGTGCTCCAAGCACGGGGCGTGTTGGCAGTGATTTCGTTCAGAGCATTCATCTTGCGCATCGCCACGACGAAAACGTATTTGATGCCGATATGACCGTTAGCAAGAGCCGCAGTCAAAATGGCTGGGATCACAACTCCATAGGCAACCTTGGCTGGAATCCGGGGCGCTGAACCCAGAGCAGGAGATGTGGTGTTCTCTCCCGCAAGACAGTAGATTCCAATAGCGAGGAACGAGTAAAAGGCCGCAGCGATGGCCATGAGCCATGAGAGAGCAAAGGGGAAGTCCTTCACTGGGTCTCGCATCTCAGCCATGTATGATACAAAAGCGTGGTGTCCGGCAAAAGCCCAGACGATCTTGAGAACAGAGTTGAAGATGGTTCGGAAGCCCGGGTTGTTTACAATGTTGATCTGGGGCTTCCAATCCTCTTCTGTCGCCTGCACAGGGCTTGAAATTCCAAGACTGATCATGGTGATGAGGACTGCTCCAACGATGCTGATCAGCGTTGGAACACCGCTCTGCGCTACAAACTTCATGGTTCGAGGCACACAGAGGACGAAAGAGACAATAGTGGCAATCCCGATGAATCCCACAGTGCACATGGCGTGGTCACTGATCGAATTGAAGGCAATTGAGAGCGTGACGGAAGCTGAGGCGCAGCACATAATCATCTGGATCAAAAAGGCGATGGCAACGATGATCCCCCAGGTGCGACCGCCAGCGACCTTAGCCATATCAATGACAGTGATGCAGTGCGGATGACGGCAGTAGAAGCGATAGAGTTCGTAGCCCGTGTACCATGCCAGAGCTGCGGTTCCCCAAGTCGTGATGATTGCGGGAATCAGACCGATGTCTCTAAAGGCAGACGGCAGACCAAGAGCGGCGATACCAAACTGGTTGGTCAAGAGGGCAAAGAGAGTGCTCCAGCGTCCCATGACGCGGAAGTTCTTGCCTCCCTCGCCTCCAAATACGCCGCCGACCTCCTCACTAGTTGCGGGCTTGATGTCAAAGTCGGTGCCTGTCTCATGGCCAGAGTCATGATCAATCTTGTTGGAGTCTTTGTGGTCGAGAGGGAGGCCCTTCTCAGCGTGGCTCGCCGAGTCAATGGCTTCGTTCGGGGTAGACATGTTGACGGAATCTTGTTGTGATTTGTTTTTATCGTGGTTTTGAGTTCGATTTGGCGGTTTGGGTTGAGGAGTCGAGCCAAGTCGAGCGAGGGGTTGGTTGAATTTTCTCAGTCACTGGGACCAGAGAGCAAAACGCAAGCAAAAAAGTCGACAAAATTCGACCGAGCGCAAAAGAATTCGCAGAAGAAGGAAGGGAGAAGTGGGTGAAGATCGAAAGTGCAGAAGGACAAGACGCTAAAACTCGGCCTGCTCGTTCAGTTTAAATAGCTCATCCGCAACTCGCACCTCGCGTTATCTTAGCTCTAGCTCTCGGAGGTTGATCCATGGTGTCTCTCAGTCGGAGCGTCTGATGTTCAGGGAAAGCCTGTATCCAGTCACTGCTCAACGAATCACGGCCGGGATAATCTCTTGTGCACCCATGGTGTACACGATCAGCGGTCAGTCTGGAGGCCAAGACAACCAACCCTTTCCCCGGGGACTGATCCCCATGGGGCATTGGGGTATCGAAAACTGGGCAGTGGAGTGCTTCTGATGACGAGACCCATCCCGAGCTGCCATGCGTCACGTCATGGCGAGGCGTGTTTCCACCCGGAAGCCAAGGGACTGTCGAACCGGTCAGGCATCGAGGGAATTCTGGTTGTCGTGGGCCGTCATCAGGATCATGGCTCTTGGTGTCTTGGCAGAGATACAAGTGTGACAAAGTCAAGTGGAGTTGGAAAGCAGTAAAAAACGTAAACAGGGGGACCACAATGGGTTTTGTGGCTCGTACCGTTGCTGTCCCCGAGTCTCCTGAGAGACCACGGCGCAAGGGCAGGGGATGATCGGGTCCATCGGTATATGCAGCCGATCCCTGCAGAGCCTCTCGCAGTTTGAACAAACTTCAGCCGCCCTAGGACCGGAGGAGCTAGTGCCGGCACCAGACAGGGAAGTTGGGGTTCCACAAGATGTCGGATATCAGAACCGATCCCGGCCGGGACGGAGCCGCCTCATCCAACTACAAATAACCAGATATCTCTCTATTGGCGCGCGGAACTTTTTCCAAGAAGCCTGGACTCCACTGATGGGTGCCTCTGGGTGACCCTTGAGGCATTTGGACACGAAAAAACACCGGGTCGACTGCTGATATTTCCCGACCGAGCTGATGATAAAGGAGGCTAAGCCTCACTCTGAGGTGATCAACAGCCCTGAAAATAGCCGCTTCATTGCCGCTTTGTTTTAGAGTCTTATCTGAAAACAAGAGTTCTCAATGAGCTTTTCGTCAAGCCGGATAAGTGGCACTCGAGATTGTCAGATAGGGCTATATCGCCAGCAAGCCCGGTCCCAGGACAAGTCAAGGAACATGGCTTGTGGATGGGCAAAGGCTCCTCCGAGGGATTTTAGGAGAATAATGCCTCATCGCTTACCTGAATCAGACAACCTCGTTTCCGTTACAAATTACGGTTCATTGCCAAGCAAAGACCAAGTGCACCTCAACAAAGTCGATGGTCTCCGCCACGCCCCTTTGTATACTTGTTACTCTGCACGATTACATCATGTAGGGGCGGTATCAATCCCTACTGGTTCCAGTGCCGTGGATAGAGCCGACCGCCACACGTTTATATATCGTGCCACTAGGTGAGCTGCATCCTTCGGGGGTTAATCCCACTCGATTTGCGGGATATTACCTTCTAGAAGCCGGCCAGATCCTCCAGACAGAAGACGGGAATGCCCGCAAGTGGCACAAATCATGGGTGTTGGGCTTGATACGGTGGCGGTGTCCAACGTTGCATACCTATAGTCCGTCTAGGTCAACCCTACGTGACGGGATGCTACCACCGGCATTGACCAGCCTGTTTAGCATGTTTCCAGTTCCCAATCTCGTTTCTAAAAACGCCTCTGTCGTAATCAGCGTACTAATGCGCACCGTTTCGAGCTGTGACTAGACAGATGTATCGCCAAGCCCTCTCGGCTCCTCCGAGCCTGTCCACTCCCCCACGCCTTAGCCGTCGACACAGCTATACGTACTATTTATGATCTCTCCCGACCTTCCATTTGAGTACAGACGGCCCGTCGTGAGTGACCCGCTCCCGATAGTTGACAGTAGTCCAGCTGAGGAAGCTCATGTACACTGTCGATCACAAAGGATTGTCTCTGAGCTGTTTTCTCCTGGGCTTTTTATGGAATTTCTAGCAGGAAGGGTAGTTTTGATTGACAAATGTCAGATATTAGCTGCATATGTAGACATGATTCACATTAAGCCTGCTCGACTTTTCAATAGCTGTGAACATGGAGTACGGGTCGTGGTACGTCAGAAGGCGCCATTTCGCCGTCAGAAACTTTCGTCCAAGTTAGGAAGGGCTCGCTTCACGCGTGGTTAGACCTTGTTTCTGACCTCTCTATGGTAAAGGGGCTTGGCCACTCACGAGCTTCAAAATGTAGTGTGTATTGCTCTCTTTGGCATGTCTGATAGGCTTCTCATCGGTCGTATGATAGTATCAAATTCCAGCCCGACCCACCCCATGAAGAAAGTAAGGCCGAAAAGTAGGAAAACGGAGTATTCGGCAATAAGCAGGGATTTTTTCCGCATAGGAATACGCCCTTGGATGCACTTCAGGTACTTTGTGTCGATGGCTGGCGCTCTGGCGAGATTGGGAACGAATCCTAGTTACTATTAGCAAACCAACAACATCAGTGAACCATTAGAGTTAGGATGAAGACTGTTTCAAACGCTTGGCGGCTTGCTTGGGCCATGCGCCGGCAGGCAGAAAAAACGACGCGTTATGTCGCCGCGATGGACCATATCGCGGTCGTCGATCATTGCCCTAATAGGTGAAAATAACCGGCAGCTTGCACAGCTGAAAATTTTTGTATGAACAGACTTAAGAGTATGTTGGGGCTCCCGAGTACGTATCTTTTGTCTTTGGTATGTTTAGCATTACTTTTATGCAGCTGTTGATTCCTGTCAGTGACATGGCGGTTGAGCTCATTAGTTGCCTAAAGGTGCAGCCTTGGCCTAGGCAGATTAAGAATATGTAGGTAAATAGCTACCTTGAATGATGACTCAAGAGCCAACTTTGGTACACCATGGCGTTGCAAAATGCAGCCTGAATCTCCTGAAATGAGAAATTGGCTTAGCCAGCGCTCATCATGATCCCAGGAGAGGTAGACATGATAGGTTTCTAGGTGGGTTTGTGCTCTCATCTTGGAAGTCATCCGACAGGCTGTTGACAACCCGGCGGAGAATGGAGGGCGGGTGAAAGTATTCTGCGAAGCGAGGCCATGGAAATGCCGTCAGCCCACTGTAGAGTAACGGACTTATGCACCCTTCAGGCTGATAACTAGGAGTCCACCACGGGAGTCATGTACGAGCTATTCTCACTAGTCAGCCTCAAGTTTGGCTGTATGAGAAGTATTACCGAACAAAAAGATACCACCTTTTACGTCGAGAGACGAGATCCCAAATTTCCTTCTCTTTATGAGAGCCAGTCTGTCAAATTTGGGGAAGCGGGGTGTTGATATAGGGTAATACTAGTTCGAAGTGAAGCTCTAAGATGGCCAGCAGAACACATCAGGGTAGTAAGTTTCCAACCCACCTAAAACGAGCCTCTGGTGAGCGAGCCGTTGGCTCGTACCATGTCTAAAAGGCGCCCAACTATCTGATGCCCAAGTAAACAGAAGGTTATGGTACGAGTGGACTTCCGTTTTGTCGGAAGCTGATCCGAGCCCACCCGAGGAAGCTAGAACGACAACAAAGCCGTCCATATTGACATGACTCTTCTCTCCATCTAAGCAATCATCCGTCTGTAATTTAGGTTTGCTGTTGTAGACTGCTTCTAATAGTGTGGCAGGGCCGAACTTCTCAACTGATCTTTATGATCGTGTCACTCTCTCACGTGATGGGGAAGAAAGCGATGACCTCCGTATTCATGAAAGCATGGTTCGGTTGAGGTTTTTACTGTTTCCTCGATCCGAGGCCAAGTTGGCGATTCTCGGTTCTGGTTTCCTTGCGACACATCACATCATCCAATACCACCTCCGCTGTGAAGCCGCGGTTGTGGCTGGGTTGTTCTTGGCGATAATAACGGAGCTCTTGGCTGACACCCTGGAACCTCCGTAACAAACGTTCACCGGATCGTCACCTGTGACTGATATCTGATCACGACATCTAAGGGTTCACATAGCATCCATCACTCCGCGTTGCTGCCCAACCCCACAGCGTCCACGGCCCTTGCAAGACATAGCACCGGAGGGGCAAGTTTCACGATCACGATCGAGCCCCATCCCCCGCCTCAATATGGCTGCAAGGTACGATGGGACCGCCCATGGTATCGTAGGTATTGCCAAGACAGCTTTGTAGAGTTGAATATCAGACCGAGCTGAGGTCAGTTACCTCACCACAGAATTGTTTTTCTGCATAGATAACTCTACATCTATTTGTTCCGTTACTCTGCTACGTATAACTATTTGAATGACTCTTGGATACGTGATATATAATCCACCCATACACGTGGAGCATAGCCTGAAATCCTGTCTCCCCTCATATTCTAGCTGAAATAAATGAGTACACCTAGATGTTGCCTTAGCCCAGTCTTACTATGTGGAGCATCTTTAACTCACCACACAGCAACAGTCATGATAGTAAGACATACAAACCTTGGCCCTTTGATACATGTACCCAGGTCCAATCTCTCCCATCCTCCAGAAATCTATCCCTTCTCTTCCAAACTTCCACCATGCAACCCTTGGCAGTTACGAGTCTCTCAAACCCCGTCTTAGCGAATGCCCTGTCGAACCAATCCGAGAAGAAATTCCGCTGCTCTGTGTCAAGAGCCTCACAGCCAGCCATGAACGCTGGCCAAGGAGACCCAGGACCCTCGCAAGCCCCACTTTCACAACATGTCGAAAAGTCTTTGAGCGCACGAATGATGCGTTGGACGTAGTCTTGAAGAATGTAGGGTGAAACGTTGTGGATCCGGCGGTAGAAGAAGATGACCAAGGCGAAGTTTAGAGCTTGTACAAGATGATTGCGGGCGAGGCTGAAATCTTGCTGAACAGCAGGCGACTTGGAGGCAAAGGAGCAGACCTTGTGTTCTAGTAACTCTTTTCGCCGCTCTAGATTTTCGAGGAGTTGAACATCTCGTGACTCAGCTCCGACCTTTAGTGCCTCCATCTGATTAGCTAGTCGAGTTGTTTGGGACAAGAGGCTAAGCCAAGTCTCCGAGACGCCGTAAAGCATCATAAATGTCGATTCTGACTTTCCTTGGTGTCTTGTGAGGTGAATGTCATGCAGTCTTTCGCATCCTTCTGTTGTCTCGGTTTCCGGAGGTGGGGGTTCGAGGTGCAAGAAGTCGTCGAGCTTGAGATCCGGTACTGTTTGGCCCTTGTAACCGCGTCCTGGCCACCCTGCACTGGGCTGCCACCGTTTCTCCCCGTCGTTTCGTTCATGATTCCGCAGCACGTACGTTGATTCCCCCACAATCCTGTTCCAGGTGTAGGTATGATGGAGGAGTCTGGCCTTTCGCGAAATTCGTGGTTTGGCTAGGCCGCATGTTTGCAAAAGCATTTCTATGTCGACAAGATAGGTTCTAGCTTCCGATTGTCTGGAATGGAGTATCTGATAGTATACCTGTTAGTTGATATTGGCGTGCAACGTGCGTTGCTCTACGTACCGCAAACGAGAGCGCACTTGAAGCAGCCATGACAAGATCCTTGTACTTGGCAGTCTTGGGTGATATCTCTTTACATAAAGAATAGTCCAGATGCTTCTGGGCCTCTCTGAACTTGGCTTCAGCAAAGTCGTCCCAGCGCTTTCTTGTCTCTGGGTTCAGTGTATGGGCTGCCAGGTGTTTAGCGGATAATGCCAGGATTGCGAGTAAATTTGTAAAAGACGCGTGTGAGATGTGCTGCGCATCCAGATATGTGAAGCTTGCAAGAGTCATGGCAGCTCCGTTAAGGTGGATGTCCAAGGGCGATCTGCTGCCCAGGGGCAATGACCACATATGGGGGAAGCAATGGGCTTTCATGTGCTTGAGAAGTAGTTGGGCATCATCTCGGTCGAGATATATTGTTGAAGGATGTGGAGGAATAGAAAAATCACCTGCTAATTCTGATGGGCAATCACCAATACTCTCATTTGGCCCTTCCCAGGTGAGTCTGTCGGGGAGTGGGGAGATGATTGAGGGTACACCCATCGAGAAGTCATGTTGTAGCGAAGGGAATGAAGTCAGGGCCTCGTCATAGGCTGTAGAAAGTAGGCCATTAGGGTGCAAATCAATATGGAATAGATCTTGCCAATCCAGTAGATCTCCAAACTCCGGAAACATATCATCGAATGCCTGCATAGGACCTTGTTCAACATGTCTCGCAGTCGTTTCATTGCATATCGATTGTTGGATTTTGAAAACTCCGAAGGGACCAACTACTGCGGCGTCGTCAGCAACTGCTCCACGATCTTGAAACCTATTATCCAAAGCAGAGATGGAATCTTGGACAGATTCGGCAGTCATGTTAAGTTGCAGAGCCAAGCTCATGGAAGATCTCATCTGGTCTGAAGAATCGTCAGCCTGGTTCACATACTAAACATGCCGTCTACCTACCAGTGTAGAGGCATTTCCTGGGCATCTTCTGTATAGCCTTATTACTCGATCCCCCTCCTCCTTTCACCCAGTTCAGCTTGGTCTGGAAGCCATCACACTCTTTCCCAGCTGTTCGGCATCTATGGCAAGTGGGACGGGCCTTGTCGCATTTCATGTGTCTCCGTCTGCAGTTTCCGCAGCCCCCGAGAGAATATGTGCCTCTAGTGCCTTTTTTTGTCATGATCTGGTTTCTTTCTTTGCTGGTGCGTATGTCTTTCGTAGAAGGAAAGATTAGTTAGAGAATAGATCAATGAGGTTGGAGGAAATGCTGGACCCCGCATCCTGCGTTCGCGTTTGAATGGCGAGTCTGGAAAAGGCAAGCGACAGCGAAAACTGGATAAGCTAGACCAAGTGACCTATTCATTTAAATTGCAGCCAGAGAGAATTGGTTGTAACAAGTACCTCTTGCTATCATCATTTTACCGATGTCGCCAGTCGCTGCAATAACAACTATAACTAGAACCTTCCGTGATTGTTGAAATCATAGCCGAGCCTCTTTCACAAGGTCTAAATCCTTTAAATTATGTCGACATTCTCCCATTTCTATCTACTCTATGGTAATTCGATAGGTTCTGACCAAGGCCGCCTGTCGAATCTTCTAGTTTCTTCCTGTCCACCTTGTAAAGACAAGACTACCCCGACGGCCCCTCAGTTGGGATGCCTACCAGCCTCTAGACATTGCCCATGCCACTGATCCGCCAGCCTGAATCCCGTCGGGAACGGATCCGAGGGGTCAAGCATAACCTGCTGGAAACCAGTGATCCACGCGCTGCCTTTGACAGTAGGCAATACAGCAGGATAGTCGCCAACCTTGGTAGTCCCTCGGATCTTGCAATAGAATTCACTCCCAGTGATTCCGACATGAAGAAAGGGTTCGTTCTCGGCAAGCAGTCCTCGGGCATGCAAAACAGCCAACCTAGCCGAAGTGCCCGTGCCGCAGGGACTCCTGTCCACACGGCCTGGCGAGACGACCACTGTGTTGACCGCTCGTTTACCCTTCAAGTGCGGTGTCAAAGGCTCGGTGAACTCAAGAACCGTCACGCCGTGAATACCGGGGTTCTCGGGATGAATGGGGTCGTAGGTGCCTTGAATCGCCTTCTTGATCTTCTCGCCTTGTTCCACGAGCTTCTCGGCATTATGGGGCTCGATAGTAAGTCCAGTCTGACTGACGTCGACAATGGCGTACATCATTCCGCCCCATGCGACATCATACTTGAACTTTCCGAGCCCTGGAACATCTACTTCCCTGTCCAAGGCGAAAGCAAAAGAGGGCACATTGTCAAAAGAGACGGCGTTGCACTTCCCGCCTTCGCAGTCTGCGGTAGACGTTACAAGACCAGCTGCGGTATCTAGCACGACTTCTGTTGTGGGCTCCTTCATTTTTATCATGCCCGTCTCAAGTAGCGCTGTGACGGTGCAGATAGTATTGGAACCAGACATGTGTGCGTATTCCTCGCTTTCCATGATAAGGAAACCAGCGTCGGCGCGTGGATCGCAGGCTGGCAGGACCAAGTTGACGTTTCTTTGAGGTCTCCCACGGGGCTCGTTTAACAACAACAGCCGTAGATCATCTTCCTTGGTAAAGAAATGGACTAGTTTGTCGTACATTGTTTTGCCTGGAACATCGAGCACGCCTCCGACAATGACGTCTCCCATCTCCCCGCCACAGTGGACTCCAACCACACTGATCATTCTAGAGAATCGTATGATAGGCAAGGGTTTGACGAGCAAGATGATTAAAAGAGTCAGGCCTCTGAAAATGTTAACAATGAGGCGCCTTTGCTGTAACAGGAACTATGTCGCTTAATGCAGCTCGAGATGGATTTGAGCTAAGATAATGGTTTGATTTCGAGATGAATAGCAGCATTTTTTATACAGTTACTTTGAAGCTAGCACCCAAACCGGACTATCAATGAGGCAGACTGTTCCATACTGCTGTGAGAAATCCAAGGCAACATCTCGATAAGATAGGAAAACGAGCCACTGAGGCCTTGTCGGATGAGATTGGTCCACCATCTTCATTGGCCAACCAGAAGTGTCCCGGAATTGGCTTCCTCTCTGGGCGCGCAAGTTGCTGCCAGGCAGAAGGAACTAGGAATAGTGCGTCCAGTTTCCGGCGCTAATCTACAAGCTACCAGTACATTCATTTATTGCTGTCGACCAGCCTAACCTTTAGATTGAGCCACTCATGACCGCCAAGCAAGCAGATTCAGGACTAGAGTAACCGGAAATATTTTGCCTTCCTGGCGTCCCGACCCACGTATTTCCAGGTTGCTAGAACTAATCCGTACAGTGGGAGAGTTGTGCAGCTTCTCCGAAAGGCAACCCACGGCTGTCGATTCCCTTCTCTGACGCTAGACTAGTTACTCCACCCCTCTTCTCATTTTCCGATATCCCGATTTAACCTGCTCAGTGTTAACTCGGAGGCGATCTACAATGCAGCAACAATCATTCAGCCTCACTCCCCGTCTCACGGGTTAAAAAGGTGAACTCTTGCAACTTTCGAGAGGAACTCGCCATCCGCATGTTAAATGGCATTCTTATTATCTGGCGAACACTGACCAAAGGAGAGTCACAGACCCAGACAAGACTCTCGTCCAGAGCACCCCATTCGACCCTTCTAATCCCCGTGCGAGCAGTAAGACAAGCGTCACTAAGCAGACAGAAAGCGAAGTCCTCCACAATGTTATTAGATTACTTCAAAATAGCTAAACAACCGTCTCAATCACACAAATAAGAAAACCAAACTGCTGTCACTAGCGACAATGCGTATGCCCACCACCCAAACAACAAAGATGGACCTGATTTCTTTGTAATGCTGTAAAGGAGGCCGGTGAGGTCACGACGATAGCCCCAGCAAGGCAAAGTCCAATATTCCTTAAGAACCACCAGGTTGAGTGTTGGGAGCGCTGTCGTCGGCCTTGATCTCGAGGTACTTGCCTGGGTAGTACTTGGCCACCCACATCTGGCAGAGCATCTTGCGGGTGATTGTCTTGAGGTAGTAGTTGATGGGCACACCGGCCTTGCCCTCGGCGGCTTTCTGGAGGTAGTCCTCGAGGCCAGTCATGAGGGAGTTGATGTCAATGATCTTGTTGGAGCCGTCCTGGAGATCGCCGAGCGCCGAGAGGGCGGCCTTGATCTGGGTCGACTTCATGCTCTGCATCTGAGCGCCAGTGCGGGCGCCGTCGGCTGCCGATTTGACGGCGTCCTGGTCGGCGGCCGTGGCGTTCTGGATGGTGGCGACGGCGGCCATGTTCTTGGCCGGGTCAAAGTCGGCAAACTCCTTGACGCCAATCTTGACTTCGTTGGCGACGATGGAGGGAATGACGCCCATGCTGATGAGGGTAACGTGGGACGAGACGTTCTGGGAGCTGAGGAGGTTCTTGACGTCGTTGGAGAAGGACGCGTTGACACCGAAGCCGCCCGAGGCCTTCTCGAACCAGGCGCCGGCGTCCATCTGGGCCTGGAGGGTGGTGGCGATGGAGGTGAGCGACTCGCTGCTCGACGTGTTCTGGACGTTGAGGACGTGGACCATGCCGACGAAGCTGGAGCCGTAGGTGACGCCCGAGAGGATGTGCATCTCCTTGTCCCCTTCCTTCTTCTCGGCATTGGCCAACTCCCTCAGCTGGTCCAGATTGGAGGGGTCCAGGGGCTCATCCTTGCTGTGCAGCTCGTTCCACGCAGCGATGCCCTTGTCGACGTTGATGATTAGGGGCGCCAGAACCGAGGCGTTCTTGTGCGTGCACGAGACGGTGAAGACCAGTGTGCCCGAGATCTCGTGCACGCTCGCCTGCTTGTTGACCTGGGTCTGGACGGCCGCGCTCATCTTGGTCGCGGCGTCGTTGCCCAGATGCGAGACGGAGGCCCAGACCCCGCTGGAGACGGAGTTTGCGTGCGACTCAGAGGTCTGCTCGTTGACATCGAACGAGAAGTACTGCACATCCATGTTGAGCGAGTCTGCGGCGAGGGGCATCGTCTTGATCTCCGTCTTGACAAAGTCGACGGGGCTCTCGGGGGCGCGGTGGACGGTGCTGATCTTGGAGCGGTACCCCACGAGCTCGTCCTCGACCTTCATCTTCTCCTCGCAATACTCACCAGCCGCCTTGACAATGTCAGCGTCCAGTGCGCTCATCTTATCGTCAATTGGTTTCGGGTCAACGCCCATGTTGCGGAGCTCATTCCTAGTCATGTCGAGACTCCGCTTGGAGGCGATGAGGGCGTTGAGATGATCCTGCTTCGCGTCTGAACTGGCCTGGATCTCGGCCATTTTGGCAATGTTATCAATCCTCTCCGGGAGGACGATATTTGCAAGGACAAGGCTTGGGTCGTAGGGAATGGAGGAAGGCATAGTTGCGGGTGTGGTATTGGAGAAACTCAAGAAAGGGGTAGCAGGGACTTTGTGATGCAGTTAGCTAGAGTTGTTTAAAGGGCAATCTCTGTTGGCTGTTGACTAGAGTGAAGATGAGGAATTTGACGAGATGGAGAGGTCGGTATATATAGAAAAACCGGCTCATCCACCACTGGTATACTCTTCTCGGGAGTCAAAAAGGAGAACACCTAGGCGTATCGCCTTCAGCCATCGTCTCAACCGAACGTACCTCTTCGACATACCTCTCAATCATCATCATCAGCCAACGCCATGCTGAATGCATCCGTTTAGGAGTTACAACAACCGCCATAAGCATCTCCCTGTGGGTGGTTGGATAATTTCAGAGCTCAGGGGACCACCCGGCCTCACCGTTCCTCAGCTTGCGGTCGACATAGGGCCTAACCGAATGAAGCCTATCTCAGCTCATTCTAGGAAGAGTCTTTGTTCCGAATAGGGTATCATTTTTCTAACGCGCCTAGGTAGAGACGAGGGCATTCCGAGACTTGCATGGGAGGTCAACTGACCCTGTGAGGTAGACGCAAGATTGATAGGTCCTCGTCAGCTCCAAGCCCCCCGGGCTTTGCTAGGCTGCAGTGGATGTTGATACGCTGGAAGAATAGACTATCGTCGGGCATCATTTTGTCGGTGTGATGCCGGTAGTTGGTTCCCTGTCTACGTCGCATTTGCCCCCTTGGTAAGAAGGTAAGATTTTCTCACGGGGGCGGGGCTTAGCGTGCGTGTGGGTAGCTGAAAACGCGGAGAGCGGGAGGGTCCGTCCAGCCACGAGAGTACATGGCCAGTCGTTTGCTGTCAGCTCCTGACCGGAGCGACACAACTGTCTAGTGGCTATCGAATCTGGTTCTCTCACGCTCTTTCCGTATTATGCTTACCCGCTTAACGCTCAGAGGCTTTTGATGATCACATAACCGTTGCGCTCCAAGTGGTCGGGCGATCGCTCACTTGGTAGCGCGGCACGCTAGCAAACGGCTGAATGCCAAAATTGATATCAATTTCTCTTTACGGTAATCTACATGGGCAGGGGCTTAAGAAGAGCCAGAGAAACCAGGCCGTTCACCGTCGTCGAGCTGCAGCCCAAGCACAGCTCCATACATGGCCGCCAGACTATCCTCTGGCACGCGAATCATCGGCCGCCCTTCCCACATGAAGGGACCGGCCCAGGTCGCCTCTGTCTGCGCCTGCATCGCCGCCATCACGTCCCTGGAGGCCGGGTCCTCGGTCAGTGCGCGCGCGACTGCATCGGGGGCTGGCGTCCCGCCACCGTCTATCCTCTCCGCCAGAGCCATCTCCCCGGCCATGTCCTCCACGACGAGGCCTGAAGAGTCGACATCCACCCGGGCCAGCCTGGCACCGTCAATCTCGTATAGGTTGAACCGGGGATCCCCTGGCCTGCCGAATGCGTTGTAGGTGTTGGCTAGCCCGTTGCCCAGCAGATGTAGCTTCAGGGCCTCGCGTATGGCCTTGAGCGAGCCGTAGGTGACCATGGCAAAATTGGGGTCGTAGAAGTGGTAGTCTACGTCGGTAACTGACTTCTTGATTGTGGCTCCGAGAAGCATGGAGTGGGTTTCCGTGTTGAGGGCGAGAAGCTTACTTGCGCTACCAGTTGGTACCAAGAGATGCCTGAGCCCTTCGTCGAGGGTCGACACGCCGACGAATTTAAACGCCTGCAAGACCTCGATGTTGCTACGCAGCTCCTGCAGGCCTCTAATCAACAGCCAAGCCTCCCGAGACCTGTCGGGTGTGGTAATGCGGAGGGAGTCGAGCCTGGCCAGGACCTGGTCCACGGCTGGCGGACCCTCGAGCCATAGAGTGGAGGCGACGATGCGCACCATGGCGTAGCTGTATGTGCTCCCGTTGAGGCGATACATGACGTCCAAGGGCATGGGTCTCACGACGCTGTGGCCCGGCACTCTGAGGTCCTGGATCATCACGTTGGCGATTCTCAGCCAGTGGAGGCGCTCCTCGTCGACGGCATGCTGGATGCGGCGCAGCAGGGTGCCCAGATCCACGTCCGACAGCCTGTGAAGCATGTTCACGCAGGACCGCTTCAGCACTAACAGCGTTGCGTCGCCCTCGACCCCGGGGACCGAGATCTTGGCCCAGTCCTTTCTCGCGTATCCAGCTACCACGTCGTCGGTGGGCGTCACCCGCAGCCTGACATCAAGCTCGTCAAACTTCTCTCCCGTAGTGCCGCCCCGGAGCTCCAGACGCAGGGAATCGGTCGTCACGAGGACTGCCTGCTCACCCGCACGATCCCTTACATGTAGCCAGAGGTAAGCAAAGTCCAAGTCATTGCATTTCCTGACCACGGTCCCGATCCACCTCACCATCCGGTCCGCATCGGCCTTGTCTTTAAGAATGCCAGGGATGTGGTGGCCCTGCTTGGCGAGCTTGATACCGTTGGTGAGTTTATTCAGATATTTGACGTAGGTCTGTGTGCTGTACACGGCTCGGCTCTCCAAGCTTGGAATCGGCTTCCCTTCAGGGAGCTCGTAGGGCTCGTCCTCAGCGTCTTGGGGCGGCGAGAAGCCCGGGGCCCGAAGGACCGCGGTTATGTCCCGCATCTGCTCAAGAAGTTTGCGGCGTCTACTGTTGGCCGCTTCAAGCCTCTCGCCGGCGACCCAGAGCCTAGGGGCCAAGGTAGGGTCTATCTCCCTGGTCAGGACAACTTGTCCTGCAGGCAGAGTGCGCAGCGTGTACTTTTCGAAGCCTTGGACGCCCATGAGGCCCTGTGCATGGATGCTCCAAGCTTTCCTCTCCTCGCTGAACTGCATCAGCACCGTCGCGGCGCTGCCTTTCGTATCGTGGTAATCGCGGTGCTCTATGGCCACGACGAACTGGTCGTACAAGTCGGCCGCGTTGACGCGTGGGTCGTGGAAGACACGGTAGTGGGTATCGTCGAGGCTCGTCACGACGACGGAACAGCCGCTCAACATGCCGGTGAAGAGCATGTACGCTCGCCGACCCTCAGGGCCCTCATCCGGCCTCTTCGGTATGTCGACAAAGGCGGGCGTCTTGCACAGCTGGCCGGTGGCTGTATATCCCAGAAGGTAAGCCGGGCGGGCGTTCTTAGCCTTACTATCATCGTTCTCATATCTGCTGTGGTACTTGAGGAAGTAGTTCCTTGTCCCCTCTGCCGACTGTGATTCCAGAAGCTTGAGCTGCACGACATCGGGGAGAGTTTTGGCGAGGTTGAGATCCCGAGTGAAAATCTTTGAGCAGGCCACAACATTCTTTGACATAAACGTCTCCGCGTCGCGGTATAAGTCGTCGATGACGACGCTCCCCCTGTTTCATCGTAGGAGTCAGCTTGCCATTTACCCAGCATAATTCCTCATCTTTCTTACCGGCTTTTGTCAATGGTTGTCATATCAAGGAAAGAGAAGTCCGGCAAGTCTTGCAAAAGGATGATAAAAGACGATCAAGGGTCTCGATGGGGGGGATTGAAGAAGAGCTTCCCACAAGGTAGAAAAAAAACCCGGCTGCTGTGGTTTGGGGGGGTGGGGGGTTGCGCTAGTTGACATGGACGAGTCCCTTGTTGCCCGCCCGTTTCAGCTGATGCCAGGCAAGCTACATGCACATGCTATACTTGTATCTTACCACCTACCAGCGGGGATGGGGACAAACACTATTGGCTGAAAGGACAGTGGAGGCCTACTTTGCCAGAACGGCGGCATTTGGCCCCTTTCAGGACAGAAACGGCCCGGGCCGAAGACGAAGGCCGGAGGGCGGTGGAGCATGTACAAGGGTCCCCAAGGTATAAGCTTACATACCTTCTGCACCCTTCAGCTGTGGCAGACGGCGGTCTGTGTGCGCTAGTAGGTCTAAACTAATTTATAGCGCGTAGTGCCATCTACTTGATTAGGTGGTATAACTGTTCCTTATGGCTCCTCGTTGTGGCTTGCTGAAAGGAAATGGAGTGTGATGATTGAGGACGCCTGCTACAAAGGCGCCCCGGGGTCTAAAAGAGAGTAATGGCAGATTTACTTCCTATGTCTAGTTACCTATCTCAAAAGTCTATATAGATCATTCTAACTTCTAATACAAAGACACAACCGTTTTATTGCGACCGAAAAAGCACCGCCGCCCAAGATTAAGAACAGAATTCGAGAAAATAGAAAAGATGTATGTCTCAGTTCATGGTAGAGAAATTGAAGGAAATAGCCAGTTTCGGGGCATCAAAAGTGAAGGAGCGAGTAGTCTCGATGGGCAGAAAGCTCAGAAGTCCCAGAGCGTGCCGAAGGCGTGCATGCCAGCTGAGTCGATGATTAACATTTATCACAACAAGAGGATAGGGATTGCGCAAACCTTCACGGCATCCCTGCATCATCTCATCGTTACCCATCTTGTTGGATGTGATAAAGATGACTTCAGCACCAAAGTTTCTCCAGGTATCTTTTAGGAGTTGCACCGAGTCCGGTCGCCCGCCACGCTCCTTAGAATCCCACAAAATCATTCGATCGGGCTCGATGTTGTCGTGGATAAGACGCGAGATGGTCGGCCCGAAAGTTTTCTGTTGGTCGGAGCCAATCCAGATAAGGAACCTGAAGTACACTATTAATCGTAGCCAAGGTGATCGAGATAGAGGGCATGCGTACCAGTCTTTGCTTTGAATACATGTGGACAGAGCGGCGCCGATGCCCGTGCCCGTGCAAATGCGAATGCCCCTCTTAAACATGGCAGAGGCGTGCCCGATTCCGGCTGCAGACGGTTAGCACATCTGGCATCACAAGTTACTTAGCAGGGGCTTATATCATACCAAACTTGAGCTCTCTCGTCCAGATCTTTGTAGGAGGGTTCGCAACTAAACCCTTGGTGAAATCACCCTGGACACCGCAAACCATGTAATGGTAAGGGGACTTTCGTCCCTCGCTAATAATACCGAAAGCGTGAAACTCCATGACGGACGTCCGGCTGATGCGACCAAGGAGACCCTGCTGCATTCCCCTGTCGAAGCGGAGAACGGCAACCTTGGGCGAGGGTATTTCCACTTCGACGGGGACGTGCCGGATAGTGACCCATGGAGCGGCGATGCTGGAGAACATTGTCAGTAGCTGCATCAATCTGGAGGCCAGTAAACATGGCGTATCGACAAGCATACAAGACCGTCATAAAAACAGTAAACCACACTTCTTGCGAGTTGAATATGGTGCGTGCATCGGTCCTCCATTCACCACGGGTGAGGTCGTAGCATTTGCCTAACATGACGAATATCCAGGTGGCCTATACTCAGTCAGTACAATCAATCTTTACCAACACTCGGACCGTAACTTACAACCAAGCCCAGCCAGCCGGCGAATCGGTGGTACTTCTCAAATATGTTGTGGTGGTTGCTAGGCAAGGGGTGAGCGCGGGATTCTTGGTGAGAATATGAGGCAAGTGTTGACTTACTTGCGAACCCATGGAAGTGCACTCAGAATGGACACGATAATGAGGCAGCTGGTAACGACACCACTGGCTATTATCGAAGCGGGATATGTGTCGCGGTGATCGATAGTAACTACAATGTAATACACGAGCCAACTGCAACGGGTAAGCAGCTGGGTGAAGGCATGTATAAGAGTGTCTTACCCAGCACCAGATACTGCACAGCCTGAGTGAACTCCTCCAGCATGTTGTAAGAATGATGCCACCATTAACTTCATTCTGATTGGAGCCCACTATGAAGTGTCAGTAGACCAAAGCATCATCATAGACTGTGAGCCACATACACTTCTCAGGCCGTAGATAGCAACCATGTAGAGTAACCGAAAAAACAGTTCATTTCGCATCAGAATAGCAAAGAGCAGGTTTCCAAGAACCATAGCACCAAGATTGTGCCGGGCATAATGGAACTTGCCCGCGGCGGCAAGGAACAAACCAACTAGATTAAGAATGATGATGAAGGTGAACAACCGCCTGTAGGCGTTGAACCACAGCCGAAAGAGGATAGCTTTGCTGACCTGTTTCTTCTTCTTCTTCTCTGCCGGTGGGTTGACCTTTGGTGACTGGATCTTTGGTTCGGAGACGGCAAGTGTGGAGGAGTTCGATACAAAAGAGGTGTTATAAGAAGAGAAGATCGGCTTGGGCGCGGACGGCAAAATGCCCTCAGGGGTCGCAGCACTAGCGGCGGGTGGTACAAGGTTTCTCGTGCTGTCGTTCTGACCCTTCTCCACGTCGTCAGTCTCACGATTGTAGCTGCTCTCCGAAGAGGTCGCAACATGATAAAATCGCGAAGCCATTGCAAAGGATTCCCTAGCCCTAGTAGAGGATAAGGACAAGGTAGTCTAAAGACTTGAAAGCCGAGGAAAGGGAAGGCCGTGAAGCTGAATATGAAGTAAACGAGGGACCAGGACGAGCTAAAAGCCAGGCAGATATTCAATATCGCCAAGAGCCTCGTAAAGGAATCTTTTTGGGGGAGAGATGAGAAAGTCGACTTGCTCCAAGACGGAATGATCAAACAGGTCTTATAACCTATAGCAGCACCCGCCTTTCTCTAAGACTAGGCTGAGACTCTGCGCCGATGAAAGAGATATAGAAATCGGGCAAGAGTAAATGGGACTTTTTGAGGCTCAAGTAGATCGAGGATGCTCTTTCCGCGGACTTGGAACCGTTCGGAAGATCCGGCGCTAGATACTTTTTATGCATCTGTTTTACTTCAACCTAGGACCAGCAACACCAACTTTACGTACCGTATCATCTTAAAAAATTGGGACAGCTTTGGTCCTCCATTCCCCCCCAAAAACGTCATCACCGTACCAGTTGAGTGGTTCAGACAGGAAAAGTGGAGGAGCTAAGTTATCTCGGTTTTTTAGATGATACGGTACTTCCGTCTTCCGTCTACGTATTCGATGAGGCTGAGACTGGGCGCGCCCGCGCGCCGACTACGGTGCATAGTCGCCTCCTTTTGACTCACGCACGGCGTGGGTTTTGACCCTAACGTGCGCGACGGAAACCGTTGGGTGGATAGAAAATGCCGATGGAGAAGGGGAAGGTATAAGCGAGCACCGTGGTAGCTCTAAGCCAGAGGTCGATTGCAGGACGTTACGAAATAGGGGATCGCAACATAATAGACACATGTTCGTGCGCCGTAGCTCCCGCACTAAATTTTGACATATACGGCTATTCGGATGAAGAAAATATCGTCAACAGCGAGTATGAAATCTCCAAAACGACATTATTAGAACAAATTCCCCTTCTCATAACAGCGGTCTTTACTACTCATCATGCTTCCCCCAGTGTGACGCACCTTAAGGGGGGCCGTGTGCACACAATTTGACCGTTATACCGAGAGCCAGCTCGACTGCGGATATCTGGGACTTTACTTTGCCGACAGGATATACCAAGATTCACGCATTTGAGATTTTCCAATCGTTATCATATTTGTTGAGGGACCACTCTCATGCCCATGCTGTTTCGTATTTGGATCCTCATACATCCTTGCTTGGCATAGAACTTTACTAAGCTAACCTCCATAGAGTTGCGTAATGCGCCCGCAAAGCGCGCATAGCACAGCGTCTTCAACACTGCCTTTCCATCTGCTCTTAGAACGTCACATTATCGTCCTGTTTCTTAAAGATAGATGTCCTAAACACTGTGGAGGTATGAGGAGAATAGCGCACAATACTTCCCGGTATAGAAGGTCGGCAAGGCTACGTATTTTTTCAGTCTGGACTCGGTGTACGGGGGGCAGAATGGGAATTAGTGCACTGAAAAGTAAATTTATCGTAAGTAATTTAATTTTTAAAGCGAAATTAGGATTTTTTATATTACTATTAAAAGTAATGTAAAAAAAGCTAACGTTACTTTTCTTTTCCCATTTACTTAGTAAGAATTCTTTTTTAAGTTAAAATTCATACTAAAAAACCTACTCTACATTTCAACTGGTACTTTTTTCGCTACTATTAATTTTCCAGTTATCAAAAGTGGGAATCAGGCACCAGTGTCCTTACTGCCGAATGCAACTTCGAGGACCTCGGCTAGTCTACGCCCTCTCGGCACTACTTATCTCGGAGCAGGTCTTGGGGCAAGCCCCGACATTTCCGGTCGCTGCACCGGTCGGTGGGCGGACTTTCGGCGCTTCACCGAGTGCCACGCCGTCCCCGTCGTCTGGTGCGGCCACGGAGGAAACAGCCCCGACCCCCTTGAGCGGCACTTTGCTGTGCCTGGAATTCGCAACACTGCAATGGCGAGTCTTCCTGGTGGGAGGCGATGAGAAACAAGTTTGGCGCTGTTCAGTGCTACAGAGACCCAGCGTATGTAGTTGGCGACAGTGAACATATCTACCTCGTTTGGTGGAGAATTCGTTGAAGAAGGCTATACCTCGATGGTAGAGGCTGTGGGGTTGGTCGACCGCTCTGTCGCCTAGCATATAGCCAACATCTCCAGCTCTATCGTCTGTCTCTCTTGGCGCAGAGGCCCTGCAAAATCTTGAGTATTCGACCTTCGAGATTTGGAAGACCCAGACTTGATACTATGGCAAGGAGGTACGCAGCAGCCATACTAAGCGGGAAAAGTTGTGTCCCAAACGCACCGGCCACGGGATCCGCGGCAACTCAGTCGCGTCGATCATGCCTTTGCAATATGTGCGTGCGTCTGCCCACTCAGGAAACCAAAGAAGCACCTCGACCGCTGAGTAAGCCTCTAGTGCCAAGCGAAGGTTCGAGTATAGGGGCACAGACGCGGTCCAGTTATGTGACATGATGTAAGTTGCTACGACATCCTCTCCTGTTGGATCCGCCAAGTTCCGACGGATGAGGTCGCTGATGTCCTTACTAGGGCTGATGTTATCAAACCACCAGGTGAGTCCGTGATCTGTACGCCAACATTCCTCTACAAGAAGGAGGTATTGCTCTTTCCTCTGCACTGGGATTTCGAGGGTCCTAACACGGTCAAAATTCTCCAAAATACCAGAGATGTCGCTCATAATATCGAACATCATGTCCTTCGAGGTCTTTTGGATCTTTGTCCATGATATCGTTGTCCACTCAGTGGTACTGAGCATCGTTCGTTTCCGATACACCATAGACATCATCGACTAACGATGTGTCAGAAACATTTCCACACTGGGGAATATAATCAGGCTCACCGCTGCCATTTGACCTTCGACGAACAGGCAGTGTGCGACCCCGTCCACGTACTAATCCAGTGGCCGTTGTAGAATCAACCCCAGCTGCCCGAGACTGTGATCCAGCCAACTCGTTCCTGACGAGATATTGGCCCATTCCTCATCATCAGAGTCACAGATCAGCTCCTAACGCGCATTAGCACCCTATCCTTCGAACTAAGACCTCGGGACTCACGTCATATAGATCAAACATCTTTGAGGCCAGAAGCAGAGTATCAGAGTTGTGTCGTGAGAGCGTCCGCAGTGCGGTATCCCTGGAGCTGGCTTGCCGCATCCATTCCTCACCGTGCCAGCGCCCAAGCGTCTTGACGCACAAGGCGGTCATGATTTTATGTAGCGCGGGATCAGTCTGCTAGAGTCGACGCATAGAGGGCACCCAGCAATTGGCTAACGAGTAGTTTTTTAGAGTTTCAAGGAAGGGCTTCCTGTCGGGAGTGTACAATTCCCAGAACATGCCCATGTATTTAGCCTCTTGAGCGGATCGTGCTAGCGCCGGGTGGAGTGTCACATCTTCGAACGGTGGCATCAGTATGGGCGTGACCCTGGTATTTTGCTGCTCTGTGTCGGATTTAAGGGGAGAACAGCAGATGAATACGCGCTATAGCTTATAACCAGTGCATACAAAACCGCCCTTCAGACATTCTGGGCGTTGGAGATCGCACTGTTCACACAACACACATCAGTCTGAGCTCCAGCCTCGTGCACATTGACACGGTAGGGAAGGGAATTTGTTCACATACACCTTTCTTGCGCCTACAGCAGGTGTTACAACCTTGCGATCTTCTGACGATACCTACCATCATATCGGTCCAGTTGTATGTGCTGCGGATATCGGGATGCGAAACGTGGTGGGATTCGCGCTTGTCTGCAATCTTAAATGCAGATGGCAGTCTGCAGGGCTGACTGCCTCCCGTGGCTTAGCAGGCTTACGACTGTCGTGTCAACACCGGAATTCTTGCAAGGGATGAAGGTGGCAGTGTAAGAATGCTGTCATCAGCAGTTGCTGCAGTCGAGGGGAGAACAGGAGCCTAGATCCTTGTCAGTTCACTGCTATTACCGGTAGAGAGCATTGGGCCTCATCCCACTAAGCTGAATACAGAAGCAAAATGCGCGATGTGTGAGGTACCTAGCTATCGGTTTTCTCTATCTCATCGTGTTTAAACTAAAACAGCTTAGCACACACAGAAATATTATTTAATCTCTAGAACTTACTTTACTAGGAGATTATAGCTGGATAAAAGTAACTGGAGAGATGGATAAGTCTCGACGTCCCGATACGCTGCCAATCGAGGTATATCTAGAGGATATGCAACGAAGAGTGCCTCGGCTAAGCTTACGAAGGACTCGAAAAAGCCCCACGCTCCCAGCTTGAGCTACATACAGTGGTGGTATGCAGCGAGTGGCTAGAGGATTCAAGCTGCAAGGCGACGGGACGCATGAGGCATTACACTAGGCAGCAACATCTACTTATTTAGCCTCACTCTCAGCCTCATTTTTGTCGCTCAGGATTAAAAATGATAAACGCTTTCTTACGTCTTCAGAAGAACTTACCGTCCGCATGCTAAGTGACTCTGTTGCTCTCTAGCCAGGATGGAGCAAAGGGGGATCAAAGACCCAGAGAAGGCGCTCATTCGGAGCGCCGCATGGCCATTCGGCACTACTAAGCCGGAAGAGAATACAGACACGGGAACGAATTCTTCACCCACGATACCCGGTCTTCTACGAGCATTGGACCCCTCACCTCCCTGGTTCCAAAACGTACCGGTCCTACAAACCCAGACGGGGTTCGACAAGAAGACAGCCGAAGGCAAGGAGAAGCTAAATCTTGAGCTCTTGCATCGTTACAACATATTATTATGTCGTTCCAAGCTTCTTCTGCATTTACAAACCGATGCAAAATTCATGGACGATGGCGTCTCGCAGAATATCTCCGAGCGTCTGTCCCGCTATTGTGAGTAAGACATGGCTCGCAGGACCCTCGCCAAAGTTAACCAGGGAGCCAGCAAATGCCTTGCGAGACTACCGCGACTTCCGTGCTGAGGGGGGATACTTATTTCCATCAAATAGAAAAGTGGAACAAATCATTCAAGATAACACCTTGCTTGAACAAAAGAAAGCGGGACTAGCGGCTCTGCACGAGGGTAGTGAACAAGCCAACAAACTCAAGAAGGAAATTGACGAACTTGTCGATCATATCAACAACCAGTTCCAGCAGGCTGTAGCATCTATTACCTCAGGAATATCGATCGAGAAGAAAACCAAAGCCAAGAAAGCTCTTTGGTCGCGTCTGATCATGGCACTGGGTGGCGGACTCGCTCTGGTTGTGCCCATGCTGATCATGGTGCTACATCCAGGCAAGCTGACTTCGATGCTCACAACTTCTAGTTTTGTAGTTGCAGCTGCTATATGTTTAGCTGTGTTCATGGAAGATTCTCAGTCCAAGGATGTCATTGCCTGCACGGCTGCATACGCCGCTGTCTTGGTCGTCTTTGTTGGAGCTGGTGGAGGTACTTAGGACCATCTTCATCTTTGCTAGTCTATCTAGTTTACTCTAATGTTTCACTTGCTTGGAGCCTTTCCCAGATTTACTGGGCTTTTCTAATGGTGAACCAACTATTATGCATCCTTGTCTTCTGGTCCGGAGTAAATCTTTCCCAGCTATATGAGGGCGTCGTCAGCTACGATTTTGTTTCTTTACTATGGGGAGGAGCATTGACTTACCAGCCTTCTCCAGAATAATCCACTAAAAGGAACTCAACGTTAGCAAAGTCTTATGTTTATTCCGAGACTATAGCGTGGGTGCCGGCAGCGAACAAGAGGATATCAGTGTACTTCTCAAGTCAAAAGAGGAAAGCATATCCTTATAAAAAGCTCGCAATAGATGTAGAAAGTTGAAGATACTCACTAAAATTATCGATTGGGTCCAGCCCAGGTTCGTCGGGGCAGGTGTCTTTCCCTACTGGGCATGCCATAAAGATGTATGACTTTTCGGCAGGCGTGTCGTCAATAAAGTCGCCATCGCCAGTGCAAGACTCTCCGGTAAAAGTATGCAAGAGCCCAAGCCAGTGGCCAACCTCATGGACGGAAATTTCTCCAATGTACGTGGTTCCGTTGAATTCTCCTCCCGGGACAGAGTAGCTCTGCAGCGTGCAGCCGTCGAGACGTCGAAGAATAGACCCGGGGTCGTTATTTGGGATAGAGCAACCGCCTCCAATAGACGGGTCCATGTTTGTGACATACCAGAGATTGAGCGTCGCATAGTCGCCTTTTCTTGATGAGACCAAATGGCCACTCCAAGCCGTAGTGCTATAGCCTTTTGACAAATCATCGTCAACCAAGCGGTCTATGCTTTCCAACGTGAACGTGATGCCGTGGGGAGCGAAGCGGTCCACAAGAACCTGAAGCTGCTGTTCCAGTACACTATTTTCCAGAGTTGTATCTGCATCCGTGGTGTTGACAATTGCATGCATGTATACCGGGATGGTGATGGTGGTGTCTTGACGGCTTGCTAATTTGGCGGCACCGGCTCTCTCGGCATCTCTCAGCGCGCGAACAGTCGCCATGATTTCTTCTGGGGGCTGGTCTGTTACACACCAAGAGGCGGAGGCTACACCTGCGAGGCCCACGCCTGAGAGGATTCTAGAAATCAACATGATGGGGTATTTTTAATTATTAACAGAAAGTTCGGATGCGCACAAAACTATCCAGGTATCGACTCGCATATTCCTTTTAAATAGCCAAAGTCCGATCAGCTGTTGATATTCACCTTCTCTAATGGGAAGAAAATGGCAAGGAAGTTGAATCCTTCCGCTTCTATTACTCTTTGTGGTCTCGTGGTGGGATGACAATCACCAATTGGAGGGAGGAGAAGCGGAAGTCCTTCCTAGTTTTCCAAATTAAGAAGTTGGCAGCTGACAGAAGAACGAAAAGAAGGGCCTTTTACAGCGTCGCTTAGAGAATGCACCTGCTTTCTTAGTGTGTGTCAGATGTGCCATTGAACTAGGCAAAGGAGTTTCTAGGGCAAATTTCTAAACGCTGAGTGTTACTTTATAGCCTATATCGATATGCGACAGGCCAATTATCACCAGTCATGGCAAGGCCGGCGCGGATAATAGGAGGGGATGTGCAAACATGTCGAGGCACAAGTGGGCAAACAGGTATTCTTCGAGGCTGATTGTATTCCACCATTCGCTCTTCATTAAAGTACTATGAAATAACAAATTAATAAATTCCTTCCAGAGAAGAGATAAGATATAGCTACAGCGATATGCAAACAGCCAGCCGAGAACCAGCCGGGCGACAGCATGGTCACTTTGGCGGGACAAGTCGAGTTGTTGCCCAGCGCTCAGATTGAGCGACACGGCACCTCTGATTGCATATTACGTTCTGTGGACTTCGAATACTGAAAAGAAATGATCAACGTTGATAACACCGAGTAGAACATAGTGCAAATCGGCTGAGGCAGTGAGTGGTCAGGCTCCGTCGGGCTGTCGTTCGGAAGTAACCCGATATCCATTCACGGCGGCATTCCGGGATTTCAATTGACGGCAATTGTTCAGCCTCTTCCTAGCAGAGCACAAAACGCTAGCGTGTCAATCTTCCATCTTAGAGTCGGTGCTGAGTTGGAAGCCTTGGCCAGTCACAATGGCGTGTCTGAGGAGCCGCATCGAACAAGCCATCTCTAGATCATGAGTCGCACCGAGTCCAAGGATTTAGTGACAAGACTATCTATAACAAGCGAAGTTGGATCGCTCCATGTTTTGTACTAGTCGCGACGTTTGGCACGAGGCCTCTGCGGCTCCAGGTACCTCGCGTATCTGGGGCCAATATCCGCCGTTCCACTTGGCCAAAGTTAAAAAATCGTTGCAGACCAGCTTCTTGGGTGTGATCGACGCTTATTCTGAGACAGCCACCCTTTTATCCGCCCTATCGGCATCCAAGCGCCCTTAGTTCCCGGTGGCTTGCAGCTTGGGATCCTTACGCGGTAGGATTCTCGAAGAGGCGGTTCCGATCTTTGCTGATCATCTTCGTTTTGGATGTTGCGGAAATATGACACGCCGTTCCATTGTACGGGACAAGGCAGAGCCGCAGCCATGGGTTCTTTACCGGAAGCGAAGCGTGTCATCCTCTTGGCCGAGAACTGCTTAGTCAATCCTGCTAGTACGTGTCAAGCGTCGGATGCTGCGAGAAATCTTGGGATGGTGACATGCCACGCCACTCGGCCGGGTCTTCAGCCCATCTATCAGGCCGCTCGTGAGCCGCATGGCGGAATATGGGCGACGATGCTCGGAGATCGGCCACATGTCGATAAGCAATATTGATGAGGCGATTGGGTATCAGATGCTGCGTTGAGGCTGATTTGACTGTGACGAGTGTCTCCTTTTCAGAGCACAGAGGCTTTGGCGATGGAGTTGGAACTTGAGGACTTTACTAACGACAACATCTCTTTTTACCAAAATCATGAGCACCAACTACGTTGATGGTTGACGGTTGATTCAGTGAAATTATTGATAGGAATAGAATCATCTACAGCCATTTCCCAATAGTAACTTAGAGATCTTTGGACTTTTAAAAAATCGTCCAGGTCTGACATCTACCCTAGAGCCCGACGCGAGGAACCACCAATTCTGTCAAAGCCCGCTTGCTTGCGGAGTATCATATTCTCAATTAAGCATGTTCTTATTCTTCCTGTCCTAGGTATCTACTGGGTCTCAGGACCTGTTTTTTCTTTTCCTGGGGTCGACAAGGAACCAGCATGCATGTTCACAGTCCACACCGCCATCAACCCAGCAGAATCCGGGGTGACGAGAAAAACATTGCTTTTTCCTGGTAATCATAACAAAACTCCACGATCTCATAATGCGCGTCGGCTTCTCCGTGTGGCGCGTTTCAATCTGACTGGATCAGTCGTTCGATCATGGCACGTTTTTTTCCTCTTTACTGACCAGGGGAATCTGGCTAACCCCAATACGTGCTAGTGTCCAGCCCGCCACAAGAATCAAGATATCGGACCAGCGGAGCCGACTTTTTAGTGCCGAATCTTTTGACGGAGATTTACAACATGGGTCACGATTGTTTTAGCTGCAGGGGCGTAGGCGGACGTGTTTGAGACATGATTGGAGATTCATGCATTAAATTTCATCTAAACTTCTATGGCTGGTCTATGCTTTGGTATGGTAGGTATTAGGTAAAAAACTGTGCCGCCCTTGTGTGCTCGTTGCCGCTGTAATCTAATCAGAGGTATATTGAAGACGAAAGTGGTATCCGATGTGTTGTATGATTCAAGAGAATACTGAAGCCTAGACGGCATAGTGCTCTCGCTTCAGCTGCCGCGTAGAACTCGACTCGCTCGCAAAATCTGGGTCGTCGTAGTCCGAGTTGCCAGTCTGCTTGACCACGACGTGCGTCGTCTTGGACACCTGGATGCCGTCGCCCCTGTCCCTCGTAGGTAGCTCGATATCTTCGCCGCCCGCCTCCACATAGGTTTGGTTGCCACCGGGGAAGATGGACCCCATCTTCTTGGACTTGGTCGTGTGAGTCGCGTGCTGTGAACTCTTGGGATTGGAGCGCGATCGGGAGCCCGAGTACTCGTAGCCGTGCGGGTTGCTAGCCTTGACCACCTTTGTGATGAGCTCGGCCATGTTCATCTCGATGTGGAGCTTGACGAGGTAGGCGAGGGGGTGGAACTGGAGGTAGACGATGTCGTTGGGAAGAGACATCATTGCAATGAGAAGAACCTGTAGGAGTTAGCCATTCGAACCGTGCATACAACAAGGGCCAATACATACATCCATGGTGATGGACACCACAATCATCATCAGGTTAAAGCGGAAGAGTCGGTTGTACTTGGTGAGACCATTGGCGATGAGCCGAGAGCGCACAAGGTGGATAAAGTAAAAGTTGAGACCGGCGTCGACGATCAAAAAGATGCCCTTCTCACATCTATCCCAGACGGCGTTGACATCGACCCATTTGTCACTAATCTGGAGTCGTGCTGGGATCCAGACGCAAAAGACGCTGATGTTGATGGCCAAGAGAACCATGAATACACCCAACTTGAGCTTCCAGGCGTTTTGTCGAACCACCATTAGAATCGAGATTCGGTTGATGATAATCTGCAGCAGGGTTTGGATCTGAACGGCCCAGAGGAAGACTGCGATGATTTATTAGACACGTCTAATACAAGACATTGAGATTCCAACATACCGATGACAAAGAAGACGGCAAAACTAGGCTTGATGTACTCGCGTAGATAGGACCAGGTGATGGCGCTCATGACGGTGCTGCTTGTCCACTCTGTCCATAGTAGGATGAGATAGATGTTTGTCCTCATGCCTCGCTTCCACGACTTGACCGTCTGCCTCGCGCCCTTTGCCCCCGTAAAGATGCACACGCCGAGGGAGAAGCCCCAAGCGATACTCGCAATGTTCATATCATTGGTGCTGGGCTTGTGGAACTTGTAGTCGGCGGGGATTAGGAAGCCGCCCATGGTGACGGTGGTGGCGGTGTCTCGAAAAGGGAAAAGTGTAAGAAAAAGAAAGGAATGTCAAGAAGCAAAGTGAGAGTGTTCTGGAGCGTCTGACTGCATATTTGAGCAAAGACACTTCACATGGCATGCCATGCCGTACGTGCATGCATCGGCACTAGCGGGGATGGAAGCCGGCGGGCGTCCAGGGGTAGTTCCATGGTGCTAGAACTAGTTGGATGGCCTCGTCGTTGGGCGTGTGCGGTATCTCAGGACGCTTCCGCATCTGAGCTTCTGTCTCAGACCCGCAATGCAGCGGACCGTTGAAGATCACCAAGGACGAGCCTCGTTTCGGGCCCCATCTTGGTCTCTTTCCGAGTCCTTAGGAGAGCCCCGAGTCATCTCGTCTTTTGCGGTGGCATGCAACTCTGCCCCACGGAGTACAGGATCCCCAGTTTCTACTTTTCCTTTCCTTTTTTTTGCTTTTGCGGGAGTTGCACTCTTGTTGGGGTAAAGTGACATTTCAGATTTGCGACATCTTGTCTGCGACTCTATCTCATTGCGCATGCACATCCGTCTCTCATCCTCAGATCGTCGGCTCGCACACCTGCCATCTGACACCGGCGAGTCATTTCGCAGGCAGCCTCACAAACAGACAGGATCGGGTTTTGCGGCTCCGCCAGAGTAAGCTACGGGAGTTGATACGAGACTCCCGACGGCGTCAGCTAGAGAAAAGGGGAGCGTGCGCGAGACTCGAATGGCGTCGCAAAAAAACGTGGCCTTGGAGATGACGATGCAGGGGACGGGGCCAACCGGATCAGGCCGGGCAGAAGGCGACGGCCCAGCGGGCTAAGGATGAATCGAATAGAAGAGTCTCTGATGGTAGATGGTCTTT
This sequence comes from Fusarium sp. JS1030, assembly GCA_000966855.1. Classification (NCBI taxonomy): domain Eukaryota; kingdom Fungi; phylum Ascomycota; class Sordariomycetes; order Hypocreales; family Nectriaceae; genus Fusarium; species Fusarium sp. JS1030. The sequence continues at coordinate 458,381 of JWIW01000086.1, forward strand.
TGTTAGACTGGGTAGATAGTTGGGTTAGGCTGGCTGACAAGGGGAGTTCCGCAATGCACTTCGGCTCCGCGGTGGATCCCCCACGCCCCGACGCCGCGAGTCAGCAATCAATGTCCTACACAACCAACACCACAGTGGCCCTCCCCGACAACAGTCGGTGCTTCAGATAGTTGCGGCTCGGACAAGAGTCCCCTATAAAGACATCATCCACGAGATCAAGTCCGGGGTCGAGGTAGATCTCAATATTTCAGGCGGCTTATACCCTGCGGCTCCAGAGTATTTCGGCGTCTTTATCTGTGGGAAAATATTCACCATCTCAGCTTGACCACCTAGAGCTGGGTGGACAACCCAGCTGCGCCCGCTTGGACTCTGGTGCCACCGTCAGAGACATACAGGACACATGCAGTGACAGCAATTTCTGTGAGTACTTGATCCATTGGCTTGCATTTAATTTAGAGGCTGCAAGAGTGAGCTGGTCGGTGGGCTTGTTACGACTAAGAACTCTGTCGCCGGCTTGTTGGTTTGGTGATTGTGGACTGGGGTTTTCATCTTGTCTTGCTGCGAGCCTTATCACACATTGAGACAATCGTGGAACCTGTCTAGGGGCAGCTTTGGAGGATCGATAATGGCATCATTTATCGAAGATGGTAAATTAGCTTGTGCGCGAACGAGCAGGCACGCAGCCTCTGGTATCATGATCTTTGTGTCTCTGATCGGTGTCACGGATTCGAGTCTGAGTTCTTAGAATGCATTAATCGCCCGCATCTCATCGTTCATGCAGTCTCTATTGAAACCTTGTGTGCCGCCATGCTGCTCTGCTCCAGCACATGGTGGCTGGCTGTAGGGCTGCCAGCTCGTCGGGTCAAAGGAGCTTGTATCACCACACAGGCCTTGCACGGGCTAGACCTTTAGAACTAAACCTTCAAGCTACCCTGGCCGCTTCGGTGAATATCCGAACTCGTGATGTTACTTCTTCACACCTTTAATAATGAGACTCTGCCCCTGATCTGACTCAGAGTCATGTTTTTCTTCATGTCACACTCTGTGTCTCAAACCTTGAAGGTCTGGCTGTGCGGACAAATGGCTGCTTGACTACCACTTCAGAATAACATTGCGACAGAGGGACAGAGGAGGGTGTCATGTATGGTGGCTTCAGTGGCTTTACCTATCGTTGGTTAGGGATAATTTTCTGTCTAGGGTAGTTCGTAGGGTCTTGGGCATACCACATTACGATCACTATCGCAATACCACGCATGATGCTGTGCGTGATGCAGCAGTGTTTTTGTTATCATGAGAGTCCTGCCCTTAATGTTGCGCAGATTAGATGGTGCTTGATGGTATGCTGTCATAATTTGCGCAAGACTGTCCACCATGTTCATACTCATCCTACTCGTAAGTAGAAGGTGCACCACATCATGGTTTGGGCTACAATGGCGTGCTTATACATGCCATACCACCTTTCTAATCACCATCCACCAAATATGATCGTTCTTGTCATTCGCTGAGTTTTGGGGGGAGTCATATCTCGTAATACCCCACGATTTCCTCATGAATGATACCCCGTGGGGAACGTAACGCATTGGACGCCCCCGTCGTGAGGGTGGCAGCCTAATAGTCAAGCTCAGCTATAGATAGTTGAGATATATTCCGGATACCCGGGCTCTTATGGCTAGCTAGTTAATCTAAGTTTGCGCCTACATTGACAAAAGATCGATCATTATCGGCCGTGACTTTGCCTTACGGCCGAGGGTGTTTCAGTCCCTTCAACTACTCAAACCTTCTCGGACTAAGCCGATGCGCCGCCGATGCACAGCGTCCACAATCGAATACCACAACGAACTAGCCGACATGATAGCCAAATTATTATCCTGTCACGGGGAAGAAACAAGGGCTGTTAGTGTATCCTTTAATGGAGGTCGATCTACATGGTCTGGGTACCGCTGTACCGCATCATTCTGGGAACTCGCTACCCGAAGCAGATGTGCGTATTTCATGTTCTTGAAACATTTTTATGGTAGACTCAGACGTGTTAGAGTAGCCAAGCAAAGAGAGGTCCGTCTTATGAACAAGGTTTTTGCAGCTCGGTTCGTTACCCGACAGCCGGCAACGAGCCGATGGCGTTTCGGCCAGACTACCGACGCGCTATCAGCGGAAGATTCAAATTGCCGATAGCGCCCGTCATCATCGATTTTCTCCTTCCGTGACAATCTGCCGACAACCTGGATCCGACAGCTTTATCCGGATCAATATGGATTCAAATTCCCCGCCGAGCGTCGAATCTCTTGCTTTGATTCGTCGTCGTCGCCGTCGTCGCGTTGCCGATGAGAATCGGAAGCGTGCAGCTCGAGCGTAGGTGATCCCCTGCAAACAGATGAGCTTGGTGCTGACGTCTCTATTACGGAATAGTTGTGATCGTTGTAAGGCGAGGAAGAGTAAATGCATTGAGTCAAGTCCGGGCATCTGTCAAAGATGTCAGGCAAACAATCTCAGCTGCCGGTTCGAGAGGTATGTTCTCAGCGAGTGATGCCACATTGTCACATTCTGCTCACACATTGCGTAGAGAGAGGCCGTCTCCGCCAGCCAGCCCCAGTCCAATGTCGGTTCGAAATCTCGTGACAGCTCCACCGAGCCAAAGCACAAGCACGCCTCAAGAGAATATTTCCATCGATAGTCGTAAGTACGTTGTAACTGTGCTATCGTTATCCTGACTTACGGTGTATGTAGACCAGACAGAGAATATTATGTGGCCGCGTTTCTTATCTCGGCTGAGAGAAGCATTTTCTCTGGACTCACTCTCTGGCCCCGAGGAGCAAGACATGGTGGCTATGCAGGCAGTACGAGTACCTTGTCGAACAATTCCCTAATTCCCATGTTGACCATCTTTGTTTAGCACATAACTCGTCCCACAAATCTCTCACCGCCTGAACAGACACGCTTGAGGATAGCCGTCGATTCCTTCCCACCCCGATCAGTAGCCGACTTCCTCCTATCAGTGTGCATCAAGCACGGCATTGACATCTTCTTCTACTTTGACCAAGCCCAGATCACCGAGGAGGTTGATCAGTTCTACACCAATCACCTGTCCCCACTAAGGTCAGATCCAAGTTTTGTCTGTCTTGTGCTAGCAATATTTGCTCTTGGCAGCCACTGGACACCTCTCGAAAGGCCGAGCAACTCGTCACAACCTCTCAACACCGAGGAGAGTGATCCTGGACGTGTCTTCTTTCGACAGGCAAAGCTTCTCATACCGGATATTATAGAACGGTCATGTCTCAAGTCCATCCAGGCATGCTTTCTCCTTGGCGTCTATCTCATGCCGCTAAATGCGGTTGGATCATCATACATCTACATGGGCATGGCACTACGGAAGGCGTTGGCTTTTGATCTGCATCAGAACCCAGATGACCAGATGCTTGATGAGCGCGAGAGACAGATTCGTTGTCGACTCTGGTGGTCGATATACTCGCTTGAACGGTAGGTTCAGACCTCGTGATCCCGAGGATTGGATAAAACTGACTGTCTTGGCTTCAGCTGCACAACAATTAAGCTTAACCGTCCTCAATCTGTCCGCGCTGATATCATCAAAGCCCCATTACCATCGGCCCTAGATTCTCTCGACAAAGCTCAAAAATTTGACAATTTCCAATTACAAATCGCCTATACAAGGTTGATAATCATTCTCGACCGCATTGCAGACTCCGAGTAGGTTTGACCAAGCTTTGTTGAACTCTGCTAACCACGCTCAAGGGCCTGGTTAACTGACGCGACGAAGCCAATAGAGTCGACCAATGTAGAGAATGAATTAAGAGACTGGAAGAAGTCCCTACCGGAAGAATTTGATCTCGAAGCTATCAACCCAAGAGACTCTCGATACCGTGCCGTCTTTCATCTTTACCTAAATTATTACTATGCCTGGATCGCCATCGGCAAGGTGTCACTTATCACCGTCGTAAGAACAAAACTTGGTCATCACTTGGGCCAAGAGTCACAGCCACCCAAGATTGACGAAACGGTTGAAAAGTTATCCAAGTCCTGCACAAAAGCAGCTAAAAAGCTGCTCCAACTATTTGAGGATCTGGCACGAACGGGCAACACGGCGCGGTTTTCTTTCACCGACTTCCAAGGCTGTAGTATCGCGACTATTGTGACCTTGATTGCGGGAATTCTTGAGCGCGACTCTACGTATGAGACGCGAGTCAACTTTGGCCTGGGTTGTTTACGGAGAATGGCAGCTGGAAACTTGACAGCCAAGGTGGGCGTGAGATTTGTGGAAGCTCTCCAATCCATCTCAAATGAGGCTGCCCGCAAACTTCGTCAATCTGGAGCCTTCTCAGACAGGCTTCAGGAAGATGAAGCGTCACTGCAATCATCGGCATACAATGACTGGGCTGAGTGGCTCGCGGCCCAGGAGCAACCACGGACGATTCAACGGGACGACTTGACGGATCGTGATACAACCCCGGCGACAGAGCTGGCAGCGCCAAACAGAGAACCTTCGGGTTCAGCGGCAGAATTCTGGTCGCTTGAACATGCAGAAGAGGACCCCGGTTGGAACTCAAGAGATGGTCCTGTACTTGAGCCGCTCTCGATCACTAGGCCGCTGATGCAACATCCGATGGGTGTGCCGGAAAACGATTTCCCGTCGGCTACGTACAACGACGACCAGACTTTCCTGATGGGCCTCACGGGTCTTGATGTGCTGGATTTTGCCGGGTACCCAACCCAGCTGGAATAATGGGAGCAGGTAGCCGCGCTGACAAGGGAGCTGGGAGAGACATGGACGCAGGATCACCGGTCTAGCATCAGAAACGTAATGGAAACTACGCCAGAGAATGCACCCCGGATTTCATGCTTTCAGAATTACGCCATTTCCCCAGGATGCAAACGCCCAAGGCAGATCATCTAAGCTGCGGAGGTGGAGTTGCGTCGGTAACTTGCCATGGGCCGGTTCATAGCCGAGAGGCCTGACACGGATCCTACCAGGCAGATGTAAACGGACCACAGAAGGCGGGTTTCGCACGATGATACAAGGAACACCATGCCTATTGGTCCCGTAGCATCAACTGAGATTGGATAGAAACCCATTCCCCTCGAGTATCTCGCAAGCAAGAGTGAGATATTATAAGGGCGGAAGGAGACTCTTTCTTTAGAAAGCCAAGATTACCCAGTTAAAGTTTGTTCATCAGGGAAAGGACGAGATTGGCGCAAATCAAGGATTGCAATCGATGGAAGCTTCGACTTATTTGGGCTGGAACAATTTGTACAGCATCTTCATTACCGGTCTCCAGTAAACTACCTACAGTAAAGCATTGAACCTAACTGGAACTTCTCCATCAACCGGCAATGTCTTCCACTGACTCCGATAAACCCGGCCTCCCTTCATTACCGCCAAAACGTGCCTATCCGGCTTGTCAAAAAGCGTCACATTTTCCAAGGGATTGCCCTCAAGCAGCAAAATGTCGGCATGGAAACCTTCCTTGAGCTGTCCGAGGCTATCTTGACAGCTCATCATCTTAGCTGGGTTGATTGTGGCGCTGCGTAGGATCTCAAGGGGCGAGAGTACCTGCGATCGTAGGGAGAATTCTTGTGTTTGAGCGGCGCCGAGAGGGCCGAGAAGATCACTGCCATAGCACATAGTGACTCCCGCTTCCGAGGCTATCTTGAGTGCCTCCAGCCCGGCCCTTAAGACTTGGGTGTTCTTGGCCCGGGACTCTGGCGGCAAGTATCCCTTCCACCGCTCCGACGCCATTTGAGAGTAGGTGATGAGGGTCGGAGTCAGATAAATGCCGTTCTCAACCATCAGTTTGGCAGTTGGAGGATCAACAAAGTTGCCATGCTCAATTCCCTTGACACCATTGGCGATGCAGTGCCGAATTGCCTTGCTGGTGTATGCGTGGGCCGTGACAAAAGTCCCCGCGTTCTCGGCGCATTCTGTCATGGCTTTGATCTCGGATGAAGTGAACTGGAGCTGCTCCAGCTTATCCGTAGGAGATGCCACTCCGCCTGATGCCATAATTTTGATGAAATCGGCGCCGCAACGGATCTCGTTGCGCACGGCGGCCATACACTCCGGTATGCCGTTGCATAGACGCCCGAGATGACCGCTGTGACCTCCACAGCACTCATTTTGGTCATATGGGCTGCGAAGATCACCATGACCGCCAAACTGAGATAGTGCGTGGCCGGCGATGAAGAGCCGTGGTCCTGGGAACACTCCATCGTCGATAGCTTCTTTTAGTGGAAGCTGAGCCCCACCACAGTCGCGGACGGAAGTGAAGCCTCGGTAGAGCATTTGAGAGGCAACATAGGGCTGCCGTAGGAGGGAAACATCGTTGGGATTGCCAAATGCGCCAGAGAGGTCTGAAAAGCCGGGGGTTGCACAGAGGTGGACGTGGGCGTCGAAGAGGCCTGGGCAGAGGTATTTGCCCCGGCAGTCCACGACGGTATAGTCACTGGGCGAATTGGGTGTTGAAGAGTAGACGACCTCAATTTTGCCTTGGTTGGTGGCGAGTGATGCATCTTTCACTATCTTACCCGCTTCCACGTCCACAATATTGGCGTTGATGAAGAGGTACTTCTTGGGCGCATGGAGGAGCCATGGCTTGATATCGGATCCCGGGACGGCGTCGATTTGAGTCATTGTGAAAGCTACCGAGATAAAGACAGAACGGGTTTTGAGGTCCGAGGTTCGAAATGATGAGTGCGTCAAGACCAAGATCTTTGAGGACGCGCACACTGGCGGCTTTTATTGCACTTTTTGATTCATGACAATGTCGTCAGCTATTGCCTGTGTCGATCCTGTCTCATCGACCCCTCTCCCGTTGTGTCTTCCCTCGTTAAACCATCGGAATGTTGGCCTCCCCCAATCGACACGTTTGCCGATATCAAGCCATCGGTCCGATGGCCTATCAGCTCGGCTCCGTGGCTTTCCCCGCATTCTTGCGATAAAGTTGCCCCACGCGACTCTTGCGAGTCTGGGGTGTGATACCGGAGGATCCTGGCTTGGCTGATAATGAGGTCTCAGTGAGCGTTGCGACCATGATATAACGAGGGAGGTTCCCCAAGATAGGAGCAGCATGATTATCCGGTGACACTTGAGTTTATCCTTCTGAATTCACATTAAGAAACTACAGATTGTTCTTCACTATGGATCACGCCGTCGAGAAAAAGCCATCTAGACCATTGCGGGATGATGAACTGGAAACTCGCGGAGAAATCCTGGACACGAACGAAACGTATACGCCGGAAGAAGAAAAGGCCGTTCTCCGCAAGATTGACATGGTGATCTTGCCTTTCGTAAGCTGCAATATACCGCAGAAATTATAGGCTGGAGCTGACATTTAGGGGCAGATGTGTTTCGTATTCTTCCTCCAGTACCTCGACAAGCAGAGCCTCAGCTACGCAGCCGTCTTTGGCCTCATTGAAGACCTCAACTTGACAAGCACGCAGTACTCTTGGTGCAGTTCCATCTTTTATGTTGGGCAATTGGTCGCCGAGTATCCATTCATCTACCTAATGAGCAGGCTGCACCTGACCAAATTCGTTGGAGCTACAGTGTATGTGCAACTCCATGATAACTCGCTGCTAAGCTAATGGCGTGGCTTCTTTCAGGATCATATGGGGTGTCGTGTGCATGTGTCTCGCCGCTCCTCAGAATTATGCCGGCTTTGCAGCTGTCCGTTTCCTCCTCGGCTTCAGCGAGGGCGCCGTATCCCCTGCCTTCGTCACCATCACGAGTATCTGGTATCGCAAGTCGGAACATACGCTTCGAACCGCCCTTTGGGTTACAATGAATGGTATCGCACAGGTTGTTGGATGCCTCTTGATGTACGGCATCGGGAAAAACACAGCCCTAGGACTCGCTCCTTGGCGCACCCTCTTCCTCGTATGCGGGGCCATGACGGTCGTTGCCGGCATTGCCTTCTTTACGCTCATGCCCAATGGCCCACGAGATGCATGGTTCCTAACTCCTCGAGAGCGCGAGGTTCTTTCGCTCCGAATGGCCAAAGATCGGGAGGGAGGTGACAAGACTAGCTTCAGCATGACACAGCTGCGCGAGACCATGATGGATCCCAAGGCCTGGGCGGTGTTTTGGTTCGGCGTGCTGGTGACGATGCAATCACCTGTGCTTACCTTTGCATCGCTGGTCATCAAGTCCATTGGGTATACCCAATTGGAAACCATGCTCTACACTGCGCCGTCGGGGGCTGTGCAGATTGGTCTGCTGTGGGTCGGCGTCGGCCTCTGCACCCTGTTCCCTAGGCAGCGGACCCTGGTAGTTCTCGTATTGATCATTCCACCTCTTATTGGCAATGTTTTCTTGATGAAGCTTAACGTCAGCGCTGGTTGGGGTCTGATCGCGGCATCGTGGCTGGTAGGACTCTCACACAAAAGGGCTTGGGTATGAATGCTGACAAATTCAATCAATAGGCATCGTGCATGACTGCGACCATGTCAATTCTACTCTCCCTATCGGCATCAAACGTAAAAGGTAACACTAAGCGGGCATTAGTCAATGGGATGTTCTTTATCGGCTACTGCGCTGGTTGCATCGGATCGCCACAACTGTGGACCAATGGGCCACGATATCGAGAGGGCGTCATCACCAGCATCGTGACGTGGTGTCTGTTGTTTGTAACCATGATCATCTACCGCATCATGTGCATTCGAGACAATAACAAGAGAGACATGGCTGGAGAGACACAGCATACTCAAGAAGTGGTGCTCGACAAGAATGGGCTACCAAAGTCTGACGTGACGGATAAGGAGGATAGGGCCTTTAGGTACAGCTACTAGAAGGGAAATCGTATACCATGTTACATTCTAACTACATAATAAATTAAAAACGTGAGGGAATTTTAATGCCTGGCACTGGGCCCTCCACCATGGATGGGCAATTCCCAAGTCTGAGCAGCATAAGCTGGATCAGGGCCATTCTTGAGGGGTGACCTGTTGCACCAGCGAAGAGCTTTGAACAGGGGCCGGTTGACACTGAGTACGATTATTCCAAACACACTACTCTGAGTTAGTCTCGGAGGGGGGATCCGGGATTGAGTGCCACTTACATCACCACAATGTTGATTATCATGGTTCCGCTTCTCAAAGACTTAGAAGGCCCTTCAGCTGTGTCTTTGAAGATCCAGCGCCCGATGAGGACAGCAAACACAAGACTGTACACCAAATCAGTTTTTGATTCACTCTTTTAGTGAGCTCGTTGACTTACCAACTAATAGTGTAAAGACTGGTGACGATGATTGCAAAGATGTTCTTCTGAAGGCCGCGCTTGTTTGGCTTGATTGTAAAGGCTAGGCCGGCGGTGGCGACAAGGGGAAGGACAAACAAGCCATTCTAACAGAAAAACGTAAGCAGAGATTAGAATCACGTCGGGAACTTCAATCATACCACAATGCATAGTGCAAGTTCCTCTGGTCTGGTCGCGTCGTTCCGGGTATATGAGAGCACTGACACGGCAAGCGCTGCAATGTTGATGATCAGAAAAATCGAGAGGCCAATAGCGTTGAAATTCTTGTTCTTGTTGACCTTGACGGCGAACCTCTGGTCCTTGGGGAGGGCAGCTGTAGTTGAAGTCATCTGGAATGGCTATCTATTGTTGGTTTGGGTGTTGGTGTCATGTCATAGACTACATTTCTATAGGTTTATATAGACATCGTTTACATAGACAAAGTGAGGCCTCCAGAATAAATCTCCAGCATCGCCTCCTGCAGTGGTATTTACTGTTTTGTTGGTTGGGCAGGCAAAGACTGCGCCTCGTCCTGGGCATATGCCAAGATAGGCACTCGCCGACAATGCAATCAGACCAACGTGCTTCGATTCATGGGGGCTTAGCATCGAGATAAGAGGTCGTGCGAGACAGGTGTAATGATTCTAGCCTCTTTTGAAGAAATAAAGTGTCTGGAACTTGGTCTACTCTGCTGCACTGCCTCCTCGTGTCAAACTTAAAATTCGCCGATATCGACCTAAAGGTTGGTCACGTGATCCAAAGTCAATGGGCCGGGCGGATGTGGCCCCCGGTTTCGGCGGGCGGTGAGTAACATTGGCCAATCACAGGTGACCCATTTGTGTTTGCTCCCTGCCAGAACTTTTCCCCACGGCAATTTTTCTGTACAACCTCACGTCGCAACTCCACAGTCGCAACCGCAGTTGACTCGTCTCTCGTCGTTTGGAACCAACGTCCCCTGGCATGGTCAACGCCATTTTCCCTAGTAATCTTTATACATAATGGCTGTTCTTGTATGTCTAAATACCGCCAATTGATCCCACAATGCCTTCTTCCCTGCTAGAAACTTGACTCACATGCCTCCAGCGGAGAGCCATCGTGCTCAACACCGTCGCCGTCGCTCGCCTCCAGTCGCGATCGCTGATTTCCCGCTCGAGATCACTACCCGTTGCTGTTTCTCAGTTCCGCGCCTACACTTCGACCGCCCCTCGACCCCAACAGGCGTTCCACTCGCAGCTCGAGAACACCCCCAATGCCGCCTTCCTCCAATCCTCCCCGAAGCCCGCCACGACAACAGTGCCCCAGACCTTGACTGAGAAGATTGTCCAGCGGTACTCTGTTGGTCTCGCCCCCGGAAAAAAAGTCAAGTCGGGCGACTATGTCACGCTCGCTCCGCACCACTGCATGACCCACGATAACACGGGTGCTGTCTTAAACAAGGTCAATTCGATAGGCGCTACAAAGATCCACGATCCGAAACAGGTGGTTTTCACAATCGATCACGACATTCAAAACCCAGCGAATGCCGCCAAGTATAAAAGGATCGGGGAGTTTGCTAAAGAGCAAAATGTCACCTTCTATCCCCCAGGCAGGGGCATCGTATGTAACTCGACATCTTGTCCATCCTGCTGAGGCTAACATGGCTATTAGGGTCATCAAATAATGTGCGAAGAAGGCTGGGCATGGCCTGGTACGGTCACAGGTCAGTGTCCCGGAGAACGCCAACTCAGCTGCTGATTCTAACCCGAAAAAGTGGCCAGTGATAGTCATAGCAATATGTACGGGGGACTTGGATGTCTTGGGTGATACCCCCTAAACTATCATTTGTCCATATTTCAGTGGATTTTGGTTTGTGGTTGCAAGAGCTGACCAGAGTTGTTAGAACTGCCATTGTTCGGACTGATGCGGCTTCCATCTGGCTAACTGGACGTACATGGTGGCAGTTAGTATTCTCCCCCAGCCCCCTACTCGGCTTATACTGATTATTTAGAGTGCCTCCAATCGCAAAGATAACGCTTACCGGTACCCTCCCTCCAGGGGTCACTGGCAAGGATGTCATCGTCGCCTTGTGTGGACTCTTTAACCAGGATGAGGTTCTCAACCACGCCATCGAGTTTGCCGGCGAAGGAATTCAAACAATACCAATTCAAGAACGTCTTCCAATCTCAAATATGACCACAGAGCATGGCGCTATCGCGGGCCTATTTCCCATTGACGAGATGCTGATTTCTTGGCTCCGAGGCAAGGCCACTACTGCAGCCATGCTGAATAGTCCTTCTAAGGAAAGACTTGATCACAAAAGGATTGACGATTTGGTCGAAAACCCTCTGGCCGCCGATCCTGGCGCTACATATGCCAAAGAGCTCTACCTCGGTTTGTTTAAATAGCCAGTTCCTGATTCCCTAGAATACCTACTAACGAAAGTTCTCCAATAGATTTATCAACCCTCAGCCCCTTCATTTCAGGGCCCAACAGCGTCAAGATCGCCAACCCGCTCAGCGTTTTGGAGCCTCAAAATATTGCTCTCCAGAAGGTAAGATGGAGCTGAAAAGAGGAGTGCTTGCAACGATGATGTCGATGCTTGATTCCTCTAAATGAAGCTAAACTGCCCCCCTGCTGCTCTGTCTGTGAATAGTGGGTCCAAAGTGGGTCTTGCCGGTTGGCTGCAACTACCCGCAACAGAGCACGGACCCACATGCCAGTTCCTGGGCCTTAGTCAGCATCATCCATCACCATGAGCCTTCAATAACATGGATTCTTAGGCATACCTCGTGAGTTGTACGAATAGCCGAGCGAGCGATATTGCTGCCGCGGCACGCGTCTTCCGCGAGGCTTCCAAGGCCGGCAAGCCCGCCACAGTCGCTCCTGGTCTCGAGTTCTACATCGCCGCGGCATCTATCCTCGAGCAGCAGGCCGCCGAGGAGGCCGGTGACTGGCAGGTTCTCATTGACGCTGGTGCGAAAGTGCTCCCCAGCGGCTGCGGACCTTGTATTGGTAATTGCGATGTATTGGATCGGCTTCAGCCGATTGTACGTGTACTTCTCTTGCTAACACCTTTCTAGGTCTAGGCGCTGGATTGCTTAAGGAGGGCGAGGTTGGCATAAGTGCGAGCAACCGTAATTACGTCGGACGCATGGGTCACAAGAACGCCCAGGCCTACCTTGCCAGCCCCGAAGTCGTGGCTGCCAGTGCTATTCAGGGCAAGATTGCTGGTCCGGGTTGGTACCAAAAGCCCGAGGGAGTTGACAAAGTCATTATCGGTGAAGGAAGTGGTGACCACGTCGCTGACAAGGCTCTCTCCATTGAGGATGCTCTTGACAAGATTATTAACCAGGCTGAGAGCATGATCGCTGCTGCCGAGGGCCCCGGCGAAGAGACTACCCAGGCTGCTACTGAAGAGGAAACACTCAACGAAATCTTTCCTGGCTTCCCTGAGAAAATTGAGGGCGAGATTGTCTTCTGTGACAATGACAACATCAATGTAAGTCAGACAAGCTGTACGACAGAGAAGCAACCGACTGACCTTGTCTCCAACTCTAGACTGACGGCATCTACCCGGGTGAGTAAAACGGGTTACCTTGAGGAATACATACACATGCTGATCGTTAAATAGGCAAGTATACATACCAAGATGATTTGACTAGGGAGGACATGGGCAAAGTCTGCATGGAGAACTACGACCCAGAGTTCGGCGCAATCGTCAAGCCTGGTGATATCCTCGTCACCGGCTTCAACTTCGGGTGTGGTTCTTCTCGAGAACAAGTACGTTTGGAAATCAGATGACTTTTCAGTGGGTTCAGACAACTAATGCTTTTCAAGGCGGCTACCTCCATCTTAGCCAAGGACATTCCCCTCGTTGTGGCGGGCAGCTTCGGCAGCATCTTTAGCCGAAACAGCATCAACAACGCGTTGATGGGCGTGGAATCATCCAAGCTGGTGCGGCGTCTACGCGAGACCTTCAACGATGACGGCGACAAGCGCCTGACGCGGCGCACGGGATGGAAGCTCGTGTGGGACGTGCGACGGTCCAAGGTGGTCGTGACCGAGAAGGACGGCAAGTCTTGGGAGCAAAAGGTTGGCGAGCTGCCTCCTAACGTGCAAGAGATTATTGCCTGCGGTGGTCTTGAGAAATGGGTCAAGGCTCAGATTGGGGCGTAGAGTACCAAAATTAGATGGATATCTCCAGAGGAGTTGTGGTTGATCTGTTTACTCTGAAACTAAAATTGTCAAGATCTACGGTTATCTTAGTGCTGACACCCCATGATGAGATCCTAGAAGGGCAGGAGAAGTTGTTCATGACGGCTAAAGGATCAGTGTATGATGTCATGCTAAGCGATGCAAGGGTGCGCGCCCTTTGAGCATTATTAATGACCTTGTAGGGACTAAGGCGCAACCAACTCAAAGGGTGCCTGTCATTGTTGATAAAAAGCGACTCCAACTCATCGCAATCCATCACAACTCAACCATCAATTCCAACCGCCAAAATGAACCGTAGCTTCAGCGGCGGTAGCGCCACGGCTGTTCAAGCCGCCATCATCCCCCTTGAGCCTCTTGCCGGAGATTCCAAGATTAGGCCGGCCAGCAGAGACAAACCCGATGGCATCTTGGCACAACCAGCTTCATCAACTCGGCTGGAGGAAACGGGCACCACTACGCCGACAGACTCGGATCCTCCCGCAACTTCACAAAACTTGGGCATCTCCAAAGTCAGAGGGGTAACCGTCATTGTGACCCTCGCCGGCATCAGCTTCCTCAACACCATGGGCTCTGGCATCCTCATCGCTGCCCTTCCCCGCATTGCTGACGACGTCGGTCTCTCCGAGAGTCTCATCCTGTGGCCCGCCGCCGTGTACGCTTTGGCGGCCGGTTGTCTGCTCCTCATCTTTGGCGCGATCGCCGATGTAATTGGCGCCAAGTTGATGTGGGTTACCGGGAGTTATCTTTTTGTGGCCTTTACACTGGGCGTTGGCCTGGCTCAAACTGGCATTCAGATCATCCTCTTCCGAACCTTGCTTGGAGCTGCAATCTCAATGTGTCTTCCGACGGCCGTGAGCTTGATCTCCAACACATTCCCCAAAGGACCCTGGAGAAATATCGCGTTTGCCATGAACGGCATGGGCAGTCCCTTGGGCTACGCTCTTGGTTTGGTGCTCGGAGGTATCTTTACCGATACAATTGGCTGGCGGTGGGCGTACTACATGATGGCCATCATCAACTTCTGTCTGTCGACCGGTGCCATCTGGTCTCTGCCATCTGTTTATACGCCATCCGAGAGAAAATGGACGGCCCGGCTGATGCATGAGATCGATTGGGTTGGTGCGACTACGATGAGTGCCGCCCTCGGAATGTTGCTCTACGTGCTCGCCATGATCTCGTCTTCTTACAAGAAACTCGACGACCCAGCCAACATTGCGCTCTTGACGGTTGCCATAGCTCTGTTGGTTGCTTTTCCGTTTTGGATGAACTACCAGGTTAAACACGGCAAGCCGGCTTTGATTCCCAATAGCCTCTGGAGGAACCGGTCTTTCACATCAGTGTGTATCGCTGTTTTCTTGTGCTGGGCATCTCTAAACGGCATCGAATATTTCACAACTTTGTAGTAAGTGTCCTTGATCATGTGGACGGCGTAAAGCTAATAACTCGGCCAATAGCTTCCAAAAGGTTGAAGGCCTGCCTGCATTGCAAAGTTCTCTGCGGTTCTTGCCCCACGTTATCATGGGTGTTGCAGTCAACATCATCACTGGTCTGCTTATCGCAAAGGTCAAAGTTCGGACTCTGGCTGTTGTCTCAGCTCTTATCACCATGGTTGCTGCGCCTTTGATGGCAACGGTTGATGTGGGAGAGAATTACTGGCTCGCGCCATTTTGGGCCATGTTTCTTTCACCTGTCAACCCAGATGGTATGTGCAACAACCTTGCTTTCTAAAACAGTCACTAATGCGTATAGTCCTATTTACTGTGTCGAATCTCGTCATTTCAGATGCCTACCCGCCTGAGATGCAGTCTCTCGCCGGCGGGGTGTTTAATGAGGTTGCCCAGTTTGGAAACTCTGTTGGGCTGGCTATCACTGCCGCCATCGCAGCCTCGGTCACGGAGCATTCGGGAGTCACGGCACGAGAGGAAGCCCTGATGAAGGGTTATCGGGCAGCATTTTGGACAATTTTTGCCAGTTGTTCTGTTGTAACTGTTGTTGTCTGGCTTGGGCTTAGGAAAGGAGGAGTCGTGGGGAGGAAGCAAGATTGATCCAGACTCGACTCTCGTGAACAGAGGGTGGGTGAAAAAATGAGACAATATGGAGCAACGATACATTAAAAGCCAATCTTATCAACTGTCTCGTCTCGAGATCAGGACCGTCAATATGCCCTTAGAGTTTACTTGTAATCTCTTTCTGCCATCCTCCAACTCGAGAACTCGTCAAAAGCAGAGATCGAGGGTAGACTTCAGGAACCTGCTCATCAAGGATGAGAAGCGCGAGTAGCTGAGCCGATCGAAACGCCCTGACCATTCCGATGCCCTGATAAGCAGCACATACCCACTGATGACGACGATCGGGAAAGGGGAAACGGCCGACAAAAGGATTTCCATCCTGCGTAAATGCAACAGAGCCGCTCCAAGCGTGTGTTGTCTCGATCTTGTCGGTACCAAAGTCATAGACAAGAGGGTTGGTCCCGCGGATGTGGCTGTGTGGTAGGAAGTCGACATTGCCATCGTCGGATGTTGCTCTGCGGCCGGTGTTGGCCCTTCCTACGATATAGGCACCATCTGGCCTTTGGATCATATAGTCGTAGTCCTTCTCGCCGTATCGAAGCCACCAAGAGTTGGTCTGTCGGTGATGGATTGCGTTGGGTACGCGCCGCTGGACGTTGGCTCGCACCGGGGAGACGAATGGCCGCAGTTCAGGAACCAAATGGCCAATCCAGCAATTAGTAGCATGAACAACGTGCTTTGCTCGGATATCGCCTCGGGTTGTTTTAACTGTTGCGAAATCGTCACCATCTTGGTCCGAGACTGAGGTGACAACCGTGTCGGTCTGCACCAAAAGACCCTTCTCCTTAACAAGCTTCTCCAAGATTCCAGTAACCATCTTGTACGGCCACATGGAGGCAGCGCGCATGCCAATGACTCCGATACAGTTTTCAGGGCAATTGCGCTCCTTGAGGTCTTCGGGTGAGGTGTAAATCGTGTATCGCTCAGCGATATGGGGAGCATGCTTACGCATGTCCTCGATTGCGTCGCAGGCATTCCGGAAGACCTTTTCGTCAAAGTATACGTCTAGGCCTTCTAGCAGTTGCAAGTCGCAGTCGATATTGTTCTCTTTGATGCAGGCGGCCATTTCGTTCAGGTGACTATGCTCGTATTCCATGATCCGCAAAGCTTCGTCAAGTCCAAACTGCTGCTTTCGATCGAACCAGACTCCCGGGCTCATGGCTTTCAAGTGCCCTCCATTTCGTCCTGTTGCTCCCGAACAGAGATCACGAGCCTCGACTAGGACAATTTTGAGGTCTGGCCGTTTGGAGTACAAGCTGTTAACGAGACTGGCGGCTGTCATCCCAGAGCCAATTATGACAATGTCTACAGAATCGTGCCATTGTGACTGGAGTTTGCCGATGCTGGATGGCTGGGTCAACCAAAAGGGCTTAGTCGAATTTTTGACGGGGAATCCGGGGTCAATGACGCCCTTTTCGTAGATTCCTTCTGGCGAGGTAGACATTTTGAAGTTCACCGGGTTGATATAGGGTAAGTTTTGTGAACATCGCGACAAGGCTAGTGAGAAGGGGATTGGGCTGGACAGATGTAATGGAAAAGATATTTACCTTAACGTGTTCTCATTCTGACTTCCTCTTCCAGGCAAGGCAATCGACAAGTCGATTGGGGCTCAAAGACGGGGCAGTCGGACAGTCAGCCAATGTTGGTACGTAGTTTGCTGGAGCTCAATGCTCAATTGCCGATTGAGCAATGGTCCAGATTCGACCAACATTACCACGAGGATTCTCCATGCTTCACATCCAGTCCATGAGCCAATCGCAATGTTTATTCATGTAAAAGGAAGCACTAGACACGGAGTCGACACGGCCGTCCCGGAGCCGGGCCGGCACCGGGCCCCCATATCACTACAAACCGGGGTAATTGGCTTCGACAGCCGCGATAGCGATAAGAAAGCCACGGCATAGAATTCCTGAAAAGGGAATTCCAAGCGAGAAGTGCAATCAGAGATCTCTAACTGTCTATGGCTTAGCTCTACTTGGATGGCACACGCTTGTGACGGAGCCTAATATCCGTGGTCATGACGTCATCACAGCGAAATGATCACAAACGCGCCTTGGGCGTCGCGTCTCGCGGGCCTCTGTCTGTCTGATCTTGATTGTCCTCATACAATTATAACATTTTATCAACGATGCGATGCGATGAAACTACTCTGATAACTGTGATGGTATCTGATTATAATCAGATGGTGTAGCGAAACAGAGGACTATCGTCGCCCATATCCCTCAGCTCCTCTTCGCTGTACTTCTCGCGTATCTCCTCCAGAGTCATCGCGTCTCTCTTGGCATTGATACTCTTAAACTTGTACCTCAAGAATAGTGACGAAGCAAGAGAGAGAACAATGACCCCGAGTGAAGTACCGTAGCCAGTCCAATAATGTGGCGACTCCCTAGCGAGGTAGATGTTCGTGCCGGCTGCTCCACCGAGATTACCCACGGCAATCATCAACGCCATACCGACTGAGCGCTTCCACGGCCCGGCAAGATTGTTTGCTACGTACTGTCAGTTCAGCCCTTCCATTATTTGCTGTGATCAACATACCTGTCCATGCGATGGTACCACAGACGATCGAGTAGAGACCCATTGCAACGAGAAACAACATCGCGAAGAGGGCACCTGATGCGACACCCCCTTTGGGTATAGCCAAGAGTCCAATAAGACCAACACCTCCGACCAATAGCGGGACTATAACAAACATTGATCGGTCTCCAGCCTTGTCAGAGAAGTGTGCCGTCAAGAGGAGCGCAACAACGGCTGCTACGTAGATGGGGATAGTCATGAGTTGCTATGTGGGGTTAGCATTGAAGTTTCTAGCTTGGTTGTGACAGACTGACCGCAATCTCTGCCGTGTATCCAAGCTCCTTGAGAACGGTGGGCAAGGTGTAGATGAAGCCGTAAATCGGGATGGCGCTTCCCCAGTAAACCACCACCACTGCCCATACTTTGTAGTCCAGCAGGGCTGACCAGACGTGCTTCCACTTGAATGGCTCATGGGCATCGAGAGACCCGTGGTGTGTACCGACGTCGTATTTAAGGCGGTGGTCCACGATGGCCTTCTCCTCTTCAGTCAAGAAACTGCACGTAGCTGGGTCATCGGGCAGGACGAAGAATGCTGACACCGCGATGACGACTGTTAGCATTCCTTCGAGAATGAACACCCTAACATCGATTAGCCCATCAATACGTTAGTTCTACTAATCCTGAGTCACCCACCATCGCCAACCTTCCAAGCCTGCAACCCCGTCCATCTTGTTGATCAAATATGCGAGTAAGCCAGAGACCGCCCCGGAGAGAGCCCCGGCTGAGTAAAATATTCCAGCTCGAAGTTGGATCTCGTGTCGACGATACCACGTGGTGAGGATATAACTCGCAGCGGGGAAAAACCCGGCCTGATCCGTTGTCAGTCTCTGTGGTGAGTCGTATGGAGGTCATTACATACCTCACCGATAGCAAGGAAGAACCTCGCCGCCAGAAGACCAGAGAATCCTTGGACGAGCCCCATGAGACTGCACTGAGTTAGCCTTCAACTCTCCCTACTCGATCAAGGAACTGCTTACGTCGCAATGACACCCCATGTGACCATCATGATGCCAATCCAGAGAGATGGTCGCAGAATCTTCAGCATCAAGTTTGAAGGGATTTCGAAGAGCGAATAGGGGATGAAGAAGATCGTCAGACATAGGTTGTACTGCCCGGGCGTCAAGTTGAGGTCCTCTTTGAGGCCGATAATTGCAGCATTGCCCACTATTAGATGTGCGACCTGTCAGGGTCGATCAAAGCAACAAAATCAGGGTTAGGTACTCACTGTTGGAACGGTCCAGGTATGATACCAGGTACATTATGGCCAGGACTGGCAGAAGGTGCCTGTCGATCTTCTTCTTGATTCTCTCCTCTTGCGCGGGTGTGTAGGTTATTTCCGCCTCAGCAACCCCGGTCATGGATTCCATGTCTTTCTTTGAGCCATGGCCGTCATGGGAATGCTTCTCTGAGTTTTGGAAGGTCATTGTGGTGATGGTTCGTCGGATTAGATTGTGATAGACTGGGCAGATATATGGCAATCATGCCCGATATATAGACGAGCTCAACCTCGCGTAGAAGATGGCTGACCAAGTTTTGCTATCAAGATATCATTGGCATACGCGGAACCCGGATATCGTTCATAGATAGCTTGACCAGCATTAGCTGTTCCGAGGCCCTGGTTCAAGGGCCCTTCCCCGCAAAATGGAGTGACAACCAACGTGGGATCACATCGGCCCCAACATCTGCTAGCAGTCGACGTATAGGTAACGCTCCTGAACGCTGGACGTTCTGTGGCTCGGGGAGCTAGGGTGTGCTAACCGGTAACAAGCGGAGTCGGAAAGCCGACCCGGCACCGACCCGGGGCCGACTAACCCCCTCCTACGCCAGCCAGGAATTGATCCTACGGCGTCCTCAACGAGTCAGACGAGTCCATCTCAAACCTGGCCAAAATCGAGCCTGACACATGATTGCTCTCCGCATTACCCAATTGAGGCATTTGTCCTCTTAGCCGACGGGCGTCCACGGGTAACCGCTTTTGTCCCACAACTTCGGAGCTGCGCATGGGTGGTTAACTGCATATTCGAGAAGATTGTTATTAAAGACAACCTAGCCGGATTCTACTTGGGCTAAACCATGCTCTCATTAAGTCTGGGTACCTAAGCTTGTAAATTGCGTCCTGGGAACCTGGCGTGCCTCATTACTACCTCGGTACTCTCCTCCTCTCAAGATGAGTTGGGAATTGTCGGCCCGCGAGGTTCGTGAAGCAATTCAGAAAGCCATACCGGATAAATGGAGACTGCCCGACAGCAAGATAAGCGACTTGAAGGACGTTACTCAAGTGCCCATCAGCTGTGGCTTGCTGTCCAAGGAAGAGCTCGATATAACCTGCCTTGATGCCTCAAACCTGGTCGCGAAGCTCGCTTCCGGAGAGCTGTCGGCCACATGCGTGACCGAGGCGTTCTGTGGCCGGGCTGCAATCGCCCATCAATTGGTATGTCAACAGACCAAGTGCTAGATATTCAAAGCATAGCTAAGACTAAATGTTTTTCGAAAGGTGAATTGTCTCACAGTTTTCTTTCCAGAAGAAGCCCTGAAGAGAGCATCTGAGCTAGATGAGCATCTCAAGCGCACAGGGAAGCCGATTGGACCACTACATGGCCTTCCAATCCCACTCAAGGTAAATACTGTCGAGAGTATTCATTAAACCGACTAACGTCTTTACTCATGCCTTAGGACACCTTTGACGTTCCTGGATACGCAACCACTTGGGGATATGCCGCAAACGCGAAACACCGAGCTCAGCGAGAGTCTGCGACCGTCAAGACACTGCGCCAAGCTGGAGCTGTCTTCTACTGCAAGACCACGATGCCTCAAATGGGGATGCTGCTAGAGACTGTCAGCAACTTATACGGTAGAACACTCAACCCATTTAACCTCGACTTTAGCTCCGGTGGGAGCTCAGGCGGTGATGCCGTCCTGGTGGCGCTTCGAGGAGGGCCCATAGCTCCATCAACCGATATTGGAGGATCCATCCGTGCACCCGCCGCTTTCAACGGCCTTTATGCCATTCGTCCGACTGCCGATAGAATCCCTAAGCGATCCATGAAGAGCGTGGAAAGTGGCCAGCTGAACATCAGGGTTTCATGTGGCCCCGTTTGCCATAGCATGCCTGACCTGAAGCTCATGACACGCGTCTTGACCAACTGGCCGCAGACGAGGTATGATACCACTTGCATCCCGATGCCGTGGAGAGAGGTAGACAAATCATCCACAAAGCTTGCATTCGGGATTTGGGAGTTTGATGGAGTTGTGATGCCACACCCTCCAATTCTGAGGGCGATGCAACATACAGCCGAGAGGCTTCGAGCGGCAGGTCATGAAAGTAAGTATCATCGGGACATAGTCTCATATTCTACTCTTGATGATAGCTAACACATTCCCATTCTACAGTTATCAAGTTCAAGATGCCTTTCGACTGCTGGGAAGCCTCTCAAGTCTACGTGAGCTAATCAAGATGATTGATCGACTTTAACGAGCTAATGCTTCGGATCAGATGGATATATACTACCAATGTGGAGTTGAAGACAGTATAAAACTGCTGGTACAAGCGGGCGAGACAATGATGCCAGCTCTTGAGAGGATGTGGAAAATTTACAACATCAAAGAAGACAGCATGAGCGCAAGGGACGTTTTGAAGGTATGTGTTCATTATAGGTGACCTTTTCAAGCATGCTCAAAGAGACTAACCGTGCATATATCCTTCTAGCTCATCCAGACCCAGAGCAAATATCGAGAAGAGCTATCAGATGCTTGGGATGCTACCAGCGAACAAACTTCGACTGGACAACCCATCGACGGCATCATCTGTCCCGTTTCTCCATCAGCTGGATATCCTCATGACTTTCTGCCATGGTGGGGCTTTACATGCCTGTTCAACCTAGTTGACTACCCTTCCACCGTACTGCCAGTGAAGAGCATTCAGATTAATGGGGCGGACGACCCGAAGAACACGGCTTATGTGCCGCAGAGCAACCCTTTCGATGCTACGTATCAGAAAATCTGTACGTTTACATGACACCTATTCAAAGTATTGAGAGCTAATGTTTACTCCTCATAGATGATCCTACTCGATGGGCGAACCAGCCGGTGACCTTGCAAATTGTTGGCCGACCGTTTGACGATGAAGAGTTAATTGCAGCTACGGAGGTTGTCGATCAGGTAGTCAACCGCACTACACCAGACCTCAATGGCATCTAGGCAGGAGATTAGACAGATAGACTCAATGGTGCTTGATTGTATCAAAGCTCCACTAAGACAAATTATTTACAATGAGTATTGAACCGAAGTCAAATCCGTGTATCAACTAGTTCAGGTTTGATGATTGGATCGACGTGGCAAAGAGGTTAAAGTCAAAATTGTAATCCGGTGTTTCCAACAACGATTGTATATCCAGTTGCTCCCCGCCGGGATTCATATCCTGGAAGGAATATTGAGACATGTCGCTCGGCACCCAAGTCCTTTCATGGGCGTTGCTGTAAACCTCTTCCGGCGCAGAATCAATAGCGTTTGATAAGCCAGACACCTCGACGTCGTATGTCGAGATGAGATCTTGCGGCACTGAATTATCAGCTACTTCATTGCGATAATTCTGCAGCGAAGGGTCTGTTGGTGTGCCTCCCAGCCGGATTGGGTCGCCACCTCTCGAACTCGAGGTGTTTTGTGGTTCTTGAGGAAGCCCAGTTTCGGGCCTACGCCTTGATAGACCAATCTCCAACGCAAGCCTTGAGAGCTTTTGAATGACCAAGGAGAAGTGTCGATACGGGTAGTCTTGAAGTATCGCTGCAACGGCGGAGAACGTAGACTGTAGCTCATGCCAATCGGTTTCTAGAGGTCGCATCCTCGCTAGCTTGAATGCGAGGGCGGCTATAGGGACCCTGTTAGCAAAGCACCTAGATGGCGCACTCGGTCAAGTACCTGTGAAGACGGGGAACAATGCTGAATATGTTGGCGCCCACTGTAGATGCCACTTGTAATCGTTGTTGTCGGCAATAAACTGTAGTATCTTGGTGCTTCGATCAAGCGTGACACGGATGACATGCCTCATCTCGTCAGTCATAACATCAGCATTAGCTTCAGAGAAAAGCTCAGTGCCAAGCTTGCTCATGATTGCGCTGCAGACAATGATGAAGGCATAATCTCTTTGCAAGCGGATGCTACTTCGCTGAAAGCAGCCAATATCGTAGTCTTGCCCTGAGCCTGTAAGCCAGGTTCCTCGCAACGATACATAAAACAAGTTACAGTGGACATCTTACCTTGAAACATGGCATCCCAGCGATTGAACCACATGTTAATCTCGTTGTCGACATTTCTGATACTCTCATCGACACTGCCAACAAGGCTGCCTTGATGGTCGAGCTGAAGGAGAAGTCGACCTATGAGGGGGTTAGTCTCTCTAAGGCTGGCTAGAGTAGTAAAGACACTGACCTCGTAAGCGTACTATCTCAACATTTGCTACGATACGCATATCAAGAGTCGTCGAGAATCTATTGTCAAGGAATGATTTCAGGAAGTCGTCCTGTACTGGTATACATTTGGATTGCCGGGCTGTTCCGCTAGCCACTTCTTGTTCGACGTGGTGGAGAGTTAGTGCAGCTCTCATCCGCCGAAACAAACGCCTGTCGCTGCAGTTTTTGGTCGTCGTTTCATTTCCTCCATTTTCTGTCTCTGGGTGAATGAGATCGGGTAGGCCCATGTCCTGGCTCATCTGATATGCGTGGCTGATGGCAAACCAGTTGTTCTCTAAATTTGCAGCAAGAAGCAGCATTCCTTGGATAGTCTCTAGACGTGCTGATCTAGCAAAAAGAGTCATGGTGGAAAGTTTCTGCGCCTTTTCGAAACAATACTGAATCTTCTCGTGATTGTTTCCGGCAGTGCTTTCAGCTCTCAGCGCAACCGCAAGGACGACTGTGAAACAGAACGTCGAGCTCTGCCGAATTGCGTCAAAGGTATCCACAGCTGGATCAAACAGCGGAAGGAAAACATTGGCATTGGCCATGTATCTGAGAAACATCTCGTCAGACTCAACGGCAGCAATAAGCTGATAAGAACTTACTTACAGCTGGAATAGCTTGCGAGCCTCAAATTCTGTGATGATGCCTCTGGAGACAACATCGTTATACCTCTGAGAGGCCAACGCATTTTGACTCCGATTATCTCGTCCATTAAGGAGAGAATCTGGGGGCAAACTGCTCCTATGGCTTTGTATTGAAGATGGCGAGGGCGGCAGCCCTGTCGACGTGATGGCATGGACCGCGGTTATCGGCGCGTCAAGATGCTGAAGTGTCAGCTCTTCCGAGGCCGTCGCATCATGGATTAACTCAGATACATGTAAACTCTGGTCAACCAAGGATCCATTGTGAGGTGTGCCTGGAGAGATTCTCTGGTATGACTGTGAGCTTGATGGCCGATGCTGACGGAGTGAGGGTTGCCGAGATGCTTCGCCGATGTCGTTTAGGAGATGCCGAAGGTGATGCACTTCTCTCTCCAACTCTTGATACCTGACAGTAGAAGAGGACATTAGCTTAAACTTATGACTAGGTTTGGTCATGCTATGGGCAAGCGGTTATCAGATACCTGTGTTCCTTGTTGCCCTCCTCCTCGTCTCCCGATGACGGCCTTGCTCTCTTCCTGTTGTTGCTGTTGATAACAAGCTCATCAAATATGCAATCTCTCCCAGTGGCTTGACATCGTCTGCAGGGAGGGTTTTCTGAACCAATGCATCGTGCTTTCTGAACCCGACATGTGCGGCAGGCTTTGAAGGTTCGCCGCTGAGTCGATCTATACACGATCGTCTGTGGTGGAGATTGGCCTCTTTCTGCCATGATTCCCCCCATTCACCGTTAAGAGGCCAAGTTGAAGCACCGACCGGACGATGGAATTGAACCTTGGTGTCGTTGAGGTGCGTTAAAGAGAACCGGTACAAAGATCGGAGTCGATTCGGAATGTTATGGGTGGGAATAAGAGCTGGGCCGGATAATGCGGGGAAACCGGGGGTTATTAACGCGCCTAGCGCACTCCTCCCTACAAGGATGCACTAACGGGGTACCACGTGAACGGCCTTCTTATCAGTATCCTCGCTCATTCATGCCAAGACATCCAACGTTATCTTCAATTGTTATCTTTTCCAGGCGATAAGACAAACCCCAGGGTGAGCTCTTGGTGAATATGTGCTCAAAACTATCATTTTGAGTTTCTGGTGAGCTTGAAACGCGACTCTTATTGGCACATGCGTTAGGGGAAGCCTAGTACAGAAAGAGGAGTGTCTGGCTCACGGAATAGAACATGTACCACATATCTAGTGCCGCTCATACCTGACTTTTGAATGCCCTGAACTTTAGTGGGGCCGTAAACGTGTCAATTTCTGCACAATGGAGAACTCCACCCTTAATGATTGTATTGTTATGACCCGAGAGAAGTACCTGGCCAACTATCAATTTCGTGCACCCTGAGTCCGTCATCCTTCCCCACTATCCAAAGGCCTGCAAACTATGTCCTGATCCAATGTCCATCATTGTGATCTGTCGCTAGTTCCACTGTGCGATGAGGTACTGGTTACCATTATCAGGGTCGACGACGTAAACCTGGATAGTGTGGGTATCCTCAATGCCATAGCCCGAGTTATACTCGAGAAAGTTGACCTTCTGCGAGCCATCAGATGCCACGGCGTAAGAGTTACGCACACCCATGTCCTGGCCGCCACCCCAGCCGCCCTTGACAACACGGTACTTGTAAGCCTTGTCAGTCAACACGCGTGGGAAGGTCACATTGTCGACGTAGGACCTTGGGTTCCCGCGACCCCACTGGGGAGTGTAGTCGACATTGACCTTTTTCAGGTTGGCGATCAAGTGGAAGATGAGGGTCGAGTCGTTGTGGGAAGACATGATGGTAGGGGCAGTTGTAGATGCGATACTAGTGTCTCATTACGTTGGAAAAGATCGTTATTTGAACAATGGTAATACTGACCGAAAGCTTAAGAGTAAGATGTAGATGATTGAGTTCGAGTGATGAATGTTGGTGAGTTGACTGGGAAAACACAAGTCTAGCTGCGACAGTGCAGGCTTCTTATAAACGTTTCAATCGGCGAGAGGAGGTAGAAGTTGACCATCATCAAGTCCATAGAAATTCCATTTGATTCTCTCAAAATATTGCAACATCGTCAAGTTTCACGAATCAGTGTTGAGACCTCGCGCAGCGGCTTACACAGCTGGTGTCGTAACCAGCTGAAGCGACGATTATATCCCCATTTGACTGTCAGCATAGCGCTATTGTTTCTTCAGCTAGCCACCCTTGCTTTATCCAGTGCCGTGCATGCGTCCACTCAAGTGCCGATGTAGCATCAGCCCCATCTATGAACAACCGTCTCAAATTTCTCTACCGCTGCAGAGAATTATAGTTTGAGGAGATCAAATCAAATGGTCCGTTGAAATGGCAGGTGCCAATCTATCACCAATGGGGTCACGATGTGGCAGGAGGGTCAGCATTTAGGTCACCTTCAGCTCGGATGCTAGCTCTTGGCGTTACGTCGGTGAGTGGCCGTTGCCCAACTCGGCCTATCGTATGACGCTATCAGGTCAGACCAAGCCGAAGTCGGAACGGGCCGCAGCAACATTGATGATACAAGTTACATGCTATGAAGTGTCATTGTGCAGCTAGCGCTTAAGATGGAAATAGCTGTTGGGACGGAAAATTGTCTCTTGGAACTGTATAGACATAGCATGGCGAGAAACATGGACTTGCGCATAAGATAATCAGATGTCTACGACCCGCGAATTCGTTGTAGATCTATCTGAGGACATAAGCATCTTGAAGGCAACGAAGACGGTTATATAGTACATCATAATTGACTAGGTTAAAATCTATGACTAGTTCATGACTAAGTTAGATTTCATCTCAAATCAGTAGACTGCCTTATGATCACAGAAGCCTTCCCTAGGTCCCAAATCTTTCTCGATCAATCGCGATAAAGGTTTGTTCAACTCCACAAGGGAGTTATGGGACAAAAGGCAAAATGTTTAATGCCACGCCAGGCTTAAATTGGCGCCTAGAAAGTAGTAGCTATTTGCTCCTAGCTAGTTTGGACAGTAAACTGGCCATCGTCGTTGTGAATGACCGTAGCATCAAGTGACCCAGTGAAGTCAACAACGGCCGTAGAAGCACTGTCTGCCTCAATGTTGTAAATCTGGCCCTGAGAGGTAAGGTACCAAATGTTCGTGGGTTTAATCTGGTAAATATTGCTCGGCTGGGGAGTGATGGTGGCAGCTGGTTGGACATCTCCTCTATTGACACATGTGCCAAGACCGATTACCCAATGATCTATGGAGGAAGCAAAATATTAAAACCTAGGCCATTGAATGAAATAAGAGGCAACGGGAAATACTAGCAACTGCAGTCTCATTGGTGAAGTCATTGCTCGCATCCGAAGGGGCAGTAAGAATACTGAAACCAAACGGGGGCACGTCACCCAGTTCGGAGCCCGTGAATTGTGGCGCACCCTCGACAACATTCATTTGGAGGACAGTACCTGGCGTCGCAGCGCCAGTCATATCCTGGCCACCAAGGCTGACTGGCATGGGCTGCATTTCAACGATCCCCACATCGCCCACACCAGGAGTCCCATCAGCAATGCCAGCATAGCTATAGAACTGGTCAGTTACGCTGAACGTGATCCAGCCGGCGTTTCTAGCAGGTATCACTTTAACGGCGTGGCTGAATACCGGCGACTCGATAGCAGAGTTCACAAAGGGAGGTGCATGGAAAAGCGCATATTTTTGGGTAGTGCCAGATTGATTAATGATAGTGATAGTATAAGTATTGGCCATGACGGTCAAGCGGTTCAAGATAGATAATGTGAAGTGTTGAGACCGAAGGTGGAACCACGGTCGTGGTGTTGTTTAATATACTACTCTTGTTCTCAGGAAAAGGACCATCATCTGTGCCTTTAATGGTCGTAAAACCCAGGTCTTCAGACATTCTAATGAAAGATTTGATCTTGATTAGGATCACTATTTCTTCAAGAGGCTAGCTGAGAACCACAACTGGGCACACGAAAACAGCCTAGGCCCTTGAGATGGAATTTTGGGTTTGGTGCCTGAGCATAAGACATGTGATAGTCACAGGTGTCTCTTTTCTTAGTGTCATACATCTCACCCCCTTCTACTGATGACCCATAGTGACTTGGAATGCACTGTTGTGTAAAATCTGCCATTACTCACATTTTCCTCACTAATCTCATTCGCAAATAGGAGCAAAGTGGCCAGCTGCGCGTCGTTATGTTGATAGGCTAATCTAACACGAACATTAAAAGGCCTCCGCTCAAGGCAGATGTTTATCTTCAGGTCGTTTGCCTTGTTTTAGAAGCCATTGTGCTATTCTTATCTTATGCTGCCTTAATTTTCCTTTCAGCGTTAAAGCAAGGTTAAGAAGAACATGCACCCGCTAACTGTTCAGGCGGCAATCTAGATCGTGCCAACACGGGAAGGCTCTCCTTAGTCTACGCAGCATAGATATTCGCTATGCTATTTGAAATGCATTATCATCTAATTCGCGGTCCTATCTGGCATAGTAACAAACCTCGTCGGAGTGTGGCGATTTTAGTAACTATAGTGCGAAACTTGAATGTTAATCTCAACTATCTTCTGCAAAGCGCCTAGACCAATGGCATGGGCGATGCAATATGCTTGAGTTTTAAGAACTGCCGTGTATCACTCTATAATTGTAGTTTCGAATTCAGTTTGGAAAGACATATTATCGAATCAATTGACGGTGTATGTCAGATTTAGTAAAGTCCATAACTCGTTCTCGCTATGCTTCTCTCGGCCGTCTCATGTGGATGTAGGATCGAAAGACGGACATTACGATCCAGAATTAAATAGAATCTTGATCCAGGAACAAACCCGCGACGACAGTATACCCCGATATCGATCTCAAGATAACATGCGAGAGTTCGTTCAGATAGGGAGCTTCGTCTGGTTTGGCAGTGCTGTAGTCGGAGCGTAGGCCATGGAAGCAGGATGTCACCAGGTCACATTCCCTTGACTAGATGGGCCTAGAGGTTGATAACATGTTTTTTCTTCCTAGATTAGGCCAATACTGGCCTAGAAGCGTGGCATGATTTTTGAACAGAGCTTAGGAGACTCTATTTTAATACCGCTTATGAGAAAGAGTGTGATGGGCGTGCATCCGAACCACTATTTGAGACTAGCAGGAGGCAATGTCCAGTTAAGTGCAACTTGTTATAGGGCTTATCAATCTTCTGTAGACCTTGATGATGATGCTCGGCCAATACCTATATGGGATACGAATTCTGTAGGGCTGATGCCAAGGGCTAGTGGCATCAAATCAGGGCTGGCGTAGGGCTGTCTCGTATCCGGAGATACGGGAATAAAGCCCAATGGCCTGATAGCTGAGCTTTTCACGCGAGGAAGCTCGGATTGCTGCTAGCGGACTTATCCCTCGCAGAAACACGTGGTATCGGCCTCGAAAAAAGTTCCCCGCGCCGCCAATAGTTGATCCTTCGGCCAGCCACCAAGTGACATGGTTCGTCGAGTTGATTCTAGCCTTGCATCAAAGGGCCATACTTGACAAAAACATCCAACTGACTCCAATCGGTCGAGTCCAATTGTTTAGCGGGGAACATTCCCGTCTTTTTTGTCACCCACGAAAAATGGTGAGAGTAAGCACAAACACGAGAAAGACGATGCAAGGGTCCTCAGCCGCAGATGTTTGCCCATTCCTTGCTTCAATGTAGAAATCTTCCGATCGTGACTTGGGCTCAATTATGACATAAAGATATCCCGCCCTGCCCCTCAAAGCATGCCGCAACTCACATCAACGCATTCAACTCGCTCCACCTGCTTGAGCCATCGCAGCAATGCCCTCACTTACCAATTTCTTTGCATCACTGGCCTGCCTTGTGGCAGTCACCACTGCACAAGGCAAATGCCCGAATGGCTGGGAGGACCGTGCCTATCGCCAACCCTCAAATATCTGGAACATTTTCCCCGACGCCCCGGACCTGATGCAGGCGCGCAAAAGCTTCCACCTCGAGACCTGGAACAACGCCTCCCAGGTCGAGCAGGTGTTTTACTTCTCTGGCTTCCCTCCCAACGTCCAAGATTGCCGCGTCGACTGGCGACAGGGTGACAAGCTTGACAGAGTCTTCATCATTGAGGGAAATGACGCTTTGAGCGGAGTGAGGCAGCTTTCAGGCTTTCCAGGCAAAGACTTTGTCACTTATAACAGCATCAAGCCATTCGACACGGCTAAGAAGGATATCGGCTCTGCTGAGATGACGGGCTGGAGTGACATTGAGGACGAAGGGCAAATTATCAACCATATTGTCGGCGGGATCAAATGCAACAGGACCCTGTATCTGAAGGCTGCCCTACGGCATCCTGATGGTGACACAAAGGTTATCCTTGACCAGAATTCGTATAATGGTCTACAGATCTCATACACTTGCAAGAGGTAGAGCAGGGGAATAATAGGTTAACGCAAAGTCTTAGTTCTAAGTAATGTATTAATGGAGAATAATTATAACAGAGATATCTTGAAAAGGGAGCATTAGCTATGCGGTATTACTGGTATAAAGATAGTATCTTCGGCTATCCAATGAGATGTATTTCATAAGATATAACCTATACTGGCAAATCTTGCTTAAGCATGGCGCGGAGACTGATCACGGATCCGACAGGATGCCTGGGTAGTGGTTACATGGCCCCATCTCGAGAGGAGAGGGGTCTGGCCCCCAAGTGTAGGTAGCTTGGTCAGATCTGCGGGCAAAGAGGAGCAACGTAAGGTGCCCGTCTATGGCGACACTGATTACACAGTGCGAGGATCTTACGTTGACCACAGCACCGTAGGTGTAACCGGCATGCAGTCCTCCGATCACTCCATGTTACCATTTGATCGTTACATCTGCCCCTTGGTCGTCACCTTTCTGCTTCCCTAGGCGAAAAATAACCAGCCAAAGGTTCTTTTACCAGACTCTCAGTATCAACAGAATCGATTCGGCAACGAAGAGACACAATTTCCAAAGCCCAACATGACCGACAAGATCAAGTATGCACCAGTCGACAATGATGCCAGCGACTATGGGGAAGAATACCAAAAGCCTGTGCACAAACATCGAGGGTGGATTTCAACATTGGCCTCATTTCTTGTTGGCCTTGTCACAATGGGAGTCGTCATGGCTCTCTATTCAACCTTGATGAAACCAGAACATTCACACGCGCGCAACCTACCTCACGCTCGCAATGGCTCTGATCCCATAACTGGCCTTCCCTTGTCCTGGTCTCATGGCGACTGCGGCAACTCACCCCAAGATGCGAAAGCACGAGGCTGTCAATACAGCATCGTCCTTCACTCGTGGCTGCCAAAGTCTTGCCTCACAGAGGCCGACGAAGAAGACGCCAGGGACATGTACAAAGGCCGCACTTGGCCCTATGAAATCGCATCGGGCCAGAACCTCACCATGGAAGAACTTGGTGCAGGCGACTATGGACACTTTACGACTACGTTTGACTGGCATGTCACGCACTGCATGTATGTCTGGAAACGGCTGCACAGAATCTTGCTAGACCCGACCCAACAGCTGGATTCGTACACGGCCAACTACCATCACACAAGTCATTGCGTCAAGATGATCGGTGGTCATCCGGAGGGTATGAAGGACTCGGGCACAAAGATCTTTGTCAAGTATCCGAAATGCGCAAAGTAGAAAATAGGTTCTTGTGCAGGCCAATAACTATCACCGCTTGAGAAATAACACGGTAGAGCTGCGGAAGATAACATGTAGTGACGGTAAATAAGCGGGAATATTACATTCATCATTGACTGCCATTGCTTGTGACCATGAAGCCATGCTGAGGTTGTGCCTACGAAGAAGACTTGGACGCCTTTAAAACAACAAAAGTCTCCATTCACCTGCACTTTCTTGGTATTACTTATCTTCACCAACTCTCAATCATGGAACTCATCGTATCAAATGGTATAAACTCTTTGTACTCTAATCATGCCGTAAGGGTGCTCCTGGAACATGCTTGAAGAAGTCCAGATCGGTCTCGGCCTTGTGCTCCACCGCCCAATCTCGAATCTTTTCAAAGTTCTTGCACGTATGCGTTGTCTTGACGTTTCCAAACATCCTCTGCTTCTTCTCACTCCATTCCCAGTATATCGTGCTGACGTCTCCCGCACATTGGAGTGACTGCCTCACCTGCTCGATGCAATGCTCCATATGATAAATATTGTCAAGAGCTTCTTCTGAGCCTGATGTCAAATCCATCTTGTAGACATCGGGATACGCCAGCTTACGTAGCATGTTGAGGCAATGCAGTTGATGAAAAACGTCGAGTTCCACAATGTAGTGACTGGTGTCGTTTGTGAATGGTGTTGTTGGGTTGGGGAGCTTTGCAGCTGTTTTAGCATCAATTTGGGATATCAGTACCTCTAAAAACCAGGTGGTTAGTTATCGTGCCATGAAAATTGGGTGTTACAGGCAACCAACGGTTATAAAGTTCATCCCATGCATCGTCTACATCACTTGACGAGCCTTGGAATTTCGATGGCTTGTCGCCTTTCAGGCCACCGGTGAAAACAACTGTTTCATACTCAACCACAGATTGTGCAGGAGCTTTTGGCGTGTCAGAAATCTGATTATTGGAGTGATATCAAGTTGCTTACAGTAGATCTCGTTTGGAATATACGCCTTGTTCGAACCGTGTCTGTTCAAGATCCATGTGCCAAGCAGTGCCAGTAGCAGCGTTATGTTTAGCACGCCAGAGTATGGCAAAAGATGCGCCCATATTTCTCGCCTCGACGGTCGCCTCGGAGTTGCATAAAGGTCCTTCTCCTCATCCGCTAGGAAAGGCACCTCATCTGAGGCTCGATTAGGCGCGCTGTGCTCCATCTGGGTGAACAAGGCTCAAAGTCTCAATGGAATCCTCAAAATGAAGCCGAGCTGCCTCAGTGTAGAGCTCTGGAATAGTAATAGCTGCGTTCTTTGGTGTTGGGGCTGGCTTTCTGCCTGTGGTGAGGGAACGAAAAAGAAGAATCGGGAAAAGCTCTGTGTAAGCGGTTTGAACTACGCTAGCGCGCGAGGAGCTTCTCATGCCCTGTACAGTGCACTGTGCGAGGAGAGAACTATCACAAGACCTGCTCATGCTTTGCAACCATAAGCGATCTTCCAGAAATGTTGCATTTCGGGTTTGAGAATGTTACATGTCTGAAGCAATCAAAGGTATCATACCCCTCGGACAAGATTCAACTGTAAGGATCGTGTAGAGTGGTGGGGGTCTGAGACATTCACCCCGCCTTGTAGGCGCCTATCCTCGGACCCGAGCTATCCAGTCATCATCACATCAGTTTCCCTTGCACACCCATACGTGCCGAATAACCTATCATTGCCTCCTCTTCAACTCTGATAGTCACTGATAGGATTCAACTACGGTAAAGGAACGTTTCATTGCCCCCTCTCTTACTTCCGTAGGACTTGCCTAAAGGGACAGAGGGTATCTTTGTCCCCTGTCCAACCCCACAGGATCTCGTAAATGACGGAGTTCGGAACTTTTAGCGCGCCGGCCCCCGCAAACGTGCGTGAGCAAAACAAAGACTCTTCAGTCCATTCGGGGTCTTTTAGACGAAGATCAAGTGTTTGGCCATGGCTATTGGCGATATCTCGTAAAGTCCTGTGATAAAGGGTTGCATCAGACAGCATATCGGTCAGATACTATGTAGGACTAAGCACTAGCTCGGACTTGAAGTGCGCCAGTCAGCCGTCAAACGTTCAACTGGATAGTAGAAGACATCACGGCATTGCAACGTTCCGAAGTTGCTCTAAGTTGATGAATTGGCGATCAGATACTCATATAGATATCGATTACAATCATAGCGTCTTTGCAAAAACACCCTCACACATCAACAGCAAAATCTTTCTCAAACTATCTGCTTATCCCAACCAAATTTCAAGATGAAGTTCATTGTTCCCGTTGCCTTTGCACTTTTCGGCGCCGCCCTTGCTGCACCAGTCGAGCCGCAGGGCGCTGACAACAAGCGCTCTGAGCAAAGCCCCGACATTCTGTACAACAACCAGGCCGGCTGGGGAAAGCGTTCCGAGCAGAGTCCTGACATTTTGTACAACAACCAAGCTGGCTGGGGCAAACGCGATGAGAAGCGTTCTGAAGCTGAAAGCCCAGACATTCTTTACAACAACCAGGCTGGTTGGGGGAAACGCGACGAGAAGCGTTCCGAAGCTGAGAGCCCGGATATTCTGTACAACAACCAAGCCGGCTGGGGAAAGCGTGACGAGAAGCGCTCTGAGCAGAGTCCTGATATTCTGTACAACAATCAGGCAGGATGGGGAAAGCGTGACGAGAAACGTTCTGAACAGAGCCCCGATATTCTGTACAACAACCAGGCTGGTTGGGGCTAGCGTTCCGGGGGTTAAAGCCGCGAGGGGAAACACCATATGACTTGGACTATCGTTGTGAATTAAGATCTAGTCTGTTTGAATGCTATTCTATAAAAACCAAGCGTCTCGCACTAGAGAATCTGTAAATTATTATTTAAAGTGATCAGCCATAACCTTGAAAGTTTTCAGTAGCAATTTTGAGTATGGAATGCTGAAAAAGCGTCCTTGAGCACAAGGTTTGCAAATTACTCGCCTCCCTCTCTCTACACCTAGCTCTCGCAAGTTGCGTCTAATCGCAGATCTGCAGTAAATCCCATGTGACATGTATTATGCGACGTGTACTGTCATCGCCTTTGCCCCCAATCAATGGCAACATCACAGCTTCTGTCCGACGGATGTAACCTTACATAAGAAATAAGCCGAATCCTTCTGGAGACGTAGTATGTGCCTGCCGCTGGAACCCTTGATGTTATTCGCTAGGGTCGATCACTACTACACTAGGTAAGCAATAGTAAGCACCGAAGGACAGTGCGGCAGTACAGTACCGTTTCGTCCACATATTCTTTTCGTACGCAGTTTACCAAACCCTTCCATTCCAAGTTTCTGGAGTCTCGAGATCACCAACCTCGCAAATTCTCATGTGCTTTTGCGCACAATCATGTATTCGGAACGGCCTTCCACAAAGGACTATGATCCTGCGGACTCAGCAGACACGGAAAGCCTCTTGAGCGCAGAACAATCGCAAGAAAAGCTCCTACCTTCTTCACCATCTACTACGTCAAAACGAAACAAACGACTAAAGACCTGGCTGCATATTGCCGCTATTGTCTTCTACAGCGTCATCACCATTCTACTATATGTATGGAGTGCAAGAATAGACGAGAAAAGATGCACCTGCGAGAATGGTGCGATCTATTGTAAGAAACCAGAGAGTAACCGTGGGCTAGACTGTGATGTTAATGATACGTACTAGCTCCCGCGAGAACAGCGATAGAGTACGAGAAGCAAACCATTGTCCATAACCTTGCCGACAACGGCAAATACAGAGGACCGCCACGACCAGAGCAGGATGAGGCATGGGAGGGGCTTTTAAAATGTGCTCGAAATCTACCATCCCCTCATACAGTGGTGGTGCTAACAAAGACGCATCTAGACAACAACCTCCGCATACAAAAGGGAGACCTCGACAAGGCAAACATTACCTCTGTACCTTTGAACGATGACCAGGGTGGCTACCTCGCGACTCTTGATGTCTTTCACAGCCTCCACTGCGTGAACAAGATCCGCAAATCATACTACTCCGACTACTACCACGATCCCAATCCTCTTCCAGACCAGCAGGAGCACTTTGATCACTGTATTGATCTGCTCCGTCAAGTCATCATGTGCCACGGAGATATCTCTCTGCATACGTACACGTGGAAGGATGACTATAGATGGCCATGGCCCAGTATGCAGACGGAGCATCAGTGTCGAAATTGGGACAAGTTGATGGCCTGGTCAGAGGAGCACTACATTCCGAGTTTGACCGGTCCGATACTTTCACATCCAAGTTTAGGTAAGTCAGTCGAATGACAGTATTTTCCGCAACATGTTGGACCAGATGCTAATTCAGTAACAGGTACATCCTTTAGAGGAGATGAGCCCCATAGTTGATACCAGTGCCACGATTGTGATAGCAAGGCTAATCCATATGTTGAGAGTACTCTTAATAACGAATATCAATATAACATTCCCCTCCGACCAGGCATTTATCATGACACTGTTTCTTATATCTATAACCTAATTATACCAATCGTGTGTAAATATGATCCGTTGGTCTATATCCAGATGGAATTCACTCTTAATCATCGATCATTAACCATTGACGATGCTGTGTTTGACCTCTAGCATATGAGAGCCAGGTGGCCCAAGTCGCCAGGTCTCGGAAGGGTATTTGACCACTTCAAGCATTCTTAAGAGCTTGTATTCTTTTCCCACCTATAGAGATGATGTCAGTCAACTAAGAAGGTGTCTCAAGGGTTGGCAACTTACAAGTCCAGGAATAGCTTCCAGAGAATAGAGAATATGATGCCCTGCAAACCATTGCACAGGATCCGGGTCTTGAGACCACGTCCCAGCAGTCCGATAACACCGTCTTGCACAACCACAGCCCGAGCCGCTTCCGCTGCAAGCACGTCGTCAGCACATGGCCTATTTCGGGTTTCTTGAGACGTGTATCCTTACCATACGAAACCTTGGTGTCATTGACCTGTCGGTAGGTCTTGACCACCCTCAGTGAGTTAGAAATGGAGTCAGAAACAACTGAGGCGCAAAATCCAATGAACGCCAGGCGCAGCAGCCACCAGAACAGAGGGTGCTTGGGTGGCTCGGTAATCGTCTCGGACAAGTAGTTGTACTATTCATCATTAGCTCTGCCCTTTTACCGCCAAGATGTTCAGACTCACAGTCGCAAACCAAGGGTAATGTCCGACAAAGGTGGCAGCTGCTGTAGCAAACGCACCCCACCACAAACTCCCAATTCCATTGGACTTGATTCTCCGCCTGAGAAGGGCTGTTCCACGGGCACCTTGGGCTTGAAGGGTAGTCTTGAGCGTGTCGATGGGAGTGAGAATCATGCGAAAAGCCGCAGCACTGGACAAGAGTTAATGCACGGCGACTTGAGTGTGTAACGGACATATTACCAAAGAGAGGCGAAGACAGTCTTGATGGGAGATGGAAGATTCTTCAGGTATGGGTTAGACTGGAGAAGAGCAAGGATGCCGGCGTTGGCTGCCGTATCACCGAATCTTGAGACCGGGCCTGCAAACAGTTAGAACTAGCGATATTGCAACAAGGCAGGTGTCATATAGACCTTGGATGAGAGCAGGTGCGATGCCCTGATAGTATCGTCGGACTCCTCCCTCTTCGTAGAGAGTCTTGGTGGCAACGGTAAAAGAGGTGCCATGCCGATACTGATAGTTCATGATAGTCCGAAGCGGCTAGTTCCCAGTTCAACAACACGAAGGCTTGATTATAGCACGGGAATACGTACCATGAGAAGCAGGACTTGCAATACCATTGCCGCTGCACCGCTAAGTCCTCCGCCAAGAGCGCGCTTCAGCGCACCCTTCAAGTCAAACTGAAGCACGCGTTAACTCCGAGCGCCAAAAGGGAAGAGGAACAGTTAGGCACCTCGGTCTCATCGGCATCGATCCATCCTTTAACAAACACTCCAATCACGATAGCTGCGAGTATAGCCCAGAATATGCGCCAGGCGTACCAGCTGTGAGATCTCTTTTCGGGGGTGGGTTCCGACTCCGGCTCTAGCTCCGGTTCGGACCGACCGTCCTCGGCGTGAGGCGGCTGATCTCCGAGCAGCGGAGTCTGCTCTGTACTCCGCTGAGAAGCCTCTGGATCATTATTATTAGACATGTTGAGTAACGCAGATGGAATGAAAAGCAGTAAACGGCGTGTGGGGGACGAAAATGCCGAAAGATCTAGTTATCTAGATGTTTCCCCGCGATCGGTATTTATCAGGCGGGATCTCGCGTGCTCGGGGTTGTGATTACGTGCTATTAAGCGGGGACCTGGGCCAGGCCATTATTAATCCAGCAATCTGATCCCTGTTCCAAGCTGATTACGGTATTTATTCAGTACGCGTGTTCCATTAACGTATATGATAAGCTTGTGACGCATCCAAGTATGCGACGCACTTTCTAATTGGTTAGTATTTTCACCTTAAATTAAAATCACTTTAAGAAATTCTAGAATATTTCAACTAGGCTCAAAATAGCTCAAAACTTATATGTAGCCTAATTTAAACAATATCCTTTTAGTCTAATTTTCCTAGATTTTTAAAAAATAGCTATGTAGGTAGTATAGAAAAAAGTAAATTAGCACTGTATAAATAAGCTTTACTATATTAAGGGATTTTTTTAAAAATCTATAGAATTCATTTTTAAATTCTATATAGAGTTAGATTTATAAAAATACTCTTTTTAAGTTTGTAGCTATTTTATAGTAGTTTTTAGAAACTTAAAATATAGCTGTTTTTAGTTATACAGTATAGTGCGTCGCATACTTAGATGCGTCACAAGCTTATCATATACGTTACAGTAAGTATTCCCGCGTTTATTTACCCCAGCCGCGTAGCTCTTCCCGATAATGCAAACCAGTTACCATTTCCTTCCTGGACCAAATTACAGAAAACAGAAGAGCTACATGCCAAATTCACGTCGCAGGATGCTGCACTGGTTCTGAAAATTCCCGGCCCGACTCCGCGTCCGATAATGTCGTGTGGTCGTATCTGACGTTGACCTAGCGATTGTGAACAAATGCATGACGACGTGAACTCGTCCTCGGAGGGACTCACAGCTGTTGTTCGGATAATGCCGTTATACGTCATGATTTCCTCCTCGCTACCATTGGGTGAGTGGCCGCGGATCTCGGTATGCGTCTTGCCGAGATGAATATCCTTGAGAGGAAAGGCCGCATTTGCAGCCGTTTGTCTCAATCCGGTGTTGTTGCCGTATCTCGCGGATGTATTGTAAGTTGCTCCATTGCTGTTGTTGCTTGAGAACAAGCCAGGGAACATCCTGCGGAACAGCGGTCGCAGAGCTGGACCGCAGCAAGCGATGATGGCGAGATTCACTTCGACAGTGCTTAGGGTATCGCCAAGCGAGTTCCTCGCGTCGTAGCCGGGATCGAGGTTGTAGTATTTTTTGCGAAACTCGTGCACGCGAACAA
Organism: Fusarium sp. JS1030; assembly: GCA_000966855.1. NCBI lineage: Eukaryota > Fungi > Ascomycota > Sordariomycetes > Hypocreales > Nectriaceae > Fusarium > Fusarium sp. JS1030. Next base: position 497,595 of record JWIW01000086.1, read on the forward strand.
TAGCGACGATAGTCACCCTACCAGACATGTCAGTCATGATTGATCTCAATGTTACCGGGGAGCTAAGACTCACACTCCGCCCATCAAAAAGACAACAATCAGGCCGAGCTTCGCGGCAAGTCGCATCTTAAGGCCGAGAAATACCCAAAATGGGATGACAAGAACGAGAATATCCGTAATGATGGTGATAATGGCAGTGGACACGTAAAATAAGGGACTGTCAATTTCACGCTGCTTCTTGACCGACATGTCCCAGTATGCTCTGATCGGTATAGTTTGGAGGATGACCGTGAAGAAGATGGCAATCATCTGGAGGATGTTGAAGGTGTTTAGGGCGTAGATGGACCATCGAATACTGCGTTTATGACCCCCGAGACGCAGCAGGAAAATGAGGACCGATGACTTGACCAGAGCCAAGATGGGATTGTAGAGAACCTGCATAATCCAGTTCCAGAAGCGAGATGGTTGAGGATCGTACGTGTCGGGGAGGTTGTCGGATGGGAAGCCGATGAATTCGTACTTGAAGTCTGTATTGTTGAGCGCTTGAACGTCGTCGTCGGCAGTATACAAGTGAACATACAGAGGTAGTTGGGCCCGAGCATTCCGATCGAGAATAACTACAAGTTTCGGGTTAGTGTATGATCTTGCTAGATAAGCGCGTTTTGAGAGACGACGTACCATTGCGACCGTAGCAAGCCAATCGTCTAATCCTCCAACGCTCAGTTAGTCAAACTCGATCCTCAATGCCACTATGTTGAACATATTTGCTTCAGTGGAGATCTTACCAATTCCTAGCTGCTTAGTGCTGAATCTGGAGTACATTCGAACGATCCAGAAGGCAAAAGCAAGAAAAGTCATCAAAAAGATAATTGCCATGGCCCCCTGCTGGAGCGAGGTTGTGGGGAGCTGCGAGACGGGTATGTAGCGCGGCTTCAGGCCTGCGCTGCCAACGTCAATGGCAGCCATCTTTGAAGATGTTTTCTTTTGCGGCGGTTGCAGCTGGAAACTCTTCCACGGCCATGGGCACCAAGAAGTGAGGGGAGTACACATGTAATAACGGAAAGTCTCATGGCAAAATCGTAGCCACTTTGTGATAACAAGCATCTGGGCCCCCGTGTAATCTTCAACCACTGAGTCAAGCAAGGCATTCTCCGTACGGAGTGCTACCGTCCGTTATTGACGTACATGCATGAGCTCCTCCTTCAGCCCGAGCTCACGAGGTGGCTATTGTTAGTTTATTAAGTTACTATGTCCAAGTCCTGCTAAGGCATGTCTTAACTCGTTTCTTTCATCCTTTCTCAATCTTCTAGAAGGTGGCTTGAAGCTAATGGTGCTTCTATCGTACGAAGATGAATTTACTAGCTTGCTGAGGCTCCTCGGGGTGGATTACTCAAACGGCGGCTAGACGTCAAACATCAGGCATGTTTTTAATTGCGCGCTTTGCGCGGGAGATGGACACGGCATTAGATGCGCTGACAGGACCTGTGACAGGAACAAGGGTGTAATCCCTCAAAAGCTGTTGGTCCTGAGCCTAGACTAATGCGAGGCCACCCGAGCGGAGGCGTCCCGGGAATCAATCTGTAACACACCAACGCATCTCGAGGATCGGAGATCCACCTCGCTGACGATGCCGGCCACGAGGGACAAGAGCGGGTTGCAACCTTGTGCGCATGAAATCTTCAAATGGATAATGGAGATCGGGCATCGGATCCAGGACTGGTGTGCTAAAAGACGAATCGAGGGATCAAGGGCCTCAGACATGCCCCATCCGGATCTCGGAGCCGCACAAGACCTTCGGTCCAAGTCCGCATCTGATCCCTGCTGACCATCACAGTTCCCCAGAATTTCCGCTGAATAAAATCTCATGCTTCAACCCTGCCCAGACCGCACAAGTGTGGCTCTTGACGACCGTGCTCACTGTTGACGCAGGGGAAATTATCAGGATTTCTGTTTTGGACAAGGTCTTGCTGCAGCGGCATCTCGCTTCTTGAGCCGGCAGGCCATGGTACTGAGTACTGAAGGTCCCAAGACCGAATGTAGCTAAAGCAGTGCCGTCTTATTCCACCAATGTATAATCTGGGCGTGCAGGGGTCTGACTTTCGGAATTGAGTTTGAGCGAAATTTGACAACTGACCACGGCACAAACTGTTCTAGCCTCTTCAGTCCGCAGAATGTTCCACGGGGTTTCTTTCAAGTAAAAACGTTGGGGCTAGCACACGCATCAGCCAACGTCACTGTTTCAGCTTGTCTTGTCAACCAACGCAGCTCAGTATATCCTCGGCTAGATAATAGAGTCTCCGGGGAGCCTTGTTAACCCCGGCTGGCAACCCGGTCTGCTGCCGGTCATGGCTTACCCAATGCGGCGCCCTTGTGATTCAGCTGTCGGACAGACAGCCCAACTCGGGGCAAAGGCACAAGCAGACCAACATACTGTAGTATCCTAACGGCGCCCGCGCATGGGTCTCCTAGCTGCGGGATATGCGCCCCAGCAGACTAGTTACGGCGTAGAGCCAACACTGCGACGTTGTGTCTTTCCCGCCTCACCGATAAGTAATGGTCGTTCGTCGCTCGTGGCTGAACTTGAGTTATTTCTTCAGAGATATCTTTACTCAAGTGCTTCAGAGCTTGAAGTAGAATTTCCAAGCGAGATCAGTCTGACCTCGCAAGGAGCTATCTCCATCTTGGTCCTGCATCGATATTACCTGCAGCTGACCTTGGCTATTTCCCTCTCGTCCAAGATCCCTCGCGTTTGGCCCTAGCCCGACTGGTCTTTTCATTTATTTCCCCGCCGCATTTCCTCCGCCACGCTTATTGCTTTTGATTACCGGCTGCGTCTCTTGCGTCTCTCAGCAGTAGCGCAATGCGACTCAGCCGCCGTGCTCTGCTCAGTGGCCTTGTTGCCTTTTGGGCATCTCACCACGTGGCTGCCCAGACTATCGTTGTCGATGGCAAGAAAGTCGGTATGTATATCTAGACTCGCATAGGCTTCATGCCCCGGATAGCTAAAGCGTAGCCAGCTGCAAACTCTGATAATGTCAATGAAGCCAGCGAGGTTGTGTCAGGCGACTATCTCCCCGAGGAGCAGACTCAACTGACAGATGGTGTGCTTTCAAAACTCGCTAAAATTAAACTCAGCGACGTATCGCTTCTTTACTTTGGTGACGCTGTCCAAGGGGATGACGACGATGCCCGGCCGAAATGCAAGACCTTCCCTGGTGACAAGCTGTGGCCGAGCGATGCCACTTGGCGTGTGCTTGATCTTGTCACCGGCTCTTCACTTTTAAAGAACGTTCCGCTTGCCGCGGTTTGTTACAATAACTCAGCAGTTTATGATGAGGCCCGATGCAGCGAGGTTGTTGACCAGTGGACCAACTCTTCTCTTCAGTGAGTTAGGCCCCATTATCACACGTCGAATACGCTTCTAACAGAACTTGTAGTATTTCTGATCCGACCTCTGTCATGTCACCTCTGTATGAAGGTTTGACATGTCAGCCTAGCAAGAATCCCGACGGAAAGTGCACGTTGGGAGGTTACCCGACATATTCTGTCGACGCCCATAATGTTGCACACATTCAGCTTGGCGTCAACTTTGCTCGCTCACGAAACTTGCGACTCGTCATCAAGAACACAGGCCACGACTTCAACGGTCGCTCCGCTGGTGCCGGTGCCCTCTCCATCTGGACGCACCGCTTCAAGAGCATCCAGCATATCGAAAAGTATGAGACAAGCTCCTACAGTGGCCCAGCACTGAAGGTTGGTGCTGGTGTTGTTGGCGCTGAGCTCTATGAGGCTGCTGAGAAGTATGGTGTTACTGCCGTCGGAGGCGAGGGACTTAGCGTTGGCTATGCTGGCGGGTACCTCGCTGGTGGTGGGCATTCGCCCATGTCCACTCTGTATGGTATGGGAGCAGATCAGGTGAGTAGCAAACTCTCAGAATTATTGACTTCCGAACAGCGGCTGACTAGGCGACCTACCGGCAGGTACTCAGCATTCAAGTGATCACGGCAGATGGCCGTTTCCTCACCGCAAGTGAGGATGAAAACACAGACCTCTTCTGGGCTCTCCGGGGCGGAGGCGGCAGCACCTATGGCGTTGTGACTTCATACACAGTCAAAGTCTTCCCCAAGATCAAGGTGGCTGTCATGTCCTTCTCATTCAGCACCAGCAAGGCCATTTCTCATGATACTTTCTGGGCTGCTGTCCGTGCTTACTGGGAGCTTATCCCAACCTTCAACGACGCCGGTAATTACGAGTACTGGAACGTCTGGAATGTTGACTCTGAAACTGTGGTCTTCAACATGGTCCCATGGTTTGCTCCGGGCCATTCTCTTGCTGACCTGAAGGCCTTGGTTGCTCCCCTCTTCAAGAAATGGGAGGAACTCGGTATCAAGCCCGAGGTCACTGAATCTGAGCACGATAGTTACTATCCTGCTTGGAAGGCTGGGTTTCCTCGTGAGCTTGTTGGAGGAGCTGTCTCGAAGACAGCTGGGCGCCTTTTCCCCAGGTGAGCTTTTCCCTACCCACGATAGCACCGATTCCCCATTGCGGCCAGTTACTGATCCTGATTAGGGAGAATTTTGTGGACCCAGTCAAGTTCAATGCTACTTATGAAGCGCTCAAGAGCGTGTCCGACAACGGTGGGCAAATCATTGGCTTTGGCATTACTGGTGGTCCTGGTCCTTACCCGGACAACGCAGTCAACCCTGCCTGGCGAGATGCTGCCATGTGGGCAATCTCTGTCATTAATTGGCCCGAGGGTAGTTCCTGGGATGTGATTGCCGAGCAGAGCAAGAAGTTGACGAATGACTGGATGAAACCTTGGAGGGATGTGAGCCCTGGCAGCGGTGCATATGCTTCAGAATCTGATGTGACTGAGCCGGACTTCAAGCAGTCCTTCTATGGAACCGACAAGTATGATCGGCTACTTTCCATTAAGGACCAGGTTGACCCAACTGGGCTTTTCTATGCGCTACAGGGAGTTGGCAGTGATCGGTGGTATGTGACTAACCAGGTCGAGGGTGTTCCGACCCAGAATGGACGACTCTGCCGGGTCTAGATGGTCCCTGGGGAGATGAGGGGTCTGGTATAAAGAATCAATCGCATATTTAGAATCTATTGTCATTTCTGTCTCTATGTGTGCTATAAACATTATGCTGAGTGCAAGCCTCAATCATCAGGGCTCCATCGATAATCCGAGTTATCCCTTGTGATATATATTTCTCCAACCAAGATGAGACAGCCAACCGTCATCGAGATGGCAATAATTGGAAAGTTGACACGAGCAAAGTCGTGACTTTTGACGTGTATGTGTTTCCGGGCGAGGATATCTCGCCATAGTAGACCGGCCAATGAGGCGCTAAATGCTGTGCTGAACGCTCCATAGTTGACACCCAGAGCCATGCTATAAACGGTGGCCCAAAATGTCCGATCGCTGATAAAAGTCCCTTCTCGATGATGAATCTCTCGCCATGCTTGGATAATGCGAGATAGGAGAATGGTGGTGCCGATGTTGGTCCCCGAGAACTATATAGAGTTTCAGTCAGTTATACTCTCACGTCATCCGCCAAGAGCACTCACATTGCATAGAACGACCGAAAGAAAGCCCATTCCTCCGATGCTTCCCACAGTACCCGTCTTCTTTGACCAGTGGTACCAACCCACTGAAAAGAGCTCTACCCATCCCTTGCTGACCAAGGCTTGAACGAGGACAAACATTGCAAAGGCAAATGGAACGAGAGCAAATGGGAGATGCGCCATGACAGCCATTACGGTTGGAAATGTTTGCTGAAGCCATTCGTATTTATCAGCAGCAAATGATACCAAACTCGGTTTATCTTCTTCCTGCTCAATCTCGTCATGGCATGGCTCGGCTTTGTTCGGCTTTATCGAAGGACTGGGTAGCGATGACAACGCCTCCGATCCGATGGTATTAGGCTCGCTGGATGATGAATGGCCCATAGTAGGAGGACTTGACATCATTACTGGCGATTGGGCCATGGAGCCAGGTAGAGTAACAGGACTATTGCCGGTAGTTCTAGAGAGGAGTAGCTTGGGGACTGAGGGCTTCTCGTTAGATAAGTTTGTAAGAGGTATTCCATCTGCTCTTTCCCCGTCTGTTGCAGTTTCGTTATTGATAGTCGGCACATCGATCTTGGGTTGAGAAACAGCAGAGTCAATCTGCAGCGAAGGGAGACCACTGGCTGCTTCCTCGAGCCTCCTCAGCTGCAGAGCTTCCTCCCTCGACTTCTGGGCTTTCTCGACCTTTTCTTTATACTCGGCGGCTGTTTTACGTGTTTTGTGTCGGTGAATCCATCCAAACCCAACATCCCAGCAGAACATGACGAAAGCCGCTGGCAGGGTCACATAGAAGACGGGATGTGGACCAGTACTTGTGCTGGCAGCATTAAGAGCCAAAACAGTGACGAGGGTGGCAGCCATGATGACAGCGCCGAACCCTGCTCCCTTCTTGTCCAAAAAGGGATTCATGATCTCTCCAAGTGATAGAACCATCTGCCCACCTTCTGTGGCATCTTCTTGTTCTTCAGCCTGACGACGCACGTAGGGGATGTTTGGATTTACTGCGGGTTCATTCGCCGCGCTGCTGGGGAGCGAGTGCATCTTGATGGATGAGGGTATGAGGTTTTCTTCGGCAAAGACAACATAGAGTAGAAATGGAAATAGGACGATGGCTGTAATGACGACTGGAACGATCATGTTGGCAGTATAGTCGATGAACTTGATTTTGAAGGCCCCAGCAAGGACCAGGTTGGTCGGATTGGACGAGACGAGAATCGCTGATGCAATGTTGGCCACTGCAAACTGGGTGTGTATCCAAGCTGTAGGAGCGGTGATGTTTTGAGATACCCGAGTCATGTATGCGAGAAATGCCGTCCCTGAGAGAATGATGGGGTCGTTGCCGACGAAGCTACCCAGGGCAAAGAAGAAGGCGTAGAGGTAGAAGAAGAGCTTGTGGCCAACCTCGCCTCCCCATTGCAACACCTTGAAGGCCAACCACCTGATGAGACCAGATGCATCGATTGAGATGGCGATGTAAGCCAAGGTGATGAAAAAGATCATGATATCATAAGGGTGGATGCCTTCTACGCCGATGGTTCCATCGTGTACTTCTTTGCGCCCTATTGCCGAAATGGCCAGAAGAAAGAGGTCCGCGATGAGGGGGGCGGTAATGAAATTGACCGGAAAGTCGAAACGAACAAAGTGCTTTGAGCATCGTTTCTCATTGCTGATGATTTGGCGGTGATGGCTTGAGGGAATTATCCGCAGCCTGACGAGTGAGGCCAGAACCCAATTAACGAGGGGTTTCGGCAGATACAGAGGGACATGGAAGGGAAACAGGACGATGATGTCTGCGTGGCATTAGGATCCGGGGAGTCGGGGTCAGGATGCGAAGACTCACTAGCAATGACAAAGGCAATCAAGGTTACGATGGAGCGCCATTGTCCAATTGAACTCGTGTCTACCAGCGACATGATGCCTGGTTGAAGAGCATACGGGTTCTTCGGCACGATCCTTGCCGGGTGGCGCCCTTGCTTTTGTGTCTTGCTCGGTCCTGAAAAAGAGCGAATGCCAGCTGGCACTCGATGTCATTTTGTCTCTGGAGGGGCGCTTCATCAGGTGCGTGCGGGGAAACCGAGCCGACGATCTCAGCCCAGTGGAGAGACCGGGAGGCTCTGCAGCCTGACAAAAGATTGCCCCCCGTAACACGCCGCGTCTGAGGCATTTGCCGCTAGCGAGTCATTTCCAATCGCCCGAGCATTTATAAAATTGTCATAGAATTAATTCTGGAGCCTAAACTACTCCCCTATTTTTGCCAGATGCGGAAATCGGAACGCGAACTTCTAGAAGGGCTCGTCCGGGGAAAAGTAGGGCTCTGCGGATGCGTCAGGGATCAATTGCTGATGCCTAAAGCCCTTGTCTGACCTATCACAGACGCTACTAACAGCCCAGCTTGGTCTCGAGCTCTGACGAGGCGGCGCTGCTCTCCCGTGCGCCCATCAGCCAGGCCAGCGGGAGGACTGTGCTTCCCCCAGACTCGCCCAGCTGCTGTACGCAACGCTACCACACCAGGGCAGTGTTGGTGGTCAGCTGAGTCAAAGTCAACAGAGAGACGAGACAAACGAGATGCCTGGACGTGTTCGATGAGCCACGAGTGACGTTTGCCAGCCTCGTTACTGGCGCTGAAAACCCCAGCAGCGCCTGTCCACTCTTTAAGCATTGTTTTCCCACAAAACAAGCCTCTGCGCGTGCTCGCCTGCCCTTTTCATCCTTGCCAAGTTCACAACATCTTACCGCTTAAAAAGTGGCTGGCCCACCCAGACGAACCATGGGGAAAGCATTGCACCATGCCAGCTCTGTCTCTTACCGCTTTGGCTGATGCCTCAGCCAGTAGCGGCGCTGTACTAGCAGCTCGTGAGGCGGCCAACAATACCCATCAAGCGTTGCAGGTGATATGTGCGTGGCCTGTGTCTGGACAATATGGCACAGGCACAAGAGTCCTCTACTACGTCCTGATTGCAACATGTCTTCTCGCCCGCAGAGAAGAATGGCTGGTGAATCCTTGTCTAGCTGCCGCTCTGGTGTTGCCCGCTGTTGCTGCCATCCACGGCATCGTTCTGGCGGCAATGCACAATCCCCGTGAGCCGTCCTGCCGAGTCATCAAATAGACCGGATGAATACTAACTGTACTCTAGATGCAGTTGATATGGACATTTTCGGCGCCTTTCAACTTTGCGCCATTGGAATCGTTGCTGCTCCCGTGACAGTCATGATGTCTCGAACCTACTTCAACGACCCCGGCCGAAATACCATCTTTCTCTGGATGTTCCTTTTGCTGTCCGGTGAGTATACAGACTGTCATAAATATCGTCTTCTAACTTCAGTCTTTCTAGGGTTATTATCCATGGCCATCGAGTTCTATCGGATTCAAACGAAAGACTGTTGGCGAGATGCTGATGGAAACCCCGTGTCCTTGAATCCGGCCGAATTCCCTTACATGGAAGGAAACAACTGCGGCATAACATGTTCGGTCCAAGACGGCCCAAGGTCATCTATGCGAGGCGGCTCAGCAAACAACATCTACGTCATCCCTGCACCCGACAAGCTCACATTCGGCGCTGCTACCCTCCTCGCTGCGGCATGCTGCATCCATGCCATTCTCTGCATGGTATCCATGTGGGACAAGGTGCTCGAGATCAACTGGAAGAGGCACTTTGGACGTCAAGAAGAAGAACCAGAGGACAAGCCCATTTCTGGAACCAACGGTGCTACCCCGGGCATGATGAAAAAGGTAAACCAGACCATCGGGTACTTTCTCAAAATCCTCGCGGTTCCGGTTTTTGGCGGTGCTGGGCTTGCTATTCTCATCATTGGAGAGACCAACTTTTTTAGTCGTCAGGTAGACTACCAGACCGAGCCCATGGCCAATATTGGTAGGTTTTCACATCACTACTTCACCTTACTCAGTCTGCTAACATGTGTTGCGTTCAGGTCAATGGGCACCTGTTGTAGGTACTGCCATGGCTATGCTGGGATCTTTGTATTTACTCATGGCAAGGCATGTCCACGACGAGCACCCCTACACGTATACCCATCACTGCAACTGCTCTCACTGCCATCTCGGTCACAATCACGACCGTAGCAGGTCACCTCACCGTGGGAGTAGCATCTCGTTGCATAGCCACCAGGACAACAGGAGTGTCCATAGCGCTCTTGCTGACAGGAACCACCTATCACCAGCGCTAGACCCGTATCCCTCACGATCATCAGCTTCCTTGCGAACCCAGGACGCATCCGGTGACGAAGACAACGCACCTCCGAAAAGAAACCCGATTAGAGAGAAGATTGAGGGGGGCTTTTATCGGATAGGCAAGATTCTTGGCACGCCAGCTGAAGACTTCATTACTCAACCGAAGAGTCGGAAGAAACACCGCGTCGATTTACCTCTGATCCCGGGCGAGAGATTTCGCAACGAGCGGGTGTCTGGAGTCGAAAACGAGCGCGAACAGCAGGAGGAAGAAGAAAATAGTCCCCCGCGTTCGAGAGCCAGTAGCTTCATCAGTAGCGCTGGGTCCAATCCAAACATTACACGGTCCTCATCTTTACCGACAGCACCACAGCCTGCAGTATTACGGGGGACACAGCCAACCCCAAGGTCGAGAAAGAGGTCAACATCCTTGGACCCAGAGGTTTTTGCGTCTTCGCCTTATAGAGCGGCATAAGCGTTGTCATTGTTTTGGAGTTAGGTCAACTGGGTACATCAATTCAGGGACTCTCGATGTAGCGATAGATCGAGACTGGCGTTATAAATAACTTTCAGATTTTAACATGGTGCATGTGACATTCATTCCTCTGATACTTTTCTCTCAGGATCAAGCCACGCCAGTTCTCTTGTCTACGTCTGACGACTCATCCTCAACCGCGGTGACCTTGACCTCATGGCTATGCTCAAGACCAGACAAAACGACCCAGGTGGGGAAGATGCAAAGAATCGTGATGCCAAAGTTGGTTCCAATGCTGACAAAGTGGTTCGCACCACCTTCGGATTGCATCCTGACAACTGTTAGCACTTTTGTCATTTATCGTCCAGGAGAATACTTACGCCCAAGCCACAGTCTGTCCAAGAGCTTCAAATCCTCGAAGAATTCCACAGTGGTAGGACAAGGACGAAAGATCGGTGGCGTACTGCCCAATCAGCCAGTAAAGGAACTGTTGGAATGCCTGGCCTCCAAATTGCCAGAAAAACAGCAGAGCATATGACTTTCCAAAGCCGCCTTTGAACCAGTCGAAAACAGGTGGCTCGGCCGCATCATAGAACTGCTTCTGGAGAATGGTTGCCCAGATCCAAGTCCCTGTCAAGAGCGTGACGATGGACAAGAAAGCGATCTTGGCACGCGTCTTGATGTAGATTGACTGCCGATCAAGTAGAGCCGCGATCATGAAGGAGCTTATGATTCCGGCAAAGTTGGTAAAGAAGGATGAAAAAGCGCGAGATCGAACAGTGAAATAAGTCGTCAACCAGGTACTGAGGAAGCCGTTGTAGAAGTAGCTGATGAAAAAGGCGGGAATGAGGAGGAGCATGCGCTTGGTGGCAAGCAAGGCGAATACAGCCTTGAACTCGGCAGCCCAGGTGGGTTGCTTCTGCACCACGACCAGGGTTTTATCCTTTCGTTGGACTTTCTCAGCCGGACTCAGGAAGACTGAGATGGGCAGGCCGAGACACATGATGACGATGAAGACGATATAAGTCGCTGCACTGACGGATCCTTTGGTCGAGGTCTGAGCGTTCAGACCGAGGTTAATGGCGCCTCCCACGATAGGCCCTGCTGCCTTTGCCGTCTGCCAAATAGCTATTGAACAAGAGTCAGCGTTGGATGTAGAGATACAGCAGAGCAACCATCTATGCAAAAACAGAGCATCACACATAGTTATCTTGGGCATTCCTCTTCTCAGCCAGAAAGCTTGGTGTTTTCGATAGACCTACCAAGGTAAAAAGCACGGTCTTCAGGACTGGGATATCCGATGATAATTGCTGCCTCGGCTGCCCAGAAGAAACCTGCCGAGATACCACACAGCGCGCTGCCGAACAACATGAACCATGTTGTCGGAGAATAGTTGTTGGTGTACAGTCCAGCTCCGTAAATGGGGTAGCCGATAGATCCAAGCGCAAGACCATATCGGAGACCAATGCGGTTGTTGATGGCCCCAGCGGCTACGCACACAGTCGCAAAGAGGCCATAGACCAAAGCATTGGCGGCAGAGACTGCGTACGGTTCGGCAGCTCCTCCGGCTCCCAGGTTGTTGAGAGCATCCCACATGCCGGGTGCCGTAAAGGAAACACCACAAGCGATCGCAATCTGGAAAGGAATCGATCGGTAAAAAGAACGCGATTGGGTGTGTTGCGGGACCTCATGGCTAATTTGCGCCCCGGCGTCTTCGCTAGGGTCGCGGTCGCTGTGTGAGGGCGCCATTTCGATGAGCTTGTCGAGCCGTTACGATACGAAGGACGAACATCATTGCGACGCGCCCGGATGCATTCAAGTTATAAAGCTACAGAAGTTGTATACAATCCTACGATAAATATTGCGTGCGATTGCGTGATTGACGAAGCCGTCGGTACTCCTTGTTCTGGAAGCGATGAAACGAAGCTATGGAGATCTGATAGAGTAATGGCGAGTAACTAATTTTGATGAGCCCCATCCCTAGCCTTTCCGGCCGAGAAGGACGGATGCTCCGAGTTATGGAACGGACAGGGAACGTTACGCAGGAAGAAGTAAGATCTGATTTCTACCTCTCTACTACCTGACAAGAGTCGAGGCTCAGACAAACCCCCATCATTCTGTCGATCACAGCAATGCAACGCCTTTAATCGTGTGATACATCCTTTTTCTCTTTTGTTCTTTCGATGGCTAGCCATCTGACAGTGAAGTTACAGAGATGAATCGGCCCTACCTTGACAAATATGTAGGGCGCGTCCACCATCATTGGCTACGCCCTTGACTAAAATGACACTTGAATGGGGCCGAAGGTCCCAAATGTTACCTAACATGAACGAAATAACTGGAGCAGAAGACGTGGGTAGCAATTCAGGATGTTAGGAGAGTTGCAAAAAAGACGATTAGCAATAATTCTGTGCAACGATTTTGCTCATTCAATCTCAATCGCGCTGGGATAGAAGAGGTCTGGCAGCATGAGCCAACTCGCAAAAATCCTCGAGAATGCGCTAGAGCGCAGATCGCATCTTACCACCATCTTACGGCTGCCGTCATCTCACGAACCGGCCCCATCAGCAAGATGCCGATTGCCGTGAGATACCCACCCACCCACTTTTGCTGCCGTCCGCGAGACGAAGTCCGTCATCCGCACAATCGTGCCCGAGAGCCGTAGTTATAGTCTTGGCCATCACATAGAGAAGGAATGTAGAAAGAGGCAGGTGTTGTAGTTGTGGTGATGATGAAGTCTTGGCTAAAGGCGCAGCATTGGAAACTCGACTATCTTGGCAGTATGCATTTGCCTTGGAAAGCAACCGTAGATCCATGCCTCTTCACATGAACCTCGGCATGGCTACATCCCCTCATCTTTAAAACGTCATGTCTATCTATTCGTTCTCTATCCCTCGCGTTTCAGTTCCAAAGACATAGAAAATCGCGATAATGGTTGTTGACAATACCCAGCCCGAGGGCGAAAACCCGATCGGCGATGTTGAAGTCGAGTTTCTCGGGCATCAAGTCGCCGACAACAGCTGCAGCCGCCGCGATTTGGGCTTCACCGGCAAGCTTCAAGGAAAATGGTACGCCGTCTATGGCGACACGCTTTGGTGCGATAAGGGTGTCACAGACGTGGCAGATGACACGGAGGGCTTTCATGGCATGGTTCGCAACTCCTTGTCCGCTGTAACGGACGATCCTCTCGTGGTACACGATCTACATCTAAACGATGACGAGCCGGTTGCGCATCAAAAGCAATTCGTTCCATTCAACGAGGATTGGGGCGAGACCAATCTATTTGGCTTCGGCGGTACAAGTATTGTTGAGACGGATGAAGAGAGTGGTATTGGTGCTCTCTATTACCTCGTGGTATGAATTCAGCCCCGTTCAATTGAACAAGCCCTTCATCCAACTGTTTTTTGTCAGAATGATGCAGAGCATTACAAAGGTGCTGGTATCGCACGGATCGAGCTGGTCGACGACGTGCCCACCGTAACCCATCGGTACGGCGAGAACGGTTGGTGGTGGAACGGCGATTGTGTGCCCAAGTACGGCGACGTTGCAACCTACAAGGACGTCAACAGCGAGTACATTTATATATACGGCAACCCACCCAATTGCGAATGCGAGTGGCCAGCGAAGCTATACGTGTACATGGCACGAGTTCGGGCCGCTGACGCATTCGATCTGGACAAGTACGAGTACTGGTGGGGACGAGAGGAAGGCTGGAAGAACGAGGTCCTCACGACATTCAACTGCGAGACAGCAGTGATGTGGGGTGTTGGCCAGGGACAAATTGTCTACAATGAGCATTTCCAGACGTACATTTATGTTCACCTTGATCTTGGTAAGTCCCAATGAGCTCACTGGTCTTGATTCCCATGGCTTATTAATGTCTTACTTTCTAGGTGGCACTGTTCAGCTTCGAACTGCACCAAGTCCTGAAGGCCCATGGACGGAGAGCAAGGAGATATTTAAATCACCGCCTATCGATAATGGTCTCGTCTATGCTGGCGTTGCCTACCCTCATCTTGATGAGACGGGCAAGACCCTCACCATTGGTTTCACAAACAATAACAACACTCAAGTCATTAGGGTCACATTTTTATAAATTTCATTGAACTTTTCCAAGAAATCACTAAATGTGACCTAAACTGATAATGTTTTCTCAGCTGGGTACCTCGATACTGAAGATGTGATCAAGTGCCTGGACCCACTGTGTGTCTTACTGTGGCTAGTGCTATATTTAAGTGTGGCTAAGCATGTACGCCACAAATGCCTGTAACGCTGCCTCGGCACACCTTGGGTCAAATTTGTTCGACATACTTTAGTTAAATTTATAAAGACAAGTATTTATAATATATTTTTAGTGTTCAAAAGTGTAATAGACTATTTTCAGGGTTTTATGGCTTCTCAAAAGCTTGTAGTATTGACCAGCAAACATTTGGCTCTTACGGATGAAACTGGTGGGTATAGATTTCACAAAAATACGACAATGGGGAAGCTCGGGGGCAGCCAATCGGCCGTAACCAGTTACGACGAAGTGCAAATGAGCATAAAAGCTATAGACACAATTGAAGCCATTTATTTAAATATTAATAACGACTTAATGACCGTCGCATCTGCATAATGTTCATGCTTTGAATGCGTTTTGAAATGCTCCAGGGTATCGTCCCGCAATGCACAGGTCTAGGTATGCAAGCCTAAAACATGCCTAAACTTTGATAACCGGGGCCGGAAGTACATATCTCCGCCTCAGCCCCGCACTCCGATTCACGCAAGGAGCTTGGAGCTTGACGCGCTTAGCTTCATAGCTCCCACCGTCCCACATCGCCTCAAGGCTAGCATCACCCCGCGTACAGAGCTTGCCACTCCTCAATCCCACGACCTCTCCCAGCTTCACCTTTGTCCGGTCTCTGTGACCGGGTTTGTGCTATCATGGCCTCGGATGAGGCGCAATGTCAGGTGAGATACAGCGGCCGATCGCCTGCGACCAGGTGGAACCTGAGCTTACCCCTGCCAACAGGCAATCCCGATCGGTGATACACAGAGATGCTCCAAGGAAGCTACAAACGCCAATGGGCTCTTCTGCTTTCGCCACGCCAAACAGGTCCATGCCCTCTACGCGGGCTACAAACGACGCAATGCTCGTCTTGATTCGCTCGACGACGAGGCCCCTGACTACCTAAGAGAGTCAGACGTTCCTCTTGCCAACGACACTTTCAAGTATCTTGACAATGACAAAGCCCTCTCGGCTGTGTATTCTCATCTACTTGAGAAGTATGTCCTGCTCGGTCAGGTCATCGAGGCACGCAAGGTTCATCACAAGCACTTCTACTCCATCAGCTATGATTACGGCCACCAAGCATACCTTGACAGACTCAGCAGCCAACGCCACATCGTCAATGTGGCTATGGGTAGGGTTCAAAAGCGACTCACCGAAGTGCTGCACGAGAAGGAACACTGGTTTACCTGGGTACGTGAGGTCCAGGAAGAAGAAGAGGCAACTCGCGAGAAGGAGCAGAAGAAGGTCAAACAAGAAGCTGCTCTGTTCAGACGCCACTGGAAGAAGCTGGAAGCCAGACAAGAGCGCGCGCGGCAAAAAGAGGAAGAGAAGCTTCAAGATGCTTTCCTCGAAGAAGCGTATCAGGAACGTATGGAACTGGACGAGGAAGCATGGGATCCCATTTCAGACATCGATTTCGATAGCCGCCATCGGTACATCGACTTGATCAAGCACTTCCTCTGGATGGAAATGCTGGAGGTCGACGAAGGTGCCGGATTGGAAGAAAGGACCGAGGGGCTTGATCTCGCCGATGAGTCCCCGGCACCGCCCAAAAAGGGCAAGAAGAAGGCAAAGGCCAAAGCTGGAGCCTCAAAGGCAGGTGGATCTAACGCTGGACGTCGTGGCTCTGCCGAATCGACACACCAGAGAGGCCAGCGGAAGCTTTTGGCAATGCAGGAGGGCGGTGAGACCGGCGACGGCGCTGAGCTGCCAGAGCCGGATAAGAAGAACATCGAGACGGAAGCCGAGATGAGGAAGCGGCTGAGAGAAGGCGTCAAAAAGAACTTTGACAACGTTTGGGGTTTCCAGCTTGTTGGTACTTTGGAAAACCCCTACGAGACTCACCAGAAGACAGCGCCCATGACCAAGGATGAGATCGAAACGGTTGTCAAAGACATTAGAGAGATCAAGCTGCTGTTGTTCTGTCGCTTCCTGCTTGCACGAGCATCCATGCTGCCCGCTGCGTTACGAGCGAACAGCGTGGAAGAATTCCTCAATGATGCTGAGATTACCGAGTCTGACCTCCGGGATCTTTGCCTCAAGGCCGAAGAGCCCTCTCTCCAAGACATCCGAGATGCCTGTGCCGATTTTGCTCGTGGAGACGGAGCAGATGATGAAGAGCTTGACCTGGCAGAAGAAGAAGAGGATGATGACGACGAAACCTTTGAAGAGCTGCTCAACGACGACAGGCGATATCGCCACCTCCATACCCAGAACTGGTTGCTGGACAAGTTCCTTGCCCAAGACAAGAAACGCACCGAAAAGAAGAAGAAGAAGAGGCCAAAGACCAAGTCCAGGTCACCGAAGAAGACAAAGGTCACCATATGTGGCAAGAGCATCTGGAACCACGCCAGCGAGAGGGCCATGTCCCGAGACGGCTGGCTCCAGTTCTCGGTCATGGCCAAGGACTGTGACCTCAAGCATGCCGTCCAGCTTTGCCGAAACTGGGCCGAGTTCTCAGACCTCAACCTCCTCACCCTTTGGCAGTTCTTTCCTGCGTCGAACTGGGCTTCCTGGGGAAACAACCCGCTCATCCAACAGCTTCAAGAGCTGGGTTTCTTTCCCTACTTTGTTGACTTTGATGCTGAACAAAACACCCGCCACAACCAGGTTGGTGGCCGAGGCCAAGCCCGACGTCAGCATGATATTGTTGAGGCGAGAAACATCATTGTCGGCCACATGAAGCGGAACGACCCCATCACGCGGCGTTTCCTGCAATACCTGTCGATGCGGACTGGAGAGGTTTTGATCCTGGTGCGGGATGGCAAGACGGGGCGTGTCATTACAGCACCTCCCGACGAACAACTTTGGACATATCGCAAGAAGCAAGGTCTTGGAAGAGCTTCCAAGAATGAATGGAGCAACTTTCTTGAGGTGGGACCTGAGTACTTTGACCTTACTGACTTGTTGCGTGAATGGCGCTTTAGCTTTGATGACTACTACGATGTCTTCATCTGGGATTTTGTGCCTGGCCAATCGTGCATGGATATGTACAATGTGACTATCACGGTAAGTGTCTGGTTCAAGAAGCCATTTGTTATTTGAGCTGACAGAGTGCAATAGGAACTGCGTAATGCATGGCGCATCACCCACCCACGCGATGTTTATCATCATATGGAACGCATCTTACGATCCCTGACAAGGGAGCAAGACACGATGCGCACCCGGCAGATCAAGCCAGGTGAGAAGGTCGAGAGTCTCTGGGACACCATCATGGATGAGAGGAGCCAATTCAAGCTCTTGGACATCAATGGAAAGGGCATGACTTGTCGCGGTGGCGAGGAGTTGGACACGTCTCCGTACATGTTCTACAACAAGGTGAACGTTGCCGAGGACGAGATCTTGTTTCCGGATGAGAAAACCTCAAACAAGAAAAACGTACCCTTCCGAGAGATCAGAAACGGAATCAACCGTATCGAAGATGGTGTACTGCCTAGCACTATCCGACATCTTGCCAAGGGCATGGAGGCGTTTAGCAAGGGCAAAGATCCCATGGCCGCTCTTCATCGTGCGAAGGACACCGACGACGACACCATCTGGGCATTACCCAAGATCTGGGTGACCGGCCTTAAGCAGGTTCGTCGAGACATGCCTTCGGCGGAACAGCGCAGACTTTTGAGGCGCACTGGTCTCGAAACCACGCACAGAAGTATATCACTGGAGGAGCGACTCGAGATCTCAGACCCTATGGAGATTATGGAGCGGGATAGGTCTTTTGGTAAGTCATTTCGTTGTCGGACTTCCCTGTTTCCTTGATCAATCATACTGACGAGCATTGCTAGGGTTCAAGGAGTCGTTCCACGAGGGAGATCTGGAGCCAGACGCCACCAAAAAGTTCCAGGAAGTCCAGGACAAGATTGGCATCATGCTCAGGACATCACACATTGGCCCGACTGATTGGATCTGGTTCCTTGCCGAGATCCTTGACTGGTTGAATCTGCGAGCAGACTACGACGACTACGTCCAGGATCCTTCTGCCCCGTGGCCACACAGCTTCATTGACCAGGACTTGGTCCGGGCCTTTGCAGCTGTCGCCATGTTCTTCCCGGAGCCCGACGTCACCACGCAGGTGACTCAGTTCATAAACTCGAGCCAGTGCATAGAGTTCAAGAACTCGCTTCTGTTTGATCCCAAGGAACGAGGCAAGACGCGTCCTGATCGGAGGGACCGAACAAGCTACAAGTTCCGCGATCCAGCATTTTGGACCGAGTGGAAGGAATTCTTGAAGACCAAGAGTTACTTTGCCGATGTATATCCCATGGACTGGAGTATGGCCGTCCGTCCCATTGTAGCTCGCTGTCAGTTCTTCCCCTTTACCCATCTTTTGACAAGTTGCTAACAAGCTGTAGTGTACCGGGCCGGAGTCGTTGCGCCAGCCTACTACCAGAACGACCCGGAAGTCGTCGCAGGAATGGCCACGGCCAACACCGAGCCTCATCGACCTGGAAAGCTGGATTTATTCATCAACTATGAAGATCGCTACGGAAACTTCCCGATGGAGTTTCCACCCAGCTTCATCACCCCGGATCAGTGGCCCAAGCTGATGCCTCGTGCTGAGGAGTTTGCCAAGAAACACGAAAATGCCCGCTTTGCCCTGCTCCGGCTCTGGTCGGCACCGCACTTCTACCCTCTGATGGTTGGGTTGATGAACCGACAGGGCACAAGCTTCCTCGACGGCGCCGGTCGGTCCTGGGAGTGGAAGTTTGTACCCAAAGACATGCCGGGCAGCGAGTTCAGCGCCCATCATACGACTGGGAGGAGGTTGGAGCTGATACGGAGCAAGATCGGAGATCGTGTACTTCACCGTGGCGATTTGATCTTGATCATGGGAGTGGATGCCAAGGATCTCCTGAAGTATTGTACGGCCGTAACGTTTGCCATACAGACTAAGCCGTGGCTAAGGGAGGTCGACCTATGGAAGAGTTTTATTAATGTTCCTTTGGAGGTGTTGCAGAATTTGAATCCTTTCTGGCTAGACTAAGGAGGATGGGATCTGAGGGATGGACATGTGAGTGGTGTACAAGCCTTTGTAACTAAAAGCATCGTTTTGTACCGAGCGGTTTGTTATGGCCAAGTATGTATGGCAGGTGTTCATAATTGCTTAGTGAGTATGGTGCGTGAATGATGGACCCTCTCCACTTGTGTAGTTAAGGGTCATGGCCAGGCATTCAAGGCGTTATGTGGAATCAGGGGACTTGGTCTTTGATCAAGCGACGAGGAAGTTCACTCTTACCCTCGCCCACTGATTTTTTAGACATGGATGATATCCCTGGATATGCATCAGAGAGCGCTGTACATTCGTGACTAGCTTAGTCGCACACCCTCTCGAACTCCTCGTCAAACTCGGGGTCGCAGAGTTCTTGAATGTTGTCCTTCTCAAACTCCAAGCTGGCATAGATCTGACAACCCTCGCCGCCCATCACCCTTCCCGCTTCCTGACTTCCCCCGTACTTGAGAACCCTCTGGCCCATGCCATTAGTAACAGCCTCGTTTCTGCTCGGGTCGTTAAGGCTGGCCCCTGCCCGAAACTTGGAGTGTCCTGCAACGGCGGCGTAACCGAGACGTCGGGCGTACAAGTACGCCAACTGTTCGTCAATGGCGTCGATGTACTTTCGAGCACATGCTAGCTCTTGTGTCCCGTTGGGTGAGTTGCACACAGAGGCCACGGGGACGGCTGATAGAAGGTTAAGGTTGTAAGGAGGCGGCTCCAAGGTCGTGTCGTAGGTAGAACCAGGAAAATTCGATCGCGTTGCGTTGACTGACGGTTTGTAATGGCATGTTGATGAACAATGGCCAGAAGTGACCAGCAGAATAAATGTGCCAAGAACTGTTGAGACGTGCATTTTGTGGAACATGCGACGAAAAATGTGGTGGCAATGCTGTCGTGAAGTTGCGAGGGATTTAAGATCAAGAGGTTATTAAAAAGAGTTTGACAAAAGCAGATGACGTACGCGTTATCTGCTTACACAATCGTGCTTACGTTTCTGCGTAACCCGTCACAGATCATAATCTCGGGACGTGGAGCCATGTAAGCACTCAAGTAATGCAAGGTTACTTCGCGGAGAAAAGCTAATTTCGCTGGCTGGGGTTCAAGCAATGGCTTTTGGTTCTGGTGACTTGCGCATTATATACAGCCTACTCTATTAATTAATGGAGTTGAACTTTACAGCAAGAGCTATTTATCTTCTCCTATTGGGATTGTTACTCAACCATCAAATGGAACCTAAAGCGAGCCTCTAGCCAGAAAAGGTCGTTGCACTATGCTCACTTGCCAGTATTAAATCTCCTGAGAAAGTATCATTTGTCAAAATGGCTTAAGCTAGAGGGAAGAAATTGCATCTAATCAACAAATTCAAAGTCCATATCTGCCTCACTTAATGTTCAAGTACCTGAGATGATCCTCCTCGAGATGGCCGACGTCGCTCTCCTCCCACGGGTATTCGGTCTCAGTGGACCGAATGAGTTCCGCATGTCGAGCACTCCTCGGTTTTATACTATATGGGAAGCTCATTGGATGAGTGATCAGACCAGGTGTCGCTTCCATCTTGACATCAATTTCCTTGCCTTGTCCATCGACCGCTTTCGCGATGTGGAATGTAGCCAGCAGACGTGAGAGTGTTAGAAATAGGTTGTCGTCCGCGAGGTAGCGACCAGGGCAGATTCTGCGACCGTATCCAAAGGTGTGATTCGCTGGATCAGGTTCATTCCGCGGCTCCAAGAAACGCTCCGGGTCGAAGATGGATGGGTTTGGGTGAGTCTGTGGGTCGTGTAAGCAGGACCAAATTCCTGCAAGTAGATATGCTCCTTTGGGAATCCGATAGCCAGCATAAGTCACCTCCTCTTGAGCCACATGAGTCGTGCCTACTGGGACAACGGGAAGCCAACGGAGCGTCTCCTTGATGAGGGCATTCAAGTATGGCAGTCGCTCTCTATCTTCACCGTTGGGCAACCTGTCAGAGCCCACGACGGTGTCAATTTCGGCTTGAGCTCTGCGCTGAACCTCGGGAAACATGATCATAGCCAATACAAAGCTGCTGATAGTCGAGACGGTAGTATCGGCACCTCCTCCGTAAATGATGGCTGCGGAGTTCTTGATAGCGTCCTCGTCATCTTTGCTGGGCTTCCAATCTTTGCTAGCACTGTTGCTGTAGTATTCGACAAGACCAGCCACGTATGATGATCTCGGCGCCCCGTTTGCCATCTGCTTGAGTACAAAAGCATACGGGACCTCGATTGCCATGCGAGTCACCTCTATCCACTTTTCGGCTGTTTTCTTGAAAGATGCCCCTGGGAATCCTGCAGGTAGATGCTTCAAAAATGGCAGAACATCCACCAGCCAAGTTCCGGGCACAACAGCTCGGGACCAGTTATCCATCATGCCTTCGATTAGATCGACCAAAGGGTCTGCCTTGTGGGGTTCAATGGAGTAGCCATAGGTAATTCTGAGAATGATGGCACTCGCCTCCCTATTGAACAAATTAGCAAGAGCTCTCTAGTCTTCTTGTTATTCTAGATAGACAGGCCACACGTACGTCTTGATGTGCTTGATTAAGTTATCAGGATCGTCGAGAACCCGTAGAAGGAAGCGCCGCGATTCAACATCCTGGATACCATAAAACTGCCCCGCAAGCGTCTTTGTCCCCATTTGTTGGTGCATGAACTTGCGATGGAGGCGATGTGTAGGGCCATGGGTAATGTTGGACGTAAAGACCCCAAACCCGCACAGTTCATCTGCAAAGTACAAATCGGGTCGCCCACCGGTTTTTGTCGACTTCTTCACCATAATGTCTTGTATAGCTTCATTGGACTGTAGCATCACCATTGTTGTTCCAAGTACCGTCACAGAGCTGACGGGACCATATTTGGACTTGAGTTTGATCCAGTGTTGGTATTCTGGTTTTCCCGCCGGAGGGAGGTCCAGAATATTTCCGACTAGGGGAAGGGGTTTTGGGCCTGGAGGGAGATCATTGCTCGGCCTCTGCCGAATGAGAAGCCAATAGAGGGCGATACATAGTAGAACGAAAACAAGTTGCGTTAAAATCAGGAGCATGGTGATGCTATAGAGCTAGAAGGTATGCTCAAGGCTGAATTGGAGGTTGCAACGATGTGTCAAATGTCGGAATAATGATTTATGCAAAAATGGAAGAATGTCTTGGACGTGGATGATTTGAACGAAGAAGGTGGTAGTGTCTTCATATACACCTCGAGCTTTTGGGAATTATATGGGGAGTGCTGCTCGGGCTGATCTGCAGTTAGTATGACTCAACCCTGGTCTTATCTGTGTCTTGGTTGAAGCAATGGCACCTTGTTGTACCGCAGGATGTATGTCTTGCAACCCTGCAGATACCGATTCGCAAACATGATAGTCGATCAGCCACCGGAGGCTTCCCGTCCCCCCGAGTCTAGTGCCAGGGGTAAAGTAGGCCAGGAGGTTAGAGGCTTGTCGAGAAAATGTATGGATGTCACGGCAATCTTTCGGGTGTTGATGGATCGAGAGTCGCTTTATTGCTGCAAGTTTGACTTGTGCATTGCCCGCCATTGAGATCGCAAGATGTACTCTTCATGTGAGACAACGACTTCTCGGCCGTCAACAAGTGTGACGATGACTACAGAAATCCCTCAACTTTTAATTGGTACAGCCTGTGAGACCGAGCCCGCTGGATGGATCACAAGGAACACCATGCTTCTACCTCCCCGCTTTGCAAAACATTCCTGTTGTCTTCGGGTTTCGTATGGAACTCAGGTGTGGTAATGAGAAGCAACGTCACGACCAGACTGGGCTTGTGGGTTACTCTCTAGAATGCCCTAACGTAGCCAAGACTGCCTCGTCTAGGAAGGTCTGTCCATTTCGGCACATATGTCGTTGCAGATCAGATATTGCCAACATTTGATGTTGAGTTGGGAGATCCGGGAGTTCCGCGGTGGCTGAACAGGGGGTGCACAAAAGTGCCGGTGAGGCGGAGGGCGGACCATTACATGGGCCGACGAGGAACACAAGATTCCTGGTCTGGTTCGGTTGCAGCGCATATTCCCTCACGCATGGCCCAGAAAATAAGGATCTAGCGCCAACGACAAGCACTTGGCTGAAACATGTTGCGTGCTCGGAGTTACTTGACTGGCTGCTTTTGCACTAGGAGGGTCCTGAGGCGCCAAGAAATCACATCGGAATGAGGGATCGACAGCGCAGAGACTAAGAAAAGCCTCAACGATAAGGCGCAATGGCAAGAAGGCGCAATGGCAAGAAGTGAAACTTGAGTGATGGAGGAAATTGCCGAATGAACTAAACCACCACGAATTGCCGTTGAACATGTACAAAGATAGGGCTTTCGGTATTGTGTGGTGCAAACGAGGGCTCTGTGCTTGACTAAAGCGGGAGCTAGCACTGGCCCCGGTGCAGGGTGCTCGGACATGCTACCCCGGGCCGGTCTGCCGACGTGGAGAAGCCGTAGATCAACTGGGATCTGGAGACGGGGTAATACGAGTCAGTGTTGGAATGATTGGGTGCGCTTGTCGTGCAAAAGACAACTGGAGTCGCATCAGTAAACGAATGGTAAGTGACTGGTAGGCATGGCATATTACAGGACGAAGCAACCGTTGGAGGATTCAGGGGCCTCGGCGAGCAACCTGTTCATCGCAGTTGGCTTTGGACAATGCTGCACAGCACATGAGTTGTGCCAAGATGTTCAACCCCAAGACCACATGACTGCAGCCTGGAACTCCTCGATGGAGGACATGTAGCTTGGGGCATAACAGCCTCATTATGACATGGATCAATCACGTGACTGATAGAACAACAGCCTCTACGGGTATGAGAATGTGCTGGTTTAATTAGTCGGTCGCCTAGCTAGGCACGTTTCGGTCTTTCGCAGTTTCTCAATAGCATCCGTGTAACTTGTCAAGAAGCCGACTTCGGTTCCTTAGTCAGTCATTAGCCACAATGAGGGGCAGCGCCCCGCGAGGTCGGGTTGCTAACGGGCGTTCGTCAAAGCAGAACAGCCAAAGCTTGACTCGAACCCGAGGCGTTGGAAACTGGGATGAAATCATGATGATACAAGAGGTTGGGTTAATCTCTTTGAATGACATACCGAGTTGGCATGAACACAGCTTCACAACCGACGTACCTGGGATGATCACGACGGAGGAGCCCTTGGTTTATGTACTTGTGTTTGCCATTTATTCGCTCTGTCTCTTCCATTGGACAAATTTGGATACATAAACTCTGCTTGTTTTAAGAGGCATCGATGCCGACGTAAGCAAGGCAGGAAAACACAACATCACGCAAAGCATCACATTATAGGACAGCGAGATTGCAGGCACCTGTTGTAAGGCACTCAACAACTCTCCAATTATCCTCGGGAAAGTTCCGTCGCTCGAATTGCGAGTGGAGAATTATTACCGAGTACGAAATCTCTCTATTGCCAAATGGGAATGACTTTCAAGCGGTGGTCGTGTACAAAACACCAACAGTCTGTCAAGGATCCGATCTAGCCTTCTCCAAGGCAAGAAGCCGACTTTACTATTGGGGCCCGCTAACTTCCCCGCCCTTCTGTAGCCTCAACCCCGTGGGGAAGCATTGATCTGCAAGGACTTTTGCAGGTGTTGTGTTTGACCAAGCGCAAGACAAACATAAAAGGTTCCCTCCGATCGCATTTTTACGGTCGAGTCGATAAACCAAGTCATGAACGCCTTGTTCTCATCATATATTTACCAATATCTTGTGTTTAGACCCTTCTCCTTTGACCATGCATTCGACAGCTCCAGTCCCCTATCGTGCTTCAGACCTCGAAGTGTCCAAGCCAGCTGAAACCCACGTCGAGAAGCTGCGCCGGCAACAGACGCAAACCGAGATCGACCCTGTTATGGACAAAAGAATCGACCAGAAATGTGACCTTCACATAATTCCATGGCTTTTTGGCATCTGGTGCGAGGTTCCATTCTGAGCTGAACGTTCTAAACTGACATGGCCAAGGCTCTTTGCGTTCATCGATCGAAGCAACATTGGCAACGCAAAGATTGACGGCTTAACCGAGGATCTGGGAATAGAAACCGGCAATAAGTTCAACATTGCGCTCCTCATCTTCTTCATCCCCTACATTTTGGTAGACGTGCCGAGCAATTGGATCGTGAAGCATGTCAAGGCGGGCATTTATCTTCCTGCTCTGATCACCAGCTGGGGCCTTGTCTGCACCTTTATGGGGTTCATAAAGTCCTTTGCAGGGCTGGTAATTTGTCGATTCCTCCTGGGTATGTTTGAAGGCGGACTGCTTGGTGGAATCTTGGTCTACTTGGCTATGTTCTATCGACGCCATCAGATGGTCTTCCGCATCGGGCTGTTCTATTGCGCGGCTCCTCTTTCAGGTGCTTTTGGTGGTCTTTTAGCCACCGGACTAGCCAAGATCGAACACGGCGGTTACAACCGCTGGCCTTGGATCTTCTTCAGTAAGCCTTTCTGTATATACACTTAAGCACCGGGCTAACGTTTAGGTTTCAGTTGAGGGAGCTATTACCACCTTGTTTGGTATTGTCTGCTTTTTCACGATGCCAAATACCCCAGCCGAGGCGAAATTTCTGACCGAAGAAGAGCGCTTCGTTGCTATGATTCGACTGAAAGAAGACTCCCACGGTGCGACTACGACTGAGGACATTAATGACGAGCACTTCAAGTGGCACTGGGTCAGGATGGCTTTCAAAGCTCCGCAAACTTATCTCTGTTCGTTGGCTTGGATATGTCTCCTTATCCCACTATACGTAAGCACCCCAATCCTTCAAACAAGAGACTGCAACGAGACTCACGTCAGCCTCACAGAGTTTCTCCCTATTCCTTCCAAGCATCGTTCGTGGCTTGGGATACCACGCTACCAAGGCCCAGCTGTTTACAGCCCCTCCAAATATCGCCGCTTTCTTCACTGTCCTGGCAACTTCCATCACGTCAGATCGAATCAAAGCTCGAGGACCAATTATGGTCATCGGAAGTATTGTTGCGATTGGTGGCTATGTCATGCTACTAGCTGCCACAAAGAGCTCCGTACGGTACGGCGGGACATTTTTGGTTGCAGTCGGTGTTTATCCTGGATCAGCAATGATAATGGTATGATTGATCTCCTCCGTCACGTCGGACAATTTTAACAATCCCAGGGATGGCTATCTAATAACCTTGCACCTCATTATGTCCGTGCCACTGGCTTGGGAGTGCTGATCGCTCTGGCAAATACTTCGTCGTTTGTTGCCTCCTTCATATATCGTGCTCAGGATGCGTAAGTACCGCAATGCTTAAATTTTGTGATGTTAAACTAACACTCGGATAGCCCCAATTATACCTTGGGTCATGCTGTTAGCCTGGGGTCATTGGTTCTGTGTCTATTGACGGTTTGTTGCCAAATGGCGTACTGTCACTGGGAAAATAAGAGGCGCGAACTGGGGGCTCGGGATCATCGTCTTGTGCAGGAAAATGTGGAAGATCTTGGGCATAGGCACCCCGCCTTCAGGTACACACTCTAAAATCATGATGGTTGAGCTAGGCAGTTGCTTATGGAGAAATACCTGGAATAATTCAGAGGTCATGGGCGGTGAAGGGGTATTGTGTCAGCTAGCCAGGCCGTATCTTGATAGATCTTGGGTAACTAGGTCCGGTCAGGCGAAACTGGCATCACCCTCTGTCGTTCGTAGTCCATCGCCATGAAATATTTAATGTCGATAAAGGTACCTACATAAGTATCACCCTCTGGCCCCCTCGTCGGTGCTGACTGAGAGCACAATCGTCTGATCTTATCGCTAATTTTGGCCTTGGCAAGAAGCACAGCCACCGAGGCGCACTTGAGGTTTGTAGGTTAGAGATTTGAGGAAAGGCCCATGCTGTCATTGTTGAAGCAGAAGGATCAGAGATTCTTGGCTATTGTGACATGTGACGCCCGGCTTATAACTCACCGCAAGCTGATACACATCCTTGTTTTCATGACAAAGCTCAAGCATGATGCATCTGAAAATGGTACTGGGCACCTCTGCCTGCTTGGCTGATTGAACTAAAAAAGTACGCGATGAGTGAAAAAGTCTCCGAGAAGGTAAGCTTCCTTATATGCTGCTCAGCCGACAGCATGGAACCTTCACGAGCGGTCACGCGACCAATGAGCCTTATTTTAAGAGTGGCCAAGGCGAATCCTGCACGTATGATCGCCAAAATTAGTAGGGCTAAGTAGGGTTGCATCGGAGAGATCTACTCGACACGCGCTAGGCTACGACTGAGCCGCAACAGTCCGAGGCATAACCCAATATGCCTAGGAAGCTCTTCCTCCAGCTAAAGAAAAACAGCGAAGAGGCGCTAGTGCTGACTGGAGGCTATGGAAAACTCATGCGTATGCGGACACTGGACGACTTATAGCGAGGACAGCGTGAAACAATGAATAGATCCTTCTCCGGGGCTGTGTGTAAGCCTGGGACTGTGTATATAACGTCTCTTGATAAACTGGAAAGAACAATAGATAGGCATCAGGGTCATTCCGTCAAGTTTACATTCATCTTCATCATGGTTCACTTCAGTTCTTCCCTTGCTACGGCGATCCTCTCGTTTGGGGGAGCCATCCTCGCCGCTCCGGCCAACGATCTGGGGAAACCCTCTTTCAAGGATGCCTCAGCAGCGAAGGCAGCACAAGACTCTGATGCACCAGTACCCAAGATCCACACTATCTCTCTGAAGGACCTTAAACCCTTCAGCGACGAGCAGGCCGGCCCCTCCAACATCACCGAGTCTCTCGGCGCTCGTGGAATTATCGGCACAGACGACCGTATCCTCTGGGACTCTCAAGAATACCCTTACAGTGCCATGGGGAGGATCTCTGGGTCAGACGGCGGGAGCTGTAGTGCATCTCTCGTCGGCCCCCGGCATGTCGCCACAGCGAAACATTGCGTTCCTCCCTCGGGCGTCACAACACGATTCCAGCCCATGTACTTTGACGGTGAACGAGCTGGTGGCTCGCAGGCTACCGATGTCATTACCATGGAGCAAGGAGATGGTTCTTGCTTTCAAATGGAGGATTGGGCCATCTTTATTCTTGCTGATCGCTTGGGTGATCAATTTGGATATCTGGGAGCAAAGACAGTTGACTGCGATGCGCAAAAGGATAAGCCGATCTTTGTAAGTGTCCCTGTGCCTCTTTGATCTTCTATCTATGAGTCAGGGACTAATGCTGCTACACTCAATAGCTTCATTTCGGATACCCAGGTGATAAAGGTCTTGAAAAGCCCTACCGCCAAGAGGGTATCTCTGTTAAGCGATGTGCCGATTGTACACCAGGTGGCCCGCTGGAGACTGATGCAGATGGAATTCCTGGTCAGTCCGGGGGTCCTCTTTGGGCCGAGGAAGATGGTGCCCCTTACTTGTATGGCGTCCTCAGTGGAACTAGTGACCAAGGTAGTGGCTTTGCTTCAGGAAACAACTTGGTCAACGCTATTAGCAAGGCTAGGAGTGACTATCCTTGAGGAGAGTGAGGGTGTATCAGTTTTGGCTACGTTTGATAGTAAGGAAAATGAACTAAATTATAAAAATCTTACTGTACTCCGTGAATCGTCCACTATCTACCGGCTAGACCTGGCTCTCCTAGACCATAGGGATTCTTGACCACGACCTTGGAGGAGTCCCAGGACGTAACACAATCGGACGCTGGGGGGCAAGATGAAAAGCTACAACTTAGTTTTGACAAAATATAGATCTCAGGCTTTAACCGGAGCCAGTTCTTTACACTGTCTTTACAAGCCACTCATCATCGCCCTTCCTCCATGTCTTCCTGAACGTCTCGCCCGTTCTACTCCATATACGTTTTGGCAGTTCATGGCCAACATCATCCCATAGAACGTACTCGGCACCTTCAATTTCTCTTGCCAAAGTTTCCCCGTGTGCCACACCAAAGTACTGGTCCTTGGCCGCCTGAATCACCGTGGTGGGACACTTGACATCCTTCAGCACCTCTCGCCCTGGCCGTGCGGTAAAGGTGGCCGAACCATGATTCGGCCCTTTCGAGAATATCGTCCGACCTTTAATATCCCGATCGACGATCTGCTGGGCCAGCCTCTCCATCTCACTGCTCTCATCGTCATCCACCGGTTGGGTTGTAAGAGCTTTGTATAGCTTGAGTGTGTGCTCGATGTGCCCCTCCCTCTCCCACGATAGACCTCCTGGCAGGGGTGCATGTCCAACATCAACTCCCTGCTTTAGAGGAAGGTCTTCATTTGCCCCAGGGGACGCATAGAGCAATGTGAGGCTTCTGACCTGTTTCGGCCTCCGTCCGGCTACCAGGTACGCTATGGGCCCTCCCATGCTGGCTCCGACGAGGTGAAAGCCCTTTGAGGACAGACCGAGATGGTCCGCCAGGCCCTCGACGTCTCCAGCCATGTCTGCAATTGAGTATCCGCCGGGAACTGGGAACTCAGTCGACAGGCCGGTGTCGCGCTGATCGAAGCGAACGAGGTAGCGCCGATCACCAGGAGGGCTCAAGACGGCAAGCATCTCCTCACGCCATTCAAGCATCGACCCGCCATGGCCGGGGATGAGTATGACGGCGGGATCGGACGGGTCACCGAAGGTCTGATAGCAGATACGCACACCAGTCGGAAGCTTGACGAAGAGCTCTGGAGAGGCATCCATTTTGAGATGGGCTGGGGGTTGGGGCGGGGTCAGCTTGAATGACGTTGATAGGCTGGTGATGGGATGCCAAGGAGCCCAGACAGTAGCGTACGGTACGAAAATCCGAGATAGTAAAGATGCCACGTGCTTTGTATCCGCGGGTGTGAATCAAGGTGCTGGAGAGAGATAGCCGAGCTGACAGACGGTGATTTAAGAGGAGAAACAAGGGCAGCAGTCAGCATAAGCCTTATCACAAGTGGTACATCCCGGAATTAGCTTAAGTCCGATCTCACTGTGTCAAAGGCGAGTCCCAAGCCACGAAGGAATCCAGGCGCCAGCCACACCACAAGCCTCAATCCACGGGATCAGGTCAGTGTAAATTTTCTAGCATACCGAGGTATGCCCTTGTTTCTGTATTAAAGATAAAAAAGAATCTACTATTGTTACACGAGCAATTCATTAACATATTCCGTTGATAGAAAGACAAGTGATGGCAGCATCAAGGATGAAATACAGCACCAAGATCACAGCGATCAGCCGACCCTCCCGACTTGCCAGTACTCAGGCAGGACCTAGCTCGTCTTTACCGATTACATGATGGTGGAGTACAAAAGTCTTGCTATTTGAATCCGTATTTTCAATATATAGTTTCTAACCATCTCCCATGCCAAAGTCCCCCCTTCATCCAACTTTCAAATCAGGCATCAAGTTCCTTGGTTGCAACAGTCGCACAGTGCCCGGCACATATCAAAAACGCACCAGTTGAGACCCCAGCCGGGTGAGTCGTTCACGTTACGTCGTACAAGGTGAAAACAATCAATTCATCAGTGATGCGTAGCTATATTATGCCTAACTAATAAACTGTTCAAGCACGATCGGGTATTACAAGTCTGCACGTGTCCTCATTGCAGCCGCGTGAATACCATTCCGGAGAGAATTCAGTACCAGGGATGAACTCAACATCAGGCCCAACTTGGCTCAAAGAACACCGCCAACCATATGTAGGGTCGTTGAAACGATTTGCGTGGGTGCACCCAGGGACTGACGCGCAAACTTCGGCGCAACCCTGTGTGGCCGAGACTGAGCGTACTCCAAAGCTCTCTATGAATGTCCCATCCAAGAAACCGTAATCTCGGCACGGGATGTCGGCAATGCATGAGGGCTGGACAGGCTGAGGGGGCTGAGAATCCTCGCAGCTCTGGCATTCGCGTGGATAGTAGATGGCCCTTTTTGTCTGGTCGAGAACAAATGGAACCGTCGTCCCGTAGACGTTGCATATGGAGCCGCCATTGAGCGGCTGGTAAAAGATGTAATGCGTGCAGGCGACATTTGATGTGCACAGCTCGGCGCATTCCTCGATGGAATCGGCACCGCCAGTGAGGGCGATCACATGACCATCAAAGTAGCCCGGATAGCCGCAGCAACCGTTTGGTCCCTCGATTCCTTGGGCTGATGTCGTGGTCGTGGTCGTGGCAGCGTCGGATGTCGTGGTTGACGCGATAGAAGTCGGCACGGTCGTGGCATCTGTAGTCAAGGAACTGGATTCGCCTGCTGCGGTTGTCGAAGAACCCAATGCCGAGCTTGGCTTGCACAAGCCCGCATACGCTCCCCGGAGGGACAGCGCCGCAAGTAATGTAGCAACACCAAATGCCTTCATGGTGGATGTCGTGACGTGTGAGGAAACGTACGTCTGTTCCGATGCCCAGATGGGTCAATTGGTGCCCATATATACGCAGCGAGGGCAGTGGAATAGTCGAACATCTTGCCGGTTTAAGCGGAAAGGAGATAACTAGCAGTCATACCCTTCTCATTTAACTGGCCAGGCGAGTCCAAGCTTTACGGGGGGAAATTCGGCTTTGGGGCAAGCTTGATTGTTTTGGCACTAAAACCGAAACTATTGAGCGCCGGGAAGCGGCTAGACAGGAACCCCTGACTAAAGGCCGGCTGTTGCGGACTAAAAGCGAGGTTCATCGAAACTATCGATTGCCACGTAGTGTGAAACCAGTTTTAATAGCCCACTCTGCCGATCGCCAAGATGAAGCTTTCGGTAGTGTGAAAGACGTTGCAAGTTGAGAGGGAAGCCACGAATCACAAAAGTAATACTGTAAGATTAACGATACTTAGTGTTACCAAAGCTCTTTATAGAGAGCTCTCTATCTCGGACTTCGTCTCGGAGCTTCTCAGCACGGTACTATTGGTGGCTTATCAGCTTGATTGAGGGTGTAGCATTGTGTACTGAGCATGCACCACCTATTTCAAGCATGGAAATGAAGCCAACTAAATAAGAACTATCCGTGCCTTGGCTTTCACCAGCTTCATAGGACATTGAACCCAGGAATATATGTGTAGGTGCATTACAAATGTAGTGATGGTGCTGTAGATATGAGGCAGTGCCTTGGGTGATGGGCAGCAGAAATAGACACAGAAGAGTCACCCGTACATATCGTTGAAAGCTTGATTGTCATGACTAGCATATTCAAGAAGAAACCTTCTTTCGGCGGTTTAACCAAACACTATGGCTTCAATCCCCCAATACGTCCTAGCCTTCTCTTTTCTAGACGTGCTCATCATAACTACTGGTTGACGACATGTCGCTCGGTTCTATGTTATCACTAAATACCACGTATATTACCTGATCAAGCCTACTTTCTACCCTACGCTGGCTACGAATCTGCAGAGGTGTAATGAGTCGATTAAATCGTTTACTTTGTGTGCACTTCTTTTTGATGCTGTGGTTCCTTTGTTTCCAAAGTCGCCACCCGAGAAAAGCAAGTAAACGATGAATGTGAAGCTCTGCTATACTTGAATAGCCAACTATCATAATACACTAGGTGTCTTACTCAAGCCGGACCAACTGTAGGGTGTTGGCATCGCTAGCTGGCTGAAGACGAGAACCAGTTTCTAAAGGGACGCTAGCTCGGATAGATAGCCGAAGTGTCATACTTTGAGCTCGTTTTGAGTTTACAAGGCCGCCCCGGCCCCTGCCAGAGACTGACAAACTTCACGTTCTTCAACTACACCTTCTACGCCTAGCAGGCTTGTAAATAGGCCCAGCCTCGGAGTTCCGAACATTCTACGGATTTACACCTCTTTTAAGACGCTTCGTGGTTGCGGTTTCCGTGTCCGACGGACCCCTTTTTCCAATTACCGAGAATGCCTGATGCAGGGGTGGGACCTCGCATTCTTGTGACAGTCTCAGAAAAGAACTTTGGACCCGACGAGTCAATCGCCAATCTCGAAGCCACCCACCACCATGACTGAAACGCCAACTAAATTACGGAGATCATCCTTCACAATCACCAAAGAGCAATGAGTCTAGGAAGATAGAGGTTGGGATATTATGCCAGACCTCACTTATTGAGGACAGAGTGCGGTTTCAATGAATCACGTAAACAAGTACTCCAGCTCTCCAAATGTGATAGAAAAGACGCTATGCTAAGATATCAATGGGTAGTTAATGCAGAACGTCATGGCTGCGGTATGTAGAATCGGACGTCTTCCAACGCGCCCAATCCAGAAGATCCAATAGGGCAGGTGTCTGATGGCCTCCAGAGGACCTCTGGCCCGACCGCTGGAATGTGAGGTTACACAGTGGTAACTGAATAGCGGAATCTTGTCTACCGTAGCTCGTGTCTCTGTTCGACCGGGAGTTCAGCTGGGCGATGTTCGGTCGGCAGCTCATAGACCGGAGGTGGCGAAGAGGTTGCTTCTTTTGGGCTTCCTTCTGCAACGCCACCCGGGGGCTTGTAGGCTGCAAATTGGTTATGACCGGCGGCGGCGGCGTCATGGCCACCGGTAGCCTCCTCAGACTTGGCAGCGGGGCCATTGTTGCGTTTATTCCGCCGCCAGAGGAAGAAACCCAGGAGCGCGATTGCAAGTACGCCAAGCACAGCCCCTATTACGATGCCTGCGATGGCGCCACCTGAGAGGCTGCCAGAGTCCGAGTCCGAGTCCGAGGATGAGGACGACTCCGTAGCTGCTGCGCCGGACGAATCCGTCGTTGTTGTCGCTGAACCACCTGTTGACTCTGGTGGGGGCTGCGCGTCGTTTAGCTATTGAACCATGGTCCATGGTTAAGAGGGAGTAGAGCCAAACTTACGTTTGAGAAGACGGTGCTGTAGGCATCATCGTCGACGTCGCTGACGCTGGTCATCATCCAACGCTGCCTCTTTTGATACCCACTAAGGTTTGGACTCATAAAGACGGCAGCACCGGGGATAACGTCGAGATGATACTTGGTGCCGTTTGCGACGTTGAGGAATCGATACGTCTCATTCTTTCCCCATAGCGATATATCCCACTGCTGTGACTTGCTGCCGTCGCTGTCGCGAAGGCAAGCGCGCGTTCGTCGATTCTCGACCGACTCGGATTCTCGGTAGCATACGGCGAACTGTTTTTGGGTTGTGGTTTCGGAGCAACGAAGCGCGTATCGGCCTGGTGTTTTGCCTATGGGTTGCTGTAAAGTTGGTGGTTAGCTGTTGCATCGACTTGAGGACTTCTGTTGCCGAGTTCATCAAACGTACGAATTGCCAGTATGTTTTCCTATTTGCGACGGGGAAAACGCGGAAATCCCCGTCCTGGTGAGTCTGCAGCATGCTTTTGAAGTCGCCATCATAATCGTCGACGTTCTCTTCGGTCAAATGGTACCAAACGTTGGGGTCGATGTCGGTCGCCGGTTCGAGATCGTCAAAGTTGGACATGGCGATGAGTTTCCAGCTACCAGCCGATTATCGCAGAAAGGATTCACGGAGGGAGAGATAAAGCGGCTGTCAGGTTACGGAGAAGAAAAGAGGAGCTCGGGGACTTTTTGCTCGTTAAGACCCAGAGACCCAAGTGTGAGAAAGACGTAGCGGGGCGTTGAAGCTTGGCGTATAAGGGATCGACATGGGCTTCGCCACCAGCAAGGCAGAGCGTCACAGACTGTCTTACATCCTGGATCCTTTGGAGGTTCTAAGGACAGGGATCTGCGAAGAGTCAACAAGAGCCAGCACCTTGACTGACAGGAGCAAAGGGCAGGAATTTGGGCATTGAGCTCTTCGCTGAATACATGGATCCGTCGTGCCCGTCGAGCAATCAAGACTTGGTATTGAATCCTCGTCCGGCAGGATAGCCGCCCTAACGACAAGGCTGGGGCACAAGTGGACCTGAGCTTGCCGCCGCCATGTCGATCGAGGAGAATGAGGATACAAGGTTAAAAAAAGAGCCAGGGGCTGGTCCAATGAGAGGCCCAAGAGTCCGCGCCGCAATTTCGGGAGCAAATCAACCATGCACTTAAATCTGACTTACAGCGGGAAATGTGTTTTCCCGGTGTGAGGGTGTCTGGGCGCTTGCCACTGTTTGGTGAGATCAGACGATAACTCTGAGGTTTCGGGCGATGCAAAAGCATGTTACTTTGAAGACAAACAAATGGCACTTGGCAATTGCATACTGCATCATTGTTCATCCAGGTCCGTAGAGATAGCGTTCCAGCACGGTCTGCCGGCAAGCAATATCATTGCAAAGTATGTATGACGTCATTAGCTCAGTACCCATGTAGGGTAGCTGCCGTCTTGATAAAAGGGGTCTCGCATTGGCACTTGAACTGACGAGCGCAACGAGGCAGCCAGAAAGAATGCCTTACTTTTACCATAGCTGTGTGTTTATTGTGTAAAATATGACTTTATACGGAAGGATAAGAAAGACAACAAGTCTAACGTTGTGAGACAAGAGTGAAACTTTGTGATGTGAGGCACCAAAATGAAGGCCAGCTTAGGCATGGGGACATTTTCGACAACATTTAGTCGTCGTTCTCCAGCCAAGCCTGAGATGCTTCATACAAGGACCCGAAAGCTGGGTCCTGTCCGATGGCCATCTCAAACATGTCACGTCCAACCCGCTTCAAAGATTCAAATGCCGCAACAAGGATAAAGTCGGCATAGCAGACCTGGCTCCCGTGGATAAACGGCCCTTCATCCACTTTTCGACCCGTCAAGAGCTCTTTCATGGCAGTGAAGCCCGGCCCGGCAGCATCCCAGGCCTGCTTGCCCCCCTTCTTCTCCTCCAGTTCCTTGAGAGTCATTCCAAACAGCTTTTCACGGGACTCAGCAAAGGCGGGAACAGTCGATTCTTCAATGACATCGCGGGCGAGTCGCGGCATGTAGATTGCAAACAATGGCATCGCTGTCATATGGGCCACGCGATCCGCCTCAGCCTGCAGATCCGAGTCGAGATGCAAAGAAGGGGAAGGCTGAAGATCTTCAATCTTGGAAGCAATCACAGAAGAGTCCGTGACAACAGACCCATCTGTGAGCTTGATAGTGGGGACGGTGTACTCGAAGCCTGAAGAATTAGGAGGGAGTCCAATCGACTTGAGGGTTGGTCCCAGTGTATTGTGATTGACCCAGGCCGTGGTGAAGGGAATTCGCTTGTAGTTCAGCGCAAGCCGGGTTTTCCAGACATTGAATGACCAGCATCGGTTCGGCTGAGTTCGCTGAGCGAGATCGTACAGAACTATGGTGGACATTGTGTAGACGGAGTATAGAATGTAAGTCAAATTTAACGATAGATATTCTGTGATTTGAGGATAGACGATGAGGTAAAAGGCTTTGTTGCAAGTGGTGCAGAACAGAACCGAGGCGATGTTGGGCCATCTTTAATACTTTTCCATGTTTGCCTATGATCTTTGTAAAAGGGTTGATTACTCGTGAGAACTCGGTAGAAAAACCACCCAGTTTCTTGAGTAGGTGCCATGGGTGCTGCTAATTGAGATACTAGAAGACAAAAGCGGGTGCTGGTAGAAATTGCATTAGACCAGGCACCAATGAGTCAAACTACTGCCCAGAAATGGCAAAGCGGGAGACTAAGTGGTGGCGGCCTATCTGCATTACGGCATTGAGGGGATAGCGAACATGTTTATTTTGAAACACACCGCCATGTAAGCTTCCTCATATACTGATCTGTTAGCCTATGACGCAGTCAAACTGTGATTGCCTAGCTGACTTGCCAAGTTACTCTTTCGGTCCTTGCAACTGGGAACAAGGTATGTTTTACGTCTCGTCTGATAAACTCGATAGAATTGATATTGTTTACCGCTTGCTGAGCTGTCTATAAGCCGGCTCTGTCTACTTAGAAAATCTCGGTGGTTTGATATTTGCCCAAAGTCATTTATCAATGACCAAAAGACCGGGGGTTACTGGTCTGGCCGAAGCTTTGTCGTCCAAAAGGTATATCTCGCACGCGATGCCAACTTCTTTTCATACTCCGAGGTATAGAGGAATGGTTCTCCCCACTGCTCTTTCGTCATGACGATACTTTGAGCAACGCTAACTTCGTGTCCAGCGAAGAGCCACGAGTGCTTCGGTGAAGGCTGGTTGTGTAGATTCAGTAGAGACTTGGCGAGTGCTTGTGTCTCCTTCTCTAAAGCTTGCCTTTTATCGTCATCGATAGCGGCCAGCAATCGCTTTACAATCATCAAACACTCAATAGCTGTGCCGTACAGCTCTCTTCTGGTAGCTAGTTCTTGCGGAGACGGCGATGAAAGTGACATTGTAACGCAATGTGCCTTGTAGTCCTCCATCCAGAGAAGAAAGTTCTGATGCGCGATATGGCATCTGGCCCGCAGAGAGTTCAGCACCTCTTCATTGAAAAGCCCGGGACCTTGTACTGCGTTATCGATATCATGCCACAATCGCGGTAGCCTTATAGGAGGAGATATAGTTAGTATCGTATCGATAGGAAGTATATTATCTCAGTCCAGGCGGAGATGAAACGCTTTTGGCAGTACATACATGATCATCTGTGAGCGTATGGCAATTGCCAGGGCGCTTCTTTCTGTGAGGTGGTCGGAATCTTGTACCAAGGATTGATATATCTCCATCCAGTGAGGCTGTTCGAGGTAACAAGGTTTTTGATCTATGAGAGACTCGAAGACAATTGGCCCAATATGGGCTGCAAACAAGGCCTTATCGAAGCCGCTTTTAAAGCGGACTGGGGTTCTATGTTTGATGAGGCGAATTGAACCGTGGACATGATGCGACCAAGCTGCACTTTGCGAGGAACCCAACAGCTGAAACGAACATGAGCTTAAACTTCACAATGCGATTAGTTCTCTGACACTTACCGCATGAAGACCAAGTAGTTGCGACGCACACAAAACCTCCGGGCTCATACACGATGTCTCGTTCTGCAAAGAATCCTGCAAGGTCCTCAGCGCAATCATGTGCAGCTTGATCTCAATGGTCTCGTTCTTCTTGTCTGGCATCAACATGCTTCTGGCTTTTGCCAACAGGCAATTAGTGGCGGCGGTAAGACAGTCGCTAAAACCATAACGACTTGGAACAAACTGCAGGTAGGACCTGTGACGCAAGATCATTAGCTTTG
This sequence comes from Fusarium sp. JS1030, assembly GCA_000966855.1. Taxonomy (NCBI): domain Eukaryota; kingdom Fungi; phylum Ascomycota; class Sordariomycetes; order Hypocreales; family Nectriaceae; genus Fusarium; species Fusarium sp. JS1030. Next base: position 536,074 of record JWIW01000086.1, read on the forward strand.
GTCAAATAGAGAATTCACTGCAGGTGTTGGACATGCCATTGAGAGTAACCCAATAGAGTCAATAGTCGACCGGGATCAGCAGATAAGGCAAGCATAGTCCCTTCACCGACATTGAAATTGGTTAACATGGAAAGATCAGTCAGATCAACTTGAAACTTGGAGCGCGCAAGCTCGTATGTAGTTGAAAGGCTGGTAGTAGAAAGGGGACTGGGAATATTGGCGGCAATCCCAACGTCGTACGCCGTAGAGCCAATAGATAAAACGACATCGGTATGCTCCGATTCTTGATCGCTAGCAGGGATGACATCTGCAGACTCTACCAGCGTCGCCGGATCTAGAGAGTTGTCCGACCTAGGGCTTGGGTCCAAGCTGACTACAGGCCTAAATGGTATGCTGGTTGGACAAATCCCCACCGGAACTCTGCAGAGATGACCCCATGTTAGTCACGCCGAGGGAAGAAAACGTCTTACTGGTAAAGAACCTACCGCACGACGTTGGGACGGCGATAGTCACAGCGCTTCTTCCTTGTAAGAGCAACGTTTTTCATGGCATGTTTCCGGACTAAGGATTCACTCTTGTGTTAGTGTGAGACCAGTCTGATCAAACAGGATCCTAGCACTCACTCAATGCTCTAATTTGCGGGTCTTTCTGAAGTTTTGGCCCATCCGATATAACGAAGCTCAGGTTGTTTTCTGCCATGGTGGTCTTTGGTTTCCTCTTCTTTGGTTCCAATTATTTTATTTTGACGAAAGGAAAGCTTCGATGAATTGAGATATTACTACCTGAGTAAGCGTGCATGGGACTTTCCGTCCTCTCCTGTTAGTGACTAATGGTACGGAAGTCCGTACAGACGGAGTTCCGTATGATGGCCGTGCATCTTACTACTGCCCGAATGTAGATTAGCGGGTTTTGCTTGACCACCAAAGACCAGATTGGGACAGTAGCTTCGCGACAGTATCTCCGCCATTTCTAATCCCTCCGATGATTGACGGCTTCCTCTATTACTGTGTTCTTTCATCGGAATTGGAAAATCTGTATATAACTGTCAATGGCGTAGATGCGAGGCAACATGAACGCCATCACATTTCTTCCATCTGAAATTTCAGGACAACTCTTCCGAGCTTATTTTCTTAACAAAAACCACGGTGAAACATGGCCAAATTTTACGATTTCGTCCCTAGCGACAGCCGTGGCTCTCAATATCCTCTGGCACATCTGAAGGGCAAGATTGTCCTAGTCGTAAACACCGCTAGCAAATGCGGGTTTACGCCACAGTTGGAGGGGCTCGAAAGGCTCTACAGAGGTCAGAATGAAGCCTAATACACTGAATCTGGCAATCACTGACAAATGTTTTGTGGCTAGAGATCAAATCCGAACATAGTGACTTCGAGATCATTGGCTTCCCTAGCAACCAATTTGCGACCGACCCTGGCACGAACACTGAAATCCAGCTGTTTTGCCATACCAAATACGACGTCACTTTTCCTGTGCTGGGGAAGATTGACGTTAATGGAAGCAACGCCAATCCCCTATGGGAGTGGATGAAGCAAAGCAAGCCCGGCATCTGCGGTCTCAAGCTTGTGAAATGGAACTTCGAAAAGTTCTTGATCGGCAGAGATGGTTTGGTCAAGGAGAGATGGGCCAGTACGACCAAGCCTGAAGCAATCAAGGCGGCTATTGAGGAGGAGCTGAAGAAGGCATAGCCTGAAGCGCGTGCAAAAGGGATAGCTCAACTGGTGTGCGTTGCCGACCTACCTAGCTAAGAGCGCCACGGCTCAAATTATGGGACTTTAGACAAATAAGCATAAAGAAAGAGTTAAGAGTGCCTTGTGCTAAAACCGTTAGCGGCTATCGCTTTACCAATTACAGTTATCACAAGCGAAGCCGCTGGCCTCTGAAGCCAAGCATGGCGCATCTTTTCATGAAACTAGCCACTCTGAGTGTTGATCATGTCTTAAGAATGGACGGTTGCAAGGACTTTAGATGGATATTCCACAGCGCTATGAGGAGATGCTTATACAGCACCTTTACCGACCTTTGTGTCCATTGCCACTTGACTGGAAGGCTAGCTGAACGCCTTACTGGCCACGCTGTCTATTTGGCAAATAGCCCAGGAATTATCCGTGAGGCTGACATAGAGATTAATGTCTTGAATTTTTCATTGTTGTAGGGATGCGATTGTTGAACTAAGAACGCCATGGTTGATATCGCCGATGACGATGCTTTGAGCTTATCCAGTAATATTTGGCATCCGTATTTTCGGCATCGAGGATAATTTATTGACCTGGTAAATGTCATTTTACTCTTTATTATTGGATAAATTTGTTGACCACTTGTCACAGGTGGCGAGGTCTACCTTTATATGGGCTCAAGGTTATCTCCGTGGCGACGCGGAGTGGCGTTTGCGGCTGAGGAAGAGTCCGAGTAGCTCGCCGTATAGTCCAACAGATCAAAGTCCCGAGTTCCACTACTGGGGTCTCGACCCTCGAGGGCAATTGGGGCTGAAACCCCTGACGCTAGAGGCAAGAATCTGGTCAGGCCGGGTCCAAGAGAAGTTCAAGGTATTAAAGTCTCCCCGTGTCGCAGCACCTAAGACTACTTGACCGACTTCTTCAGCAAGCCTAAAGCCTTCACTTGATTCCCTCTCACCACAATGGTCAACGTCAGCTTCATCCCTCTCGCCCTCGTGGCCACTCTCGCTGCCTTTGGCGAAGCTCGCAACTGCACCCCCAAGCTCAACCACTGCGGCCATTACCTCCTGGATATCGGTACGTTAATTCCTACTCGCAGAGTTCAACGTCTCTAATTTCTCTATAGGTCGGTACTATACCACAATCTTCGATGAGCTTCACCGCGCCAAGGGGTATACTTGCCTTAAGAAAGAGCACGTCACCAAATCGCTCTTCTATTGTGGCGCCAACGGGGAGATCAGGTATAAGCAGTACTGCGCGAACGGCTGTCAGGTCGGGGCTATTGGAGAGCATGATTACTGTTTCAATCCTTAGATGGATCATGCCTGTTGTTGAGCCAAGCTTTGCTGGGCGTGGATTGGTATCTTAGATGAGGAAAGGATATATTATGAATCGAAAAGAGCCTTTGACGTGCCCCAGGACATGCTACATATGTGTTCAATGGCGCTTTCGAGGCTGTAATGACCTCGTTCAAAGGCGTTCGAGTTAACTTTTTGCTCTAACCCATCAAAAATCTCTCATAGAACTCAATGTGGGCTCTGCATGTGTTAGAAAACCGTTCGAGGTAGTGATTGGGCTGTTTAGCTATTATGTGTATTTATATCAACCTGAACATGTGAACTTGGTGCCATCAGCATGTCACTGGATTGCTGTAGGACGAATATTGGGTAGTTAGAGAAGTAGCTCGCGTGAAGCATATCGTGTGAGTCTCTACTTTGTTGGCATTGTATCGTGCTATGATGTGTTAAAATAATGTGGTCTTTGTTCTTGCGGGAGCTGATTCTTGATGTGATAGCTTGCCCGACAGATAATGCAAGTCTCTGTCGATCCGGATATCGCTCTTGGTCCAGGGATATATCATTCGTAACGGTGATGCTAGAGTAAATAGCCAACCCGAGTGAAATTACTACATGCGCTGTGGATGATGGATTAGTTAGCAACGTTCCCATTAAATGGAATATCTACAAATCCGGTTGCTAGATTTACTAGTCGCATGATCTTACGTCCCACAAAGCAAGTTGAAGATGAACGGAAAAGGCTACTTGATCGCTATTTGTTCCTTTTCCTTTGCTTACTGGCTGTAATAGGAAGGTGCGGATAACACTGAGAGGCTAATAATCCCATTGCAACCCTATGTGTATGCAAGCCGTAAGGCTAAACATGCTAGTTTCAACAGCGCGTGGTTTGAGGAGTTTTCATTCGAAGCCATATCATGGGTGTGCCTATGAAAGACCTCATTAGTGGAGAAAAGATCAAAGAATGAATGTGCCGAGCATAATCAACGGAAAACCCCTCCTATCCGAAAGCATCCCCGCCTTTGTTCGATGATGTTGGTCGTGGCCCCGGAGTCGATCGTGACCATTCGAGAATGCGGGGTGCATACTGCGACAGGGATGTTGAATTTAGGCACGGTAGTTGTGGCTAAATTGATCTTGTCTTCGTGGAAAAGGGTTTCCCAGGCTTGGGCACAGCATCTTAAATTGGCGGGGTTGTATACGAATATTTAGTACGCAAATCCAGCCCATTCCCCAATCTTAGTAGAGGTTGCACAAACCAGAGAGATTCTTTCTGTCAGTTCGACATCGTCATCGAATCATAAGCCGCGTGAAGAAGCGACCATGAAGCCGAAAGTGGAGTTTCAAGACGCAATCGGCGCCCCAAGGCAAAATGCCGAGGTTCCTGAGAAACCGCTCGGTGACGGGACTGACGTACGAGAAGCGAAGGTCATGTCGGTCGAACTGACCGACGCCATCGCAAAAGATAAGCCCAATTATCGTTCTCGTTCGCAGATCACGCTCTGTGGCTTCATGCTCTATGCCACGCTGAGTACGTTCCATGATGCCAGCTCCCTCATCATAAATCAATCACTATCTGTGCATTCGTGAACCTAACAGTTCTTTAGACGGAATAATGAATGGATTTGACGGCAGCGTGATGAGTTCGATTAACGCTATGGATCAGTGGCATGATTTCTTCGGAGTGGAAAGGACCGGATCTACCCTTGGCCTCGTCATGGCCATCTTTACCGCTGGGCAGATTACTGGTAGTTTCTTTTCAGGATTTCTCGTCGACACCTTTGGCCGTCGGGCAGGAATGGCTATTGGGTCTTTCTTTATCATTATTGGCTCAATAGTCCAAGCCTCGTCTCAACCACTCGCGGCCTTCATCGCAGGGAGATATATTGTGGGCATCGGTGTTCCGATGTGTAGCATGGCTGCTCCCATCTATATTGTCGAGATGGCCTATCCAACATGGAGAGGTCTTGCTGGAGGACTCTACAACGTGCTTGGATGGTACATAGGCTCTCTTGGTAGGTTCTTTCATGTCTTCATTAGAATTTCGAATCTGTGCTAACAACTCTAATGCGACAGCTGCAAGTTGGAGCTGCTATGGTACAGCCAAGATCCCAAACAACTGGTCATGGCGAATTCCTTATATCATTCAAGGTGTACCGGCAGTGGTAATAATCTGCACGGTCTGGTTCATTCCCGAAAGCCCACGTTGGCTCTTTGCCAAGGGCAAGAATGACCTCGCAAGACAGATCCTGGTAAAATACCACGGGGACGGCAACGAAGACTCTGCGCTAGTCAAACTGGAGTGCGAGGAGATCAAATACTCCTTGGAAGCTGAAGCGGAGCTTACCAATGGTAAATGGTGGGATTACAAAGTTCTCGTCAAGAATCGTGCGAACCGATATCGCATGTGGATTCTTTTTCTCATTGTCGTCTTTTCTCAGTTCACTGGAGGCGGCATCATCTCATATTACCTGCCTACCATGCTTGAGACAGTGGGAATTACTTCATCTTCGCAGCAGCTTCTGATGAACGCCCTTAACACGGTCTTTTCATTCTCAGGTGGCCTTGTGGGAGCCTTTTTTGTGGACAAGGCTGGCCGTCGACCCTTGCTCCTATGGGGAGTCTTCCTTACCGGTCTAATCTACGTTCCCATTAACGTCCTAGCGGCCCTGGCAAACGGAAATATCTCTCAGGCCTCGGGGTATGCCTTTATCGCCATGATGTTTCTATACGGGATCGTCATATCGTTCACTTGGACTCCACTCCAGGCACTGTACCCTGCCGAAATTTTGAGCACCGATATTCGAGCAAGAGGCATCGCGGCCGACAAGTTCGTCGCAGCCATCGCAAGTTTTATCAACCTTTACGCCACTCCCATTGCCCTCCACGATATAGGTTGGAAGACATACACCATCTTCCTCGTTCTGCACGTCATCCACTGGTTTCTGATGTATCTTGTCACGGTCGAGACAAAAGGGCGGTCGTTGGAAGAACTGGAGGAAATATTCAATGATCCGAAGCCTGTCAAACGAAGCAAGCAAATCAACACAGTGGTTATTAGTGCCGGAGTAGGGGTTAAGGTCACCGACCCTTAAGCACTGAGTTATCATGGTCCGAGGTCCTTATTCTGAGTTGATTAATAATGCAATGAGCTAATGACGACAATTTGGGAGAGTGTCTCAGTAAAGTGCATTCTCAATCAAGTCATGAGATTCTATTCGATCCTGGCATGCATCAATCGTGTCCTAGCACTATCCTATAGCAACGTGAACGTCAAGCCCTCCCACTCGCTAGGTCTTTTGAAGTAGAATCAGATGGTTTGGCGACTGCTGGCTACCGAGCCGTCGCATTAAACATACAAGTGCCATTGAGCTGAAGTAGATTAATGTGTCCCTCAGTGCCCAATTTACATCTATGGCGTGCTTGCAAATAATGGAGTATGTAGCCTGTTTCTTCACGTCCCTCGGATTCCCGGTCGCTGTCTTCGAATTCCTTGACCATGCATTGTCTCAACATCTGAGCATGCGGCTGTGATGTAGAGTTTAGACCTCCTTGTTCTCTTGCCTATCCGCCCGGGTCAGCTTCACCAGATAGCCACCCTTTTCCCATATCAGAAAGGACCTCTGATTAAACCAATTTTCTCCTCCAGGCACCAGTTCCAGATCAAAGTTCCAAATCAAGCGCGCCAGGACAAGTCTCATCTCAGCGTAGGCCAAGCTGCCGTATCGAATGTTAGCTCTGCTGCCTTGTAGGCGCAATAAGATTTCAGGGACTGACTTTCTGCCAATGCAGTTGCGTGGGCCGTATGAGAATGGCTGCAGGGCATCCTTTGAGTCACTAGCATACCGCGGATCATCGAGCCAACGTTCTGGGACATATTTATCCGCATCTCGAAAGTTTTGCTCGCTCCGGAAGGTTGCCCAATGCGATACTACTACGACAGTCTGGTGCCTCATTTAGTAGTTCGTCATGCCAATGTTAGCTAATGAGGGCTGTAACACAAGCGGCTTACCTTCTCTGGAATCCAAAACCCTTCAACTTCCTCACCGCCAACAGGTGCTACCCGAGGGAGAGGAGCAGGTACTGGCGGATCTAAGTCCTGTTAGCTCTGCTTTCTACGGTAGTCTGATTTGGTGCCTTAGTTACACATGCGGAAGCCCTCATTGAGAACAGCAATCAAATACGGTAGTTTGTTGACTCGTGTCAAAGTGATATCTTCCTCCCTTCCAAATTCCGATCGTATCTCAGCAACCAGCTTGTCATACTTGCAACGATTAGTTAAAAGGAGGTGAGTCGTGCCACTCAGAAGCGTGGCAGTTGTCTCACTTCCAGCGGGGACAATGATAGCTGCGTTCTCGGCAATTTCAGCCGGAGTCATGCCTCTTTCGTCATTATGGCACAGAATATAGGACATAAAGTCTTCGCGTTCAGTGTTTTGACTTTCGGCCCGTTTTAGTGCTGTTGCTTGACTGAGCTGGAAATTCTCCTCGCGACTTCTCTTGAGACGCGTCGGCATCAGGAACGGCAAAAACAAACTAAGGCCAAGACGTTCTGCAGCCATCCTTAAGGGTACGAACTTAATTGACTCAAAAATGAAAGGTATCCAAGGGTGGTAAGTACCAATATCGAGACACCCAAAGGGCTCACCGAAGGCGAAGTCGCCAATAACGTCAAATGTGGTGAAGTTGTACCAACTAACAATATCGAGAACGACGTCATTCTGCGAAATTTGTGTGAGTTTGAGGATGAACTTGTCAATGTATTGGTCAAGCACGCTCTCCTGGGCCCTCAAGGCCTTTTCCGAGAAGGCATGTGAGAGAAGTCGACGAAATCGCCGATGATTGTCGTTGTCTGCGGTGATTATGGAAGAACTATCGTGGTCGTTCTTGTACCAGTTAGGTTCTTTCTCGAATGTCCTCTCAGGCGCACTCTTATGTCCAAATATCTTCTTCAAGGCATTGGCAGTATTGAACGACACATCTTTGTGCGAGATCCTAACGACTGGTCCGTATTGGTCGTGTAATTCTTTGAGCTTCTGGTCCCAGTCGCCTCGAACGGTATGATATAAGAAGGGCAGCTGTGTGAACGAGTAAAGACGTGGGCCAGGAACCTTGGCCAAATGATGAAAGAAAGCATAGTACACGGTCGAGGCGAAGAAATAGGACGAGACCTAGGTGGATGAACAGGTTAACATAACAAGGCGCCTGGTGCGGTCCGACAGGATTACTCACTGTTGATACTGCAGCCCATAGCAGCACCGTTGTGATCGAGAAGCCCTCGATTGAATCGACGTATGGAGCAAGGGTAGGCATTCTACTATTTCAGGTAGGCAATGATGATAGTTGTAAGTGTAGAGGGTTAGAAAGAATTGTAGAAAAAACCGCATGGAGCTAGCCTACTCATAAGATATATATATTCATTGTCTTAAACTCTGCAATTATTGCGTGTGTACGCTCATGGTATTCGACATACACCCGGAGGCTTGTTAGGCGGCCGAGAGACGGACCCGAAAGTCCGAGGCGCGCGCGACGGAGTATAGACTCTGGAGTCCCCACGGCGACCAGATTGGATGAAACTCGGCTGTTGATCCCGAAGCCTTGAACACGCCCCGTTCTTCTAACCGCGCGGCTTCATACGCCGTGCAAGGAGGACGTGCTTTGTAGATCACTTGGGTGTCTTTAAGCCGGTGTGCCGTCCGTTCCTAGTTGCATGTAACTCGGGGCTGATACTAGTTTGTTATGCTACTTGCACCTACAGGGAACTCTGAATACGGCGTACACCAAAGACCCAAGCCAAATTCGTAGGGTCTTTCGGTAGTTCGACCAAACTGCTCGTATGTTTTGGAGCCGGCAATGGAAGAGCTCTACATAGTCTCCACTAGCCTTGCAGGTGGAGGACTACTGGCCGGTGATACGTTGCCGCAAGGTCTCATCTGATCTGGGGCTGCCCCTCAGAGTACCGATTAAGTGAATACTAACTAACCATCCAACGGTACAATGCATGTGGGTTATTTGTGTTCTGCTGCTGAGGCCTGCCGATGTTAACACTATCTAAATAGTACCGTTGTTGAGCTAGAAGGTTCTTATAGTCACCAATGCGTACTGTTCCTGGGAATAATAAATAGCTGTGGGAGTCGTATTAGCAAGAACAGATGAATCAAGGATATAGATAAGTAGCCACGGCGGAGATAGAATATTGGGGCTGAGGTGAAAAACAGCTGCATATCCAATAGCTGACCCATGAAATAGTGGTTAACTGGGTAATAAATGCATTGAAATCTAGATCTGAAGATCGGTCTAATAAAGCATTTAAAGTACATTTAAATAACGATCTTTGATGGCTGAATTTTAGTCATGTTCCTGCGTAGCTCTTGAATAATTCCAGGTAATCCAGCGTGTATCTCTGCCTCACACCTACTATTGGTCTCCATGACGGCGCCGTCAGTTTCGTTGAAAGATACAGATAGCTCATGCATCTCAACAACGTCATTGCTATCCCAAATACCTTCACGGCGGTTCAGCTGGCGCAGCAAGTCAAGTGCTCGTAGCTTAATGCCTTGAGGAACGAAAGGTCTTATGCCCCACCCCGCTTACCCTCTGACCTAAATCAGGTGACTGCGCGTCAACTTCGTGTCACCTCTGCAAAGCTCTGGCGGTTTGTGGGTCCTTGAGGAACGTCAAAAACGTGGCTTTGCCTAAAATTTATCTAAGAAGGGTTAGACTAGTTATTGAAAAAAGTGGCCTGAGCGCTGTGGTAAATTTCCAACCCAATACGGATGCAATCAAAGTTCACGTCGGTCCCCACCCCTTGCGTCAGATTCTGAAACCTCATGCCTACGTGTCGGTTTAATATGTGCGAGGCAAGTCGTTGCCGCACAGGGAGCCGGAGCGGACTTGATCCGGCTATTAACGAGGTCATGTGACCTCGTGAGATCCATGCTTTATAGAAGCGGGATCTCTCGTCTTCTTCCTACAGAAGACAAGAATGATGAATATACCTCTATGAAAGAGACCCCTTTGTTTAAGTTACCGCACAGCTGTGCTAGACCTGCCAACACTACGCTTATTTAGTTCTGTTCGGTCTAGTTATGTGCGGTCTAGTCCCAGCACCCCGCATCCCTAACCGTCTTGTCGCTCAGCTTCTCCAGCCTCTCCTCCGCTGCAACCATGTTGTCTGGCACCCTGTTGCCGACGAAATCTCTCTCCCGCACCTTGGACAGAAGCGTGATGCCTTCTATGGTCCTGCATCGCGATAGTTGCACGTACAAGCTGTATGGGTCACACTGAGCTGGAACAGCTTCGCCGGCGATGTTCGTCGTTCTCGTTCCCCGGAGTTCGAGGGCCACCCGATCCAGTGTCTTGCTTTGCACCTTGTAATCCGTACAGGCAAAGGCTGCTGCGCATGGTAATCCCCGCCGGCTGACGTTCTTTCTTTGCCACGGGCGCTTCTTCTGGCATTCTATCATGGCACTGACCGGCGTTAAGAGGATGGTGCCGGCCGGCATTCCGACGAAGTGGAAGTCTCTCGTCGTCTCCGACGCCAGCACGATGCCCGCCGGCGGGCCGAAATGCAGTAGGGTCTCCTCGTTGACCCGATGGCCCGGGTACGCCTTGTCGACGATGACGTCCAAGGCTGTATAGCTGGCCCCGTTGACCAGCTTCAGGCCTTGGTGCGTGTTCTTGTTTACGACGACGGGCATGCCCGGAACGAACATGAAGATGGCAGGCACCGGGACGGCGCTGTCGTCACCTTGGCTTAGCATCATGACGGCTTCCTCCTCCGTCGGCTCGCCGTCTTTCCATCTGTGCTCAGATACGAAAATACGCAGCCGGGATTGCTGCGCCTTCCGGAAACACAGTGATGCCTCGACGTTGAGGTTCCAGCGGTTCCTGTTCAGTGGTGTCACCACCGTAAGTCCCGACTCCCATGGGATCCGTCTGTTCTCCTCGTAGCAGGTGCGATTCAGCATGTCCATGTCCGACCGATCCTGCACCCCATGACGCACCCGCGTTAGCAGTCTCCGCAGCTGTGGATCGCTGGCGGCGCGGACCTGCTCATCCAGCATGACTACTGTGGTGAACTTGTTCCACAGCGCGTGCGCCCTATCGTGCTGGTACCTTTGCTCCGCCTTGAACGATTTTTCTTCATGCCACGAAATGGCCGTGCTCGGGAGGAGGATCGACCTCTCCTGCACAGGGCGGAATTGGTGGAAGTCCCCGCAGAAGAGGACGATGGGGATGCCGCCGAAGTCCTGCGCGCGCCCTCGAAGCTTGCGCAGCTGTTCATTCACAACGTACAGGGTCCGCGCGCCAAGCATGCTGACCTCGTCGATGATCAGCAGCCATTTCTCCTGCCACTGCGCCGTGCTTCGTCCGTCGACCCGGAGACTCGCCGGGCTGGACGCCGCAAAGCCATCGACGTCTGAGCCCCGGCCTCCTCGCGGGGCTGTATCTTTGGAGAACCCACAGGCGGAATGGATGGTGATCCCGTCGATGTTTGCGGCTGCTGTTCCCGAGGTCGCCGTTACCAGCAGACGGTGCGATATCCCCTTGCTTGCGAATAGCTCGGTGATGGTCGCGATGACGCGCGACTTCCCAGTGCCGCCTTCGCCCCCGACAAATTGGCAGAGCTGTGGGGTTCCGCTCTCGTCCCGGCGTACACGGTCCAGCTGGCGACATAGTAGCCAGAGGGCGATATCCTGTTTTCGGTTGAGCGTGAATGACTTGGACAGTTGCCTCCCCGCCTCAGAAAACGACGTGGACGGGCCGAACTGAATAGTCGTCGATGGCCCCACGCACCGGCCTAGGGCTTCCGGGTCGGTAGCCGTGGAACGGACTTCGTGGCCCCCGAAACCATTCAGCACGTTGTACACAGCTGACTCGCGGTCAGCTGTGTTGCTGTCGGGCTGGCTCTGCATTCCCTGGATCATCTTCTCTTTCTCTCTGGAGGCGCTCATTTGCTGCGACTTGATGGACCTGACATGCTCCTGCCACGGCACGTCCGCCTCCGGAGACGACGACGACGACGTCTCTGCCCTGCCCAGTGTCCTCGGTCCTATCTCGGGAACTATTGTGCCGCGCAGCTCATCTGTCGAGCACAGGGCCAACTGCTGGAACTGACTCAGTTGCTGTGCCATTGTCGAGATCTCCGTCGACCCAGCAGTGATCTCTTTTCTCGCTATCGCCTGCCTCAACACGTCTAGTAGTCGCGTTGCGGTACCGACCCTGTCCGAGCGGTATGCCGTCTGAGGTTCCATACCACACTCTGGCCCGACTGTACTAACGCCAGGATCCTCGTCCCCGTCCCCATCCCCGGACTGCGCAGCCCACTGTCTGGCATCCCGCTTTGCATCTTCAGCTGACCGGTGGAGCAGTTGGATGTTGTCTACCATGAATGATATCCTTCGAGGCAGAGCCTGCTTGTGTCTTTCCCATATGCTGTTGATATCCCCTGCCCCCTCGGACAAGAACGACTCCCACGGTACAAATAGGGCCAGGTGCTGAACCGCTGCCCTACATTGGCCAAAGTTAGCCTTCCCACAATCCTCGGTCTAGGCCTGCGTAGGGGTCGCCACTGTGGTCAGCACACGTGCCTCTTATAGTAACCCTCGGTTTCCTCGCTCCAGTCTGTGCTCAGGTAGCCGTCGAAGCAGACGACGGCGTGTTCGCCGGGCTTCCGCAGCGCCTGCACCCATGTCTGTGAGGGGGGCCAGGTCATGTCGAATTGTACCTCCCCCCGAGTTCCTGCACCCTTGCCCTTGCGCTTCAGCCTGACTATCGACATGTAGTCGTACAGCGACAGATCCTCCAGGGGCTTGCCGCGGTGCGGATATGCCTGTACTAGAGAGACCCTTTCTCCGCCCTCTTCGAGGAATACCATCTCCTCGACCGGCTCGTCTACGGCCTCCATGCCGCTCTCGCATCGCAGGTGACGCCATCGTCGGAAGACATGCCAGTAGAGGGAGGACACATTCAGGAACGTCCAGGCATCGTTGCTTGCAAACTCCGTCGGGTAGCCCAGCAGGTGGGCGACGACTTCGACCTGTGACAGTGCTCGCTCTGTGAATATCCGGTTCGCGACCTTCATCAGAAATTGGCGCGTTTGATTTTGGCCCCGGTCTGTCTCGCTTGCCTCGCTGTTCTCGGCCACGATGGACTCCTCCGTGGTGGGGAACAGTTCTGCTGCCGCGGCCACCCGCTTCCACACCGGATCCTCGACCTTTGTGGCGTAATTCGTCACGTAGAACACAATGGCCATGGTCTTGCACTGCGTTGCTATGAACGAGATGTCGTGGTTATGCCGCAGGCCCACAGCCATGGCTTTGTTCCACCGGTTCACCATGCTGTGAGTCCGCCGGATCTGCAGCACCCCTTCGTCCGTAAATGTCGTCCTCTCCGCCAATCTCCACGGGGCCTTGAACCGGCACGGATTCCGAAGCTTCTTCCCCCGGCCCCGGATCGCATACTTGACGCATGTAGGGCTGTGGGTGTGAATCTGGGTGGCACCGGCGCAGAAATTGGCTTCCTCATCGAATGCGGCCGCGAATTGCTGGCTGTTCTCCAGCAATGACGATATGTCAGACGTCACCGATCTCTCCGCCTGGACTGTTGAGGACGCTTCTTGATCGAGATCCTGGATCATTGGCCTCGCGTTAGTCAAACTTGCCCTGCATAGCAGCCGCGTGACGAACATACCTCCGCGAAAACACTGTCCACGTACTGGATGATCCTTTCGCGATAGGCAGCCTGGTCCTCCACCTCAACATCTCTCAGGATTGAACTCAGGTGCATGTTTCCCTGGAGCCAGAGGAGTCCGTGGACATGAAGCGCCCCCCGCTCGTTAGTCTCCACGACCCCAAAGTACCTGCTGATGCGTCCAAACACCGACTCCTTCCCCGTCTTCACGTAGTGCTCGAAGAACATGGACACTTCCCTGTGGAAGAAGATAGCTGAGCTGAGAGGATCCGATATTGCCAGCCTCGTCCGCTTGTATGCCAGGTCGAGACTCGTCAGGAAGGCCTCGGCCTCGCTTGGATCCCGCGTCCGATATGCGGCAAGCCTCAGCTTGACCGGGTTCGTGATGTCGTTGGGGTTCAGTGTGAACCAGATGGCCGGGGTACCATCTCGAATGATGTCAGACTTCATCTTTCGCCGCGCGCTCAAACGACTCTCCCTCGACATCGGCTGGCGGAAGCCGTACAAGGACAGGCTCTTCAGGAGCTGCTTGACATCCTCGTCGCCCGTCCTGCCGACTGTCTCTAGTTCGGCCTTGGCCAGCTCCAGCCTCTCTGCGGTCAGCGACCGTACGATGCGCTCCACCTCTGGAAAATTCTTCCTCGTCACGCTCAGCATACTGACTCGGCGATTTCTCGACCTCACTCCCATGTTGAAGACGAGAAATGAGAAGATGTGATGTGTTGCGAACCGGCCGCCGTGCCGCTGGAGCACCACCTTGGCCCACGTCTCCAGGGTCATGTTGCGCGATGTTATGAGACCCCCTACCCGGACGTCCGCGTCGGTGTTTCCATCCGCAGCTAAGACTGCGTCGTCGATGCTCTCCTCCGCTTGCCTCGGCCCCCCGCTACCGAACGGAAGTAACGTGGGAAACGTCTTTGCGAAGAACTGTGGCTCGAAGGAATCGGCAAAGTCTTCGCCTCTCGATACGAGAATGTAAGGCTCGGATGCGTACCCTTGCCGCACCTCGGCCGACCCTGTCAACGCACTGCCGCCCGCCTCGTCACACGGATCCCGCCTATCCAGAGCGTCACGGACGTATCTTAACTTCTCCAGGTCTGCAACGTCTGGTCCCCCATCGAGAGCGAACATCCCGGAAGAGCTGATTTCGTGGACCATCGCGGCGGCTGCGTCGCCATCTGCATCACCAAGCTCCGCCGTCACCTGGCCGCTAGCTTCCAAATCGTGCCCCTGGCCGAGCGTTTCTAGGACCTCTCGAATATCGACGTTTCCCTCGTCTTCCAGACCCCGCTCTGTAGGTGGCACAAGCTGCCCTGTCTGTGCCTTCTCCCGTGCCGACGGCTCGTTCCGCTCCAGTCGATCATACACTTGAGAAGGCACGCCGTGTGGGGGCGAATCCCAGCTACTCAGTTCCGTCTCGTTGATCTTGATGTCGGCATACAACGGATTGTGCCTCTTCAGCCACAACAGTGCCTTCTCGACGACCCTGCGCCGTACTGACAGTAGCGCCGATAGATCGCTTGGCGCTGGCCTCCTCGAACCTTGCCAGGACACGTGGATCTCGTCCAAGACCTTCAGGAGTGGATGAGGGAGGACATTTGTTATGAGCTCCTGCACGTTGTTGGGGAATACCGTGATATGTCCCTTGATGTGTTTCGGATACCTTGCGCTCTGCCTGTGTCCATCGGGTATGCTGTACTTGGTGATGAAGCCGTAGCACGAGTTCAGCGCAATCAACTTCTCCTCGATCGGCGTGAGCCCCTTTAGCTCGTCAGGAAACATGTGTTCGCACCCCAGCCGCGTGTGCAGCTGCGCTGCAGGCGACAAGCCACCTCTCCCCAGATGTCGCACGCAGTCTGCGCATCCGTCAATCTTCTCTCCAGGAGCGAAACATTGAGCGCACTTGAAAGGTGACCGGTCGCGCTTCTCGATCGCACTTGCCACCCACCAGTCCCACTCGACCTCCTCCAGCTCGGCTCTGCTCTGCTTGCGATAACAGAACTTGCATGTGAGGATCGGTAGCGTCCTCGCGTCATGGAACGCCTTATAAAACTCCTCGACCGTCTTGACCTTCTTCTCGTGGGTCACCGGCGTACACCATGTCTGCCCGTGAGACAGCCGCTCCTTCTCTGCGAACTCTTCCTCTAACACGCGCAGGACGCCTGCGAGGTCATGCGCCTGCTCGGACTCGCTCCTCTCCTGGTGTCCCACAGTTCTGGTCTTTTTGTCTGGCGGCTGGTCGTCGCTGCTGCTGCGAGGGCCGGGCCTCTTCAGTTCGCCCTGATGCCTCAATCCTACTCGAGCCTCATTCTCCACTATGGCTTCTGCATCGCCGATGGCTGGCCCCGACGACACGGCCCCCGGCTCCTGATCATGACGCCGGCGAGAGCCTCCATCGCTCCCCCCCTGAGCATACTCCCTATGCAGAGCATCGAAGATGTCTGCCGATGTGCGGATTCCTAGGCCGGCAAGTGCCACATTCTCACGATTCCGCGCATCCAGGCGACGGAACAGATCAGGTAGACTTTCCCTCTCCATAATGGCTTGCATTCACTCGCTCTTCTGTCTTGACAGTCCTGCGTTGCTATAAAGGATCACACGATACCGGTATTTTGCTCCCCAAGTCTCCTTAGGGGCTAGGAGCATGGTGCTGCTGCTCACACATTTATCTCGGTTCATGGCTCACGCCCTGACACCCGGACCATCCGCTTTTGCTTTGAATCGGGCCACATGGGGATGCATTCCTCCAGACTCAAACTCAGATAGCTTCTAAGCCCTTACTCAATGGCAGCACTTCAGGGCCTTCTTCCACTTCGATCTGGAAACACAGCACCACCCTCCTGCTTCGAAACGACAGTAACCTCCTCTTACACTTTTGGCGTCGACCCTACGTCGCAGTCACCAATCACCTACTCGACAATGACAACAAGGTTCACTCCCCAGACATGACATCCGTCACATGCTCTGCCTCCCCGATCAAAAGTTGTTTCACCAAACATTTTAAGATTTCCCCCTCTATACAAACTGCCCGCACCTCCCGCAAGATGTGGCATGGTTGCAATCATCCCCCCAAAGTTCTGTTTGACATGTCTCTACAATCGACCTTCTCGAATACCATCCACCTGCGCGACTTTGTCGACAACGTCACAGACGACCCGAGTCGGGAAAATGCACCCAACTACGTGGAAATACAGACCGAGGTCAACATCTTCGAGGAGGGTGACTTCTATAGTTCCGAAGTCAACGTCGAACCTATTCGTACCCGCATTCATGCCTATCTCAGGCGAGAAGAGCGAAAGCTCTACGTGCCAGATGCCTTCTTCTACGCCGACGGCCGCTTCTGTGCTTCTCTGTCCGCCGACGGCACCCTAGAGATCAATATCCAGGCCCTCAGCTTGATGAGGCACGTCTCGTCCAACGCAGAATCTTACTCCAGCTGACCCTCCTAGACACCCAGGAGACATATCTAACTTTAATGAATATCGACGCCACTTGCCAGAAAAGTGATGTCCGATGGTGACCATCATTGGCTTCGTGCCATCTCGTAACGACAGCACTCGTGACCTTCCAGGGCTCCGCTGCTTCACCGTCGAAACGTCCGTCTACGACACGTCAAAGGCTCATCGGATTGAATTTTCCGTTGCCTATTTCCTGGAAAACAGCAAGCGCTGGCAAAAGGTCAAGAGTCCTCCGCCAGGTGCTTTTCTCAGTCTCACCGCCAAAGTCGCTGGCCGCACCACCGACACCAACCAGCTGGCCCTTCGTGTCCTCGACTTGGCCTACCTGCCCAGACCGGCCTCCGCCCCCACAGCCATGCCGACGCCGTCCTCTACTCCGACTTCAAAGCGGTCCGCCCGGTGGGCGGATCGGGCTGCTCCATCCACCCCTTCTAAAAGGCGACAAGTCTCTGAGACCGCCAGCGTGGTAGGGTCTTCCTACAAAGATCAGCTTCCACAATCCACAGAAGGCCATTCTCATTTGTTGCTTCCCGAAGATGGCCCAAATCACTTGGCCAATGCCCCATCTCCTTCAACCATGGCCAATCCCGGCGAGTCCTGCATCACTTTGCATCCTTCTCCGGGTCCAGACGGCGGGACCAGGCCGCACCGCAATCGCCATCCCCCGAAGAAGTATTCTCACGAAGACTAGGGGGTTACATTTGTGCCAACATCCTCGTGCAATTCCTACATTTCCTATGATTCAAAGATGTAACCCAGCTATCTATTTTGATTGTCCCCCGCTATTTCCGTGCCTTGATGTACACACACTCTCTTGTGTTTCCTCCAATCCACTCTCTGGTGATCCTTTCCGCAGTATCCCACCGTCTTGCACCGACCGCACCTTTTGATCTGTTCCCTCGTTCCACATACCGCGCAATACGTGCCTGCAACCTCCGACTCGTGCCCTGCCCCAGCCTCAAGCATCTCTTCTTGGATGGCCTGCCGAGTCTTGATTTCGCATTCGACCTTCCCACACACGCCACTAACGACAACCGCTACGTGGGGGTCCCTCGCCTCGTGAAGATAGGACATTGGTGTCTGCAGAACAGTTGTGATGGGTGATTCGCAACTGACGCAGAGCGGATTGGACGCCGCACGACAAGCGGCTTCATGCTCTTTCATAAAAGGCAATATCGCGCGCTGGAAACGGTCGTGAAAGGATGATTCTTCGCGAGCTTTGGATAGGGGAGTGATTAGGCTCTCGGGGACTGGATGATTGAAGTTTAACCCCTCGGGTGTCTTGTCGCAAAGGAACTGGAACCGAACTGGGCGCGTGGTCATGCCTGCGATATGTGACGGTCTATGAGCTCTGTAATTGTGATTATAATCAATTGAACTGAACGTAAATTCTCTGATCGTGAGCTTTTGGGGAGGAGCGGGGTCCATCTTAAGATGCCAGGCTCGTTTTAAAGTTTGGGAGGCATGTTTCACGAAGACCTGCTGCACGTTTCAGCTTAACATCATTGACATGGTGTGGTGGGTGGTAGGTAGACTGAAAACAGAAAAAAGCCAGTCTCTCGTGGGAGTTGCATCGATTTCTATAACTTCCAATCATTTACAAAAAAAAATACTCCATGTTTAAATTCTACCTTCAATTTCGTTCCTCAAGGCTCTTCTGGGCAACCCGCTTGCGGGTTGCGTCTCCTGTCCCATCATCCGCTGTGACCGACACGACGAAGGAAAGGCCAGAGATGAGTGTTACGACCCCAGCGGTTACGTCACGTGTACCCCACTTTTTTTGCTCCAATCACACAAAGCTCACCCAGACCACAGTAAGCCCAGGAAAGGCTCACTCCGACCACCGTGAGATTCACCTTGAAGCTCACGCGGACGATCGTGAGCTTCCCAGCAAAGCTCACGACCACTCAAGTGAACCATCCATGTATATATACAAACAATCATCTACACTTCCCTAGATAGAGCTCACCAGCTATCAATACAACTTCTTTACGACAATAAGCCTCACCCGCATTACTTGTCTATTAAGAGACGTGACTTCTTCGCTACGCTCAGAGATCACCCTGCATTCCTGCCAACATAAACCCAATCCGGTTAGGTTTACACAGTTGGATCCCCAACCGTCACAATGAGATCGCCGTCAAGGGAGAAGGTTGGCTGACCCGTAGCAATAAAGGGTGCTGCTACACTTTCAGCCACGGTCATAAAAGGGACAAATAGCTCGGCGTTTAAGCGTGCCTCCTCTGATGCAAATGCATCAATAGTCATCTGCCAACCCCGTGTTCGCCTTCTAAGGCACCCCTCATTTTTCCACCCGCTATGTGTGCCTATCCGGTATCCTTCCCCCCCCCTTAGATTTTAGCTCCGCCAGACACCTCAACTTCTTCTAGCCCTTTCCCTATTAACCTTAACCTAATTCCTCACCCCTACTTCCTCAAGGGTATACTATATTTATAAGGCTGACTAACTATAATAGCTACTACTAGAATTACTACTAGTCTAGTTTATTTTTAAAGGCTTAATTTGCCCTCTTTAGGTTAACTTATATATTTAATCTTTTATAAAATATATTCTTTATAGCTAGCTATAAGCCTTTTTATAAAAGACCTTATTATATAGAATAACTAAATTAATAGTATTATCTTTTATTATAATATTATTAATAGTTTACCCTCTTTTAAGCCTTAGCCTCTTTGCTATTAGTTATAAGACCTTAGTTTTAGTAGTACTAATAATAAGAGTTTTAATCTTATATTAATAGCTATAGTAATAGTTAGGCTTAATTATAAGCCTTATATTTATTATTATTATAGTTAGTTAGTATATTATTATTAATAGATTTAATAATAGAAGTTAATATTATAGTAAGGCTAGTATAGATACTAGTTTAAGATTAAAGGTAGAGGATTAATATAGTTATAAGGTTAAAGTTAATAGTAAGGATCTAAGGAAGAAGGGGGTTAGGTAGCTCTTTTTAAGTAGCCTCTTTAGATATAAGTATTATCTTATATTAAAGAATTATAAGGTTTTATATTATATAGTATTAGGTCTATTAAGATGCTATTATTATATAAAAACTATATTCTTTATTATGGCTACTAATGTCTCTATCTGCAGTAAGAAAAGCTAATCTAGAAGAAGAAGTCATCTGCCAAAACAGGCGTCGTAGGTGTAGGTTTTGAAGTTGCGATATTGAGTCGTCTGAATGGTCCTTAAGTTGGCAAGATGCTTCAAAGGACTGGAAGCGTTGGTTCCATTCGCGAAGGCCCTCCTGAAGAGCAAGGCCAGGCGCCTCCTCTTCTGTATTTTGGTTCGCCTCCGATACATGATCGGCCCCGACATCCCACGGCTTGTTGGAATATCGAAGGTCTAGTCGCCGTAACTCATATGAAGCCTCATCGAGATTGTTGAACTGGGGGCGAGTTGTTGCATCTTGAGAAGAGTTGTGGGAGTACCATTGTGACACGCCTGACAGACAATGCTCATCCATAAAGCTGGAGGACTCGACCCCAATTCGACAGAACATCTCGGTAAGCTTCTCACTCACTATACGCTCCTCGGCAGTAGAGGCAGGTAGAAGTGAGTAAAACAGCCGATTGCCAGACTGGAGATGTTTGAAAAGCTCTCCATACCGCTCGGTGAGACCCTCGAAGGAAATAAATAGCAGACAGCAGATCAAAATGTCGTAGATATTTGATTTGGTAGACATAGTAGGTAAGATTGACGTGATGGCTTTGTTGTATTGATGGATAGCGAGACGCTTCAGCTCCCAAGGGTTTGAGAACCCTACTGAGCGGGCCATGAAAAGCCGATGAGCGGCGCCCACCGCAGTCATGCTATACCTGATAGGCTCAGAGTGACATGACATTGGGAAGGCATACCGAAGCCAAAAGTTGGTTGACGCGGGAGATACCGAAAGTTGCTTTGTCGTATGTTGTAAAAAGTGGTGGAAATATAGCTTTTCGAAATCTGTGAACAGGGACAATTCATTGACTGTTGCGGTCATTGTAGCTGACTGAGGTGCGGGCTGTGAAGCCTGTCCTCTTGGCTGCCGTCCTTTGCGTTGTTTCGAAGCCCTGGACTTGGGCATTGCGTAGTCGTCACACGGAAATTTGTCATCATGACAACGGCGACAAAAGGGTTTATCTTCGTCACATTTTAAATGTCGAGCTCTGGGAAATCGCGTGAGTATGTGTCACTGAACTATGAGAGAATGTCCCTACTCACTTGCTGCGGGGCGACAGGGGCTTCGTTAGCTTTGCAATAGGACAGGCCAGGGGTAATTTTGAGACTCACCAGGTGATACAGCCTGTACGAACTTTGGGTCCAGACGCCCGCTGGTACCTGGCTTTAGTAGGTTCAGCATCGTTGACAATCATGGTCGTAGATTCTGGTTGTGCACAGCATATTTGCAGGGGAAGGAACAAGAAGTCAGATTTTAAGAAGTTCCAACACCCAAGCACCAAGTTATTAGGAGCGGGTCTCCATATTGTCCTTTTTTTTACGGCGTGACCAATCAGCGTCATTTGAATGAGTCGGGAATTGGTCCGAGCTCGATTCTCTAGTCTCAGAAAGTCAAACCTCGGAACCCAGCGATGTCTTTCTCACGAACAAACGCCGCGCGCCTTGTGGGCCGCCAGTAACGGCCACGGTTTTTGACTTGGCAAGATAAAATAGTATCAAACCACACACCGAGAACAAGAGCTTGCAATCGCGGCGACTAGTTTTCAGTCTACCCTGCCATCTATCAGGTATCAACTCACGGCAGCAGTTTTTCCCTCCAGCCTTGCAAAGCCAAGTGGCTGAGCCCCCTTTCTTTGGAGGAGAGCCCAATTATCGCCACCGAATAGGATGCTGTTCCTCTGCATTGATATATTAGGCGCTACATAAAGACTGCTGAAATATGATCACACTCTTAAGGAAGGACTATTTATTAGTACTAGACGAAGCATTACGCATTCTTGACACTTGTTTTCTTATTAGCCACAACTCGGATTTATCTATTTCTCATTTTTCTTCTCTTGTTTTGTCTGAACTGGAGATAGAGTAAACAAGAAGATAGCGCCGACTAGACATGCAGTCGGCGTAATTTGGGTGACCTGGGCAAGCGCTCTATGCTCTCTGGTGTTTAATCACGTTCTGAGAAATGCAAGAGTTAGCCACAACAATTGGTGCTCTTAAGCGACACCCTTGACAGGCTTGGAAATGGCATATGAAGAGTAATTAACGATTTGGCTGCTGCTGCCTGAGCATACAGGGTTCATCTCCCCGCTTCGCCTGTGCTGCCTAGGATCCTCCACCCACCCGCATGATTTTGGTGTTGTTGGTTGTTGGTTGTTGGTTGTACCAAGACGGATCCCTCCAAAGAAGGGCGGTGAATACTGGCAATCATATGGTAGTGACAACAAATATTTAAAGCTTGTGGAGGGCACGCAGTCACGACATACCGAAATACATTATATGCGGCCAGTCAATTGTCGTGCAGTCCGTATCAACAGCGCGTATCCTTATCGCTATGCCAGACCACCCACAAATCAAGCATCCAGGCGTCGGCCGATATCCAGGTCTCGGGCTGGACTTGCGATACCATGACCAGAACGAAGGGCGAGATCGTGGAGACATGTTCCCCATAGGAATTCATGCCAATTGCTTTGGCTCCGATTCTGAAATGTTACTTATCCGGGAGGTTGCAATGATGATTGTCATGGATCGCTTGACTGACAAGCCCAATTGGCATGTCAAAGTGTTTGATGACAATGTCACTGCCAAATGGACTGAGGAAGCTCTTGCAATCCCGGTGGAATCGTTGTACAGCGACATTGTTGAGTACAAGAGGAGAGGGCCCAAGAGGCTCAAGACTATCCTTGATAGGGGATGTCTTGAATACGTGAGGGACTGTGCGACCCTTATTGTCTTGTTTGTGCTAACAATATCACAGTGCATCAAAGAGCTGCGTGCAAAGGCCAAATTCTTTGAAAAGACAAGCCTAATCCCGACATTAGATGCCACTGCCACGGTTGTCAAATCTGATAACCTCATTGACTGTGCACTTCATAATGAGCTCCGAGCTGCGTTTGCCAAGCTCAAAGACGACCAAAAAGATGACCCCGACTGGCATCCTCGCACTAACGAGATGGTACGAAATCTCGTTCATCCCTCCCTCTACCCGTTCGTTTATGGCCGCTCTAGAGTCTTTCAAGACGAAGTGGTTGGGGTCGAGGACGCCATCGATCGATGGGCCGGCAAAGGTGACATTGTACCACAAAATGGTCCCGACATCCCACTACAATGGCAAAGCTACTTCCATATGGACATTGGAGGGAGTAGGGTGCATGATTCGTTTTGGTCAATAAATATCAGTGGCTGCCCTCCAACATCAGGTTTCAAGATGATGGAAGCGTCCGGTTTACTAGCTACATCAATGGTCTTCACCCCGTCAAGTACCGGGATATGTATGGGACCATAGAAAAGCTCATAGAGAAGGCACTTCCAATGTGGGACTTTTGCCTGCCCCTTCTTCACCGTATGATGAGGGCCGATGTGGCAGGTAGAAACAAGCCACGTTTTCCGCCTCCCGAGAATCCAGAGTATGTTCATAGATCTACCCTAAAGGGAGCAGTAGCTGATGATGAGACAGCGACGAAAACGAAAAGAACTGGACACCGTCTATGAATGAAGTCCCAAACCCACCGCGCTCAGTGGTGACAGAAGCCAAAGCCACCGAGTCTGCCTCAAACTCTGCATCTTATGATGAAGCAGAAAATGAGGGTTACGTCACAGTGGAGAGCGAGGATGAAGACGGGTATCGATACTACGGATCACCCAGAGAGGTTGCTTGGAACAAGATCCGTCAACCAGTCCAGCCAGAAGCTCCGGAATTCAGAGCCTGGGACTATGGTGCGAAACCCGGCGAGACACTGCGGGAGCGCTTCAAAGACTTGCAGGTTATTGTTAAGATGGCTTCTATCGAGCTGACACCCGAGAAACCCTGCTTTCCAGCCGGTGGCTGGCATGTCGAAGGCCAGATGAATGAGCACATTGTTGCCACGGCTTTGTACTACCTGGATTCGGAAAACATAACCTCTAGCCAGCTGGATTTTCGCATGCAGACCAGTTATGATCAAGAAGCATCCTGGGAGGTTGGTCAGGGCCGCTACGAATGGATGGAGCGTGTCTATGGTACCAACCTCGGGTCAGGCTCCAACGACACCTCCTGCCTCCAGAGGTATGGCAACGTCCAGACCACGCAGGGTAGACTTTTGGCTTTCCCCAATGTATTTCATCACCGAGTCTCACCTTTTGAACTGGAGGACAAGACTAAACCCGGTCACCGTCGCTTCATTGCGCTCTGGCTCGTCGACCCGTTCACTCGTATCATCAACACGGGCAACGTGCCCCCTCAGCAGATAAGCTGGTGGATGGAGTATGCGTTCAAGAACCTGAATGAGGAGAACGCAAAGAATGTGCCACCGGCTGTCGCCCAGCTTGTTCTTGACTCTGGGCCGGGACACCCTGGCCTACAAGCTGCGGTTGAATGCGGAGAACGTCTTCCGACAGAGCTTATGGAGATGGTGCAGCGGAGCGCCGGAGATGAGGCGATGCCCATGTCGTTGGAGGAGGCTAAGGAGCATCGACTCAAGCTGATGCAGGAGCGGACCAGACATCAGGATGAGGTGAGAAATAAGTGGGAGCGAGTAGAGTACAGCTTTTGCGAGCATTAAGAGTAGCGGGAAATTAACCGTCGGCATACGCAGGGGTCTGTAATATCCAGATATGGGGATTTCGCACCACCGTTTATGCGCATGATGGGTTAAGGGGTTTCTTTTTTTGCATAGGATAATTTGACTAAATAATATTTGAGAAGTCACTGTCAGTCACATGCTTGAAGCTGTTGCGTATTATCCCTTGTAATCTCTTCACAACTCACAGACGGGAGAGGTGTTGGTACGCATTGGTTGGTGTGAAAATAAGATGCCAACCCCTGGGGTTGAAGGATTCTTTCTCCAAACTTTAAAAAGCTTAACCTCGGGAAACCCCAGTAGGTAGATCTGACTGCAGGGACCTAATTTCAGTGCCGGTCCTGGGGAAATTGTTCTGGGGGAATGACCCATGTGCTACCTGCGACCGCCATCTAATCTCGCTAGCCTTAAGCTTCTAGATCTGCCCTGCTCAGCCAGGTTGTACTGCAGAGCTAATCCCAAAGCGCCCACGGATGTCGGACTCCAACCACAGCAATCCACCTTGCCCTGCCCTACGGCTGAGTAAGATCGCCTTGTAGGATCCAAACCCTCGTGCTTTAGCAGACCGCGAGATTTCAGACCTCGGACTGCCTTCCTCGACCTCGGACTCACGATGCGACATGCGACATGCGAGATTAGGACGTAGAATGGCCTGAAGACTCTAAACATGACTCTCTAGTAGTATATAAACCCGCCGTGATTATTGCTTCTCAACGCTTCTGAATTGTTCATCACCCAAGCTTTCATCTACAAGAACAAACACATCTTAATCTACTTCATCCCTACAACCTGTCATCACCACCAAATTTACAATTGCAACTCCACAAAATGCCTTCCATCTCTACAATTATCCCCATGTCTCTGGCAATCATTGCCGCCTCGGCCCCATGGGCCAACGCCCTTGGTTGCTACTCCGGCATGACGTTCAACTATCTCCACGGCGGCGAAAGTGACCTGACCCAAGAGGTCACCAATGACATTCACACCACCTGCACCATGGTCGCCGGCAAGATCATCAAGCCCTCCGAGCCGTTCTGGCACTGTACCAACTGGGAGAAGACCATCTCCCCCAACATCGATTGCTACTCCGATTGCATGGACGGTTGCAGCACCTACAAGGAGAGCGTCCGGTGGGGCTGCAACCTCGGCTGTGACCCGAACTGTGTCTCCCCTCCTGAAGGGGGTTTTAACCACATCGAGTGGGCGATCGAGGTCCGCGACGGCCAGACCGAGCACGAGATCACCTACGAGCAGTGCACCGAGGCGTTTAACACTGAGCTCACGGGTTGCCAGTCGGGTAGCGAGCAGAACCATCACGGCTTTTGGTTCAGGATCGACCCCCAGTCGGGCGCTTGTGCTTAAATCTGGGCGTCTGTTTGCATCATTGAGTGGTGGAAGGAACGCTGTGCTACTATTCTATCTTTCTGTATTATTTTTAAGTTATAGATCACTTGGCTCTATGAATAAGCCCGTTTATATGAAACATGACTGTTGTGCTACCTGTCGTTTGATCAATAGTGTTGGGACTTCTCTGGTTACCCTAGGTACGTAATGGCCCCTAGCCAGTGGGCAGTTTGGGATAGCAAATCCAGTTTATAAGAATCAGTTTCAGTTCGGCATAGTCTCTCGGGCGAAGCTCGCTCCACTGGTCCTTTAGCGGCATGGTTGTATTTATCCCGATGGCAAGTGGTGATTTTTTATTTGATCTGGGACGCGATATCCTTTGACGAAGGAGGTAGAAGGGACAGAGAATTGGTCCCTGTATGCACCGGCATCCCAGCCATGTTGGCCAATAGTTATGCGAATCGTGGTTATTGTCTCAGATGGTTAGAAGATGTATTAGAAGATGGAAAGAGATGGTACCCTATGAGTTCGGTAAAGGAGGAGGTATCGTACAAACGCTGTAGGGTGTGCCAGGAGTTCTAAGCAACGTCCCCTTAATGTGACTCCCTACCTGGTCTTAATAAATAGTAACTAGTTCCTTAACTACTTTTAATTGCAGGGCTCCTGTGATCCCTCTTCACAAAGAAGGTTCGTATGTGGTCTGGTCCCAATTGTAGCGGCAAGTGTCCGCTCTGTATACATGTATCTCAGGAACTACTAAATACAAGTACTCCATTCGAGATTCTCAGCAACACTACTATAGAACGCCTGGTCAAGGAAAAAGAAGATCGACATTTCACCAACACCAATACCCAAGCCTCCCAGGGCCACATTGCAGTCATAACTCCAAAGAATACGCCATTGGTCTTGTATTTTAGGCCACTGTGTACTATTTGGGGGTGAATTCAAAAACTTGTTCTTTATAACTGTCAAGGTTATTGGCCCCTGATAGGCCAGAAGCGTAGATTAGATAAAGTATAAGTTTAGTACCCAAGACTTCTCAATACCCGAGCGTCCTCGGGGGTCGCCTCCGGTACGGATTATACTCATCTTCCTGTACACCTGTACCACGATTGATGTGGCCCGTGGGCGAAAATGGCGCAGGCCCCAATCCGTAGACATACTTTTGTACCTCCTTATCAAGACTAATATATCGCCCAACTTTGAGTTGCTTGGACCTGATCAGCACGCGGATCTTGACTCTCATATCGACAGGCCGGTCCCTCCAACCAAGCTTGTCACGGATGTCGCTCAAGAGGCCCGCATAATTGCCTTGATCCCGAAGAAAGGCCAGAAAGCTGAGCTCAACAGACTGTAATGTCGATGGAAGCTTTGCGAGAAAAGACACAAGATCAGATTGGGTCACCTGCATTGAGGATAACCCGAAATGTTTGAGCTTTGTCCAATGGTCAATCGGAAACACGCTGAATAGCGACACGAACTCGTCCATGCTGCCCCGTCCATGGATGCCGTGATCGTAATAGTCAGTTTGTAGGACGACGTGCTCCAAGTCCGGTGCTCCGGCGAGAGCCTTGTGCAAATCCCCATTGCGATAACTGTCCCAATCCTCGGCCTCCCCGTCTATCGACCGTCCTGTGAGTAAGGAAAGGTCGACACGCCGGAATCCAGAGCGCCTGAGGATGTTAGAGAAGTTATGATACTCCTCAGTTGGCGGATGAAAAGCAAAATGGTTAATTCCGGTCAGGTGCTTGTGGTTGTCAAGGACCAATTCCGAGACATGGTGGTGTTGCACTTCTGCCAGAATGCGCGTGACAATACGAAACCCACGCCATTCGTTCTTCTCTTCCTCACTGGCGTCACCAGCCCATGGTGACGGTGTTTCTAGACTGTAGCCGTCTTCTGCAACTAGCCAGCCTCTTGGGACTGGGTAGAGGAAGCCGTAAGGCAAGTCTCGAATCATGGGTGTCTTGTAGAGAGGCTCAAACAGAAAGCCGTGGGCTGCTGGTGTGACGGTGACCCTTTTCAGACGAGGAAACCGTTGAAGAGCGTACCGGAAAACATCCTCGTCAGCATGTGACTCCAATATGTGCTGTTGTTGTTGTAAGAGGACTCGGTAGTACTTGAGTGATTCCTGGAAAGACATGGAATTGTCCAACTCTTCTTGTCTCGCAACAGGATCGGGTCGTTTGGGGCGGCGTCCCATGCGTGATTTGAGATGGGCGATGCTGATTTTGCAACGTAGAATGAACCACTCGGGCATCTCTTCCTGTGCGTCTTCTTTATCCAGGTCTAAACTGTAGTAACCCGTCCTCCCTTCATCGCTTTCCATGGGTCTCAGAGTGGCATCATCCCAGATGATCTCCTCTACACATTGTCGAAACGTGTCGTGTTCTGCAATACCACGGAGTACACTAATATTACGTTGGCTGGGGGAAATAAAGACACGGCTCAGACGTAACCGAGCTTTGTCGCTGAGAAATCGGCAGGCGAGGCGGAGATTTTTGATGGCACTATTTGGCAGCAGATCACAAATACAACAGACCAGCTCGTTAGGGAGGCGTAAGATGGGGGCCGAGACCGAGTTACTAGGTTTCGTCATGATGGGCGGCATGCAGTGATGGCAGGAATAGGAGATGCTTGCTTGAGCGATGATGAGAAGAGGGATAACAGAGACAAGAGATTGCAGGGTTGCAGTGTGGGTTCAGTAAGAGACTGTGTTTCAGATGTCATAGGTTATGACTGTACCAATACCTAGCGTAAGGTGCCTTACACTTTTGGTGTAGCGGCCTAATTTGACACTGTGTACTGTGCAGTGATTGGTGATGGTAATCAATTGCCATGACACTTCGGAAGAAAGGTCGGGCCGACCCGGAGACTGACCTCGGGTGTCGGCGAAGGCCGCTAACAACCACCAAAAGAGACGGAATGCAAAGGGCGCCTTAAAATGAAAAGGAGGTCTTGAAGAATTCAGCTGTAAGGCCGAGCTGAAGCAGCTCGGACGAAGCTTATGAGGGAGATACGAAGTATATAAAAGGGGAATCATGTGCAGAGTCAGTAGGACAAGAATCAAGATCGTCACATCGGATTACCTTCTGGTTTAACTTTTCTTGCCGCAGACAGAGACGTCAGCAGCCACACCAAAGAACACAATTTTTACACAACGACAGCATTACCTAACTTCTCGACGATATCTGGCTGCTTGATCTCTTCATTTTCTTTGATTCCTTTGATCCCTTATATAGAAACTCTATAATACATCTAAGAAGTAGTTATAGTCTTATAAAACTAAGTTCTAATTACCTCCTACATGGTGTTACATCTCTAATGTCGTTACTAAAGTTATAACCCTTATCGGCTAGCTAAAGCCCTACCATAATCGCTACCTTGGCGATTATAGCCAGATCTATTGCTTTTTGGCGTAACGGTTCGGCACCTTCGCAGATAGACGCAAGCTTTACTGTAAAGGGAGCGTCTTCAATTTACCTGGAACATGACTCGAAAGCCTGGGCGCCATAGGACGATTGATAGTCGACAAGGGTCTAGATGGGCCATCCGTTTTCCATGCAAGGGGGTCAGAGATGTCAATATACCCCAATCTCTCCGCGACGCCCCCTTATCCATAACAACTGGTCCAAATGATCCTCGCAAAGATAACAAAAGGCAGTCAAATGTCTCCTCACAGAGCTGCCGGTGTAACGTCGAGTTGGTATCCACAGGGGCTGAAATTATCAATGGCCAGTACCATATGCCGCGATGGCCGTGGTACTCTGAGCTACTGAAAGTGACTGCAAAGTACATGGGATTTGGATAGGCCCAATTACACAGCGAGGAGGGTCTTTCAAACCTGTTTCCGGGCAGATATTTGAACGTCAATTGAATCGTCCGAATCTCGATGCGGAGTATTTGCGTATAGGGAATAGCGCCCGAGGCGCTTCCAGCATCCACCTCAGAGATAACTGACTCGGAGATTCTGGTGTATGTCGCATCTGTTCGTTGAAGCCAGATCTTGACCACCGATGTCCCGCCATCTCGACAATGCCAGGCCTCAAAATTGCGCAACGGCACCACCCATCCTGCCCAAGACCAACTAATGAAACTGTCTCTCCGATATGAGATGGTTTCTGGGATCCAACCAAGACCATCCGCAAAACATGAGTCGAGATAGAATGGCCGCCCCTTGATTGTCGCAGATGACGCAGTTTTGTCCCAGCCTGGCCCCCAATTCGAGTATCCACTAAAAGTGCGTTCCATAGGGATTCCCCAAAAGTGACGTATGAGCGAAGGCATTGATGAGAATGCCCTGAAAATGCCACCCATGGCATTGAGAGCGTCGCTCTGGTGCGTCAACTGTCGTTTCGAAATGGCCATGACATGTCGATCCAGGCCTCCCTTGACGTGCCCGCTGAATCCGCCATAATATATCCCGGTGAACTTGATTTTGGCCGAATCATGGAGATCATGGGAGAGGCTCTCTCGCGCACATATATTGTCGACCTTCAGGCCGACCCCCTTATACATTGTCTATTTATATCTACAGATAAGATTTAGAATATTAGTTTCTACTTGACGTATGGAGTGACACGTGCCTTAGCTTGGAAGGCGGCCCCTTATGATACCTGGATTAGTTTCTGACGTATCCTAAATTAAGTAATCTATTTGAGAATACCTTGAACTACATAATCGTCGTAGTCCTTTTTGTATAAGAGCAACCGGAGTATTATCTACCTATATATCGCAACCTCTCCCTCACATCTACTTAACAGCCCAATTTACATAACAAGCACACAAAGAGCCGAGTCCCGAGTCTCAATGTTTTAGAACTACCTATATGATGCATACAATTGGGGGTTAAAGTATGATGTAAGAGATAAATCGCCACGTTGGCACGCAACTGCGTAATAAGTCTGCACTCCAGTACTCTGGTCAAGACTGTCGGGCGGCGCTAAAGCCTCTAACGTGCGGAGATACGACTGTGAGTACTTTGTACTGCCACGGTCTTCTAGATAGCCAAGTAGCCCAAGTGCAGCTTGAAGATCGTTTCTAGCATAGTGTCGGACAGGGATATATGCCTTAACATCAGGTAGAGGGGATCTCGACCCGACATCGAAGTTGAAACAAGTCCCAGAAGTAAGATGGTCCACAGATTGCAGCTTTGATTCAGGCGAATTGTTGGGGCCGAGGTCAAGGGTACGATCCCACAAAGCAGAGAATTTGTCCAGAGCGTCGTCTATGTCGGTTCGGAGCCCACCAAGGGTCATGACGTTGCGAACAAAGTGAAATGATGTTTGAGTTGACCGCGCGTATATCTTAAGCCGTGAAGCGTCCGGGCTGACACAATCTATTGCCAGCATAAACGGGCGAAGATCGGATCCAGCATCGTCATTTGACAGATACGATTCCAGCTTGTCTAATGCCTCCAGACTCTGACATCCCGCACATCGGATGGCTTGCAGTATCTGGTCCGCTGCACTGAGTTCGGGTGTCTCGACCGGTATAAAATAAGCCTTCACGGATATACGATCGCGAACCATCTCAAAAGCAACAAACATGGTCGAACTGCCTGTTGCGTTTCCAGAGAATGATGCGGCCGGTGTTCCAGGGCCTAGCAACTCTCGCCAAAAGTGATCGAACCAAGTCAGATCGAGTTCAGGAATGACTTTTGCGAGATTATACAAGAGATTCTGAGTGGCAGCCTGATTGAACGGATCTTTTTGGGTTCCAGCCGAGGGGCCCATAGCCTCGATGCTATAGCGAATTTCTGGTCTCTTGTCTCCAAAGTTCCATTTCCAGCTATACTCAATAGGAGAGTAGTCATCTGTCACGAAGCTTTTCCATGCTGCAATACTGGACCGCGGTCTCGGACCCATCTCGGGAATGACCCATCGGTATAGGAACAGCAGGGCTTCGTACTGCTCGTTCAGGTCATAGTCGGCATTATTGAGCAGAGCGACAAGATGCCCGCCGAGTGTCTTCCACCACCAACTCTTGTCTTCAGAAAAAGGTGGGAGCCACTTGTCCAGAGTCTTCCACACAGGTTGGTTGATCTCCTTGGTTCGTAGCAGAGTTTGGACCTGTCCAGCTTGAGACATGATGACGGATTGTGGTGTGCTTTTGGTATTGAAAACCGAAGAGTAAAGACGATGAATAGAATGCAGATTGGAACAAATGGTGAACACCTGTCTATCTTGGGGTGCACCGGTTCTTATTTCAACCTCTGGACGTTTCCCTTCTTGCCACTCCCCCCCCCAAATGTCTTGAAAGTTGGTCAAAGATCCCCTCACATGCAAGTTTACGTTCGTAACCGACAGAGTTACCAACTTGACGAGAGGCCAAGCATCTTGTCGTATGACGTGGCATGCAGGGGCTTGATAGAGACGGAATGGAACTTCCTGGTTTGGATCTAGACACAGCGTCTGAAAGAGCGCTTTATTTCACCATTTGCCAGTTTACGTCTCATGCCAAGATGTAAACCTAAATATATTATGGTCATTCGTCTCAATACGAAGGACCCATATGACAGATGTGACATGTCAGCTTACATGATATCTTGTGAACTGTCTCATTTCGTCAACGTCGGATGCGATGGCACATCATAGACTATATTGGTTTATCTCGCTGTGAGGAAAGGCATTAGGTATGACGCCTCTGAATATCTTATTGTATTGGCTTTTACTGGCTGCCTTGATCTACCTTTTGGTATTGGAATAGGGCAAAAAACAAACACTCGATGGCACATCATAGTGGAGATGCAAACCAAGATACCTCACATCCGTATGCACTTAACCAGGATGAATAGCTTGGCCATACACCCCCCGATCTTGAGTCTGACAGGGGATATTGAGATTCTCTTGGGACCTGCCAGATCCGGCGGTGGGTATACCCGTACGCCATCGGCGAGTCCGACAGGAACTTTATGTTCCGGCATGTAGACACTTGTCGTCAGCAACTAGATACATGATGCAAGGTGGATAATTATGTTGGTCGTTTTATTCTGAAACAGCATATGACGAATGGCTACTTAATGAGGTGCTACTATACAATTCCTATTTCATCTATACAAGTATTTGTAGATCACAGGTGAGAGAGCTCCACAAGTGATAGTTACTGCTTCTGGCTCTAGGGACATGAGAGATTGCAACATATTGCTCTAATTTACTTGTAAATCATTTGAACGCGTGGCTAGATAATATAGGACAAGGATGGTCGGTATGTATACCATCCATCTTCTCTGCAGTCATGCCGGTTTTATCCATCAGTCTTTTCGCCGAGCAAGTATGAGATCGGCCAAGTTCTGCCAGTTAACAGCCCCAACAATCTGCGTAAGAGCCAAGTCGGATCCACATTCTGTCTTGATCCAGTTTCGCAGCTCGACAGAGACGAGTGAGTCCAAAGCGTACTCGATGAGACTACGAGTCGGCGTCACATCTTCACGGTTCATCATGGTAACAGATGAAACCTTCCCAGCCAGAGCATCCAGCAGGTTGTCTTCTCCAGTAGAAGCTTGCTCGTTGGCGCCTCCTTGATTGCCCAATCGCATATTCTTCCTCGATTTCTTCCGGCGGAGAACTAACAAGTAACGAGATCGCTCTTCTAGCCTGTGGCTGTCTCCTTCTTGAGGCTCCTGAAGAACAAAGGTAATACTTCGCAATTCGCGATTCAGGCCAGACGATGCTTCGAGGATGAATCCCTTGATAAGCAAGTGAACTTGGGAGATGGATACGTAGAAGCCAAGTTTCTCGACGAGTTGTTCACGCATCCCTTGCTGGATGGCATAGCCAACACCATCTACGACGGGCAGGCTGATAGAAACGGTCGGCATACCATTGCGGCTTCTCCACTGGGCAAAAGCATCGAGGAAGGATGAGGCCTGGCAGTAGATGGACTGGCCGATGCTGCCGACGTCGTTAGCCCCAGATGCAAGGGCGACGAAGAAGTCAAGATCGAGGAGGAGGTGGTGAAGGTTCCAGGCTGCTTCAATCTTGGGGCCATTTATATCTTGCCAGTCGTCGAAGGAGGTGTCGACTCAGGTATGGTACCTGGAACTTCTCCTTCAAGATACCTGCCAAGAGTCGCGATATAAGGAGCACCAGCCTCCGTTACAGTCTTGCATACCATTGAGAAAAGAGAGAAGTAAGGGGTAGCATACCTGAGTCGACAAACCCTCAGGAAATATACCACCACGTTGATTACCATGCTTCACTCAGAAAGCCGATGCTATACTGAGCGTGGGTCATTTGCATAACGCCGCTGACACGTGGAGTTTCTCAGGCAGCCGCCACTCTCGATCGCCGGACAACAACAGGGCAGCGATCAACGAGAAGCTACCCATACATCAGCAAACTCCACCGTAACAGGCCTGGCAGAAGGAGCGGCGGCCACAAGCTTGCGTGTACGGCGTTGGCAAGCCTTATGAGCCATACGTTGCCACAAGGTTGTATGTGTGCATCGAGCGTCAGCCTCTCATTGGAAGCCATAAGCGATTAAAGGCAGCTGTTTCGGTGATGCGCGCTGCAAACTGCCCGGAAGCTCGGCTATAAATGCATTTTTGGCTACCGACCTGGATCAAACAACAGTTTTCACTGCCCAGGAGGCGAATTACCGGCGGCTATTGTCCAGAACTTGTTCAAGTGGCACGCGAACGAATCGCTTGGGCGCTAGCATTTGTAAGAACAACTTTTTTCTCGTACTCATACCCATGTCAAAGCAGCAATACGTCCCGGAACCCTACTTTTCAAGGC
Source organism: Fusarium sp. JS1030 (assembly GCA_000966855.1). Taxonomy (NCBI): domain Eukaryota; kingdom Fungi; phylum Ascomycota; class Sordariomycetes; order Hypocreales; family Nectriaceae; genus Fusarium; species Fusarium sp. JS1030. The sequence continues at coordinate 571,033 of JWIW01000086.1, forward strand.
GGAGACCCCATACGTCATTTTGTAGGACTATGTCTGTCGAGAGCCACTAAGGTGCCGTTATAAAATTGTGTTAAAAGGAAAAATCGGGTTAACCTCCAGAAGCCTATTGAGTCATATATTTTAAAAAATTGAAGTCTGGATCCCAGATGGAAACTCAGCTCACGGTCGAGTTACAGCTTCGATATCCAGGGTACATTTTAACCACATGGGTGCCTTCTTACGTGGAACTCTAACCAACACTTCAATTACACAATCTACGACCCACCCCTTCTCGGGGCTGGGGTTGTAGCACATTAGTGCTTACGCCCTCACGTCGGTCATGTTTATCCGTATTACCTACTCAGCAATAATGCATATAGAGAAGGAATTCTGGGGCTCTTTGCTAGGTTACCGATGGCTTTAGTAATCAATATTATGTCACCTGGCGCCTCGCTCCCAAGACGACATGGCCACGTGGCTGAGGTCTTGATGTCAGTCCAACTCCGCTCCGGAAATCAATCCAGCACTCGACCTGCATGCAGACACAATGCAACTCTGAAAGCCTTTAAAGTTGGGGCAGCTCACCTAGAAAAGAACGAAGACTTGAGAGAAACAAACCGAATCTTCCATTTTTGAAAATAGCAGCCCCAGGATCAATATTGAGAACATGACAAAATCATCCCAAATCCAGATCTTGGACAAGAGCGACTACACCAAACAGTACCTCATATCTCTTGAAACGGAGCCCTCCGTCCTTTCTGCCGGCTGCATCCGTATCCAGAGCCGCATTCTTTCCATCACAACAAACAACTTCACCTACGCCCGCCTCGGACACCTCATGGGCTGGTGGAGCGTCTGGAAAATCCCAGAGACAGTTCCCGACCCGTATAACGACACCACCAGGTTCGGCCGCATCTCATCATGGGGTTACGCTGAGGTTCTCGAAAGCAACCACGACGAGGTCCCTGTTGGCACCAAACTTTATGGCTACATGCCTATTGGTGACGGCACAGAAGATCTCGAAGTTGCTGTCGATGCCGAGACGGGCCATCTATGGGAAGTCAGCAAGTCCAGACAGCACCTATTGAGCGTTTACAATCAATACATCCCATTTACCCTTGAGACAGATCTCAACCAGGACCGTGACGGGCGCGGCTGGGACTCGCTGATACGACCGTTGTTTGAAACATCGTACCTACTCAGCCGGTTTGTCTTCTCTTGGGACGAGAAAAGAACGCACCCATTTGGAACGTCTGCGCTATGGACGGCGGCACAGGCGGACTTGGCCAACGCTATCGTGATTCTGCTTGCACCCTCAGGAAAGACAGGGCTGATGTTCGCTCATCAGCTACGCCATGCTCGGCCTAAAGAAAAGCAGCCCCGGAAAGTGGTTGCGGTCGGGTCCCAGACATCCAAAATATTCAGCGAAAGCACAGGACTGTTTGACCATGTGCTCCTGTACAGTGATGCCAGGAGCGGAGATATTGTGAAGAGGGTTGGGGTCGACAAAGACACGAATGTGGTTCTGATCAACTTTGGAGCAAGGGGAGACGCCGAGGACGATTGGTATGATGCAGCCAAGTCTGCGGCGGGCACAATGCAGCTACTTATTGTCGGAGGAGACCCAAGCGCGGCTGGACGCTCGAAGCTAGCTGCTCTGACAGAGGATCCAGCCAGTGGAGTTACGCGATGTAATATGTCTGGGCTCAGAGACTACGCTATGTCGATGGTGGGAAGCCAAGAATATCACGCGGGTGTTACGGAGGAATGGTCCCGCTTGAAAAAGGGAGGCGTTGTGAACGGGTTAAGTCTGAAATGGGGCCGAGGGATGGAAGAGTTCAAGCAGGGGTGGGACGAACTTTGCAATGGCAAATATGGGCCGGATGTTGGCCTCGTTTACGAGGTTTAGATACTGGTACATGCAGCACCTCGGTATTTTATTTGTTTTTCTCATTCCGCTATCTATATCTACGATCTGATACTTTAAGTCGCGTTGATCGCAACCGTGCTGGTAGAGAATGGCCTCGATACAAGCTGCGTATGAGGTTAGTTGTCAGTCAGCTGAGCCATTCTCATTCGATTCCGATTACAAGTTGGTGCTGCTTGGCGAATTGCAGCCTGCCTGTCACTAGCTTTGTCCGGTCTTTAAGAGTATGTCCTCCTCCAATCCAACTCAGGGCTATCGACATTAGTCGTCAAGGCAATCTTCCCCACCTCTGATTCAGGCCTCACATCGCAAATTCTAACGCTCACGTCCTTTACCTCTAGTATCCTATCACAACCGCTTACGCCACTCCCTCCCGGCGGCTTGATCTGAATATACGGTGAGTCCCTCGTCATCCCAGTGACGCTGTCGAGGAAATCGGGCGCCTTGATGAAGCACCTGATAGCGACATTGGTAACTGCACAGCCGAGGAGCACCAGCGTCGACATCATCGCCATGGCGAACCACCCCCTGGAGAGGACGTAGACGTCATCTGTGGTGGACTGCTCGGCCATTGTGCTGTGCCACATGAAGTTCCGATTGTCGAGGTTCGTACCCTCGCCGCCCCTCAGGACGGTTGCGTTGTACGTCGCCATGATGACGGTGTTGAGCGCTGTGCTCAGCCTCGCCTGGAACTCCTCGGTTGGGACGTCCGGGAAGCATCCCGGGTTGATTCGGGGGCCGCGGCCCGGGTACCCAAAGGAGGTCGGGGGATCCCAGAGATACTTCTCGATGGCGCTGGGCTCGCCTATGTGATAGCTTGCCGTGATGAAGGGGAACTCATACATCAGCCTACTCAGTAACAGAAACGACGAGATGGCCGTCAAGTTCCCCGAGACGGGACGCCCTGGAGTATGTCGGACCCGCTCTGCCTGGCACTGCAGGCTGTCCTCGATGCCGAGCCTTGTGCAGCCCACGCCAACCTCTGCGTACGAAGTACCGATTTTGCATGTCCGGAGCATATACGCGTACTCCGCGACTCCCTTCCTGCAGCGGCCCCCGATGACGAGCTCGAGTTTCGACGTCAGCTCCTGGATTCGTCCTACACCTTGCTAGTTGGCATTGTGGTCAGTCATGGTGCGAGAGGAATTCACAATGTCGATGAAAATGTTGGGCTTGGCTCCATTTGGGTTTTCCGGGCCTTCTTGTAGATATACGGGCTTAGCGCCATTCCTGGTGTCGTGAAATGACAATTTTATAGAGCCCTCTTTCACCCAATCTGTTCCGTTAAACTCGTCCCCGCAGGACAACGTTTGATAATGTGACTGGACTGCCAAGGTAAAGTTGCCAACTCCCTGGGACTCGGGGCCGCGGATGGGTATACCGACCAGCGACACATACGGGAGGGCCTGGTCCGAGGGGACCGAGACCCAGTCGTGAGGCTTCTCGGCGTCGTATCCCGGGAGCAGCTACAGGTATGGGATACGCACGTTCTGCCACAGGTCCTGGCGGCCTAGTCGGGCAGCCTGGTCTTGGCCGCCGAAGTTATGAACAATGATGTTGAAGTCAAGGCTTGAGCCGTTGCCGTGGGAGACGAGTGTATCTGGAGATGAAAAAGATGCCACGACTATGCTTCTCATGCCGGAGATAAGCGACGTCTGTCCCGACCCTCCCCAGAGGGCCCCCGCGTCGTCGCCGGGCTGATTGCCTTGATAAAAGCGGACAATGTCTGAGACGTTGCTCCTGAGGTAATGCATTGCTCGGATCTCGGCGGTGGTGGAGTTTGGCTGCGGGTGCAGCGACCGCAAAGCGGCCTGGCCTCCTAGGGGGCTGAGACACCACAGTACACCGATGCCTATTGTCCAGATGTTCAGGTGCTGCATCATGACGAGGTTTTTCAAGGCGGCGAAGGTGGTCAGACTCGACAGGAGAACCTCGAGGACGTTATCACCGACACTTTCTATTCATTCATTACCAGCCACAGTCGACCGCGCCTCAAGAAACGTTAGAGTCCGACCATTCTCCTCTAAGTAAGGTATGCTCCATTTGAGATAACAACCTGAGCAGAAAGCTTAGTGCGCATCTGCGTCACGCATTAGGACTCTTGTTCAAAGCCAGATCCCACGTTGATTCCGTCGATACTCTGGCAAATTGAGGGAGACAGCAAGGGAGAGATCTTAGTCAAGCTCGTAACCGATGCCGGGAGAAGGGCGTATGAGCTGTAATATGCCGCCCTTAGCTACTCCTGAGGCGGGAAACAGAACCTATAGCTGAAGGCCAGGTCATAGGAGCATCTCAAAACCAGCATTCATGCGTTCCATGTTGCAAACCCTTGAAGGCACCGATCGAGTTAGGCAAATCCTAAGCCTCTGCTTCTTTTGGGTTAACTGTAACAAGCTTTCATTCTCTTGTCTCCATTAACTCTGAGCTACCTACCCTAGAGCCAGCCTTGGCACGTCCTTTTGCTCTACCAGGAGATTGTGTGGCTATACTCAGCCTATACCTCAGGCCATTGATAATACAACAACAACAATAATTTATAATCGGCCTAGGAGAAGGTGATGATGTTCTAGACACACAAGAAGTCCATGGAGATAGAGGCCTAGTTAACGTAGTCACAGGGTTCGGCAAGTTCGCGGAAGACTAGACCAGGTCGGAAAGTTATCTTTGTCATAGCTGCTAACTCAAGTGGTCTTCTATCCCGTATTACACTCTCCAGCTCGTAGTCAAACGTTTGCATTTAATTTCTGCTGCAGCCGCTCTGATACTGGTAATTCGCTCTTTCTGCTTTCATATACATATCGGGTCAACATCGACATTGACGCTTTTGGGAGAATTAATTCCTGGGCGGCATCATCCTTTCTGTTTTGATAGAAGGCAGTGGTTAGTCAGATTTGTCTTGGGCTTTTAGTACGAGTATACACACGGTTCATGGGTGATTGCGCGTTGCGTTTGGTTGGTAGAACTTGATGCGTGACAACTTGAACTGTTCTCCTTTGCAGTCACGCTTTCGCTCGGTTCGACTTTGAGTGACGAGTCTGGTCCACTAGACATGATGACGCAAATCGCGTTGCCGGGGCCGAAGAAGATGTAGTAAGTTGAGCCAGGGAAGCATAGAACGTAGAAATGTCAATGCTGGGTAGTAGTTGTAAGCTGGCATCGACTCGCACAATGCGCTAGGTCGGCATATTTATATTTTACGACTCACCCATAGCTTGTACTTTTGTGGCCTGTGGAAATTAGAGCTTAGCTATGCGACGCATTGGACCTTTGATGACCAGCGAAGCTTGTACTTTTGTTAAGGGACATTCGCGCAAGTCGATCCTCTCCATTCGCTACCGTTCCGTGAGGGGCGGAACAAAACTTGGGGCTTGTACTTCTGAGAATCAGTCGCCCTACTAGCAAAAGTACATACTTCCGTCCAGACTAGTACTTCTGCAGAGGCGTCATCGAAAACACAAGACGAGTGCCTGGTGTCCTTGCCCCTCGTATCCCGAGTGTTTAGTTGCATTGTGGATAGATATTCTTTATGTTCATTTTGTACAAAGATATTCATCTATTAGATCCCATATTGTTAGCGGCGCCTAGCCGCACTGGCAACTCCAGATAATTCGTGACCTGGCTTCAAAATCGAGACGATACTCTCAATTGAAGGCAGCTTTCTGATATAAAAGAGACATATAAATATCCTATTCCGTCTCCCAGTAGGAAACGTGAGACTTGTTCTACTCAGCTGCGGACATTCTACAGCAAGGCCATTGTGCAGTATCTTTTAGGGGTTGCACAAGGCCGCGTCTTGGCTTGCATGATACGTGTCCTTTCAAGCCTCCTTATTTCAAGCCAGTCCGAGAAACCCGACCACGAGCCACACACGAAAGCGATTTGAAGAACGTCGCAACTAAAACTCTTCTGTACCTGTGGCAAGTTGTGTCAATCCCCCGAGTTTCTGTTTCATGTCTCTCAATAATTAAGCCGCGTTGGACTAATCTCATCGTCTGACTACTAACTACAAGCACACAATCGTTGTTCTTTTGGCGTGTCGGTGAAGGACGCTGCTGACAATGTCCTTTTGGAACGAGCCAATTAAGTGCCTTTCCATTAAGGCACCGCCACTCCTGCGAAATGTGGCGGTTCTTTTGTTGCACTTCTGCAGGCTTCACACGAATGAAAAGGCAGTGCCATGACATCTGTGTCCAGAGGCCCTGGCTGATGAGTTGAATCACTCCAGCCAATCAGGCAAAAGTACACTCAAAAGTACACCACCCAAAAGCACAGTCTCGTCCACGTGAGGTACCGCGAGAGCCTCGTTATCAAATTCTGTTCGAATCGGCTGAGCTTGCTTTTTCTTCCTTTTCCCGTTGACTCCTTCCATGTCCCGACTGACAAGATGGAAACCAATGGCCAGGAAGCCCTAGATTGGGCCAAACATACCGACGAAATCCACGATCTCTTCATTTCCCAGAACAAAACTCTAGCCCAGGTGGCTTCCCACATGGAAATAACGCATAATTTCAAAGCGACGTACAACCCCTGTTAAAACCCGACTCGTCAGATCATGAAGTTGCAAGCTAACAACGCAACTATGGCAGAGAGAGACAGTATAAATACAGATTCCCAAACCTGAAGAACGTTAGAGCCAATGAGTGGATCTGGATTGACCAGGAAATCCAGCGTCGCGCGGCAGTTGGTAAGAAGTCTCAGCCCTGCCTGCTGGAGAGGCCGCTGCCAGCCGACCGTGTCAGGCGTGAGACTGCGCGACACAGGCCTAGTGTTCCTGCACCTATACCCCCAAGTCGTAAGTGAGCAAACAACTCTATGTTATACGGTCTGCTAAGATAACTAAAAGAGCTTCCAAATCCATCTCTGGGAAGGATATGCGTTCGGACTCCACCATTGGAAGCTGCAAACATGCCAGGAGCAAATCCTAGTCCGTTAAACACGCATATCAGTACTGAGACTGAGGCTTATGCGCCCGACATTCCTAACCAAGCATTGTCACGGGAGACTTTCTTCGACTTGCAGTTCGAGATGGAGCAGATAGTTGAATTCGACGCTATGGAAATCGATGCTGGCATCGACAACTTTTGTAATATCTACTACCCCACAGCTCTGATTTAAGCTGACAATCAGCGGTAGCCTCCCTTGATTTGCTAGGGATGTGCGACTTGCAAGGAGATGGTGAGGTAAATTGGCCAACACACAATGGCCAACCTCCCATGGCAATTGTGGGGGATCAGTCTGGCCACCAACTCACCAGTTCCCCGAGATTGCAATATCCAGGAAGAAGACGGTCGCCAATTTCTGAGTTTCTCAATTTTGAGGTTTTCGACACTCGCCCTAGTTTTCAACTCATGACGAATCTGCCTTGGTTTAAGCTCCAAACCACCCTCGACCAGCTAGGTGTGATTTTTCCACAAAGTTTCTACTTGTTTTCCAAGCTAACCACGAATTCAGATTTCACAAATTTACAGATACACCCTCCTCTGGATGGATTCCTACTATCGCCTACAGACCTGCCTGTTACCCTTCGGCCTGAGACACGACAAGGTGTGTTGTTGAATCTACTCGGGCCAACATCGGATCACCAACTTGCGGGAAACGTTTCCGTGTTCGTAAACAAGCTTCAAGGATTCATACCTGAGAGGTGTGAGGGGGAGCTATCCCGCAAGATTACTCAAATCCTTGACTCCCAGTCAACTAGTCTCTCCAGTCTGTCCACGATCTTCAGCTTCGCAGCGTATTTTGCGTCCAACAACAAACTCGCGGATAGCCGAATGGATACCTTTCTTAAGTGGGTTATTGACCAAAAATGCACCGAACACCTAGAGCGATTCCTCCAAATCAAGACACCAACGGTCCATGCGTTCGCCACTCAGGTTCTGAAGTCTGCTGTTCGTGTTAAGAACGTCAAGTTCCTGACCGCACTGATGGATCTTGGCATTAAATTTGACAGTATTCTAGATAAAATTCTGCAAATTGGCGACGTGGATTTCATAAAGCTGGTTCTCTCCAGAGCTAGTCCGAGTTGCTTTGATGGGCAAAGAGGAATTGAGCTATTCCATCTTTGCGTTGAAGAGAACCATTTTGATCTTGCCCGGACTTTTGTTACAAAAGGAGTCAACGTGGATGGAGTACAAGACAGACAAACTCCTCTCTTTCGGGCGTTAGAGCGCAATGACATCCACGCGGTTACATTTCTACTTGAAGTGGGCGCCGATGCCAATAAGCGGTGTTTCGTATACAGAGGCTATGAAACGCCGCTTGTGAGAGCGGTTATACAAGAAAGGTCAGACATTGTGGCCGTCCTCCTGAAACATGGTGCCAACACTTCATGTCAAGTCCGAAATCAAGACATCATGCAATGGTGTTCGTTGAACTGCAGAAATATCTACAGACTTCTCCAGGAACACATGGGAGCCGTCGACGTAGGCTTCACAACTGGAGATCTGATTCACGCTGCAAACGAGGGCAACAGCTCCCTCAATGCCTACGTGGAAAGACAGCGAAGAACGGTTTCAAAGGAACAGTTCGAGGAAGCGCTGGGTGAATCCATCCGGCTGAGGTATATCGCGGCCACTGAAGCGCTGCTTGAGCACGGTGTTAACCCCAATTGCCCCTCGTTAGAAAAGCCGCCCCTTCAAATCGCTCTAGAGTCACACAAGCGACCTCGCAGGGTTTGTCAGCTTTTGATCAAGTACAAGGCGAAAGTTAATGGGTTTGATATTCTAAAAACCGTTGCCGGCAAGAAGGACCTGATACTCCTGCAAATTTTCCTCAATGCCGGCGTGGATCTCGAAGAGGAGGGCATGGAAGCTTTGGTCAAAGCGGCAGAAGTTGGCCATATACCTTCGGCAGCCTTCCTGCTTCACTCTGGGGTCGACATAAACACCCCTGGACTCGAAGAGAATCCTCTTCAAGCGGCCACCAAGTGGGAACAGTTGGAAATGCTTCGGTTCCTGCTCGACCGTGGTGCGGATGTCAATGCACCGGCGCATCTGAATGACGGCCGAACCGCACTACAAGCAGCATTGTGCAGTGAGGCTCCTGAAAATGCGTGGCTTTTACTGGACAGAGGGGCTGATGTCTTCGGTCCACCCGCTTTGGTGGGTGGAGTAACGGCCCTCGAGGCTGTTTGCCATAACTGGATCGCTTTTCCGAGTGACCACCTTCTAGGTCTGTGCAGTTATCTTCTGGACGCTAATGCTCCAGTCACTCGGCCGAACAGAAAGCCAAGCTCAGCACTTCATGGCGCGATAGAAAACAGCTGGGATGAGATTCTAGCTCGCATGCTTGAACCTGAGCGCAGGGCAATCATCAACCACATGTGGTGTGATCAGACAATGGAAGAGGATGATGATCTTTTCTGGCTGCCTAGGACGCCGACTCAGCTAGCAGCAGACAACGGAAAGTTGGATATTGTGAAGATGCTCGTTGGCCGCGGGGCCGACATCAACGAGGCGCCAGGGTATCGATTTGGGCGGACCGCACTCCAAGCGGCGACGTCCAAAAATGAACCCGACATGGCCCTAGTACAGTTCCTTCTTGATGAAGGCGCTGATGTCAATGCTAAGCCAGCTCATATTGGCGGGATCACGGCTCTTCAAGGAGCTGCGATATCTGGCGATATAATGCTGGCTAAACTACTTATTGACAAAGGTGCCGATGTCAATGGGGCCCCTTCCTACGTTGACGGGCGGTACGCTATTGAGGGAGCTTCTGAGCATGGTCGCCTGGATATGGTCCAGTTGCTACTGAATGCTGGGGCAAAGGGGAATAATTTGAATGGAACCGGGTTTGAACGCGCGATTGAACTTGCGACAAAGAATGAGTACTTCGCAATTGCAAACCTCCTGAAAAATGTATATAGTGTTTAGGCTTGGAGTAGTATTTATGATATTAGGCAGGTTTTATGTCAAGCAACTATTCATAATTTTGAACTATCTTCTTTGTCAAGGGAAGTCATTTGTATTAATGCAGCTAACTCAAAGGGGTGAGACCGAGAGTTCAGCTGAAGTACTGGATAGATGCCTTAGGCACTCGGCAACACATCTCCTTCCCAAAGCCTTATCAGCTCGCGCTTAGCTTCAACCACATCCATTTCGAAAGCCTATCTCGGCTCTTCAACTCGATCTGCAACTGATATCGTCACTATCAAATGAGGCAGTCTCGTGACTCATCTGAAAAAGTGTTACCACTATGGTAGACCAGCATGCATCCAACAGCGAGCCAGCGAGCGTTGTAGAGATTCTCACGAGCGGAGACTCTCAACCTCTTGAAGTACCACAGGGTACACAAAAACTAGGGTATCGTCGTCTCCCAAGCCCTACCAGTTTTCGCCTGCTTCAGATCCTGTCAGAGGGCGGTCAAGACATTCTGCGATGCAGGATGTTTGATGCGGAGCTTGGTACGCCAGGAACCTCGAGATACATTGCGCTATCCTATACATGGCATGAGGAGAGTCTGCCTGGAACGTTCCGGCCCATATTGATCAATGGGAAATCTCTGGATATCAGCCTGAATCTCTGGAACTTCCTTGAGAACTACCGCCACACAACCGGCGAGCGCATCATTTGGATCGATCAGATCTGCATCAACCAGGACGACATGGACGAGCGTGTCCAGCAGATCGGGCAAATGTGTGCAATCTACGAGCAGGCCTCCATGGACCTATTCTGGATCGGTGAACCGGATGAAAACACAGAGTCAGTCATGGACATCCTGGAATTGTTGGCTCGTCTGGAGGTCTCTCACCTGGCATCAGACCATCAACGACCTGGTATTGACGCCCTGCTTAACCCTATATACATGTATGCCATCGGATTACCCATGTATCCCACCCCAATATGGGGTTCTCTCATGCATTTCATTTCACACTCAGCATTTCAACGTGCTTGGATCATCCAGGAAGTCGCCGTCTCCCAGAGAGCCTCAATCTTTTGCGGATTATTGATGCTGCCTTTTGACGTTCTGGGAAGAGCTGCCATGTTCCTCGTTGAAAGTGGGTGGATCAAGGCCCTCCACACCGAGTACAACGTGTCCGGCGCCGCGGGCTTTCTGACGGGCATGATGAACTGCCGCGTGCGGCATCAGGGAGGAGAGCGCCAGAGCCTGGATCTCTTGCTAGCATCGACACGGCGTTTCAAGGCGACGGAGCCAGTCGACAAAGTATTTGCCTTGATGAATTTGGCGGAGAGAGGGAGGACCACACCTCTGCCGCCTTTACTCCAGCCAGACTATCGAAAGTCGGTGGTTGAGGTGTTCCGAGATGTCACTATTCACCTCATCAACCAAGGCTCCCTCGACGTTCTTTCCGGTGTCGAGGATAAGATATTTCGTCATTTTCGCCAACTTCCGAGTTGGGTACCGGACTACAGTGTTCACCAAGTTCTTTCCATCCTATGCATGCCACCGAGGACCGGCACTTTGACTTTGTATGCCGCTGCAACAGGACGGGACGTCCATGGTCGACAATCACCAGCTGACCCAAACACCTTGACACTGCTATCATATAAATTCGACACGATAGAAAAACTTGCTCCCTTGGAGGACCAAGCAAATCAGCTCAGATTGGAGAATTGGGCGTGTATGGTTGACTTTGGGGCGCGATATCCGACCGTTGATGGCGGGTCTGACGTCATGATTGACGCTTTCTGGCGCACGTTGATAGGTAACATTGGCCTAGGGACGCACGAGTACCCAGTCAGTCAAGAGTGGATTCATCACTTTGCTACATTTGCATCTCAGGCGCGGGAGGAGCTGTCACAGTACCTTTCGAGCTCCAATGCAACGCGGAGAGAGGAAAGCTCGGGTTCAAGCTTCACTCCTGGCATCGACTCAATAGTCAGCGCGTTGCGGAATGTTCTTCCCGTTGCCCAACCCTCAGAAAAAGATGGCAGACGGTTTGAGACTACTATGCACCATGTGTCATGGTCTAGAAGGCTCTTCGTTACAACCGCTGGGTTTATGGGCTTGGCACCTCCGTCTGCCCAACCTGGTGACGTAGTAGTCCTTCTTTCCGGCGGGCGTGTGCCATTTATCGTTAGGAAAGGGGACTTAGACAATTCGGAGTATTATCACATCGTCGGGGAGACCTACGTCCATGGAATCATGGATGGTGAACTTTTGAGTACCGTAAATAGCGAGTGGGTGGACTTGAGCTTCCGATAAGCGCCTGGTTATCAAACACCCCTATTTTCTACCCAACGGCTCGGGGGCGCTTAGTGGCTCCGCCTCTTCATAAGTATGGGATGTTTGATTTAGTGAATTCAAGATATCAGCCAGCTTTGTGGGCGTGACGTCAATGCCAATGCTCATAATGATTGTGGGATACTTTTCAAGGTCTCAAACAGGAACGAAGATGCATGAAATTTAAATAGGGTAGGTAGATCAAGTTGGGATCTGTCATAACTCCTCACTATAGTCATCTAACTAGGCCGTCAACTCGCTATCGGAGGTCGCGTACAAGGCGATGGATGGATATTCGCAGATGGTATCCAGATTTATGGCGCGGTTCAAGGTACCCTCACCGCGACGTGGAAACATTACAAATAATCAGATCATCGCTACCTCTACGGTCAACCCTCGTCCACGAGTCCATCAAGCAGTTTTAGACACCAAAGAATCAGGAGGTCACTAATCAGAAATAACCCCGGCCACCGACAGTTGAGAGGTTTCCGACTCTTTGCGAGTTGTTTTCAGAGTGCAGGGTAGGATCAAGTTCAGTCGGCTGAGAATTAGGGAACGTCGGTAGTACGGCAGAAGGAGAATGACCAGCTGGGCTAGCCGTGGTAATGTAGGAGGTTGAAATTCTTTTGTGTATTCTTTCGATATTCCCTACAAATGGAAAGAAAAACAGCGCATCGAGCCTGGAAAGATCATCGCTAGAATGGGTTTCCCAACCAGCCTCCAACGTGGATTTTGCTCAGGGGTCTGGTCGTGATCCAATCTGGGCCGGGTTGAATTGTAACAAACATGTCGTAGATCGGCGTAATACCCATCTCACCGCTCTCTTAGCCTTCATGCTCAATTCAGAGAGTGTCAAGTACACGAACCAGAATGCGTCCCAAGCGCCGAAGCGAGCTTCGGTTAGTAGTGGGTTTGCGAAAGCGGGTGGGGAAAGACCCATGTCGGGCAGTAGCCGTTGAACAGGGGCTTGGGACAGACCTTCAGGCATCAGAGCAGAGCTCTTTGGTGTACAAGATAGGTGAGGTAACTGTTTATCTCTAATAGACAACAACTTCCTAGTCTTGCGGCGACTTTGGACTCGGCATCTATGACAGATTGCCCAAGCCCACATCGGTCTCTACTTATGACAGGGAGTAATAAATACGAGGCTAAAAGTGCCTCGAATCTCTGAATCATGATTATGACGGGTAATGGCCACTCGCCATATAGCCGGGTAAATGAATTTTGAAACAGCCTAAGGACAGCGTAAGCAAATGGGCTTAGGGGAACCCTGGGTCACGCATCATCTGATCATGAAGGGCTCGCGCGCGGCAGATCGGGTCATTCGCTATGCGCGGATAGATAGTGCGCAACTCGGCGACAGGTACGAGTCATGGCGTTTGGTGCGAAGTCATGACCGGCCTATCGGTTAGAAAAGTCTAAATATTTTGATAAACTCTGTTTTTTCTAAATTAGTGCACTATATACGACATTATTGATTTTCTATAAACTTTATTTCAGTACTAGGGGTCTTGTCAGCCAATAACAAATAGTATCTTATGTGACAGGACCCTGATAATTTAACTTTACGGCAGAACCGAGTGGACGGTTACCCCACTGCCTCTCGTAGACAACTCAACTTCTACCTCTAGTTCTTTGTTTTCATAACCTTTGATTGAGAATACGAATGCCAAGTGGTTCTTAGTTCTAGCTGAGATCCGGTTACTAGATTGTGTCCCTGCCACAAGGTCATTGACCTCAAGGGAACCCTAGTTCAGAAAATGAGGACCATGATACTCCCTCTAAGCTACCGAATCCAGATCTTTCACTGATACTGATTGTAGATCTTTAAAGTGGCAATGTCGAGCTCGTGATCGTGAATCTCAGTATCCTAGATGTAATTACTTTTGTATGCTTGGATGCCCTATCAACAAACGGCCGCGATATATAACGCTCCGAGATCTTGATGATGCTTCTGGAACTGAGACTACCAGTTCTGGTTGCAAGAGGCGTCAGGTTTAAGCATGGTGCGGCTGAAACTCCTCGCAGCCTCCTCCATTTGAGCTGTCCTACGGAAAGCCGGATCTCCCGACCCAGATAAGGGAGGCGACTAAGCCAGCTTCCTCCATAACTGTGACGGGCGGGGGCACCTTCTTTTGGCAGGTGGCTTTTTAGATGCCGACTTATCCGTGGTAGATACAGAAACCAACTCGTTCTTGGGAACATCACGGCTCGAGCCAGTCTGGGTTGTATTGTTGGGGCCTTGGCAACAGGTTTACCTGTCTTGAGTCGGTTGTGAGGAAAGACTTGTCTGGTCTTGGCAACCATCTGGTCAAACTCTAAGTCGTCAAATTCCAAACTACAATATGCAACTGGTTTCATACGATGAGGGAGATTGCTGAACTTGGCTCATTTAGAACATCTTCCTTGTTCTGTTGAATATATCACCTTCACTCTGTATTGAGCAACTCTTGTTCTAAGCTTTCTCTAAACTCACGCGTAAGCCCTATATCAGCTACCACAGCTTCATCATTACGAGACTTGGGTGCTTTGAGACTCGCGGTAATGCCCCACAATCTGCCTTGCTCCACAGAAAGCTTTTAGCCGATCAGGGAGCCTTCTGCTTTAACTTTGCGTATTTGCATGGGATAATTGTAGATCTTTATGCCCCCACGGAGCGGGCCAAGAAAAACAGAGCCGACTACCCGATAGAACCTATATGCAAGGAGCGGCCCTCCATGATTTGATCCTCGTGACCTCTTAAGATAGGGCGGATTCTTGTAGAGCTCCTCAGGTTATGAAACCCCCCTGCTCGGAGGGGATTCTACCCGTTCGAACATAACTAAATTTCCAGGGCTGGAATAATCAAGCCAATTATAACGCTTTAAAGGTGATTTTCGCAAGTGGCTCTCGTAACTAGGCCGCTTACAAACACCCAACCTCTCTTATCTCTATGTTGACAGTGTGAGTGCTGTCACTAGTTAATCATGCCTCGTATGATGTTGCTACTACCTCGCTAAAAGTTCTGTCGATGTCTTCTACCTATAAGTACCCGCCTGATCCTCTCCACAAGCCAAGTCATATTTACCACACCACACAAGTCAACTATTATCAAGTCCCATTTCAAGTCATACGGTAAGTTTCGGTCTTCTGTAATATTCTACATGCTGACATGTTCAGTCGTCGTGTGCTGTCAACCCTATCCATAATGAAGCCCACATTCCTTGCACTGCTTGCGCTCTCGGCTTATGCTTCTGCATGTGCAAGCTATAACAACTGCCATTGTTACAACAGTGACGGCATACCTAACAATGACGCCACCCAAAACGTCTGCAACCATTTCAGTGGATCAATGGTGCCCAACGAGAGGGAGTATGGCAAGGGCACTCAATACAAGGAGTGTGAGGCAAAGACTTTTGGCGGCGCCTCTAGTTTCGATAATTGTGATTGGAGGAGGAGATGTCAGTCAGCAGGTGCCACAGGTGCTGATTCTAGCTGCCGACTCAAGAATCCTTGAGTATCTGCATCAACCGGGATTATATGATCGGAGGGTTGAAAGCTCTAGTCGTTGTATAGAGTTCCAATCTTGCGACTGGTTTAAGCTCGGCCGACTATAAGCGGGTTCTACTGCTGTACTCTTTTTTAGTGTAGACAATATTTATGGATATTTGATGTTGGTCAATCGTGAGCGAAAGTCTATGACGGGTGACGTTTTGGCGAGAGCATCCAAGATCCCGGGTTCAGATGTGAATCGGCAGAATGCTTATGCCTGCAACTTGGGGGCGTTACGTCTTGAGCCAATTGCATCTGCCAATGCAGACCTGTGCGCCAACCTGTTTGGCTGATTCTGTCGGAACCACAGTATTCTTGACTTCTACCAGGTGCGAAGAGATGGGAAGTCAAAGCTGTAGTTTTATTCATATTCAACAGCTTCATGCTGCTACTTACCATATTGTGATGAACAAGTAATGACTAGAAGCTGAGGTCCTTGAAACCCGGCAGTACATGTTAGATCCCGCACCAAGTAAACCTAATGCTTTAAGAGAAACATTTCAAGTACACAGATACAGTGCAGATACCTCCAAGCCGGTGTAAAATTACTTTTTCCTAAGCATTTCGCAAACCCTCAGCCTTGTCGTTGACATAGGCATTGGCGTCATGAGTCTTGAATTGCCTCGTAGGAAGGCCTGCTTCAAACATGAGATCAAGTTCTTCGTTGTTTCTGCCTTTAGTTTCTGGTAAACGGAACAAGGCCCAAGTTACCGTGAGAAAAGCAAAAGCAAACCAAAAGAAGCCCGTTTTCCCTATGATCTTGTCAGGTACCAGGTTCATATTAGGCATGATTCAGAAACCAACCTTTCCAATTCCAAGCCACAGGATTCATCATGTAAGGCTGAATGACATTGGCGACAATTTGAGCGATATAATATGCTGTCCGAGCCAACACCACTGTTTCGGATCTCAGTCGCGTAGATGAGACTTCAGCTGGGATAGCCCACCCAACTGGGCCTATGGTGAGGGAAAAGGTAAGAAGCCAGACGAGGCACAGAATGGACTGAACCTATTTCACTGCCACAGCCGGGTTCTTAGCAATGGCTAAGCATCCTATGATGAAGAGCTACAAGCTCATCCTACTCATACCGGCAAGGTATAGCCTTCGCCGGCCGACTCGTCTCATTAGAAACCAAGATGCAATAGTACCGCAGAAGGCCATGCCAGTACCACCAAGATTTAGATTGTAGGATGTCTCTGAGTCTAGCCCAGCTTGTTGGAAAAAGTAGGTTGCTGAGTATGCAAATTGAGCGCCGCAAGTAATTTGTCCTAGGAAAGAAACGCAAGCAATCTCTGTACGCCGTCGGTCGGCAGGGCGAAAGCAGTCCCAATACGATGTGCCCTGTGAGATTCGTTCCTCAATGGCGTTGGTATGGATCATCAAGGAAACCAGGTTCTTGGCATGGGGCTTTTCATGTTCTGCCATTGTGCGGAGGACGCTCTTCTCAGCATCGTCATATCTACCTTGCCGCACGAGAAACCACGGAGATTCAGGCATAAACCAGGCTCCCACAACAAGAAATGGAATCCATAGCCACTGCAGGGCGAATGGGATACGCCATGCCCAGTCGTCGTTGCGGCCGATAAAGCTCTTGAGGACTCCAGCACCAATGAGCTGGCCCATAGAGAAACATAGGTTTGTATATGCGGTAAGATATGCTCGAAGCGGCAGAGGGCAGAGTTCAGAAGCGTAAGCGGGACCTATCGTCGCAAACATGCCCCAAGGAATTCTGTCTAGAAATATTAACTTCACGGGTTGTCCAGTGACCGGCTATATATCCATTACAGGCACGGCACAAGGGGATCAATTAATGAAAAGCTTACCCACACAGAATTTGGCCAACGGCTTGAAGCTCAACTGACATGCCAAAGAATGAAACGAAAGCAAAGGCAGTCATCAATACGATACCGAGCATAAAGGCTGGACGATATCCGAGGCGTTGTATAATGATACCATTGAAAAGAGCTCCAATAATCGCGCCTGCTTGTGGTCCGCTCCCCATGGCACTCTGCCAAGGAGTTGCAATCTGGTAGGTGCCAGTTGATTCGTCCAGATTACCGAAGCGACGAGCATAGCTAGGGTACGCGTAGAGAGAGCCGATCAGGATGGTGTCATAACCCTCCATAATGATAGACAAAGACACGGTCAAAGACCAAGCAACAGCCCAAGGGTAGCCCTTGAGAGCTTGCCGAACTGTGAGAGAATGCTCATGCTCATTTGCTGCTTGAGCCTCGTCAGACATAGCAATGCGGAAGTCTTGCCGTTTGAGCTCAGCAGTAGCATTGATATTTGAGTCAGGCCGATGTCCTATTTCATTATGCTCGACAACGTCAGTAGGAGAGACCTTGTCCATCGTGAGATCGTGATTCGTCGTCAAGGTTGTTGAAAACTAGCTGCAAGGTACGGGGAGCGTGATCTAAAATATGGAGCATTAGGCTCAAGGAGAGTATCTGTGAGTATTTATATAGCGCTGAGGTGCGGGATTGCTGTAAAGGAAGCTCATTACTTCCTATACGGACCTAGATACTAGATGATACATCTTAACGTAAACAGCTAACTCTTCTAAGCCAATCGGCTTATTCTCTATGCTACATGCGATCCAGTCGGTTATTTTAAATTTAACCGCTGTCCTCCGAGACAGGACATGGGAGAGAAATTGTGGGGACAGTTGCTCGGTTGAGAAGATACGCGCTCCAATGATGCGTGTAGGACTCGGAGGAATATTTAAGGCGTGGCTCTACTGTCAACAGATTTGCCACAGCTGAGTTATTTTTCCAGAGAGAGCTATCATCCATTCCATTGTCACCATTTGTGCACTCCTGCCTGTATCTTAGAATAACGAAAGAGCCCAAAGATGAAGCAGACTCCATTTCTCTCGTGGCATACGGATGCTTTTACCATCGAATTTTCTAAAAACCCCCAAGGGGCAATCTGCCTCCTTCGGCTTTCGCCTGTCAGCTGTGAGCCATCCGAATCAGCTTCGACTCTCTTCGAGTCTTCAGAATTGCCCCTCGTCAGTGTCAGACTTGCTGGTGAAGGAAATACTGCCGACAAGACGGCCAAATGCTTGGTCGGCGGGTATCTTTCAGCAAGGCTGAGATACGAGAGTCACCAAGAAAAAAGAGACCGAGACGTGCAGACCCTGAGCATCGTAAGCAAGGATCAAGATACGGGCATTGCGGTCACCACATGTCTTGTTGTTTATGGCAGCATTCCTGTTTTGAGATCAACTGCTACCATCACCAACGAGTCCAAAGCCTCCAACATCACCGTCACGCAGTTAACGTCGTTGACCGTCGGTGGCCTGACAACCCGGTCGAAGAAATGGTATGAGGACTATGTGCTGATGACTGCGACAAATGGCTGGTTCCGTGAGGCACAGTGGCGTGAGCACTCTCTACCAGATCTCGGCATCGACGATGATCGTATATGCGAATTGGTCGACGGACACTCAGGTTCGCAAGCCAACTTCAGCCTCCAGAACAGGGGATCGTTCTCTTCAGGTTCTCACCTACCAATGGGTGTGCTCAAGTCCACGGCAGCCACCGAAACCTGGAGTTGGCAGATAGAGCATAACGGATCTTGGCGATGGGAGATTGGCGATTACAGGGACAGCGTCTACCTAGCAGCTGGCGGACCCACGGGTGTCGATCACAACTGGAAGCTTCTTCTGCTCCCGGGCCAGTCATTCACGAGTGTCCCGACTGCCCTCTCTCGCGTCAACGGCGGTTTGCAAGCATCCATGGCTGCTTTGACTGACTACCGACGAAGAATCATGCGGCCGCACCAAGACAATGTTAACCTTCCGATCATTTTCAATGACTACATGAATTGCCTGATGGGCGATCCCGATGAAGACAAGATTCAATCTCTACTTGATCCCGTCGCCCAGGCTGGTGCTGAATACTTTGTCATCGATGCCGGTTGGTATGCTGAAGATAGCAATTGGTGGGATGATGTTGGTCTTTGGGAACCATCACCAAGACGATTCCCGTCTGGATTTAAAGCCCTGCTGGATCAGATCAAGAGAAAAGGTCTAACACCAGGGCTGTGGCTTGAGCCAGAAGTGGTCGGTATCCGCAGTGTTATTGGGGACCGATTACCTGCTGAGGCCTTTTTCCAAGAATGTGGACAGAGGATCGTTGAAAGAGGGAGGTTCCAATTGGATTATCGCCATCCTGAGGTACGAGCGTACATGGATCGAATAATCCAGACTCTGGTCAACTATGGCGTTGGGTTCTTCAAATTTGACTACAACATTGAGGTCATTCAAGGGACAGACGTTACGGGACCGTCGTCGGCCGGAGCGGCACATTTGGAGCATCAAAGAGCATACTTAGCCTGGGTCAAGTCGCTGCTCGAAAGATATCCGGGTTTGGTTATTGAGAACTGCTCTAGTGGAGCCCAGCGTATGGACTATGCCATGTTGTCGGTGCATAGCCTACAGTCCACAAGCGATCAGCAGGATCCCGCCTTATATGCGGCCATCTCGGCAGCTCTACCAACAGCTGTTGTTCCGGAGCAGAGTGCCAGCTGGGCCTATCCACAGCCCGAATGGAGTGATGAGCTTAATGCTTTGACAGTCGTCAATTCTCTTCTCGGTCGAGTGTATCTCAGTGGTCGCCTGGACAGACTAAGCCGCCATCAGATGGACCTGGTTGTTGAAGGAATGCAAGTATACAAAGCCATTCGTCATAACATAACCCGAACACACGCCATTTGGCCTCTGGGCTTGCCGCGGTGGCATGACGACTGGTTGTCTCTTGGACTTCAGGTTCCAGGAGGTCCTTTGTATCTTGCTGTATGGCGACGAGGAGGGAGCATACAGAGGGATATACCGCTCAACGTATCGACAGCAGGCCACCTTCAAGGGATTGTCAAAATCTTGTATCCCATATGGCTTGAAACGGGTTTCTTTTGGACGAGCGATCATGCAGCGCTGAGAGTAAAACTCCCCCAAGCTATATGTGCTCGCCTCTTTGAGATCAGGTAGGACCATATTACGTGCCTACTTCATGAAGTTCAGGGGTTTCCACAGTGAACTTGACGAAAAGGCTATGAACACCGACCTTTGCGTTCTTGCAAACGAGCAGTTTTAAGATGGTACAGCTGAGTCTAAATACATTATTTTCATCAAGAAACTGGTCAAAGTGCAATTCCCTTGCCATCCGCGTTCCATCTATACAATTCCAAAATGTGATCCCGCAAGGTAATTTCTGCTGCTGACAGTGAGTGAGGAGTGTTCAACTCGCCCAATAAGAACAGCAATAGCCGTCTCATCTTCCGCTTCACAATTGTCAGTGCCAGAATGCCGATGATTGAGGCAGGTGGATACTTACTAGGGATTCGGAATGAAAGTTCGAGACAGCAGCTTCGAGAGCACGCGCATATGCTTCACAGGAAGTAACCACTGCCGCTGATATTGTCGACTTCTGCACCGTAGCTGCTACATAGACGATAGAGGCCCCGTGAAAGAGAAGAATACCGAAGAACGGGGGCTTGATATATTGATCTAGGTCCATCATTGGAATCTCTTGAAGAATATTTGCTGCCGAGACCGCGTGGTTCACCGAGGCCTCAAATGCAGGTGATGTGATATAGCCGGTGCTGTCGGTTAGCATTGTCGGCATGTCGAGTCTGCTGCCGAGAAGCGCTGAGATGGAATGGAACATGAACCTAGCCTGTAAGTTTGTAGCTCTATGGTGTCGGTGTATTCGGCTATTTTGGGGGGAGCCGACGTCCCGACCTAGGTCGGTTTCCGGGCTTGGGGGGACTATCGAGTTCGCCAGTTGAGAGAGCTGTGACTGAATGCTCACCGTATATGTGTCTACAAGAACATTCATATGTACCGCGCTGGCGCGTGGATGATTGCGCATTTGATGTAAATCCATCACCTGGCCCAAGATACACATGAATGGCAGAAGCATGCCCAATACAGAGCAGTTGCTACAAAGGCGCGGTATTCCCCTTTGCCGCCCATGTCCGGTCATCGTGGAGAAGGTCTCACTGGTTGCACGTGATGAGGGTGGCATTGATTGCCACACGACATCGCTCAGTGGGATAAACACATCGTTGCACTCGGCATCTTTCAAGGCCAAGGGCGAGTTGTACTTCAGCGCCATCTGCTTATCCCAGACGTAGAGCATCCACCAGATTCTCTGTCGCTCTTCCAACTCCTCGAGAGTAACTATCACGGCGTCAGAAGGTACATGCTCTATGATGGCGTCGTGGTCAACGTCGATAGGCGTGTCATGTTCGGTATCAGGGAGGCTGTGGTGGGTTTCCATGCTGCTATCGGTGGTACTATCATTTGTTGGTGTCGAGTCGGCCTCCTGGGTCCCTCCAACTGCCTCCAACGCTTCCGTGAGCAGTCTAGCGTCCCTATTGAGTTTGTAGTCTTTGGCAAGTTGGAATGCGGTATGCCACCAATGCGAGCCCCTCGGCTTCAACTCGGCTGCATCATTGACAAGTCCAACGTGAATGCAGGTAACTATGTTATCTATGTATGATCTGATGGATCTTGGAGCTGCGGTTTCCTCAAACGGATACTGAGGGCGCTGGTGACTATTTCGCGCCTGGTCTAGAAATGTCCCGCCGGTGTGGTTATGCGACACTGACGAGCGGCGTTGCATACTGTCATTGAGCAAGCGAACCGTCAGATGCAGTAGCTGCGCACAAAGGCGTGAGCGCACGTTGGGCGTGAAGCCGAAGAAAGGGCTTTCGGTAGTATGGGCGGCAACGAGAAGCATGCTTGCCAGAAGAGCTGGAGTACAGCACCGAGGTTTTTCAAGGGACAATATTGAGCACCGTCGAAATAGGTGAGAGATGAGCAACGGTGAAGACGGAATGGCGACATCGTCAGACACATCAGCAAGGTAGGCCTCGAGTAGGCCGTCGATGAGCGAGGCGGAAAAGGTCCCCGGTAGATAACGGCCCAGCGGGTTGAGAGCAGGATACTTTGTAGCAACGGGAAATTTCCAAACATGGCGATCAAAAGAGGCCTGCCGAGACATGCCGGGAGGTGAGATCCCGGCGAGAGCAGGTCTGTGGCTGAAGGTTCCTTCAGAACTTGCGGGTCGTGCTAAGGAAGTAGGATCCGTGACGTTATTCTGGAACAAGTCCTGCCATACCTCGGCTTCGTGAGTAAGCTGATAAGCTCTCTGTGTAAAGCTATCGCCACGGTCCGCGAAGGCCAACGGCGAAACCCCGAAATCGAATGGCTCGAATGCGGAAGTGGCAGAGTTGACATTAAACCCAGGCTCTTCTGCAGGTGCTAACCCAGACATCGCATCGCTCATTCGGTAAGCTGTGCATGGTCTCAAATCGCTACCCTGCGAGTCATGGCAACCTTGGTGTGGATGACGGCCGGTTGTTGGACTTGAAGGTGCGATGGCCAAATTTGTAGCGTCAAGACTCCGTTGAGCCATCACTACTCCTCGGCGTGGCCTTCCCCGACGATTTAATGTCCGTTGGTATGAGCACGGGAGGCCATTTTCTAATCGATTTCAGCAACAGGTTCGGAACCAATGATGTACTAGAACCGGGACATACTTGAACAGCGGCCGCACACCCGCAAGCCATCGCATTTTAACCTACACATGTTGCATTGATCGCAGGCCCTTGCCACCCGTTGACGGCAGATAGCTCCCTCGTTCATGACTTGCGTGGTCAAAGCAGCTTCTGCGAGATTGCAGCGCTCTATACCGAAAGAAATTCGCTGATGTGCGTGAAAGACGGGCAGTTGAACAGGATGGCCAACTTCCCCGCCTTTTGTTGGCCAGAGACCAGGGGTACTCCAGATTACAACCTGTTTCTTAGCTCGTATTCTCCGCCACTTTGCTTCTGACAAAGAAACCATAGCCCGTTCTACGTCCGAGACGGTTCCAGGCATTC
The DNA here is from genome assembly GCA_000966855.1 of Fusarium sp. JS1030. Classification (NCBI taxonomy): domain Eukaryota; kingdom Fungi; phylum Ascomycota; class Sordariomycetes; order Hypocreales; family Nectriaceae; genus Fusarium; species Fusarium sp. JS1030. Next base: position 594,546 of record JWIW01000086.1, read on the forward strand.
CCCGCCTTTCTTGGCATGGCCTCAGAAGCGATCTCGGCTCCAGGACGCGGAATTACTAACTGATCAACATTACTCGTGCGGGGAAGAGCGGCCCGAACTGGTGATCCCTGGAAATAGACTCTCAAATTCGGCTACCAACCCAGACTTGTCATTGGATGAATGCTGACCCTGATCGTCGAGATGAATAATGCCAGTCCAGACGAGGAAGGAGACCCTTGCAGGTATGCAGGGCACAAGGATTAATACGTACGAGTTTTCTGGAGGAAATATGTTGTTGGAGGGGGATTTCTGCATCTCAAGGGATGGCAACTTTAGTTCGTTTGCTGATTTCCTCGCATCCTCACCTAGTCGACTGTAAATTAGCCGAATCATCCCATCCTCCCATGACGAGGACAAACTAGCATTATCATATCCTGACAAGCAGGTCATCCATCTGGGACATCCTCGAGTTCTTCATAAAGCCAGACTTCACTGCCTCCCTAAGCCATCAGCAAGGGAGGACCTTCTCAATTCATTTACAAACGGAGTCGCTTCATTCATAATCAGCACAATGTTGAACCCAATCGCTGTGTTTTGTTTACTCAGTTTGCTCTCCAACAGCGCCATTGCTGACTTCTTTGTGTCACTCTCTGGGGATGATGCCTCTCCAGGCACCAAGCACCGCCCTTTCCGGTCCCTTGAAAGAGCTCAGATGGCTGTGCGCAACGTCAATAGAGAGATGAAATCGGACATCATCGTCTTCATTGCCCCTGGGACCTACTACCTCAACAAGCCATTGAACTTTACCGAGGTAGACTCGGGTTACAACGGTCACCGCGTCATTTGGCAGGCCCAGGATATGGAGAAGGGAGTAAACATTTCGGGCGGGTAGGAATCGCCGAGTTCTCTGTCCACATAATCTTCTCTGACCGTCTGTAGGGTCCGAATCAAAAAGTGGAAAATTCACGACAGGTCAAAGCAGATCTACGTCGCCCAAGTCCCTCGAAACATCAAGTCTCGGCATCTCTTTGCAAACCGAAAGCATGCGCTTGTGGCTCAGAAAAGACTAGAGCGATCCTGGCTTCAGAATAATACTGACGGCTTCTGGATCGTCGACAAGAGAGCTGAGTTTATCCTCGAGATGGACGGACTCGAAAAGGCTGAGATCCGCGGTATTGGGGCATTTACTGACCGTTACTCTCCCATCGACCGTGCTGGCAAGAATAAAACCCTTATCATGAAGCAGCCGGCTTATGCTAACAACGTCATTGGCTATGATACTTTGCTTCGTCCAGACTCCGACCATGGCTTTTTCATCCAGAACGCCTTGGCACTGCTTGATGAAGAAAACGAATTTTTCCTAGATTCGACGGTGGGAAAACTGTACTACAAGCCACCTCTGGGGTCCGACATCAACAGCATGTACATCGTTCTTGGGAAACTTGAACAGTTACTTACTCTTTCCGGAACGTACGACGCACCCGTAAAAGACTTGTCGTTTAAGGGGCTGAACTACATGCACACAACATGGAGTCAGTATATCTCCAGCTTTCCTTGCAAACTCATCGACTTACAGAATCAAGATCTTCCGTCGTCCAATGTCGGCTTCGTTGACCAACAGACCGGCGCTTTCATCGGCGAAGATAGGACCTACCCAGAGTTCGAGGCTACCAGGGCATCATGGACTCAAATACCAGGATCTGTACAAGCCAGCGCTGTCAAAAATGTCCTCTTCCAGAATGGGAGCATGATGGCCATCATGGGCGGCTTCGGAATCGGCAACGACGCGAATGCGCACGCCAGCGGTGTCGGGCTTGGAGCCTCGGGTGTTGAGATCAGCGGCATGTACTTCACAGAGACGGGTGCCAATGCCATCACCATCGGTGGCGTTCGGGAAGACGCCCATCATCCATCGGACAAGCGAATGATTAATAAGGATAATCGTGTGCTCGAAAACATCTTCACGGATATTGCGAAAACATACACGAGCACCATCTCGATCCTCATCACTTACACGCAAGGTACCCAAGTACTCCATAATGACATTTCCCGGGTTCCATACAGCGGTGTGTGCTACGGGTATGGATGGGGTGCCAACGATGAGGGCGGCAGCGACGAGTATGAGAGAAGGGGGCTATACAAGTACCAGCCACGATACACTACACCAACCGTTATGAAAGGTGGTTACATTGCCAAAAACCTCATACACAAGTATGGTCAGCTTCATTCAGATCTTGGGGGTATATATACCTTGTCGAAGAGCCCCAACACCACTATCACGGAGAACTGGGTTCTAGATTCACCGAAAGGGTCAGGTAAGCCTTGTCGCCCCTTTTCTCAACGCCCCGACGGCCGCACTTACATGATGAATCGTAGCTATCTATCACGACGAAGGCTCGCGCGACTATGTCGTCAACTTTTCCGTCTTCGAGACAAGAGACTTTTGGCTTGGACGTAACGAGCGTAAGCTCTACACAACAGGGAATCTGACACTTCACGATATTGCTACCAACTGGACATCCGTAGACGGTACTAATGAGTGGGGAGATAAGATTTATAGAACGACGCATTTCAAGTCGTACTCGGAGCTGACGCCAACCCAGAAGAAGGTTGTCCTTGAGGCGGGCATCCCCCAAGACCAGCGAAGCTACAGGCCTGCCAGTATAGACAAGTACCCAGTGTAAAAAGACATCCAGTTTTTGTGGCCCATTTAGATACCGAAAACTCTCTTGCAGATTCATCAATGTGAGCAGGTTGGAGGAAGAGTTCTCGAATGCTACAGGAGGTCAAGTGAGCGCCTAATGCAAGTGATATAAATAACTAACCAGCCACTAAAGGAAAACTTTACTTCCCGAATGGTCCAGTAGATGTTGACCTCCGCCCTGACGATCCCAACGAGGTTCCTAACAGGCATGACCGGTAGTACATTGGTCGGGGATCAAGCGATCCCGTAGGCCCCCTGGTTGTAAGTCAACGCATAATGCTTGAGAGCAGAAATCATCCCAAGCTGACACGAATCTCAGGATCAGGAGTGCAGAATGGGGCACGTGCCTTGACCTTGGAAGTGGTGAAAGACATGATACAAGGAATGTACTTCAAGTTGCCATGAGATAAGAATTGTGGACTAACTAATACCAGGAGGCGCGTGAAATCAAATCACCTCAACAATAATATTTGCCAGAACTGGGTAATTATTCCTATAGCTTTCAATTGGTTTCTTTTGGCTTTTAGGACTAGTACTATCCTATTATCTACTGTTTTTTTCCGTCAAGTGCAGGACTTCCGAAATAAAAAAAAACACCTTTTAAGATGAGTCTATCCGGTTAAAACATGAAATTGGCGAGAAATTGAGTTGTCGAGGATGTTAGGCGAGAAATTGAAAACAACCCACACGTGGCCACTCTGTACTGACCTAGGTGCTGGCCTTCATTGGCAACTCATGCCTTTTTTCATCTGATCCAAGTGGCTTCCTAGGCTTCGGCAATGCCAACCAATTGTGTGTTTTTCTGGCTTCCAATCTCCCTTATTTTTGAGCCTTTTTTCCCAACCGAGGATGGCGGTACATGAATGGAAGTTTCAACCCGTAGTGGATTTTACATAATGCCTCCGATGCCGTGTTATCAAGGGCTACATAAAGTTTATGTAAGGATTCAATGAAAATGATGTACTTTACATTCTTCCTCAAATTTGATTCTCCATATTTCATGCAACACCCTTCTCACCCAACTACCTTATCGCCGAGGAACTCGAGCGAGCCAGTATAAGCCACATGTAGCGGCAATGTTAAACAAAATAAAAACCCAGCCAATCCCAAAATTTCGCCATCTCTCGTCATATGCCATGTCAAACTGCGACAGAAACTCATCGGTCGTTGCCGTTGGACAATACTGACACTCATCGGTCGCCATGGGGTCTATAAGGTATCCTCCTACGCTTTCCACAAAGGCCGACAAGAAAGAGCCGCAGTTGAGACCTCCATATCCCGGTACGCGTACTATCTCTTTGGACGTGCATGTTACGGTAGACCCATGCAGGCCCGTAGTCAGAGCACCACTGACTAGGTACGTCATGGGAGACACACGATACATGAAGTCGCGCCAGATGGAGGGGAGGTCGCCACGAGCCACCCCGACACCGCAAAAAGCCATGCAGAGAACAGACACGAGAGACGCCGGGACTCCAGCGAGGTCGGCTGTTTCAATGGCTGAAATAGCGAGCTGGGAGAATGTCGAAACCCAGAGCATGAACTGCCAGAGAAAAAGGAATACAGTGAAGCCGCGGATGTGTATATCGTCAGACGTCGTATTCTTGACGAAGCCGGCGGGGTAGTACCAGCAGAAAAAGAAGATGGCAGCCGCGATGGTATTCCATATCAGTTCAATTAGAACATTGGAGAGGATAAAGGCTAGGTAAAACATGTAAGTGTCATTCTTCTAGACAAGGGCGCCAAGAGACTTACTAGTCCAGCGATAAATCTTGGAGGGCCTCTCTCTAACCTCGTAAAGAGCGCGTTGCGGTATAAACATGGGCATGATCTGTTTACTAAAAGGATTGAAAATGAGAAGACACATGAAAATAGCATAGAGCTGGTTCTGGAGGCCTTGGAGACTGTTGGTGGAGTGGAAACTGAAGCCAATGAAAAGAGACTGGAGAATCGTGAGCAGATTGAAGCAGGGGCATGACACAAACGCTTACAAAAAGAATGGTAACAGATAATTTGGACCAGATATAGACCGGCGATCGCCAGAAATGCTTGGCCACTCTTAGAAAGACTTGATGGAACTGTGTCCAGAAGGAAACTATAAATTCGCTTTGGTGAGATGTGGAAGCAGCAGGTGAATCCAGCGATTCGGCGACAGGTCTCTTGGATCGCAATTGGGCGAGCTCGTCTTTGACAGCGGCATACTCGGCAGACCCTCGCCATATATCGAACCATTGAGGGCCTTGGGGGGAGGGAAGGGTGGATTTCAACATCCACTCCGCAGGGTTTGCCCCAGGCGGGCAGGGTGGTGCTCCATTTCGCTCGAGATAATCGATCATGGTGCGGCTGTTATCGCCGATTTCTATGCCGTGTAAGCGTTGGTCTGGATCACCCGTACTTGGCCTTGATGATAACTCACCACCAAAATAGACGGTTTTGCCACCCGGTTGTAGTAGTAAGAGTCTGTCGAACCGAGAGAAGAGCATCGCTGACGGTTGATGAATAGTACACAAGACAGCTTGCCCGCTCCTTGCAAGTCTCTCTATCAAGTCGCAGATAGCCCAAGACGTCTGAGAGTCAAGCCCAGATGTTGGCTCGTCGAAGAAGATGAGAAGCTGAGGTCTTGCTGCCAGCTCGATACCAATAGTCAAGCGCTTGCGTTGTTCGACGTTTAACCCTTCTCCGGGAACGCCTATGATTGCATCGACGTACTCGGCCATGTCTAGTATGGATACGACCTCGTTCACATAGGCCAGCTTTTCGGATCGTGGGATTTCCTCGCTTTGTCTTAGAAGGGCGCTGAACTCTAACGCTTCCCGGACAGTCATGGTATTGAGATGGAGATCCTGCTGCTGAACATAGCCAATTTGGTGGGGAAATGATTTATCAGTCTCTCTTCCGTTGACCAAAGCGTTACCGCTTAGAATACCGGTTGAAACGCGGCCAGCTAGTGAATCCAACAGCGTTGTCTTTCCTGCTCCGGATGCGCCCTGGAATCTCTGTTAGCTCTCGCTTGTTTTCTTCCAATTGTCTCGTACCATGAGAACTGTTGTGACTCCAGGCTGTACCCAACCGTCCACATGATCCAAGATTCGCCGATTCTTTCCCTTGATACTGATATCGTAACAGACATCTTCCCAGTGAAAAACAGACTTTCCACAGACACTTGGAGATGGATGTTTTAACTCGGCGAGAACATGGTCAGTGGATTGCATCGACGACTTTTCCATTGGTTGCTGCCCATTTGGCTGATGTTCCAGATCCTCACGATGCTTTTGAACAGCCGGTGATGACCTGCCGCGACGAAAGACGAGCACCTCTCCTCGGCTAGGTGCCGGGCGAGCGTATTCGGCGCTGACGACGTAGGTGAAGAAGAAGAAGATAACGTAACCAAAGAGAATTCCCACATTCCTATTACTAATTTAGCAATTGCTAGATGTGGGTTATGCTCTGGGCCACATACCTCCACTTGTGGGCGTGATAGTACTTGTAAGTCCCTTCGATGAATGCACCGCCGTCTACGACTGCCGAGCCTGGTACAGCCCCAACAACCGCACAAGTGCTCTGTAAAGCCTTCAAGGCGCCATATCCTGGGCCGGAAGGAATAACACGAGCGCAGGTGAACTCACGGCCATGGAATTCATTGACCATCAAAGCCTCAAAGGCATACGCAAGTGGGTTGACGTAGTTGATCCATCGCGCCCACCCCCGCATGGAGTCAACAGGGAGAACAAAGCCACTGTAAAGCATCAGACCAAGAGTCATGATAGTAGACGGCACCATTGCCTGGTGCGAGGTCCGTGTGAGGCACGCAATGGTGCGGTACACGCCCGACATGGCAAGCAAGACCAGATAGCCAACAAGGATGAAGAAGAAGACGGGGCCCGGTTCTTGGCGCAATTGAGCTAGAAAGTATAGAATCGGGTTAAAGACAATGGTATTGAGTGTCTTGTACGGGAGTTCCATGACATAGCTCGCAATAGCTTCAGCGGATTGGTGATATAGGGCGTAATGGTTATGCTTCTCTACCACTGGGCGCTGGGCATATAGTGTAAGAACCTACAAGAGATGTTAGATGTTGTCGTCTTTCATGGTAGGTAGCAGATGGCCAGTCAATGGCAGACCAACCTCGAGCTCACTGGCCAATGCATTGAAGAGCATGGCAAAGAAGATCAAACCACCGCGATAGTAGAAGCTGCTAGTGTCCGGTGCCAGGTCGTAAAACATGCTACCCAATACAAAACCCATGATGAGATTGAAGATGAGCTGGGCGACGGTATACTGAGGATCGGCCACCAACCGCTTCCAGCTACGCCAGAGACACAATCGTATCTGGCCAAGATATGGAATCGTATATGGTGATTTGTCGCGCTGAGATGAGCTACGCTCGGCCTTGTGGCTTGCCGAAAAAGCTTGCATACGTGCGTCGCGAGGATGGTCGTCTTGGTAGGCGACTAGCTGGGCAATCAAAGCCTTGCGTTCTTGTGATTCTTTCCAACGAGCGGCAAACTCTTCCGGAGTCCTAGGCGCGGTGGTTTCCCATCCGGGGCGGATTCGGCGTTCGTGAGGCGATGTCATGGAGGTGAGAAAGTCGGCTGTCGTCTGTCTCTCTGGGGCTGAGAGGGGTTAGTGACTCTTTCTTACTACCGACTTCAAGATTCATTAAACTCACATTCAAAACCCAAGCTTTCAAAGTACCGCTTCGCATCTTTCGTGCTCCCAAAGTAGATCTGCCGACCTTGATACAGGACCGTGACCTTATCAAAGACCTATAATGATGAGCTCTGGTTATCCGAGAGAGGAATAGAGTGCAACTTGCGTTGTATGCGGACTGGGGGGCTTGGTAAATGGCCACAACAGCTGCAATATCCATCACGTTCGCCTGCACCCGCAGTGTTTCGCAGAAGGAGATGGCGTTGTCGCTGTCAAGACCCCGAGTGCTATTATCCCAGCATTGCAGTTTGGCCCGGATGAGGGCTGCTTCGGCGATGCTGACGCGCTTAAGTTCGCCTCCCGAGACACCACGGACAAAGTCATCACCAACTTTGGTATCCATAGTATGAGTGATGCGGAACATGGCCATAGTCACGTCTCGTAGGATACGGGCAAACTGCTTCGATGTAAAGCCGCGAGGGACGAAGGAAGGAACGCGGGCTCGGGCTGCGAACTCGAGTGTGTCGCCGACTGTCATTGGCGGTAGATGGACGTCAACTTCGGCGTTGTACATGATGTCTCCGCGGAACCGCGTGTGCATGTCTTCTGGCATAATTCCTGAGAGAGGGGGGGAGAGTTAGACGGCATGGTCTTTGGTGTAGGTACCCTGGATATGGGCGACAAACCTCGGTAGTTGATGACAGATTCATTCGAGATCTCAAGAGCCTCGTTTCTCCCAGCAAGAGCCTTGAGCAGGGTCGAACAGCCTGAACCCGGGGGGCCTAGAACAAGTAACATCTCTCCGGGCTCGACTATGCCATCAAACCCCTGCAAGATACTGACTTGATCCTTTGCCCGCCCGGTCAGTCGCCCCAACACGGAAGACACGGTGCTCAGCAGGATATTCCCAACACTCTCTTGATACTGATTTCCCGTCGTGTAGCCACAGACGTTCAGGTCTCTAAAGGCCACACCCATAGTTCGATGTGGCGCGGCGTGTGGATCAGCGTCGAAGATATCGATGAAAGCTCTAGTCCAGGCCGAGACATCAAATTCCGGCGAGAATGGGTCCAGGTTGCTTCCCTTGCGCGGGTTGATGGCGTTGTTTGGACCGTCTCCAGGACAATTAGTCGAAGCTCTCGTGACCTGCCGGGCGATGTCCCCGATAGTTTCCTCCATGTCGTCGACCGAGGTCTTGGACGATGATGGCGGTAGTGTCATGGCTGGGCGAATGTCTGGATTCCTGCAATGGCGTGCCTGGTTGGTGTGTCGAGAACAAGATAGATACTACCGAGTTATTGTAGGGGGACTGGGATTTTATCCTGTCCTTGTGGTCCTATCTGACCTCTTGTCTATTCTTCGAATCCGGGACTTGCAAGCACAGCTCGGCGACTCGGTCTCGGAGTCGGGGCCCCCACTAGTTAGAGTGCTGTAATCTAATGCCGGTATCTGGCTCTACATGGTGCTACAGGGGATTCATCAAGATTACAATCCATTTAGCTGTGTCATCCCATCACGGGCAGGCCTTGCACAGCTACCCAAGATTACATGAAACCAACAATTACACACGCGAGAGGCTCTTGGTCTTGGACATGCTCTCCTCGACTCGGCTATAGGCAAAGAATGCCGCTGTCATGCACAAGCATACGCGTTCCATGAGCTCTGTTGGCTGATCATCATGACCAACTCTGGGCCCTTCGCTACTTCGGCTCCTGAATTCGCTCTCTCGGCCCTCGGAGCGGAGCAGTTCGCGTTCGGGGTTTCAAGACATCTGATTGGATGATCTAGACCTCCTTTTCTCCTTTAGCTACGCTTGGTGACCCGCTAATCCGCTTTTGTGCAAGGGCCAAGCTTCCATCTGACATGCTCTTGACGGTACAGACCAGGGCATTCTCAACAACAAACAGGGCATTTTGGCGAATTTTGTCATTTTACAATGCTTTCAAATCTAGCGCAAACAATCTACCCACTTGTCAGCTTTTACCACCACTTTTCTCCTCCAGCTGTATCAACTCGACCATTTCCTATAGGATTTGGGCAACACTCATCCACCACCACTACATGGTGATTCTTCTCCCAACACAACAGTATGAGCTGCTGCACCGAAGGGCTAGCTTCTGGAAATGAGTCCAATGTCATCTTCTCGGGAATCGTCAACTCTGACCCGTCTCCTACGACGCCGGCGCAAGGGACTTCCGGCGCTCATGTCGACCCAGACATGGTCCGTCTCGCCAGCCAGGTCAACAGAGTCTCCTCGGCGAGGCCCCGATCGTGTCTGTCATGCCGACATCGCAAGGTCCGCTGTGATAAAGAGCTGCCTTGTTCCACCTGTTGGCGAGCACAGGTCCCCTGCATCTACCCCGTGGGGCGCGCACCCAGGAGGACACGACCAAGTAATTATGGAACACAATCAAGAACTATGCGACAATCAGAAAACAGGCTTATGGAGCGAGTCAAGGCGCTCGAAGGAATGGTCGAAAGGCTCGGTGAGTTGATGGATATGGCCCCGGAGAGCAAGTCTCGGCCAACACCTGGTTCCAACCATGCTGCATTCGAAACACAACCTCACCCTCAAGTAAACTCACCAGGTAGTGCCTTGGGCCAGGATTCCAGTGAAATCGGCCTAGTAGGAGGTTCTCCCTGCAACGATCAACGCGGCCCAGCCAAGGCACCAGAACTGCACCACAAATTTGGCCGACTAGTGTTACATCAACAGAGTGGAGGCAAGAGATACGTCAATGGCATCTGGGCCAAGTTAGATGAAGAGGTATTCCTTTGTTGCATTCCTACTCGAGTCTATTTCGCTAATGTGAGTAGTTGAGCTCTAGTCGCCAAGAACCAGACCAGTCGAAAGATGACCCTGTCGATGATTCCGATTGCGACAGCCTAGATGACGACACTACTCTCCACACCCCGTCAGCGGATAACCACTCGTACATGTTCGGCTACCGTTCCGTGGAATTGGACTTGAGCCTGTGTCTTCCTGAGCCATTACATGTTCCATATCTATGGTCCATCTACCAGGAAAATGTCGAACCGCTTCTCAAGTCGGTTCATGTTCCAACTATGGAAAAAGTCTTTCGAGACGCTAGGAAGAGGTTTGACCAACTCTCGCGTGGATATCAAGCACTTGTGTTGGCCATATACTATGCTGCTGTTGTATCTCTTGAGCCTGAAGATGTGCTGTCAAACCTTGGAGAAACCAAGGAAGAAGCCCTGGCACGATATCGATTCGCTGTTCAGCAGGCCTTATCAAGGGCCGATTTTCTCGGCACCTCGGACATTACGGTCCTCCAAGCATTGTCAATCTTCTTGGCTGTTGTCAGACACGAGGATGCGTCCCGTACCTGCTGGTCCTTGACCGGGCTTGCAATCCACCTTGCTCGAGGCATGGGTCTTCATCGAGACGGCTCTCATCTCTCTCTAAGCCCGTTTGAGAGAGAGATGCGGAGGCGTCTCTGGTGGGGACTATTGTTCCTCGACGTCCGGTCTGCTGAAGAACTCGGCACTGACCTAATCGTTGCCGAGTCGACCTTTGACACGCATATGCCCTCCAACATCAACGACATGGACATTAGTCCAGACATGTCAGAGTCCCCCCAGACAAGAGAGGTGTGCACAGATACCACCCTATTTCTGGTCCGGTGCGAAATCTGCAACCTTTCCCGTCGAGTAATCGAAGCAGCATCCGCCTCATCGACTGTAGAAGAGCAAAAGGCCATGCTCGTTGAGGTTTATCAACACATGGACCACAGATTCTTCAAGTGGATCGACGAGACTCATCCTTTGTACGACGTGGCAGGCATGCTCTCTCGATCTCTCAGGGCCAAGATGTGTTTTATCATCTACCAGCCTGTGTTGTTCCCGCCACCTGGCACCAAGAGCGACCTGACTGACGAGGCGCGAGAATGTGTCTACTCGGCAGCCGTCAATATTCTCGAGTACAACCACCTTCTCAACTTGGATCTCCAGTTTCAGCAATACATGTGGCTTCTCCATACGTATACCAACTGGCATGCCACCGCCTACTTTCTGATCGAGAGCTGTCGCCGCCCGTGGACGCCTCTTGTGGAGCGAGGCTGGCAGGCTCTCCACGGCTACAAGGAGTGTAAGACCGATAGCACCAATCCCCCGGTACACGAGTCAGTTGTGTTGCCTATGAAGGGGCTTTGGTTTAGGGTCAGCAAGCATCGGGCCAGCGAGATTGCGCGTCTCAGTCATGACCTTGAAGAGGCGAATCGTCTCGACCAAACTGAACGTACAACGCCTGTTACTTTCCCCTTCGGCGATCAGTTGGGAGGTGATGATCGCATGGTGGATCTCTTCCGAGCTAGGTGGCATGCCATGATTCGGGCAGGCAACGTCGCTATATCAACAAACCACGTACAGACGCCATGTCCGCCCCAGTCAGTTCCATCACGTCCACAGACCCTTGCCTCAACAGCAGCCGAAACCGACGGTTCAGTCCATGCTGGTTTGCCCTCAAGTGCCGAGTGTATTTCTGGCCACACGGTGCATCAATCCTCAGGCATGCCATCGTCCCTTCGCCATGCAGAGTGGCTGGAGCCAGAGGATGGATGTTCTGGGCAAGACCTTGAAGCACAAGATATAGGCGTGGATACACTTCAGACAGCATTGTCTCTCGATGACTCTTGTCCACCCTCGTGGCTGGGCCCTTTTCCTGGCACTGGTTTCAGTTTTGATGAGTTGGAGGTTGCAGAAGTTGATATGTTTGGCGATGACTTTGACTGGCAAGATTGGGCGAGAAATATTTAAAGCCCCCCGTCAAGGCAGTCAATTAAAAGGATTTTTATTATGTGTCCTACCTTTTATTGATTTCCGCTTCCATAAGGGTCTTTGCGTACTGAAAAAAATCCTCCATAGCTGAGCCTGGTTGGGTATTCTGCAGTTCAACCCTTTGACGCGGCCCCAACCAGGGCAACATAAAAAGAGCCCGGAAATGTCGGCACAGGTGAAATGCATTTCTCTTACTACTGTGTGCTAGGTCGATAGTTTGTTGTGGCGCTCGTCCTATCTATGTCGGCTGTAGGGTCTAGACCGTTGGCCATAATATTATCTCCGCTTTAACGCCATCTGCCACGACTATTGAGTCTAGATGATCAGCCACAATTCTGAACCAGCTAATTAGTTAAAACGGCCTCAAGACCCCTTCTCCCGCCAATTTGGTCCAGTTTCTTTCACGTTTGACTCATCCATTCCTTAAGCCTCAGGGTATTGTCGTTCTTTACCACACCTCAACCATGGTCAACACAAAGCGGATCATGGCCGCTTTGGCCTGTCTCAGCATCGCCGGTGTCAACGCCGGACCTTGCAAGCCCCGTACTACTACTGGTAGTACTGAGACGGCTGTTTCTGTCACCTCTGACTCGTCTGTCTCTGTATCTACTTCAACACTGGCTTCTGTGACTGAGACCAGCACCTCGACCGTCAGCTCCGAGACTGCATCGACAACTGACAGCCAAACCGCTACCTCTACAACCGGGTCCACAACCTCTGACGAATTGTCAACCGCTTCTACCACGACGGAAGCCCTGTCTACCACTGAGACTACGACCACGGCCGCTGCCACGACGACGTCAGCCGCACCAGTTGCGCAGTGCAACAACGAGATCTATCGAGGCACAGCCCAAGGCGAGGGCTACAAGACCGCCGAGGCTTCAACTGATCAGGAGTGCCACGAGGCTTGCTTCAACGAGGATATGTGTCACGCCTGGTGGTTCTCGGGAGCCGGCTCTTGCAAGCTATACACTGAGAGCTTTTCTGACGTTGCTTCTCCCACCAACGAGCGCGACAACCTGGTAGGCTCCCGCAACTGCTCGCCCGACGACTATACGCCCTGCAATGACGAGATTGGCTTCGGCTACATCTCCCAGAGCCCCATCCTGCAGACCAACCAGGTTGCGCTCGAACGCGACTGCGCCCATCTGTGCATGAAGAACGGCCAGTGCACAGTCTGGCAGTACGACAGCTCCTCGGCGACCTGTAACATGTTTACCGGCACCTTTTCTGACATCTTCACTACTCAAGCTTCTCAGGGAGGCAACGTCATGCTCGCCGGCTCGCGAAGCTGCTCGTCCGATTTGTTCAAGCCACAGCTCGGAAGCTGCAACGGGAAGATGAGCTGGAACGCAGAGCCTTGGGCAAATTCTTACAGGACGCTTTCCCAGTACACCACCGTCGCCACCTGTGCGCGCGCTTGCTCCATCGACCCCCTGTGCCAGACGTGGCTCATTTGGGTTGGGTACTCGGATTGCTATCTGTACGCGGGCCAGTTCGACGACGTTATCGATAGCACGGACATTGCCACTGCCGGTTCCCGTAACTGTGGTGTCCCTTAAGATGGCGGCTCGCCATTTGTGGGCGTAGCTCTGTGTCTGACGATTTTGTCAAGAGGCTGGCTTGTCAAGGGGTTGTCATGAGGTGGTTATGTTCATTTGTGTATATTCGGCTCAGCACATACAAGTTAGAATGGATCAAGTTGTAATGTGAGATTATTACGAAGAATGCTTACATCTTCTACTACTCGTTAACTAAGAACACTTCTACTATCCTTGTATTACTTTGTAAAGGTAAGCTGAGTGAAATGATAGACTCGTGCAGTGGCTTCGTCGCCGCTGAACATGATGGTTTCAAGACAGTCTCTGCTCTCGTCACCTCGAAAGTGAACGTAACGAGATTCGCCCCATGGCCCAACGTTCTTTCAGACGGGCCCAAATAATCACATTCAACCAATAACTTCTTAATATTCTCTTTCTTTTCATTCGCTGCATTTGTAATCGTACGATGCATGCCAAGCATGCAGAACTCACGACGGTTCTGGCACCCGATAACCCTTTTCTTAGTGGCCATTCTTTCAAGCCGACCGGCAAGCGAGGCAAGTCCTAGGCATGTATTTACTATACAACTCATTGAAGTACTCAAACCCTAAAGATACGGGTGCGCCAATTTGCTCTTACAGCTCTATCCCATCCAGATTAAGCTGCGGGTGGCCTAATAATTAGATGATAAGTAATCCCTCAAACGTTTCCGTGCCCATAGGATATAGACGATAGACTCTGGACATCAACAAGGTTTCTAGTTACCTAGGCTTCCCATAGTATCAAGAAATGTCGATTGATAAGATGAGGTTTATAGTTATCTAGTCGCCACCTTTTTGGTTGCAATATAATGGAGCTGCGCAGACGGTGACATTACCAATCTCCTCATCAGTGACCATTCGTGCCGTCTCCATGATCGTCTCTAAAGAGACGTATCGATGTTCAGCCGAGCCCATCCTTCCAACGTTGCCCGGAGTCAAAACTGCCTTTGGAACATTTATTGGGTAGTTTTCCGTGCTAAGGCGGTGTTGAGAAGCCAGCGCAATAGACTCAGACGGGTAATAAGGACCCTCATTTGATGTGTCCTGATAATCCATGCATTCTTTGTATCCGACGGATGGTAGTGCTGCAAAGAAGTTGTCAAACCTAGAGTCCATGGCTTGTTCCAAGTTCATGAAGTCGGCCCCTGAGTCATCGCGAAGGATCTGCCAAGGGTCCCGGCAGGACTCTTGATTACACGACTTGGTCACCAGCAAGACCGCATTGAGTCGATCGATGAGGCGCCGGTGTTCTGCTGATGGATTGATGGCCAAATTCGTGAGCTCGTAAGGATCATGCTAGAGTCCGCTTAGCAGATGTTACATCATCAGCAGACCGAGCAGTGACTCACCAAGGTATTATACAGCTCTGTAGTGTTGGTCTTGCACCAACGCGAGAAAAGCCATCCGGAGTCCTCCCCAACAATGCGCAAGGTCTTGTAGGCATAAACTTCTGACCTCTGCTCAAAATCGGGAAGGCCTCCATTACTTATTGTGCCCCAAAGCTCGATGTTAATAATCTCCTTGGCAACCCTCTTGATCTCGCCGGTCTCTTTATTAACTGACCCAGTCCATTCATTGATCAGACTCCGGCCATCAAGGAAGGACGGACGAAGGCTGGCCTCCAGTCCGGCGATGTCTAGATAGGTCGGAGCCAAGTCAATATGCGTGCTCGGTGTTTTAGATACGGTTCCTCCCTCGATACCTGGGCCCCGGATAATCATGGGAATGTTTGTGTCTTCGATGTAGGGAAGCCCTTTACCACCAATCTGTCGGTGATTTCCCACATGGTATCCATTATCAGTAGTATAAACGACTGTTTTCCAGGTATTTTTAGCTAACAGAATCAAGAATGCAGGTACTGATTAACTGCTGCTCACCGTACGTGTCATCAAGTCGTTCTTGCTCGCGGAGGAATTCCACAACATCTTCAACCAGTTCGTCAACACCCAGGAGAGACTGAAGTCGTGACCGGTAGGACCAGTCGATAAAGTCGACCTGTGAGCCATTCAGGCGCGGTAATTCAGCGAGCCAGCTGGGCTTTTGCGATTGAAATTCGTCTGCCGGATTGAAATTGGGGGTTCGTGGAGCCGTGGCAGTGTTGAGAGACCACATATGTCGAGAACACGGCACTGGAGGTCCGTCACGAGACGTGTGAGGGGCAGCTGGGGCAATCTGAATATAAAAAGGTTCCTCGGCTTCTATAAGCGACTTCAAACGGTCCAGGCTGGTACCTCGTCATGTCAACAACACAACCGTGGATGGACAGCAATGAGCTAGAAGTAACACTCACGCCTTGGCTCGGATCACGTCAGTCTGATGATAGCCGTTGTAAAAGATGGGACGCTCGCCATTTAATGACATGACGACATTGTTGAATTCATAAGTATAAGGGTTGAGCTGTAGGATTGGAAGAGCCAAGGTAAGCAGGCTAGTATAGAAGAGGGGGGGTTGGACGTACTAGGAGATCAGTGTGATCCCAACCCTTGGGCTTGGGCTTGTAAGTGGCCATGTTGTATCCGTTCATCAACTTGCCAATGTCTGTTTCATGAGCCTACCTCTACCGTCAGATGAAAGGACTGATGGACTTACATTCCGTTCGGTATCCAGCCGACTTCAGCCAATGAGGTAGATAATTTGAATCTTGACCAGAGTAGACAAACTTTTCCCATCCTCCTCTGATGTCAACTGAATCAGCGAATCTTTTCCACTACATCCAATCTTCTCCCGGAATGCCTTACCCTGGGGCTGTTACATGGGTTAGGTTCGTGTTATGAGCTGCCTGGCCTCGGAGATAGGAAGTGCGGCTAGGACAACACTGGGCGACAGTGGCGAAGTGATTTTGTAGGGAAATGCCTTCGGCCATGAGGACATTTCTAATATATGGCTGTGCGTCAAAAGACCCGAGACGAGCATCTTGATCATCGCTCATGACGACAACGATGCTCGGCTTCCGGGCAGCTTTGGCAACGACGCCATCTTGAAACAGAGCAAGCGCGGATAGAACCGCAGTAATACCCTTGGTAGATATTGATGGAAGTAACTTCATTTCTAGCAAGCGATGCGGGGACGAAAATTCCAAAGACGGGTGGCATGAGGAAGGCCACTTCCGGTAGTTATCTAAGAGATAAAGCCAATGATATACTCCCTAGTATTTAAGTGATCAACGAGGCAGATGCCCAAAATCCCCCCTCTTACGTGCCAACCTTGTCGACGGACTCATCACAGCCGCACCAGAAGGACGCTCCGTCGGCTCTCGGTGATCTGCTGTCATTGTGGGGAAGCGGTGTGGTTACCCTCCCCAAACCGGTAAAAAGAATTTCTCCTCTTGTTACGCAGACCATTTCTCGGTTTTGAACGAATCACACACATTGTCGTCATCCAGCGTCCTAATTGTCTCATCGAGCCCCCGCCTCCCTTTTGCAATGATGCCGGGAACTGGTCCACGTCTCCCAGCAAAACAACCCCAAGCGAAGTTAGGATCCATAACACGTATGCTTATGCAACAGTAAGTCTAAAGAGATGATTAGTTAGGAATAAATAAGGTACAGAGGAGGTACAGAGGAGGTACAGCTCTATGTATTATTTGAGAAATAAATGTTGATCTAATATCAGAGTTAGGTTTACTTAGTCCTATTATAGTAATTTATTAACCAGCTTCGGTGGTATTAATCTTCCCCGAGACTAGCAACAAACCAATCCGTACAAGGCCGAATTCTAACTGCGGGGCGAGATCCGGACCTGAGTGCGAGGTCCGTTCCGGCTCCGGTAGCGAGATCCATCTAGTTCCGGTTCCGACGCCGAGATCCGTCCGGCCCCGAGGGCGAGATCCAGATCCAGCTCTAACAGCAAAACATTAGTCGTTAGGCATAGCTATTAGGGCTACCACTGGCTGGTTCTGACTGGCTTTAGCGGCTATATGGACCGTTGTCTTCAAGTCACGCACAGTGCCCTAACTATCTCATGATCTCTGTGATTGATAGCATCCGAACCACACGGATTGACTACTGCGTTTTCTTCAACGTCACATTGATCAAATCGGGAACTTTAAGGTTCTTCATTCAGCCACTAAGTCTCTCATCGGCTACTAGGCTTCTCAGCTAGACTATCCTGAACGTTTTAGCCTCGCCCTGAAAGATCTCCTCAACCCATTCCATAGCTCCAGCCTGATTTGCTTCCTCCCATACGTCATCAGATACTTCGGACACATTAGTGCTCTCGCTCTCACCACTAACCCAGCCGCCACTCCCCCATGAACGACGCCGCTTCGAGACGTGGTACCCTGAGATATATCCGATCCTTCGGAATTGTGTATCCATGGGACCTGGGAGCTCCGCGGCCAGTAACAAGCCGAAAGGCCCATTTCCATCTGCACCAAAAACCAAGAAGTAAGTGTGCTTGAACTCCCTGGCACTGCTTCTCACATCCCAAAGTACCGCAAGTTCATCGTCTGGGCCTAGCAGCACCATGCCCAAGCTGCCAAACGTGGCATCAGCCATGTCCACTTTCACGAGATGGCCTCTGACGAGTAATACCGGACTTTTTCCTTCGTCTGTAATAACATCCAAGACCTCCAACTCATCGTCTTCAGCTACTGGCCTGGTATTGTAGATGGCTGCTCCCGTGACGGATGCCCAAGACCACGTCGGCGCGCCGCCATTTTCGATCCTAACACTGGGCCCACTATGTCGAGTTATGTGCCACAGCAGGTCATCTTTAATACTGTTTCTCCACAGGCCAGCGACGTATTGGTCATTGCTTCTTAGCGCATTGGCTGCCCTGGCGAGACCTTCGATAGCAGGGAGCCGATCTGTTGCAAATGTGAGGTCGAGCTGCGTATATGCCGGCACGATGTCAGACCTCCAGCTAGTCTCGATCAAGGAGACGTCGGGATCCTGAGGATAAAGGAAGTGTTTCATCACGCTTGTGGTGCGAAGCGTTCGCAAAGACGTGGCCGAACATTCACATTCACAAACAGACCTACATTCCCAAGCCATCTCGTTGGACGAGAAATGAAGGGTACGCGGTGAGAGAAGCCGTTCTTGGAATACCCAGCCTCTCCTTGACAACTTGCTCCGGCCCGAACCATATTCATTACCGGTCCATGAGTGGAAGGGAAGCTCCTCGGCCAAGAATCCACGCCTTCGGACATGGATGACCCCTGAGCCAAGCAATCCAGTCTTGTACGGCACGGTAAATCTGGCCGGGGCTTGCCGGGACGGCGAATCGAGAAAACCCGACGTACTGTTCGGTGCAGCATCTGCGAATATGGTAACGTAGGCGTTGGCATAAACTTGGGCCATTCTAGAAGCCTCGTGCTGCCAGTCCTCAGGAGAGTCCTGGATAATACAGAGCGAATCTATCCAGATGTAGGGAATATGAAGTGCCCGAGCAACGCGAATGGCGTCGAGAAAGGTCTTTGGAAGATCAGCCGGGAGTGAGTCGGTGTATTCCTCGAGATTGGAGGTGGTAGTCTTGGTCGGTGTGATTCCTCCCCAGCAGTGGCTGAGAGCTGCATAGTGCCCTTGCTGGCCAGTCTCGGATATGACCAGTCGAGGGGCGGTTTCATCATCTCCAACCAAGATAACACGAGATGGCAGCACAGGAATAGAAGTCTTAGTACAGTTTGCATGTTTTCCCTTTGCGTGGACACACATGTCGAGCCACTCGCGCGCCAATGCCACACAACTTGGAGACAGGCCATGTTCTGGAATATGAAACCCTCGGCCAATGAGATCCCACGGTGCCGGGTTATCATCTACACGCACAGTCAGGCCATTCTTTCTTTGGGGCAAGGGGCTGTACCGCTTACCCTGGGTGGTATATAGCTGCAACATCTTTTCCTCGACTCCATATGCAACAGGATCGGGATAAATGTGGATAATCATGGGGCCTGGGTGCTTCGGTGGCTTGTTTTCGATCAGTATTGATTTAAACAAAACGTCAGGCGCGTTTGTTTCTTCCTTAACGGCCGCACAAATCGCCTGCCACACGAGAGCGCAGGTAGGACATGTAGCTGCCGACTCTTTGAGAGCAGACATGTCAACTTCTAGCCCTTGATCCATACCCTCATTTTCTAGGACCAGTGAATGGCAAGTCGCGCAGGGCGTTGGCTCTGGTAGCCATGACGTGTTCCCCAAGGCTTGAGTCACCTTGGCGTACATGGCACGTAAGAGAATACTCTACGCTGATTGTACAGTTTATGTTGACACGTCTCGAGGTCAGGATCGATTGTCGGGGGGTTGGCGTACTGGTTAGCTCCCCTGGGTAGAGTTGCTCTCGTGTGGATGGCTCTTGATGGGTGGTATTTGTTGAGAAGCGGGGTTCAGAATGGGCGTGGTCAAGCGTTGGGATCCATAGCTTGGCTGAACCTGAGCCAATCATGGCCGCCAGAAAAATCTCACTCGACCGGTCACTGACTGCCCAGAGTGACACGATTGTTACCTAGATAGTGGACACCCGACGATGGACCCGCATCCAGAGAAAGATAGCAGAGTAAGTCAATATCTCGGCTTTCACCAAGTGGTCTCAGAGTCCTAGGCTAGGGGGTTCTTGTAATCATGACACCATATGCCATAAATACTAGCTGATCCCGAATACTGCGGACCAGGGCTGTCCGTTGAGTCTCATGGTATCGACTGAAACACATTACTGTTTAGGAAGCAGAACACTTGCAGCAGTTAGGCCTGTGACAGTGAAAGAGGTGTAATGAAGTTGTCCATAGCCATTGAGCTCACTGCGTACCCAAGAGGTATAGTAAGCCCGCCATAACGCTAATACTGCCCGGAAGCATTCCCTCAGGTACTTCCTCTTCTCCCTGTAGCTTGTAGTATGCATCGGAATCCACGTAGTCGGCCATGGCCTGCCAGCCGTGAGTCTTGGCCTCGGTTATCTCCAGCTCGATAATTGCCCCCTCGGATTTAGCGTTTTTAAAAAAGAATACAATGTCATCAAATAGTAGGTCATGAGAACCAACGTTAACCCAGGTGCGACTAGGCAGTACTTCTCCCCAGCTCCAGCCCCTTCCATGGGGCAGGCTCAAGTTCGCTAGGTTGTCAGCGCCGTGAGGCGCACCTGGCCCCAGGACTAATTCTGCTGCAGCATCCAGGCGTTCCTTATCGATGAAATCATACTGCTTGTTGCGCTCGAACGAGTCGCCTGTGTTGGTCAAGTTGACCCAGGGACACAAGAGGATGGACATGGCAGGTCGAGGCAGGCCCTGGCGGAAAATGCCGAGTAGACAGGCGATGGCGAGATGGCCGCCGGCCGATTCACCGCCCACGATGATTTTGTCTGGACCGATACCCTCGCTCTCGACAAGGTACCGATATGCTGCAACCGCCTCCTTCTGCTGATGCGGAAATACGGCCTCGGGTGCAAGCGTGTAGTCGAGAGATAGTATGTCAAGGTTGACGTGACGGACCAACATCAACTCGGACAGTCTAAACAGGGTGGAAAACATCCAGAATGGGTTTCCTTGAGTGTAGGCGCCCCCGTGGATCCAAAGTAGTGTCTTGGTCTGAATAGCCCTCTCACCAGTCGGTGCCGCTCTTTTACGTAGCCAGTACGCCGAGAAGTCGTTGGTCGAGACTCGACTGCCGATCGTGTCACGCACGTCTCGCAGTCTTGGTGACGCAAAGTCAACATCGATGGTCGTTAGAGTGGACGCTGGCATGGTAAGTCTTCTGTTCAACTTTGCGGGTGGCTCACAAGATTCGTCAGGCACGTCTCATTCTGAGGGCACTCAGTTAGCTCAGACGCACGATAAACAACACTTAGCCATCCAATTGCAGGCGAGGAGGGTGCCGAATAACGATCCACAGAACCGGGTGCTACGGTTTTTTCTGTCATGCTGCGAGGCTTCTGATTTGCTGATCAGGAAGTTTAGGCTAAAGGTCGCCGGAAATAACCCGTGACCTAGGACAGACAACAGGATTGGCATTGGAAGCCTAGTTTATTGATATCTGCATCTCATATACTCATGAAAAGACTAGCAAAGAGAACTATCCCTCGGGCTCGGTAGAGCAGGCAATCTCGAAACTGGCTAAGAGGCTGAAGAGCCTCACATTGTGCAGCTAGGCGTGACTCCTCGTTACTGCGCAGCTAAGATTAGGCAACTGTGTCAGCGTTGTTTATGATACTATGAGTAAGACATTCTGTTCTTTGATGTTGTGTAAACTGGACAACCTGCTCAATAGATAGTTGGATCTTTACATGGCATGTGTCTGGTAGGATCTGATTTGACACTCTTCCAATGTCACATCCCGACAATATCACAACGTTTCATGCCCAGTCGATGACTATAATCCCAAAACCTTTCTTCCGGCGTGATAGAAAATTTATGACTATATGCCTTTGTCGCAGCCGCATCAGTAGGCCTCTGTTTCAGCGCAACTCTTTATTGGCTATGATTCTCTTGCGCCTTAGTACACTATTCGTAAGTGTGGTATCATGAGTTCCATTATCTCCAGCATCCGAAAAACCTTACTTGTTAATATCCTCACAGTACAATGCAATAAGAAGCTATGTCTCCCGAGTATCTAAATATCCACATGTTTTCATGGTTTCAGCGCACTGCGGCAATCAACTGAGTAAATTGTGGCAGCAGCCATGCAGCTTCGGACATAGCAGACGATGAGAGGTGAGGGTCTTATTTCTTCCTAGCAGATCATTCCCGTCATAACTTAATAGCCCTTCCATGAGCTTCACTAAAACACACAAGGATGATAATCAAAGCTACCTTTCCTTCGGTCCGTTTAGCATTCCAAACATGTTCTCCACATCACGGCACGTTCGGTAATATTAAAATCAGCTAGGGCTTCTTAAACTTTGCAATCGACCGCTTCACTCAGCCATTTCCTCTCTACAGGTGTCATGATATGACTAGTTATCCGCCGTAGTCTGACAATCGCAAAGCGTTCCAAGGGATGGATAAGACTGTATCAAAATGATGCGCGTTTATCTACATATATTGTCTTATTATGTATTATGTTATATACACGAACACGACTATTTTACCCCATTCAACTGCTCCCTATCATCGCGAGGTGACAGCTGCCTAACTGGCATATTAACACTACCGGGAGTAGTTATATCGTTACTCATAGGGCACGCTTTACTTGGCGCAGATGCGGGCATAGACGTTAACCGGGCTGGGGCAGCCGTAGACCTTCTTCATGCTGGGAGTGCTGTAGCAGCTGGCGTCGTTGGCAGCACAGTCGAACTTCTCACAACCGGCGCCGGGGCTCAGGATGTTGTGCTTGTTGGCGAAAGGGTTGCCGAATTCACTGAGAAAAGTTAGTCCCGTTCTTGGGGTTGTTTTACAGAATGTAAAAATGTTGACTTACGTGCTGAACTCATAGTAAACATAGTCGGGCTTGGAGGTAGACGAATAACCAAAGAAGAGAGGCTTGGTGAGAGTCTTGGTAGTGGCAATCTTGACGGTCTGCATTGACAAATGAGGTTAGTCTTGGTCAGAAGAAGGAATGAAAATGGATCGACGAACAGAGCCAGAAGATCGAAGGTTCTCGGAGAATCGCTGTCCAGGCTTGACGGTGGTCAAGGGGCCGGGGGCGCCGTTGTTGTAAGGGTAAGACTGGACATAGATGGGGGTGGTGCAGTCGTTGATGACAATGGCCTGGTTGGCAGCAGCGGCGCTACCAAGGAGAGTGGTGAGGGCAGCGGCGACGGTGAACTTCATGATGCCGGTTTGAAGGTGAATGATTCAAGTCTGGAGTTGGAGAAGAAGTAGCAAGACGATGGATGCTCAGAGGTAATGAACACGATTGATAGCTGGGCAAGAGCTGCCTTTTAGCCTGCGCAGTTTGTAGGTGCAACATTAACATGTCATAGCGTCCCACTATGACATCGACCATTACCTACACGAGCATGATATGTTCGTATTCTGCAGAGACGCACCATCTCGTGATATTTGCGGGGGTAAAAGATCAGCAAGGCCAGAAGTGCCTTGCCAAATCCGGCCAGCCAACATTCTTCTGCGATCAAGGAATGCTACACCGCGTCTCCAGCTCGGCCGTAATTTCTCCATGCTAACCTTAGTGCCGAGACATCCGTCCGACCGCCCGCGCGACCGCCCGTCCGTGGCGCATAATTTCATGCTTGTCCTTGAGAGTCCGAGGCCAAATGTTACAACACGAGGCTGGCCAATGCTGCCCCGCTCCCCTGTCAGCTCGTATTCAAGCGGCACGTGGGTTATTATTAGCATTAGCGGGGAAGATGAATAAGACTATCGAGTGCCAGGGGCATTTTATGCACGCACTAGCTTGATTAGCTATTCTCCCACCTATTAACAAGACGCTGTCCCCCAAAGCTTACTCTCCCGCGGATTCGCTTTATTTCTCTTCCGTTAGCCCCCTTCCTCTTCTTGCGATAGCACTTTGACTGCTACTACGTGACTAGACCGGCATATACTCTGCCGGGTCCTCTGTTCTCTTAGCTTGAGTCAACAAGATTGGCCTTATGCACATTTTAATTACCATTTGTTCAGTGCATTTCTCATACATAGGCCAGTCGCATTTGTCGATGTCTGAGCTTCTTCCTTTGTAACGCACGAAGGATCCTACGACTCATACACGTAACCACCACTTATGGCCCCCAAATACCATAGCAGCTGTGTTGCAACGCATATATGACCTATTTAACTCGGTACCTAATGTAGGTTACTTTACGTTTTGCCTTGGTTTGGTGGTCTATTTCGTTGCGACACACTGCCGTAAATGCTGCTCTTCCTCTTCCCCTTCTTCTTCTCATTAGTTACCTCAATGTTTGTAGGGGGATTAGTATTGTTTCACCTCTAGGCTATACGGGTAGCTAATGTCTAATCGCTATGTCAAGACTTTAGTATCTGAAACTCAGGGAAAAAATTTAATATAATTATTAATAATCAGATCTTTTTGCTATAATAAGATATTTCTATCTCTGTTATATATATTAATCAGGGTATACTATAGTTTTTCTGCAGTTAGTCGAGGAGCATAATAGTTAATGTGCTGTGTCACTTGCCTCTTTAAACCGCGGCCTTCCAAGTATGAAATCTCCAAGCCAGTTAGACTCAGCATAGACTTCGCGCAGCCCATGCCTCTCAAGCGATGCCCACCAGTTGAGCCATGAATAGATATCGTGAGGAACAGTATAGTCCAGGCCGTTAGGGATGATATGAACCTCCATTAGAAGCTGACCGAACGGAAAGGGAGCATAGGACCCATGGTTACCACCCTCTAACGAAGATATAAATGAGTCCAGGGCGTCAAATTCTGCCCCTTCAACATCTATCTTCAATACGTCGATGTAAGTGTGGCCATTGTCGTGCATCAAATCCTGAATTGTGTAGGAAGGGGGTTGATGGGCAGTATCTGTCCTGTTTCCAAGTCGCACCTTTGCAAAGTGCGCCCGTGAGGCATAATCACTCGCAATTTGCGGACCCCAAGAGTCTACCGAGAAATCGTAGCCCCAGATCTCAGCATTGGTGCGGCGCAGCAACTCGGCCTCAAATGAGGAATCATCGTCGACGCCAAAGGAGTAGACGATCAGAGGGCGGGCGGTATTTGTCTCAGATGAAGGACCTGGTGACGCCCTTTCATACCGAGACATGCCGCAGACATTCTTGCCTCCATCCCCAAGGATGCCGACTCGTTCAACATCGTGAGGACAAAAGAATGCCGGCCGGACAAAGTCCCATACTGTATAAGGATAAATGTATTCATCGGGAAACATAGAGTTGAGGTTCGAGTCTTGAAGCATGTTGTCTCGACTCGTGGCCAGCTGGCTCCAGAGCTTCTCAGCGAGGTCCAGTTGCTCTTGTAGACGCATTGATGCATGATGGGCCAACATGCCTGGTCTGGATATTTTCGATAATAAAGTGGTTAAAAGCAGCGCAAATGCCACAAGAAGAGTTATAGAGACAAGCTTTGCCATCGCAAATTCGGTCAATGCCTTTAGGAGCTACGTTAAAAGTAATGATAGATAAGATGTGGAAAGCGGGCAGTCCTGCGAGGCGCTAGGCATTTCGAGGTCGTCTTTCGAGGATATAGTGTTTCGAGCAAAAGCATTATATGCTCTTACCCTTGTTAAGAACTTTGAATTAAGGTTGACCAGGGGTCTATCCCCGAGCTTCACTTACATCCCCTTCTCCACTCACATGCCTCACAATCGTCCAGGATTATTCATTGTAGTATTGTGTGCTAGCTGTCAATGTTGAAGCGGCGCAGCAGACCATCGGGCAGTAAATCTTGACCGAAGGTAGAGGAAACACACCCGTGTGCCATTATCCGCGGAATATTTTGTCCCTCTGTGACAATACGTAGTACACTGCATGCCGAGCAACTTTCGAGCGTGACAATAGTTCCCGACTACTTGGCCGATCAATGTTGTTACTTGATGCCGGCAATCGTACACGGCACTTGTATACGGCATTTGTCTTCGGTACTCGTCTATGTTCTTGTAGCAAAATGGCTTTTCAAATAGGCAGCTCTAACCCCCCGATAGTCTTGACTCAGTTTTTTCAAAGATGACATTATCTTGAACCCTGTATTTTACTTGCCCGAAAGCTGCGGTTTGCTCTCCCCCGCTATGGATCCCTACTTTGCCGCTCTTGTAGTCTTGGGCCTACTTCTATCAAGTTCATCAGTCTGGCAGTGGAAGCCGAGACCCAAAGGCCTATCCCCACAAGATCAACCATTCCCAGGACCCGGAAAATATCTCAATTTTACCACTACGCGCTACCAAGACTTTTGTCGATTCCGCAACCACTTCTTGCGAGTGTATGCCTTGGCAGTAGCAGCAGACTGGCTTCAAGTAAGGCGGACACGAAATCCGAGCGTATTATGACCCACTCACCAATGTCTTATCTGGTCTAGGGCTCTTTTATCTACAGTCTTTATAGAAATACGCACAAGCTTTCGGAAAGCTCAGTGGCGTCCCTTTTTGCTACTGGCTACCTCTGGGGTGCCCTAAGTGGCGGCATTACGGGAGCCCTCGCAGATAGATATGGGCGCAAGCTAGCCTGCATCACTTATTGTGTAATTTATTCAGCATCATGTCTTACTTGCCTCACCCACAATCTTCCCCTACTCTTCCTAGGGAGGGCCCTTGGGGGCATCAGTACTACACTACTTTCCACTGTTTTCGAGACCTGGATGGTGGCTCAGTTTCATCACCTGGGGTTTGAATCATCAGATGGATTACTCAGTGATATACTCGGGTCAATGTCAACCGTCAACGGAGCCGTTGCTGTGACGTGTGGCATCGTTGCCCAGGCTCTTGTTAGCATCTCAGGCTCCGAACAAATGCCATTCCTTGTAAGCATCATCTGCTTATGTGCTGCAGGTGGTATCATGTGGCGATCTTGGGTAAGTCTTTCTCGAACATGTTCTTTGATCGATCATGCTAATTAGCATCAGCCTGAAAACTACCCTCAGAAGGAGCAAGTGCGCTCAGATGATCCCACTCACTATGCTTTGCCAAGTAAGACCGCTCTCCAATTTACCGGCTGCAAATTCTAAAAGATTAGACCCCAGAGTGCTTGTCATTTGCACAGTCTCCAGTGTCGTCGAAGGCACCATGTACATTTTTGTCTATTTCTGGTCTCCCGCTATCATTGCCGCCAGGATAGAAGCCAGAAACTCTCATGATCCACCGCTTGGATTGATATTCGCAAGCCTCATGTGCGCCATGACACTTGGTTCTTTAGCATTCAGCTACGTAACTCGACACGAAAACTCTGTATCCCAGATGTCCGAGTCACTACAGCTCATACTGCCATCATTAGCCACAACCTTGTTGGTTACGCTTATTACCGATAGGGAGATGTTCCTATTCTGCGCATTTTGTGTCTTTGAATTCTGTCTCGGATTTTACTATCCTTGTATAGCCTATCTGAAAGGAACCATCATTGACAACAATAATCGAGGCAAAGTCTATAGCCTCATGCGAGTTCCCCTGGGTTTTTTTGTTCTCGTATCTCTCGCATCTGTCAAAGAAGGTATTTATTAACCTGGTCATTTTATTTTGCGCGGCTAACAATGAATGACATAGATACATACAGCCGAGAAGATAGGTTCATTTTCTGCAGCTTTCTCTTGATAGCTTGTACCTTATTCATGCGTCACTTTGTATGATAATTCGAGTTGCAAATGCGTTGGCTTGGAATAATGATTATCAGAAACGTATTTTCTCGAGTCAGTGGTCATGGACTTTGAAGCACGTTAGAAGGTGCCGCATACAAGCTAGCCCTCTGAATACAAAAACTTTATTACTCTATTTTTCCCCTTCTAGGAAACACTATAAAGATATGTTTCCGCGCTTTGTAAAACGGATTTTTTTTTCAGGCTGCTTCGTCTTTGTAAACATTTTTTAATTTGTTTTGCGAGTATATCAACATCAAGAGAACTATCAAAATCTTACGTGACATCGAAGGCCAGTGTGCTTAATGTTACAAAACATCTGCGACTCCATGAGAGTATGGAGACCCATCCAGGCCTCATGATCAGTGACGGCGTCATTCAGACCAATATAACTGGTGCAACCTTTGTACACATTCCTTAATTCGGAAAGATAACCCCTCTCGTGTAGTCATTCGGGGGGTTCTTTGCCTATCGCCATGTACTGACGGTTTGGCTGCCTAGACTATCGAGAGGATTGATTGGTGTAGAACAATCAGCCGATTGGTCCTCGAAGCTTGGCCATCGCCGGAAATATTCCATCATGAGACTAGCAAATGATGATGCCATCAAAGGCCAGCATGGCGCGTAGAATCTTCTTTGCATTCCCTAGTTGTCGACTCCACTAGGTAGATCAAAACGAAGGGGGCGCATGATCATGACCCTAGTATCCCCGGAAACTCCGGAAACTCCGGAAACGCGAACCTACCCCGAATAGGGCAAGGATACGAGAAGGAAACCAGGGATTGTTTTATCGGCTTAGGTTAGCCAATGACAGGACTTTTATCTATTCGAAATCCTTCCTAACCAAGTCGATTTCACTTCTCTCAATCCCAACGGCGAAGATTGTGACGGGTTGTGAGCCCAGACTGCAGGATATAGCCTGTAGGAAACTCAAACTGATTAAGCGGGAAACAGAACCAACTACAGGAAATTATCTCGCCAAGGTGGTATTGCGAACAGGCTAGTTCGTTTTTAATATTGCCTACTTGGTGTTTACTACTAATCGCTTATCATAGGTACCCGAGATTTATTGGTGGCTCCTCCGGAAACCCCATAGGTATACTCACGTACTGAATGCAGAACTGACAGAGGCACACTCGCTGGAAGAATTATGTGAAAGCTAGAGCTTAGTGATTGACATTAATTCTAGCTTCATGTAAAAGAATGGACCCCTGATAGCCGGCCGAGCTTAAACCATGGTGGATCTACCAAAATGGAACTCCATACAACGGCTATTCCTCTCTATCCTCCGTAATGACATGATATCTGATGATCTTGGAAAGGATTGCTCGAGTGTAACATCTTGACCAGAGTCGGTCCACTCCGGAACCTATTCACGCGCGCCGGTGCTCTGAGCGTTCCGTTCTTGAATTCGGGTAGTTACTTGACGAGCACCGATCCGGGTTCCACCGCCCCCTCCTCCTCCGGTGACTTGACGAGCACCAATCCGAGTTCCACCGCCCCCTCCTGTGGTGACTTGACGGGCGTTAAGCTCCGGAGCAGCTCGTGTAATGACTTGGCGCCGTGTGATAGTGATGATTTGACGCGCCTCAAGCTCTGCCGGAACACCCCTTGATGAGACGACTTGTCGAGCGTTTAGCTCTGGAGCACCACGTGAAATGACTTGACGAGCATCGAGTTCTGGGATCCCAGTAACTGCTGCTGCGCCTGGCTGAGTGATGGCTTGACGCCGTGAGATGACTTGTCGCTGCGAAATTTGACGCCCAACCAGCAGAGCATCAGAGTCATGGTCTGCTTCAGGCTCTACGGCGGCATTTGGGTCGGTAGGTGCGCCTAAAGAGAAGGACAACAGAGTGAAGAGTCCGAAGAGTGTTGCGAGCTTGAATTGCATGATGGGCTGGCACGGATGCACAATTGACTGAAAGACTGGATGAACGTATTGGTATGAAAATTGGGAGTGTTGTAGATGGCTGTGGAAGATAAAATGAAGGAAGTTATCTCAGCCAAGTTCCAGCACTTATATAGTCCAACATTTCGGCTTCAGGCATCATCTCGAACATGTTTACTTGGCAGATCGAGTAAGGGGCCGGTATCGAGGCAAACAGGACTGTGTCCTTGATACTCCGTATAGCTCGTGTTTGGGCTGCAAGCATACTCCGTTGCTGCACCAATCATCAGCTATTGCAGATTGTTTCCAGGCCTCTTCTATAATACCGTAACATCTGCCGTTCCAAGGTGGCCAGAGCGCTTGTTTGATTGGGCCCGCCCCAGAGGTTCCCTTCTGATTGTTTTGGGTTTCCGGCCCGTGCCGTTCGGGTTAGCGGAAAGTTTATATCTGCTGTTGGCGTTTCACTACCGTGATAACGTAGTATTTGCACCCTCGTCTGATGACGTTGACACGGTAGCTTCTCTAGACTATCTCACCGGGTCATTGTTCCGGGGCAGTCGCCAGCCAACCAGCCTGGCTTGTCAGTAAGAATAGGCTTTAGGGACGGCGAACCTGGCTCTTGGCAAGTGTAACAACACAGGAAGTCTCGCAATAGACGGCGATGGTCTCGCCAGCGTCGCGTGGGGATCATCAAGACAGTCCTAACACGGGTCTCTCCCTCTGTCCTCAGCGTATCAGTCTTTACAAGAGTTCTAATCAACTTTGGCTAACCGAAAAGCTAACTGATCGACAACGTCATGACTGACTTATGGCGTATGCGGGGATCAGTCCTGACACTCAACCATATCCTTCACAATCTTCTACATAGCTAGCTTAAGGCAGGGGTAAGGTTCGTACACACTGTTCTGGGGAATTTTAACCGCTGTGCAAGCACGACATCGTGAGATAAACATTAATCGCCACTCACTGGTCACTCTAACACTGGAGCTTGGCCAATCATGAGACTAGGTCATTCAAGCAAGCCTCCATAATACATTGGTCACCCACCCCGTGTGTTAGGAGTAATAGTGTGATAAAACCAAAAGCCAACAACAGCTTCGACTCAGCCTCCCGGAACTAATGATCCGCCCCAGAACGATCGACGCCGTTTCAAGTTTCCACCTAGTGTAGCAGTGGGGTCTTCTGGTCTTCGGGCAATTAACATACCTTTCTTCGGGGAATTAACATACCTACTAACGGTGTGTACCTAGAGTTGTAGTGGGTCAACTATCTCGCAATCTGGACCATCTCGTCCGCCAGATACTCAGCCTCAAAATCCCACCAGTTATAGTCCTCTTTAGGTCACAGCGTGTCGCAAATATTGACATTAACCGCTAGTTACAGTGACCTTTGGAGGTCACTTTTCGCTTTCTGGGCAAGGGCCATCGAGGGGAAGTAGGACGGGAAGAGTTCCGTAAGTGTAGGGGATAATATGAATCAGGCCATAGTGGAAATCCACCTGGCTCAAATGACTTTATCCGGTATCATTGAGAGGAGTAGTGAAGTCAAGAATAGCCCAATATGACAGTCTAAACCGATAACGACAAAGGTTATCAGCGCGGCACCACCTTTGCGAGTGGACCCTTGCTTGAGCCAGGTATCAATCATTATATCTCTCCATAGATATTAGAGACGTGACCAGCCGTCCTTCCGGAAGAACTTTATTCTTAAACCAATAGCGAGGGTGCTATTCCAAGTAAACCTCGCTTCCCCGGGCGGCCCATTCTGCCCGAGCCTGGGTCGGCTGGTGGTAAGTCCCGAAACACCGAGAGCGTTCGGACGACATCATTCACTTTCCTGCCCAGTCGCTATCACTTGAGACAAAATGTAAGAGGGATAGCTCGTCAGATCAAGCGTTGCCACAGCTAATCTATTGCCTCTGAGCCCCTCTGTTTGTGGGCATCCGTGGCCAGAGCCCAGTAATTAAGGACGCATCGTAATTACCTAACAAGCAATATAATTCCTTGAAATGAAATTACACCAACTTAATGAAGGCTCCAGGCTACTTTTACCGGCAGATCAAGACATTCAAAACCAGGGATTAAAATATCGAACCATATTACAAGAGTCTATCCATGTCTTGCATTGGGACTTCTACCAGCTTTGGGTGTCCTTAACCACCATGAGAGCGCATTTTTTATTCAAGATTTCAGCGGCGACTTCTGGAATCGTAGATATGAAAGATTTTAAAAGCTATATGGGCCAGTTCTGCTCTTGTTCTTCTCTCGCGTTCGATCTCGCCCAGTGGAATCTGGCTCTCCACAATATGAGGCTATTAAGACCACTGTAGTAGTTGTTTGTATGACACTGTAGTTTACCTTTACTGTGATGCTGCAACTGAGTACATCCAAGAGATGTCCCTGTTTTACAACGTATTGGCAGGGTGGTTGGTCATTCGCAATGCTCTAGAATAGAGGTTAAGCTACGCTATTAGAGTCTTTGCCTCTGAACGTTGAAACCTTGATATTTTTTCAAGAAAGTCGTCAATATATCGTTTCATCATCACGCTTTGGCAACACGAGTTTCTCAGTTGGTAGGTCTTCAATTGTGCTTATCCGAGCTATCCACATTTCGTTTGCATCGAGTCTAGACCCGAGAATTTATAATCACCTAGCTCGAGGATGTAGGTGTAGATGAGCCAGCAGGAGGGGTACCGTCAGGGCCGCCAGCATCGCCACCCCCAGATTCGCTGTTAGAAACTCCTCCATTCTCAGTCAAGTAAGCAGCATAGCTGGTCGAGTATGTTGCTGTGGTATCGACTCCAACAGTGATCCAAGAAAATATGCCATCCGTAACACCATCACCAAGAAATACATACTCAAACACGGGATCGGAGTCACTGTCTTCAGTCTCGCCAGCAAAAACTCGATCCTCAGAGTTGAGAGTAATGTCGACGCTGCTAGTGTTGTAGGGATAGGTAGCCTCGACCTCAGTGATAAGATCCTGGTCGAAGAAGAGCTGCCCGATGTGGGAGACGCTGCCGCCGGAAAGCGTGTGATTTGACAGAACCGTGGCATTGACATGGGCGACGACATGGACGTGAGTAGCTCGGCCACTATAGTGGCCTGGGAAGACTGACTTGAAGACGGCTATGCCATCTTCATCGGTCTTTTGGATACCACGAAGGGCGGTTCGATCTAGGTTGGAAGCGTCATCACCGTTTCCATTGCTGTCGTCCTGGACACCTGAATAGACGCCAGTAGAGTTACAATTCCAGACATCCCAGTATAGGTCCTGCACTGGCTCGCAAGTGTTGACATCGATGAATTGGGCGTGCATATAGTTGACAACGCCAGGTTCATTGTCGACAATATCCTCACGAACGAGTTCGCCCTTGACCCAGAAAGGCCCGATTTCACCCTCGGGAGACAGAATGCAAGTCTTGTTGGTGAAGAAGACATCAGAGTCGGTGTTGAGCGTGATGCCGGTCAGATTGGAGTGATGATCGTTGTCAAGAACTGTATCCGTATCACGAGCGTCAAACGAGTGTGCTATCATGAATCCTTAGTTCTCTGGTCTCGTAGTTTCGAGGTTACTCTTCATACCATCTTGAGCAGACTTTTTGGCATATTGGCTTGCAAGCGCTCGGCGGTGAGCTTCAGCCCTCTTAGTTATGCCGCGCCTTTCGAGGTGTTCTGCACAGGCATTGAGGGATCGACGAGATTGAGACAAGAAGGCTCGTTTGGCGATAGGGTTCGGCCCTTGCTCCTCGTGGTGTCCGGGGTGGGCATTAGACAGCGCAGCCAGTGCAGCAACAGCCAGGCAGATG
This sequence comes from Fusarium sp. JS1030, assembly GCA_000966855.1. Classification (NCBI taxonomy): domain Eukaryota; kingdom Fungi; phylum Ascomycota; class Sordariomycetes; order Hypocreales; family Nectriaceae; genus Fusarium; species Fusarium sp. JS1030. The sequence continues at coordinate 628,092 of JWIW01000086.1, forward strand.
ACTTTGACCATTGTGAAGGAAGCGAGGTTTCTGAGTGAATTGCTGGAATCTAAATGTAAAAGATCAACTGATAGTCGTGAAAGATGTTCTGGTTTGACTGTTTTGGAGCCTTGAGCCACAGGGGAAGGGTATCATCATTATATAGATCCCCAATGGACATTTTGTGAGCTTGTCTGCGCCTCAAATCCTGTGTCCAAGGGTGGTTCTCGGCGTGATGTGGGTTACTACCACGGAAGGAAGACATTGGCATGTCGTAACGAGTTGCGTAACCTATTCTGCTCAAAGACAGGCATCCGCATGCATTCAGCTCACGAAGTCTTTGCATTGCTATCACAGATGGGACCAAGCTGTAAAACTGGTCGGTGGAGTGGTGATTCTGGCGACGAATCACAGAAAAAGTGTTTGAAATTCCTCGGTTATGCACCCGGGTTTGTGGGGGATCTACAACTTGAGATGCGTACCTCTATGGGGCGATGCATCGTCACTCGGCATAAGATGCCGATAAAGATTTTTGCTGGCATTAACAAAGCGCTAACTGGTTCAGGTTCTCCGCGTTTCATGAAAACGACACGTTCTCGCTAACTACAAGATTAACAAGTGTATGTGGATGGAGGGCCCTCTCTCCAATAGAGGCTCTTGAACCTTTGCCCAACGATAACAGAGACCATACTAGTTATCTTGATCCATTTAGTGAACCAAAGCTTTGGAACTGTTAAATAAAGGCAGATTTATCCCAACATAGGCCCGCAGTTAGCTTGTTCTCTGTCAAACGACAGAGATATCTTGGGATTTCAACCAGCTCTTTCGTTGGGTGCATAGCGGCACTATTCCATGTAATGTTCTTGGAGAAGACTAGACAAGTAGAATTTAGTGCTCAAGGGATAAAAGAGGTGACGCGGACGCCAATGGTTCATAGACCCCAAGTCAGAAAACCAGAGACGCTCATGTTATCGCGCATGCGATGCCCAGCAATCTAGCATGTTCTGCCAGATCTCACGAACTTGTTACCAAAGGATGCTGTTACGACGCGTCACGGTTTCAATTAAGGCACCATTTGCTATTGGCTAGACTGAATTGACTAGACTCCTTTTGTTTTCTCGTACACGCGTCAGTGGGGCAGGACCTCGGGAAGCTAAGGAAGTTTGCTTTGAATCAGGCCAATAAACAAGATTCTGTCGTGGTTTACCACAACGGTCTCCTTGTCATAGTATGCAACCAAACACACCACAGTTCCTCCCTACGTGTTGCTCGCTCTAAGATGCTTAAGTGAACAATTAATTCGATGCTCTCTCAGTTTCTAGCACTTGTCAAGCGTCAAAGGGTACTCCGTAACAAGCGAAATTTGCTGGCTCAGCCATCTAATTTTATGGGATCCACAATCCGGTGTCTGGCTTAGTCAGCAGAACACGAGGTCTACCCGTCTAGGGTAGCCATGTGGCCAAGAAGATTATTGATGTTTAGGACCAGAATGTACATCAGGATGGGAACCATGTACTACTAAGGCATGCTTACAGAAAATATATATCAGACTTGCGAGTCAGTAGACGCCCAGAATGTTAAGAAATGATGAGAATTATGCAAACTGTTAAGTCAAAGCGGATGATGACTGGAAGTTCATGAACCTACAGAGACACCGTATCGACCCAACAATTTCAGACACATTAGCTTCTCCACAAAACCTATCTGAACGAATCCCAACCACTCGCCTAATAGGATCGTGACGTTTTTGTGGAAAAGTGGAGGAGCTAGTGTGTCTGAATTTATTGAGTCGATATGGTAGAAAGTCAAAATGGGTTGCCTCGCACATAACCTCAAGTGGTAAACTTCAGGACACGAATAGTGAGGCGTATAAAATATAGAGCAACGATGACCGTTCATTAAGATCCAAGTGCCCCTAAGCGTGAGAATTAGACGATAATTATCAACTATGGTCCTTCCCAGCCTGGGCGCAATCTCCGTCTACGGGGCTTCAAACAACACGATCCACAACTTAAGCGAAACCTGAGGCATCAAGGTTCGCTTAAGGCGCACGGAGCTGCCGCATCTCTGCTATAAATTGCCATGTTCCTCCCAACCTTTGCTTGTTTTTTTTCTTTCTTCTTCATACTTACCTTGTTCCGATTTCCCCAGCTCAAAAATCGGGGGAATCAGCGTGGAAGGCCTGCATTGCACGTCGCGGAGTCGCTCCACGCTCCATTGTCCTTCGGGACCATGGGGGGCGGAATTTTTGATTTCACACTTTTCATTGTGTACTGCTGCTTGCGGCGATCGCGAAGAAGGGATGCCTTGATGTAGTGAATTAGGAATTGATTGTTCCCGTTTTTGTCATCTGTTGCGTGAACCTGAGCAGACGAGTTGGCATAAAGTGTGACGATGCCAATCAACCGAAACAAACAGCCTAGAGAATCCTATGCCGTAATGCAAGAAATTTGGCGACTTAGCAGGCTTGTATCTTGTGCCAAGATGAGGCGCTAGTGAAGCTCCTTGACTCCAAATGGATAACCTAGGCCATGGTTCAGTACATGCCTTCTCTCATAGACGTGCTCCCAAATACCAACTACTGCCATTGTCTTGATAAAGAACATAGGCTGACCTCGAGATTGGTACATTGAAGGTCTTTGGAGCTCAGTGGGCGCATTCAGAGCTGAATGACAAGCTAGTTCGCCTTGGTATCGGACATAAATCTACCCGAAATAGCAAGGTAATGGACGAGTGCCACCTACGCAGCTTGTTGAGACTCGCTCATACCGGTCTCTAACTTAATTGTTGGACTCTTCCCATGGCTTTGGGTGTACGTTCCCTGGGACGTATCTCACGCCGTAAGATTCTCATCCACGGACAAGTTGTTGAATCTTCGAGTTAGTCCTTAAATTATCTGGGCAAGCCCCATGCCCTAATGGTCACATCACAACCTTCATGAATGGCCTCAATATGTGCGGTAACTCCATATTGATGCGGTAGATACTGTTGATCTCTGAAATACTGGCACTGATGATAGCGGTAGGCCTGGTCCATTTTGACCAAGACATTTAGCCAAACCACTTGGATAGATATTCTTCCGAGGCCTGAAAACGCTCGGCCACCACCCTCGACCTCTCCTCCGTCCTGGGCGTCAATTTGGGCTTGAAGCCCTGAGGCGAAGTCACTAATCCAGACGCAAAGCCTGTCTCCCAGCTTAGGTCCGGCCGTCGCCCATCCTGAGTCGTAATATCAAACGCCCACAGCATTTTTGCGGCAGTTGTGACAATAAAAGTTTTGGCAAAGTCCTCTCCAGGGCAGCTTCGCCGTCCTAGGCTGAAGCTATACAGGAGCTTTCGACCTGGGTCTTCCGTACTGCCAGATCCGTTTGCAAGGAACCGATCCGGGATGAACTCGGTTGGTCGATCATAGTCCTCTTCACGGAGGTGAACGCTATGGATATTGGCAAGGATTGTGGTGCCTTTGGGAATGGCGTACCCTCCCAAGACGTCATCTTCCGTTAGTAGGTGAGGCAGGGCAATGTTGGCCGGACCACGCCACCGTAAAGTCTGCCACGGTTAGCTACTTTGGGTCCAGCAGTGGAACCGAGGTCAACTTACTTCCATGAGGCAAGCTGTTAGAAAAGGCAGGTTCTTCATGTCCTCACATCTGGGCATGTTTTCCCCACATACTTGGTCTACCTCCTCCCTCGCCCTTTTCATAGCGTCTTCATGTGTCACCAAGCACATGAGTAAAGTCTCGAAGCCCGACAGCGTCGTATCGAGAGCAGCGTCTAACAAACCACCGCCCATAAACGCCAGTTGATCATCCGTAAAGGCTTCCTGCTTGCCTGGTTGCTCACGCTGTCGTAGAAGATGTGTGTATAGTGAGTCACTGCGGTCCGCACCATCAGCCACCTTCTTTTTGGTGGCGTCGAGCGTCTTGAAATATATCTCTCTGACACCCTTGCGAATCTTAGCGGCTCGCACTTTCCATGTGGCCAAAAATGAAGGCAAGTATATCAGCCAGGGAAAAAGCTCCACGGGTGGCGTACTGCTGGGCTCAAGAAAGTCCAACCTGATGCTTGATTAGTCAAGTCACCTGGCTCAATTCAAAGTCTGAAAGGCGTACCAGTCATGCTGATTATCCAGGTACCACTCCGCGAAGCCCGGCCCATAATCTTCTAGCCGTCGACCAGCAACTAAAGTTCGTCAGGAATCTGCGCACAACGAGGGAAAAGTTCAAAGTTGTGACATACTTGCCAAGAGCGGCATTTCCAAGGCCCATCGCTGAATACAACTCACCCAACCTGCCGACTTGTGCAGCAGATTATATACCAGCTTGTCTCCCACCGAGGACATAATGTCGGCCTGCCTTACGACCGCATCCGGAGTTAACAAATGCCGAACAGCGCCTCGCCACTTGTTGAGAGCCCGATCATACGGCATAAAGATGATGTGCAGGCGGTGAGTTCCTTGTGATAAAATATTCTGTATTGCAACTGATGCCGTCGGCCGGCCGCCGTACTTGACGCCACGCTTCACGAATGCCTCATGCAGCAGAGCTGGACTGGACAAAACAACAAAGTTCTTGGGCCCCATTTTCAACCCAATGATGTCTCCATAAGTCTTGTGCCATTCCTGAAACTTGAGATACGGCTTCTTCAAGGGTACCTGGTGCACATTGCCGAGTCCAAGCTTTGCGGGGGGACCCGGGGGGAAACCTGGCGGGCGTCTGGTTTGGAGGACGAATTTGGTGATGGAGAAGAGGAGGAACAGAATGCCAAGCGCGGCCGAGGTGATGGTGACGGCCCTGGGCGAAATTTCCGCCAAGTAGTTCATAGTGGCTAGGTCTTGGTTGCCAGATTGATGCTCAACAAACGTTGCATAGGGCTCGGTCGTCGAGCGCATAGGGGGTTTTATCAGATAAGCATTTGGGTTGTTGGTTTTGCAACAGCTCGAGTCAGTTAGTTTTCTCTTTACCCCGACGTGACAATGGCGTTGCATCGCATCCTTAGCGCTGACTGCTCCAGCCTGTGGTAATTGCAGACATGCGCCGCAGAGATGGAACAGGTTTGACGAGGAGGGCCACAACCCCGGAGTCACCCGGATATTGCTACATCAGCTCCTGCGGCGCGTGTGTTGTGCCGTGTGCTGTGACTGCACCAGGTTGATGATACAATGGCGTTCTATGCCATCAGTTTCAGGGGGAATAAACTTTGCTAGTGACCTGGAGATCCATGTTCGCGCACAGGCTTTTCCGCCGCAAGCATGGATCACAATGCACCCTCACCATCTGGATGTGATGCGGTAGCTGCACCTCGCCGCCAATAGGCAGGCACATGCGCAAGTAGCCGAGCCGTCATGTCATTTTGCCAGTGCGACATTGGCCGCAGCCTGACTGATGTTTGAGCTTGAGCTTGAGCTTCTCCCTCTCTGACGCAGAATCATGAAAACTGAAGCTTGAGCCCAAGTGAGCCGGACTAGAAAATTCTGGAAAGCGACGTTGGGACCAACAGTCATGCTGAAAGGAAGGCCGCTTGTAAGCCTCGGCATGAAGATCGACGCGTCGATCATGTTCCCCCTTTTTTGCCCGCAAGCCCCGGTCCCCTTGTCATCTCCCCGGTTTATTCCCACTTCCTACGGCAGGCTGGGTTCTCTCTGGAGCAGGCCAAGGATGAAAAGGCAATCGACCGGGCGAGTCACCCATCTCCCCGCCCGGCAGATGACCCTGTCTTTGCACGCGACAAATCCATGGTGACCAAGCAGGGAACGCATGCATTACGTGAAATAGTAACCTCCGATGAAAAGGAAGCCTGGAGTATTATATTCCATTCCTTCCGATTGGCTGGTGGGTGGCCTGGGCCCTGGGGAGGGGGCCTGAGCTAAATTTGTCCAACATTTATTCAATAAATACAGCGTCGAACAACCAGTTTCATACATTACTATTTTTCTATTTTAACGATTGTTGAATTGATCAAGTTCAACTGTATCATAACCTTCCTTCTTCCGTATACCAGCATCACTTTGGAGATCTATTCTCCATCTCTATACCCGTTAAATGCAGACTCTCTTCTCGATCTGAAGCAGCCCGTGTCCCCTCTTCACTCCCCAATCTCCGTGTCATATCATCATAATCCTTCCCCTCGGTAATCTTGACGTATGATCTCCGTGCAGCCTTCTCCATGCGCTCCATTGTATCTGCATTCTCCAAAACCCCCCCCATGCGGTGCCCCTGGCGGATAGTCGCCAGTGTACTGCTCCTAGCCAACGGAGTCACATCCGGGTCCCCTGAACTCGCTGCCGTGATGATCAACAGAAGTATGACGCACCCGAGCATGAAACCGTGAACTGCTACCCACGGCCACTGGATGTGATAGAGTACCTTTTCGGTACCAACATTGCCCTCGAAACTTAGCTTGCCTTCATACCGATCCTGATCTTGTCCCGAGACATCTTCGAGCAGTGGATTAGGGTTCCTTCGCATCTCGTTGGTCATGCTGATGGCAAGAGCATCAAACCTTCTCGAGATATTAGGACTCATCCAGGTCCATAAACCTCCAATGCCTTCTGGATCAACGTCCATGGCCAGTTCTTCTCCCTTGGGTCCATAAGAGACCCCATTAAACCCGACCGCGCCTTTGCCCAGTTTCTCTGCTATACTTTTCTGGATACTTGTGGTGTTTGTAAAATTGCCCAGTAGCAATTTTTGCATATGGTGGCTCAGTGCCATGACGGAGTCTGCCGAGACGCTCACCCTGTCTGCGAGTGAGTCGTTTGGTTGTGTAAGCCTTAGGTCTGAGTAATATGCAGCCGAGTACCACAAGTTGAATTCTAAGCTGTCAATCTCGTCCTTGGGCGGCGTGTTTTGCTTGGTCAATTGCTCGTTATCGTCTTGTCGTTCCCATGAGTCAGGGTCACGTATCCACCCATCTGCCTCGGTGATATTCTCAAACAACTGGTTTCCTTGGACCTCAGAGTCGACCTGCTTTATACAGTAGTAAAGGGCGCACTCTGTGGCTTGCATTGGTATGTTTGGCCAATAGAGCCCTTTGTCCAACTTGGCATCGAACCCCTTATCGATGGATGAATAGTTGAGATAATTCACGTCGGGGTAGATGAAACTCATGGACCAGATCAATGTGTCAATATCCTTCATGGAATTTGTCTTGTTTGGGTTGCCTGTGCCGAAGGAGGTCAAGGCCCATCTTTCGTCTGAGTAGATGCCCAGCCCCTTCTTGTTCAAGCAATCAGTCGTCGCATAGTCGTGAAGTGGACACCCATCAACGTTGGTGATGAAGTGACCATTTGGCAGAGTAAAGGCGGTCGCATCGATGATGCCTTTGCGTCCATAGCTCACGTCGTGTATATCGAGAAGCATGTCTCCAAAGCCACTGACACGTTTCAACTCAGAACTAAGGTCCTCGCATCTGTGGCAGACGCCAAGTGTGGTAAATCGGTCCCAGGTGCAGTTGCTCGTAGGGCATTGAACGAGTGCCTCTTGTGCGGCCTCCCAAGGGGAGCGAGAAAAGCCGTTAAGGATCGCCGCCTGCATCGACAGAGGTAGCTGAGTCGTCTGCCAGTAGGCGTCACCAACCGAGTGCCTCATTGTCCGTCCCATGTCATACATTGTTGTCTGAGAGATAAGGGCTGGCAAGCCAGAATCCCCCAATGTTCTCGGTTCGAATACAATGCTATCCCGAAGCTGTACCAACTGCTGAGCCAAGGGATCGAGACTGATGGCTAGGAGGGTCAAGATGGCGCCGAACTGGACTGCTAGACTGTGAATCATAACTAAGCTAAGCCTGGACCCTTTGCCCTTTAGGTGTTGTTTGGAAGACTCACGCGCCTCTCGTGCGAAGAAGCACCTTCATACTACCAAGTGGGCCTCGAGTAGCCGAGTCAATGCGATCGAAGTCGACAAGTAACCGTGGTTCTCTGGCGAATAAAATCCACTTCCATTGAGCAATGCACTCGGCAATAACATAGACCAAACTAGTCTTGATTGCTAGGGAGAGAATGGAGACAACGGCGTTGAGGGTCACGCTGTTCCATGTGAAAGGAGCTTTGCCGTCAAACCGGGAGAGTAGCACCACCATGGCGACGAGCGATGCGCTGGAGCCCAGAACAGCCAGTAGTTCTGAGCCCCAGGCTCTCCACGACATCAGTTTGAAGAGTTTAAACATGGTGCAACGGGAAGATGGTCTTGGAAATGGCTGCGATTGCCGAGCGGATAAAGTGCTGATGTTTTTATGACTTGTCGGAGACTTTTCTGCGACTCAGCCTGGGGCGGAGCGTTCTGACGAAGGATGCGGAACCCTGCTAATCCAACGGACAACTAAGTAGTCTAGCCAATCCCGTCTCGTTTCTTGGGATTAAAAATAAGCTCGCACTTTAGGCACCTCTAAGCCATTCATTAGTACTAAGATGCCGTTAAATGGTCAAAAAGTCTCCGGTAAAGTGCACTCTCTAGCACCAACCAAGTTGCAAACTGATAATATATTTCGTCTCCGAGGAATGCAGCAATGGTATTCGACATGTGCAAAAAGCATGGCCTAATATTTCCACATGTTTAAAGGTGCTGTATTCCATTCCGCTTCCCATCAGTGAAGGCGTGCTCGCCCGTCGAGACTGTGGTTGCCATATCACTGTTAGCTCATCGCTAACCTTATCGTACTCCCTGCAACAGGTTTACGACCCGACAGAGAAAAGACCTGCTGCCCATATGGTAATGCTACCAAGTGAAACGAGTGAAACTAGCCCGCACTTTTGACATGAGTACCCTGACATATCCGTGTATGTGGGTTATATCCTTGCAGTGAATAAGGACAATAAATGGAGCTCAAATAATTGTGTAGACTGGTCAGCTCAAGTAGCAAACAATCTAATCAATCAGTAAAACGCTTTTCGTTCTGGTCAGGCCTAAATTCGTGCCTAATAGCAATGATCAACGGCCAGATGCGCAATGGGTTGCTTAGAGAGATTGGTCTTGGCCACTATCGGCCAGGATTAGTTCTTTGTACTAAGCAACGCGTCCATACTCTTGCCAGGCCTAGACTGTTTATCGACACCCTAGATTAGTTGGTTGTCAACATTTTACATCTTTTCACCAAGTCAGACGAGGCTACGGTGCAGTTTTTGTCTCGTATACGTCAGTATTACCATAGCCCAGTCCAATATTGATACCCAAAAGAACCTTTTCTCTAAACCACACCCGAGTCATTCCTAGTGTCGATAGTTCACCATTCATATCAAACTGGCGGATCAATTAGACCTCTGAACAGCAACCCGGGCCCAATTGCCGAGCCTGTTGCGGCAGCTAAACGGTTATATAGGGTGTTAAGAGCGCTGTTGCATTCTGACCACCTCACTGCTCAAGAAAAACATGGTTGCCGGTGCACGCCGGCGAAATCAGCGACACCAAAGTCCATATTAGATATTGCCAAGGATTTCTTGTTGGACCGAGTGAGGACGCGAAAATGAAGGTCTTGCTGTGCGAAGTGTTGCGGGTATTCGAGAAGCCAAGAAATTAGGTAGTGACTAGGTAGTTGAGGCTAAATTAAGCGGCAATGAGAGCCGAGAGCCAAGAGTCATGAGCTGCAACTACTTGACCAAGCACAACTCGTCTTTGCATGAACAAGCCAGACGCACATATTTATGCACAAAGAGTGGTCGTTAGTAAAACTCAACGAAGCGGCCCAGCGGGATGCATCATCCCGGCAGAAAGTCAGCCTTGTTGTGGGTACTTACAGCCTACAGGCAGGACCCACCAATTGTGCCCGCTATAGCTAACATTAGATACTGAGGGGCAGTTGAGGCATGTCAGGAGGGACTTGGCCAGATAATCATCATCACAATCGACCATCTTTTCAGCCTCGAAGAAAGCGGGGAAACCTTGCGCATCTACGCAAAAGTTTCTTTTTTAAAACACTGGGTGTTTCTTCTACTTTGCCTTGTTGTGCAACCAAGTTTCCTGCACTACTTATTGGTGGTCGCCTGGGGATGGGGTCAAGTCAATGCTCAGCAACCAGTCACCGTGGCTGATTTGGCTATCACCTGCATCGGGTCGCTACTTGTCCTTGACGGAACCACCAATCAGATAGGCCGAAAGTATGCCGGACATTTTGTTGAAAAGTAGTTAGTGTATCTTTAGTCACTTTACTTGCGATATACAGATGTATATGTATACGTGTATATGCGTGCTGGTTATAACCAGTTGGATATCCTGAAGCTTGGTGCCGATCACGAAAGTAAGAAGTTTCCTGAGAAAACAGAGGTAATGTATTCACTGTCACTGTTGTCATGCTGGCGATAGATCGATGAACGAAGCCGGATGTTACCATTGCATGAACATCCACGTGGAATAGACGTAAAATGATTTGAGGCTGTGTCGTCGACACGATTGTACACAAAAGGAAAATGATCGACCAGAAGGGGACTTTGGTTCAATGGATAATGGGTTAATAGTGGCAATAAAAGGGCTAAATAGCGGGAGCTCGGCTGCAACAAGACAGTTGCCCGAGTTGTTGCGGCCCTTTTATCATGTTATACATGTGTAGGATTCGCAGTGTGGAGTGGTATAGGAGCGAGGGAATTAAATAGATACAACCTAGGGGCAAACAAGGAAGGTGAGCGGCCAAGCAATTTTAAATGCCCCTGCCAAGGCCCCATTTTATGCTGACAGCCGATGCCACGAGGTGACAGCTGGGGGCGGAAATAGGCTGTTCCCAAGGCTGAAACCCCTGATAAGGAGCTGCTAGCTGGTGGTCTTACATCTTGGCATTCCGTCGTCCCCGATAGGCAATACTGCCTGTTGGGGTCCAAGATATGCTACTGCAGTTCACTTGACTTTGGCGAATTGTGCACCCGTTATTTAATAACTTGTTCGTTCGCATACTATTGGCGTCCAGCCAGCCACAGTGAGATACCTTTGGCCACTACTTCCGACAACATGGCGGGCCTGGCAAAGGCACTCTGTGTCATAGCCTCAATAGGCTCTTTACTCTCCCACCCGGTCTCAGCATTGCCATCTCCCATCACCGAATCCTACGATGACTTCCTCGACGTCAACGGCTCTCACCCCTTTGCCAAGTATGGCCTCGGCAATTACCAGAAAAGAGCTGGCGACTATGAGCTCCGGATCTTATCATTTGGCGCTTCCATTATGAGTGGCACAGGTTCTTCGACTGGCGATGGGTAAATGACCTTTGTGGCTTGATACATACCGAGACTTTGCTGACTAGTTCCGACTAGTTCCCGGCGACCCTTGCGCGATGCACTTAGACTTGATGGGTGGGATGTCAACATGGTTGGATCTAAATGCACGGGCAGGATGAAAGACTGTGTAAGTGTCGTCGGCAAGTCCAAACATTTTCAACTACCAACATTCGACTGTAGAACCACGAGGCGAATCCGGGCGACATTGTTACCGCCGCACACGAGCGACTGCCAAAGTCCCTTGGCTACAAGGCGAGTAACTTTTGTTTCTAGCGTTTTCGACGCTGCTAATCAAGCATGACATTTGCAGGCCAATATCATGCTCATCAACCTCGGTACCAATGACGGTAATCAAAACATCGCGATTTCTGAAATCGGAAACCGCATGGAGAGTATCCTCAACGACGTGTGGGCAGCCGATGGCATGAGCAAGACGTGCGTGCTGCTCTCTACACTGCTTCCCACCACCAACAAGAACGGCGCAGCCAACCGTCCTACCATCAACAGCCAGTACCGGGCTCTCGTGGACAAGAAGGCTGGCGAGGGTAAATGCATCTACATGGCCGACATGCAGCCCAACGGCCAGGACTGGCTCGACTTGGAAACTGATTTCCTCAAGGACGAGACCCCCAAAGTTCACCCAAATGTGAGTCAAGTACCTTGTGTCAAAACATATAGCAGCGCTGACCCAGAGCAGGACAAGGGCCATGAGATGATGGCAGCCATCTGGTACAAGTGGATCAACAAGGCCATCAGCGACGGCAAAGTCGTCGAGCCCGGCGACTTTGACGCTGGCGATGCTTACTGTGACAAGTTTGAAGGCAGTGGCCAAGATGCAGGTGGCAGGACGCAACGCGGATCTGGATACGAAGATGGCAAATACTCGCACAATTCAGAAGGGATGGGGGTAGGTCTTGAACTCCGGACGTCTTCCTCCTGCTGACGATGCTAGATCATTCTCACTCGCGACAGCGAATGGGATCGTGACCAGTGGAAGTTTGCCCGCCTGTTCAGTCCCCAGTATGACGATATCGTTCTGTGGGTGGACAACGACGACGAGTCAGAGATTGTCTTTGCTGCCCTCAAGAACTCGGGCGACGGCAAGGGTGTCTTTACCTCCATTGACGACATGCGCGGAGCGATGTACTGCGACTCTGGAAAGGGCGTCTTCTTTATCGACATGAATGCGGACGGCCTCGACGACTTTGTCTGCATCGACTCCAAGGGCAATGCCTACCTTTCGGTCAATAAGGGAGATGGAAGTCGCTCCGGAAATAAACCTCCCTCGTTCAAGTACATGGGCAAGATCAAGGACACTGAGACAAATGACAGAAAGCGAGTGGTGCTGGCAGATATTGATGGTGATGGTCGAGGCGATTACGGCGTCATAGTAGACAGCAGCTCGGTTCGCTTCTGGCGTAACGGCTGGGTTGAAGACGCACCGAAATACTGGCAGTCACTGGGAGCAATCTGGTCTAGCGAATTTGGCGATATTGAAAGTATCCGGTTCGAGGACGTGAATGGAGATGTAAGTGGGACACACAATGATCTTACAAGATGACCAGCTAACAGAGTGCTGTTTACAGGGCCGCGACGACTTCTTGTGGGTGTCGAACGATAGAGGAGCCGTCCAGACATGGACCAACTCCCGAAGCTGTAGGAAGGGCATCGAAGGAAACGGCCTCAATGTAGCTTGGCGTCAGGGAAACCTCCGGGGCCAAGCAGGCCTGACACATCTCGGTGTCAAAGACCTGGCCGACGGAGACACATCTCTGCGTAAACGGATCCATTTTGCACGCATCTACGGCACCAAGACGGCGTTTGGAAATATGTACCGACAGGACTACGTCTACCTCAAGCACTCCAAGGTCGACGGCAAGCATCGCTTCCAGATGCACGCATGGAAGAATACCGGGACGGGGGGTACAAAGATCAGAGTTGACGGTAACAAGTACTGCAACATGATGGGGCATGAAGATGGTTCCGTCGACTACGTTTGGAACTATCAAGGAGGCGTCATGGAGATGTGGGCCAGTCGAGGCAAGAAGTCGATAACCAACAACGATCCTGATGGCTGGTGGGACTACCAGGGAACCATCTTCACGCCCCCCAAGGAGATACACCGTAAGGATCTTCATCTGGCAGATTGGGACGACGACGGCGACTGTGATATTATCTGGAACGACCCGGATAATAACAACGCGGTCCGGGTCTGGCTTAACAACTTCCCCAAGACAGGCAAATGGGACTGGACATACTTGTCGAACCCGGCCCCAGGCGTTTCCTGTTCTGAAAGGCGAGGCATTGGTCCCAATGACTGTAAGTGGCTCATTCGCTCACTCTCACTCACAAAGAGCTCTGCTAACATGCAAAAGTGGCTGTCCGCTTCGCCGACATAACCGGCAACAACCGGGCCGACTACCTCTGCATCAAGCCAGACGGCCATGTTTCAGCATTCCTTCACCAAGATGATGGCAGCTGGAAAGATGCGGGCCAGGTCAAGTTTGCCGAGGGCCATGATCGTGCCAACCTTCGCTGGGCTGATGTCGATGGCGATGGTCGTGAGGATTTGCTCTGGATCGAGAAGTTCTCGGGTGACACGTTTGTCGCGTAGGTGATCCTCAGAGATGACATTCACAGTGCAGTGTTTACTGACAATCTCTATTAGGTACAACGGAGGTCCTGGAGATCCAGAGGCTGGTGGCGGCTCGTCATGGTACTGGAGGAAGCAAGACAAAATTGCCTACCATGGACTCGCGGCCGGCAGTTGCCTTTTCTACGCAGATCTCGACGGAAATGGCCGTGCCGACGAGCACTACGTGCTGGAGTCGTTCAACAACATTGCCGAGACGTCACTCAGCCCGGACTGTGGCAACCCTGATGTCACGGGAGATGACAGTAACATGGCCAATAACTTGCCCGAGGTGCCCGCTACAGACGATTCGTACTGTACAGCAGGTACTGGCGATGGAGATCTCGAGGACCTGTGCGAATACGTGTGCCAGTACAACTTTTGGTAAGGAACCACCGCCAAGTGTAGACCATCAGGCTAATCAACTGTTGACAGTAAATCCCCCTGCACCTGCACCTCTACCGGTCCCATCAAAACCGCCCCCGAGCCGTCCGCTCCGGGAGGTTCCTCTGCCAACGGCGATCCCGCTGTGGACTCGCTGTGCCAGTGGGCCTGCGCGCGTTCATTCTGTCCGTCCAAGGCCTGCAAGTCCTCCGAGGACGCCGAGGAAACATGCGAGGCCGACCCGCAAGAGGCCGAGTCCTGGGAAGCAAGTGGTGCAGCGTCTCTGCTAGATAATTACATCCAGGCATATGGAAACGACGATTGGCTTCGTGGAATGGATGTGCTGTATAATCTGGGCTCCGGCCAGAGCAACCTCAACTGCGACGATGTCTCGAGCAACTCTTGCGTGGCTCCCCAGGGCTCCTGTGCATCCTGGCAATCACCTGCTTGTAAGTCCATGGGACCTGGCCATCGAAGCTGTACTGATGCATCGTCTTAGTCTGGTATGTAAGAAACATGGTTTCGCGCATCAACTCGCACTTCCGGTACGCCCACGAGAAGCTCCAGGATGAGAGCATCCGCAACCTCGGCTTGGTCGACCAAATGATTATCGATTTCAAGATGGATCCCCCAGACACAGATGCGCTTAAGGCCGTCTTTGCCACTATTTCTGGCCGTAAGTCTATCTGGCACACAATGAAAGCACGCGGACTGACCTATGTAGTTGCTGGGTTGAGCAGTCTGGTGACCAAAAGGGGCAGTCAAGGTGCCGCCGACATTTTCACCCTAGTAGGCGGTATATTCGCCACCGTCAATGCCCAGACATCGAGCGACGCCGACGACCTGGACAAGTTTGCAGCAAAAGCCAAGGTCTACGTTGGTGATATCCTCAAGGACTCCAACAAACAGCTCGAGTCAACGCTTCCAGCCTTCTTTGGCAACGGCGACTTGGAGAGGATACGAGTGCTGTATTCGAAACTTGTTGATAGTGGTATTGTGAAACCAAGCACGCGTATCAGCGATGTTTCCAGAGTGTAAGTCAAGGGCAGACAGGGATGTGAGGGACAAGACTGATGAGGATCGCAACTACTAGGCTCGACGGCGGCGGAATGATAGTTCCAGTTACTGAATCCGCCATAGCAAATGCATTCGAAAGCGGCATCAAGGACACGGTAAGAGAGGCAACCTGAAGAGACCTCACTGGACTCGGGCTAATGTGGGTTGCACTATAGATTGCCGGAATTCTTGGAGGCATGCTGGCTTCCTTGCATTACATGGTCGTCCAACCGGTAAGTGAGAGATTGCAGTCTTGTGGAATGCATATTGATCCATCTTAGGCCAGTGGTAGCGTCGAGGTTTGCAATATGCGAAAGGCTTGTGCCAAGGTTGGTGATGTAAGTGTCTCTGCGTAGCCAGCAAAGTGCGCGTGAATCTAACAAACACCCAGAGCTACCTATACCTAGTCCGTCGGAAAAAGAACGTCAAGAAGAGCGAAACCACCCCCGATAAGGCCATTACTGCTCTCGAGGAGACATACGGGATCAACCTGGCCGAGATGCTGGGGAACGTCAAGGCTTGCAACAACAGACAAGTCTCCGACGACGACAGAACAACCATTTACATTGGAGGCAACAGATATCCCGACTGCTACTTTACACTAGCCTTTGTCAGTAGTGGTGGCTTCGACTACCCTATCTCAGCCATCAGCAACCCTGAAGGTATCCCGAGCTGGGTTACCAGCGGTGATGACATTTGGAATGATCCTCGTGAGGACTTTTGCAAACTTGAATCTAACTCTGGTCTTGCAATTTGCGACAGGTAAAGCTGCAGCAATGGACCGGCTATCATTAGTTGATGTTGTCTTTATTCAATGAGAACCCCCCTGTTCTTTTGTCCATTTCATTTCATGTATATACTTTTATTTATAAGATACTCATTCATGACAAGGGTCTTTCGAATTATTGAACACATTGTGCTGTACGCGTGAAAATTATAGCAGGATCAGACGCGAAGCTACATAGTAGAGAGTTAATTCTATTATCGACACCTAGTTATACATAGAATATCACAGTAGAAATTTGCGGCAATCTCGTCGTGAAAAGCGCTGCAAATCCTAAAACAGATCTATAATCCCTCAACATGAAATGTTATAGCTCCACAGCAAAACGCTCCCTAAGCCACCCTCCGTAACGATAGAACAAGAGTGGCACTGGAAGAAAAGCCACACCTATAAAACCTAGGACGCTATTCCCCCACCCAAGTCCTAGGTCTGCATACAAAGACGGCCCTGCCAATGGAATGAAAGCAGCACAAAGAAGTCGGAGAACCACGTTCGCAGCCAACGCAGAGGCAGCAGCCTCAGGGCCAAAAGCATCGACCAGGTAGAGCTGAGTTGGCATTATGACCCAGAGAAAGCCGAATCCAAAGAAAGAAGTGCCGATGATGGGCACGATCCAATGTGTCTGCTTCTCGGCTGCCCAGCCATACCAGAAGATGCCGACGGGCACGGCGGGCAGCACCCACGCCATGGGCTTCAAGCGTTCTTCAGGTTTGGGCGAATCTCCAAGTGCCTTGTGCATCTTGTCGCCCACGGCGGCAAAGACTGCGAGAGAGACGGCAGTTCCAATTCCAACGCCGAGATATGACAAGCCAGAAACGCCGGTGGAGAAGTGGTATTGTTCCTCAAAGACGGTGGGAAACGTAGTGAACAGCAGAAAGAGGAGGCTGAAAACGAAGGCGCACAGCAGGGAAAGGAGGAGCACGATTGGTGACATGATAAGAAGCTTTGTTGGTCGAGTGATAGCGCGGAGGAATAGCTGGCGGGGGGTCAGGCCTCGATCCATCTTGGAAACCAGAGCAGCATTGCCAGTTTCTTTCCGGAGGCGAGCAGCTTTCCATTGTAACAGAACGGCGGCATTGGTCTCGCGGAGGAAGAAGATTGATATAATGGATATTACTCCTGCCTATGTCCAAGTCAGAGTCGAGAATAGCAAGGGTTGGTTGTTCTCTACTCACTAGGATCAGGATGATCCAAAAAGTCCATCGCCAACCAATTGATTCGGACACAAAGCCTCCGATAATTGGACCCAAGACCTTGAAGAATAGTCAGCGCCGTGACGATCTGCATGGGGTAATGCCACCTACCGGTCCTATGAGTGGTCCTACGAAGAAGATAGACATTACGCTCCCACGCTGAGCTGGCGGAACGACGTCGGCGACAGTTCCTCCGCCAACTGTCAAGGGGCCCGAAGAAGCACATCCGGCAAGGAATCGAAAAGCGAGAAACATGCCCGTGTTTTTGCTTAACGCACATCCGATGATGAAGCCAATGTACATAACATTGCAGGTGTGGTAGATGACAAGGCGTCCGTACAGTTCAGATAGCGGTGCAATCAACATTGGCCCAACGGCGAAGCCGCAAAGATAGATAGACACTGTGAGACTAACAACGGTGGAACTCGTGATATGGAAATCTTTAGCAAGCGCGGCAGCTCCAGGTGCAAACATTGTCGCGGCGAGGTTGCTGTAAGTATATTCGTCAGTACGAGATTTGCGTCGCCCGAGGAGCGCAGGAACTGTCTTACGCAGTGAGCAAGATGGCGCTGGCAAGGACGACTTGGGTCATGCGTTTCCATGCTGGCCAGTTGCGCGGATTTTGGGGATCGTCTGGCCCATCCCAGTCGACGACATTGTCCTTTGTCTCTTGTTCAGTTGGTGTCTGGTCAGGCTCGCTAGATTGCTGGTCATGGTGGCCGTCTTCCGACATAGCTGGCTTCTCACGGGCGGATTCCAAGTCGACTGCCATGATATGCTGTTGGGGGAGGTGTGACTCTGGGATATTGGTGTGTGTTTGTTCACTGGACTGATGCCAGACTTTGCTTGCTATATATTTGAAGGCATGGCTGCTGGCCGGCCAAGGCCTGCTGCGTCATAGCCATGGTTCTTTGGATCAGGGCTAATTGCGATGGCTACTAAATCCGCAAAATGGTCCGTAAATGCGGAGCCAAACTGGAGATTTGCTTAATAGAAGGGGAGCCCGGAGCGGAGGGTCGTACATAGGAGCAGGCACCGTGGGCGGCGCACGGAGGGTCGACGCGGAGGGTGACGCGGGGGATCGGAGGGTCGGAGGATGGTTGTTATCTCCGGTGCCCCCGCCAGACATCTTCTCCCTCTACGGCGTTGAGCTCTGCAAGCGCCTCAATCCAATCATACCATGGCCGACAATACTCAACGTCCGCGTCCGCCGCCAAATCGACGCAGAGACAAAGTCCAGCTTTCCTGCGGCCCTTGCAGACACCGAAAGTAGGTGCTCGATAGCTTCACAAAGTCGTGCACGCCTAACTTGTCCAGGCTGAGGTGCGACCGACAGCACCCATGCGGAGCTTGCTCAAGGCGTGGCCTCACCAGCTCTTGCAGTTATGCGACGACGACATCTTCTTCTACGCCTGATTCTCAGCGGTCCGTTACTCCGCGACAGTCCACTAGCCTCCATGGCAGAATCTCTGAACTGGAGAGCCTTGTCGTGACGCTTATGAAAGGCCAATCACTCCCAACTCCGCCCGCACCCAAATCGCCGCAACCAAGCTCGCCGTCATCCACAGATGTGTTGCCTGAGATCCCGAGACCAAAGAAACCCCAAGACGAAGCTGCATCCCCGGCAGACCCTGGCACCCTCAAGTTGCACGAGTCTGGAGCCAGCTATGTCCAGAGTGGCCATTGGGACACCATTCTTACCAAAATCAGAGGACTGAAGGAGGACTTGGTCATTGATAGCAAGCCTCCGCACGGTTCACACTTGTTCTATGGCCCGAACCGTCATGCAACTCGGGATGAAGTACTGGCTGCTGTTCCTCTTCGTCCAGTTGTTGACCGCCTCATGGCCCTTCACTTCGACTCTTACATGATTACTCCATGTCAGTACATACAAACTTTCTTTCCGCTCTCAGAGGCATTGACTGTGTGCTGCAGATCTCATTCATCGCAAGAAGTTTCTCCGAGAGGTAGGTCGTTTCTAACCAGGCCGATTACAAGCAGTCTGACATTTGACCAGTACGAAACCTTCTGGGAAGATCCGTCCGCAACTTCTATCGCTTGGATCGGCCTCATGTTCTCCATGTTATACATTGCTGCGCAGTTGCATACGTTCACTATTGACGTCACCGACGGACGAGCCGAATCGCTCAAGGCCGAATATCTTTCCATGAAGGATGACTTCCGGGAGAAGGCCGTTCAGTGTCTTATTCTGGCCAGGTATACGACAGGAGGACCATACATCCTGGAAACCCTCATAACGATCCTCACTGGAGAGTTTGTGCTCTTGAAAGATAGCGCTTCCGATGGCTGGCTTTTGATCAGTATGATACTTCACCTAGCAATGCGCATGGGCTATCACCGGGACCCGGATCACTTTCCCGGAATATCTCCATTCGAGGGTGAGATGCGCAGACGAATCTGGACTACGATCCTTCAATTAGATCTCGCTCTCTCGTTGGAGATGGGCCTCCCTCGAAGTGCTACAGATACGCACATCGATACAAAACTGCCCCGTAATCTGCGCGACTGTGATTTTGAAGAGGACACAGGCGAGATGCCTCCGCCGAGACCAGAAACAGAATGGACGCCAATACTCCCTCTCATTGCAAAAGGGCGACTGATATCAGCTCTCGGCTTGATTTGCGACGTCAACACCGATATTAACCCTCCTTCTTACGACGAGGTCACCAAGGCCGACGCACTTCTTGAAGACGTGCACAATCGTGCTATTCCGCCTGTGCTGCGCTGGGGAACTATGCCACACCCCATTACGGATAATCCAAACCTTGTGGTACAGCGGGTAAGTGTAGAAACAACCTACCACAAATCACGCATCCTCCTGTACCGGAGAGCTTTGATCAGTTACCCAGCTCGGCAGCCCCAAGAGCGGGACAGGGAGTCGGTGCGAATTTGTTTAGATTCAGCACTCAAGATTCTATCGTTTCAACAGATGCTTCACGAAGAGTCTCAGCCATTTGGTCGTTTGTGTCAGCTTAGATGGAAGGTCACGCATATTTTCAACCAGGATGTTCTCCTCGCAACGAGTATCCTCTGTCTCTACCTTCAAGACGTCGATAAATTTGAATTGTCTGAGACTGCAGGTCGGACAACGTGGTCGTCTAGGGCTGAAGAGATTCGACAACGACTAACCATCTCGCACAAGATTTGGCGTCAAATGAGTACCGCATCTGCGGAAGCTGGAAAAGTAGCGCAAGCTCTGAGCATCGTCCTTGGAAACACAGAAGCGTCTACCGAGGACGGTAGCGGGACCGATTCTTACGACTTTCTGACGGAGTTTGATACCATACCTCTGAATGAATTTGGCGCAACATTCAACAATCAATGTGAGAAGAACACTTGGTCATGCCGATTCCAACTAACAAAAAAACTTGTCAGATTTTCCTTCAGCCTTCTACTCCCCTCTAACGTTTTTTGATAAAGTACTGGAAACTCGGGGGACATGAAAGTATGATTGTTTTACTGTCAGCATGGTCGTTACGGATGGCATGGGCGAGTCCGCGTAAGAAGGGCAGCTTTTTTCTTAAATTCTTTGCCGTTAACTTCAACCTTACACGTAACTACAATGTCCTCTGCCTTCAATCTTAACTCCGTCTTCTACCCAAACACAATGACAACAGCCTCAAGGCTCGCCGTCGCCATCCCCAATATAAGCCAAGACCGACTGTCACCTAAATGTTAAAACCATCCGTAACTTCCTCTAGGCAGACAGAAAACCCTCCCAAGTTTGACTGATGGAAGTGTAGTGATTGGGCGATTTTTACTCCGCATTGTTGGTGGGGTAGTGCTGTCCCTTAATATGGAGGTTATTCCCAAGACAGTTAGTTTCCGACCCGTTTCTCCTCACTTAGGAAAGTTAGGACGGCCATTGGTCACAGAGATAAACTTCCCCGCGTAATCCGGGGATTGCGTTGGAAAAATGCCGTGCCGATATCAGGTGCCGACCTGTCTCCTCGGAACAGAAGCATTGCTACTAGGATAGCCATGTCCACGGGGATCTTCACGATGCGCAGCTTATTTAAGGACCTCCTCCTTTCCTTTTCTCTCCGTTTGGATGTTGTCTTGATGCAGGCACGTAGTTGGTGCAGTTTCGTCACCATGTGGTTCTCTTCCAACTTTTCTGCCCTGTTGGCACTGATGTTAAACACGTTCCCTACTATTCTAGCGGCACCCGAGATTCGAGCGGCACCCGAGTGTACACCTCGCGTGTTTGACTCTATAACACTAGACAATGGTCAAATACTCTCAATCCAGACAAATCTGTCGAATGTCAATGTGCCGCCATTTCCCACCAACGTGTGGCCGACAAACTCGACCAAACAGGTCAACGTCTGCCAGGTGACGGTGCAGTATACACACCCAGGGTGGAATGACACAATCAACACATATATCTGGCTGCCGGCTTCCGGCTGGAATAAGCGGTTCGTGGGAGTTGGTGGTGGCGGTTGGTCCACCGGTGACATTGACGATCTTGGCCAGCCTGCTTCACAAGGCTTTGCTGCCGTCACCACAGACGGCGGCCATTTGCTCGCCAACCGGCAGGATTTGGCGTGGGCCATGGCGAGTGAAGGCAATCTCAACTGGTATGCTCTGCACAACTTTGCATCCGTTGCTCTTGACGATGCGGCAACGTTGGGAAAGGCGGTTACCAAGGCATATTATGGACAAGAGCCCAAGTATTCCTACTGGAACGTATGTGCACTAGTAAAATGCTTGACGAATACTCAAGTTGCTAATACTTTGTCCAGGGCTGTTCTACAGGAGGTCGCCAGGGTCACATGCTCGCCCAGCGTTATCCGACTCAGTACAACGGTATCTTGGCAACGGCCTCTGCCTTTAACTGGGACAGATTCATTGTATCTGAATATTGGCCCCAGCTTTCGATGGGACTCATCGGTACCTGCTTCTGTCTGAAATTGCGGGGAATGAAAACTAACATGTGCATCTAGACTACTACCCCTCTCCCTGCGAGCTTGACGCCATCACCAAAGCAGCTATTGATGCTTGCGATACTCTAGACGGAGTCAAGGACGGCGTCATCTCCAACCCAAACTTGTGCCAATTCGATCCAAGTACCGTGGTTGGCTCATCGGTTGATTGCAAGAACCCGACAGGGACCATCAAGATCTCGGAGGAGGCGGCCAAGATTGCATCAGCAACATGGTTTGGGCCCAGGACCGAAGATGGCAAGTTTCTCTGGCACGGACTGGGCCACGCGGCTAGTCTTGCTGGCCTTGCCAATACAACCTGTACCTCGGTATCCGACTGCACCTCGAGCCCGTTTCCTATCGCGGCGGGTTGGCTGCAGACGTTTGTCTTGCAAAACTCTTCAGCCAACCTCCAAGGCATGACGCATGCCGAGTACAGCAGACTGTTTCGCCAATCGGTCAACCGTTTTGCCTCTGTAATAGGCACAGCCGATGCAGACCTGACCGACTTTAAGAACGCGGGTGGTAAGCTGATCTCCTGGCATGGGACAGCAGATCAGCTCATTCCCTTCAATGGCTCCGTGGACTACTATGAGCGTGTGCTCGCCGGAGACCCCAAAGCCACCGACTATTACAGATTCTTCGAAGCTCCAGGAGTTGCGCATTGTAGCGGCGGCAAGGGATGGTATCCGGGAAGTGCGTTTGATGCTCTGGTGAAATGGGTCGAAGGCGGGGTCGCGCCCGAGACACTGTACGCCAAGAGCATAGACACTGATGGCAGTGCGGCTAAGACGAGAGACGCAAGGCTTTGCCTGTATCCCAAGAAAATCACTTACGTGGATGGAGATTCGAGTCTTGCTTCATCCTTTACTTGCAAATAAGAGCAGCAAGTGACTCGCGATAGCAATTCAGTTCCTCGAAAAAGATTTACTATCTGTGATTCATTCCAAATTGCATATCCTCGATCAAGTGAGTCGCTTTTTTAATATTGCTCACGTCTACTACCGTTTTCAGCCCCATTTCTTGCTTGTGTCCGGGGAGCCGGGCCACGCCAAGGCCAAGAGCATGAGGCTGAGGCAAGGTTTCCCCAGTACCTCGTACGTTTAGATGCGCTTTGAACCTTTCATGCAGCGGTAATTGTATAAGTCGGAGAGATTTGACTCCGAGATTACGCTTGGCAATGCTCTGTCTTTGAGCTGCGCCTCGACACCTATTCACCAAGCATTGGCATTGTTGCAATGTGCAAAAAGCGTCAACTCGTATTGGACGTCTTAGTTTCGACCTCAGTTGTCTCTTGGCTAGGGACTTGGCTCCGCCCTGGTAGATTGCTTGAGTCGGAGAGTAAATGAGACTCTTGGTCTCCGTGTCTTGGCGACCAAGGATCCAGATGTTGATAAAGAGGGTCCAGAGTCGTTGTCAGACATGCATCTTCGAATCGTTAACTGTCAGTGACTACTCGTCAAATAAAAGCTGTCCAAATTTGTCGACTATACATACCTATTGCTCAACGGAAAATGCATCCCTCCAAGGCCCTCTTCTTCGTAACCAGCGCCGCTCTGCAGGTCGCCGCCCAGACCCAGATCCCAACCGAGACTGGCGTCATCTCGCAGCCGCCGTTAGAGAGCTTCGGCGTTGGAACAGCATGCGCGACCGTCGTTTCCTCGCTCCAAGCCGACATGACCGACGCTCCCGTCCCCGACAGATCCATATCCAACATCGCCATGGCCTTTGCGCTGGGCCGCATGTACAACACCCAAGACCCTTGTAAGCTCCCGTCAATCACGGAACGCGACTCGGCCAGCGCTTTTACGGAGTGGGCGACTAGCTACACCGACTGGCAAAGTGATCAGATCCCGGAGTTCCGGGAGGTGTGGACAGCGTGCAGTGATGAGCCGCTGGTTTCAGAGATTATCCCTATTGGTTCGAGTGTATGCAGCAACCTCGCTGCTGAGATCACGGGGGGTTCTGGGTCAGACAACGACGATGACGACGACGATGAAAATGACGGTGGCGGTAGCGACAGTAACTCGGACGATGACGACGGCGACGACGATTCGAATGGCAATAGTAATGATCAAGGAAGTGATGATGACGGCAGAAACACTGGCCTTAGGCAAGCAGCACCCGTCTTATCCGCTGTTCTGATGGCCGGTTTGGTCGTTCTCGGCCTACATTGAAACGGGTCTTGTTGTCAACATTGGCTCTGGACAAGCGTTGCTTCTGGTCCCTGTCTTTTGCCTCACCTCAATGACATAGTGGCTGTTGTTTAGGATATACTTATCTGAACCGTTACCAAACAATGCAATCCTCCCAAGAACCTTCTCAAACAGTGGCAAATCTAGCTGTCGAACTGTGTTAGTATCTACAGGCAGGTCATTGACTTGACATCTGATGCTAGGAGCTGAAAAGCTGTGATTTTGTTGATACATCGTAAAATCTTCTACATTTAGGTCTCCCAAAGAATGTAACCACATTAGGTCTCAGGCTTTTGAGCATAAACCTTCCTAACCCAGTAATACGGGTGATACCTCTTGGTGTTACGGAGCTCGCGACGAAGCTGCGCGCAGTACACTCGAACCTCGTCCATTGTCCACCCAAGTAATTGGCTTGCCATGTACAAGATGTAACCCTCGAGATCCTGTTCCAGAGCAGCATGGACGAATTGGCCGATTTCCTTCTTCCTTGGGTCTTGTGGCCACCCGCTAATGGGGACCTAGACAAAACACAGTTAATACCAGTCGCTATAGAAGATGCGAGTACTTGCCTTTCGGTTGTCAATGTGGATATTGATGAACCCTGCTTCTTCCATGTACTTGCGCTGTAGGTCATCTTCGAGAATGGTAAACGTTTGACCCATTTTCTTGCCCCCCTCTATAAAGAATCGTCCCCATTCAGCCATGGCGCTGCTTTTTGTCACAGTGCCATCGTCGCTCTCCATCATGGCCGAGGCCTCGAGGCTTTCAGTCCAGCCGCCCGGTTTACAGGCCTTGTATGCCTGCTTGATTAAAAAGGACCAGTCTTTGATACTGCCGTATAAGAAACGCATATGGACGAAATCGAACGAGTCGGGTTCAAAGGTCCATTCTTGCATACAGTCATCGATCTCGCTTAAAACGTCGGATGTCGTCAGTACTTTTCCGGCAATTCGAAAAAGAATGAAAACCAATTTGAAGTCATTGAGTAGAGTACCACTCACAATTTGAGGTTTGGCGGAATCCAGGATGGCTGAATGGGAGATATGTCAGTTCCGATGACCTCGGCGTTGGGAAACTCGTCGGCAAAATCACTGTCCTCGAGTCAACCAGAGCTTAGGAACCAGCCTATCAAAGCCTTCTCATACATTGCCCATATCCCTGCATGCTCAAATCTGTCAGCTTCCTCGTTGATCACAATACAGTTTTTGGGGGCTGCACCTGTCCCAGTTCCAATGTCCACGACTTTCTGGAGCATTGTTTAGCCAGCTATTCACTTTGACTCACACATGACACACCTGGATATCTTCTTTCAGGGGAGAGAGATATAGTTTGTTGTCAAATACGAGAGACAGGAAATGATGACTGCATGGTCAGCAGATGTAGTTTTGGAACGGGAAATGACCTCACACAATGTCCATCGATTCGTTCTGCTGCTCGTCATTAGACGCCCTGTTCACATCGTGGTTAATGCCGGGGCAGGCCCAAAGATCGTCGGCACCTTACCAGTATCGCGCATTTCCTCGTTCGGAATGGAATGTCCTTCCGTTGATGGTCCGATATTGCAAAATACTCGACGTTATCGACTCGGTGGACTCAGCTGGATTGGCCCCGAGAGCTGAATCGCCATCAGCACTGTCATCCTCGGCTGACTCCTAGATGAAGTTAGAACAGTGAGCAGATTTGTTGCAGGGCAACACAGGCCAGATACCCCGGCAAGCTGCTCCCAGTGCTCCACTGAGTGAAGCGCTTGAGTTGGTGCCGTGGGGCCAGTTGGAGTCTTTTCATCTGACATGGTGTGTGGTTTGGACGTGTGTCTATGCTGCTCTCAACTGTACAGATGCCAGGCTCGCGGACAGACGGACTGGTCTGGTATGCCGAGGTTGTTCTTAAATATTCGTCAACCCCAGTCAAGGATGTGGGTATGCGTCCAACAGCGCACGGCGAAAGTGGGCAGAGGATTGACCCATGCGATTATGGACGAATGGCAATGCAAGGTGGGTTGCTTCCATCATTTATCAGTTTCATAATCACATCATGTCAAGAGCGGTATAAAAGGAACGTCTGATGGTTCGAGACGCGGGGTCAAGTGCAAGTATGTGACGCGGCCACTTTCTGTGTTGATAAGTGAGCGTCGTGAATGAACTGTTACTAGTCAAGGTCTATGAGCAGAAGGTAAAGGACCCATTATTTGGCTCCTATATGGTGTTTTGAACATTGCAGTACCCAACACCAACCTTGCAGTGTCACGGCTTAGTATGAGAAAGCACCGCACTCCTGGAAAAAAAGGAGAAAAGTCGGTGAGAAAAGCAAGGCTGAGTAATAATTGACAGCCGATAAGCATGCAATGGAGACGAATATTGCATGCGAGACATCAACCATTGGCCAACCAATTACGAACTTGCAGCCGAAGAATGGAGCCAGAAACATTTCAGACCAGAAACCTTCTGGTGAGTAACGAGTCTTCTTCCATTAGCATTGTTAGACAACTATTGTTGGTGGCTGGCAATGGAAAAGCTGCCCAGGTGTGGTGGCAGTGTTGTTGAATGCATAGTTAATCGCTGGGTACCTAACTAAGAGAGTGGCATGGCTAGATAGTCAGTAAAGCTGAACTGTTCTAGGGGCTTCAAAGCTCATATTCTCTTGGCTGCATTGTTCGGATAGCAAACGAACCCCTCTACCTTGTAGGTGTTTGGAGGGAAAGAATGATGATTGGGCTCTTGTGGTGATGGCATGAGCCATCAGAGCTAAAGGAGATAACTGGCATAGGAACCCTACTGACCCGTTTGTGTCTATTAGGAAAGTGACCTGCATGTTTTACAAGCTAGCTATGATTCTCAAAACTCTGGCTAGTTTCTATCTTGGTCCTGTAACGGAGGTCCCGCTAACTTGTGTAGGCTGTTCATCTGTTGACCTAAAATAGCAACCCTCCGTGTGGGCCAGGCGGTCATATTCCCCTGGTCGTGGCATAATTTGGCTCCAGCCAACAAGGCATTCCCAGCAGAACTCATGGCGGCACATTGTACCTAAAGCTGAAATCAGATGATGAAATCTAGCAGCTCTACTCGATACAAGACTTACATGTCATGTGAAAGCAACCATTTCCCTTCAATAGATTGATGCCACATTCGGGACAGGGTTTGGTGTTGGTTGCTACCCAGTCCTGGGTCTCCTGAAACCGAGGATCTCCATTCTCTTTTAGACTTTCGTATTCTTCGCATGTCAGGCCGTCATGCCATTTTACTTGGTGATGAAAACACATTTCATAGCCACAATCTTCGCATGCGACGTGACTGTCAAAGATGAGATCATGTATCTGACCACTGGAGCAATTTTCAGCCAAGCACCACCTAAAAGACGGCATCTGGCTCAATGCCTCCATCTTCAAATATTCGTCGTATCTTTCAAACATCAGAAGTTTAATTGGCAAAGGTTCAGTGTAGGAACAAGGCTTACTTTAAGAAAACTTCGTTCTGTGCATAAAGGCGCACTTCCTCGTACTCGAGTCGGCGCCCGCAGCTGAGGGAAGGACACGTAAGAAGACGACATCCCATTCTTCCGTGCTGGTCAAGCTGAGACTCAATATGGCGTCGTAAGCAGGCTGTACAAAAGTCGATGGTGTGGTTGCAATTTGCTTCCAGCTTCCGAGGGAAGAGCAAGATCTTCCATGACCAGTCGCCGGGGTAGTCGGTGCAGATGGCATTCCATTCATCGAGACAACCGTAGTCAAAATCACGCACGAGTTCAGTGCAGATTGAACACTGGGACGGTGTGTTTTGTAGTGGAAGTAGTCGTGTGAAAATTGGAATGCTTAGCGTTCCTTCAGCATCATCTAGGTCGTACATTTGAACAAGTCTGAAGTTTGCGTTATGTGGTGAGCCATTTTCGCGAGGTTGAATTTCAGAGAACAACAGATCAAATGGAGATCGCATCTGATTATTTGTTATCAGATGCTGGTGTAGGTTTTGTGCTGCCTTGCGAGCTTTCGGTGTTGGCTGTAAATCGATGCCATTAATCGCCGCCATAAGGTGCTGAGCCGTATCGTATCTGCATCATTACGTTTAGGGAGTTGCTCGTTCAATTTTTCGATTTACTCACATTCTGAGTTTTGATGCCGGGAACTCATCACCCGCCAGCATCAATATTCGTTGTAATGAGCCGCGATCGGGTATAGAAATATCAGTCAAGCAACCGCAGGGGCACGGTACAGAGATCGTCGATCCTGCAATTGACCACCAGGCCTCCCGTAATGCTTGAAAAGACGAAGTAAAAGATTCCAAATAACAGTTTGAGCAAACAGGGTTGTTGCAGGTGGACATTGGAAGACCTCTAATGAATTCGTTGACCGAGGTCTTTGATCTATCGTCCAGAAGCTGTTGAATCTTGACGTTATGGCACACCGAGCAGGTAATCAAGGATATCGACTCGAGGTTCTCTTCACCAAACCATTCATCAAATGAGTCGAAGAGTATTTGAGCCTGATCAACGTTGAGTGCAGTGTCGAGTAGACCCTTTTCATCAGAAACCGCAAGGCAACTGATAGTGTCCAGAGGCACATCGTTGCCTCTATCTGATTGTTGACGTATTACCTGTGACTTTGAAAGTAATTTGCTGACAATGATACGTCGGCGCGTGGTTTCGAACAACGGCAGCCTGGCTTTGGAGATCCGAACTCGTAGATCATCTGCCTCTTGCGACATTGCTCTCTGCTCGACAAGAATGTCCTGCATGTTTTGGTTCAGTGAACATACTTTTAATCTCAATAAAACTGCGTCCTCTAAGGTGGTTGCGAGCTGAGACTCAAGTGATTTGTTCACATCTAAAAGATGTCTGATAGTGCCTTGCAGACTTTCCATATGCTGGAACATCCCCTCCAAATCTGCATCCACGCCCTGTCTCATGAACTGCTCATCGACTATTGGCTTGGTGAGAGCATTTGTGTTCTCATCAGGCGCTGATGTCTTTGCCTGCCCTCGGACACAATCATTTTTGCGGGCGTAGAAGGAGGTTTGTGACGGTCCCTCCTGTCTGATGCAGTGGTCTGGTTGAAATGACTGCAAAGTCACCATTTCTTGGATTGAATAAAAATAGTTTTGAGAGAACTGCGGTCCTTGGAGTGTTTGGGTGCCAGGGCGACTGGGTGGGTGATGGGAGAATTTATCTTGAACGAACAGCGTCCTCCTAATCCCTGAAATTACAATTCTTTTCATACATAAAACGCCGCCGACGCAATGCTTTCTGAGCAAGAGCCAACTGCGATGTATGAAATGATATCAACTTGCTTAGTAGTTGATAGCACACCTTGCGAACCAATGAACCTCGAGCTTTCAAGGTAGTGGCCGGCCTCCCGCATCATCGATGCACCCTCAAGCAAGAAGAGGGGCTCATGTGTACCCTTGATCCAACTCACTTGGCTATCACTCCTCACATTGGATGACGCTGATAACTTAGTATACTTGGCCGATTACCACGAGGCCAAGAGTGGCCGGCCTCCTGCTTGCCGATCCCGGTGGGGACGTGTTGGCTGATGGCAACGCCCTGTCTGAACATGCACGTATCAATCACCTCCACGCCGCATATTTTATCTGTACTGGTTTGCGTATGTGAATGTATTGTTGGCTTTACTCTAATAATAGAGGTATTCACGAGGCCGGCCGGCTAAGCAAATGAATATCCCCGCGTACACAGCCTTGGCCAGGATGCCTGTCTGCTGCAAATCTAGGTACTATAGTATAAAGCCTATGATAGCGCATCGGCCCAGGTGAAGGTTACCCATGTGTCGGCCCCCGACCATAATATTAACAAGGTCATTACGTTTCTGGTATATATGCGATCGCTTCAAGCTGGCCAAGGCCTTCCGACCTATCTTATCGCCAACACAACCTGGGGATGCGGATTAGCTCTGCTGCTTTTGGTTCGGCGTGAAGTTTCCGCTAAACTCAGCGCCTATGAAGCATTCACCGCACTCCTCCAAAGTGATAACTAGGTGCGGCTAGGCCACCTTGTATAGTCGAGTCGATTATAACGCCGCAATGTTTCCAGCCTCTTGTAATAAGTACTTGAGATGCCCTATGGCAACCATGTTTGCAATTCGTGAATTAGCACAAGGTTTGGTGCCTCCTCCATGAAGGCTGGATAGGCGAGGCGCCCGCTAAGCGACTGGTTTTCCGCGTCAGTCGCTTAATCTTCTGACAGGTTATCACATGCATGCATTTTCGATTGTGAGATACTCGCTGGTGCCTTCTCGTTCGGAACAGTGCGGGGTTACTTAGAGGGTCTCAAAATCAACCATCCCCTATTAAGTAGGGGCATCCCCTGGTTGTAAGCCGGTCGATTTAAGACCCTCCCCTAAGTATTGGCTAAGGCCCTTCTGATGTGTAGTTAGTTACCTTGTCCAATCTTGGCTCTTCACGGCTGCCTAGACTTCCAGCGCTTAAGAAGGAATAAACCCCAACTATCTGAGCAGTTGGTTCTACTTTCACCGACCACAAGCCCCTTGCCACAGGATTCCTTCACCATGGCCACGTTTCACCCCTTTCCTCGCCTACCGTTTGAGCTTCGCGGTCGGATCTGGGAGATGACGGTTGAGCATCGCAAAATCCAGGTCCGCTACGGCAGAACATATGCAACCTGGGGCCCAAATTATGGCCCAGTCCGCCACGTCAAGACGCCAACGCCCATCCCAGCCGTGATGCATGCTTGCCGCGAGGCCCGCAATCTTGGCTTGTACCATCGCGCTTTCGCTTTTGGGAATCTACCTCGGTATATCTGGGTCAACTTTGACGCCGATCTGATATCAATCGAAGAGAGAGAGCTCGAAATACTTGGCAACGACCGGCGACTCATCCGACGTGTCCAATTTTGCGGCGAGAGTGCTGCCAACTTCTTTCTGTTTGGAGAGTCGGAATTAGACGGGTTTGATTGTCTCGAAGAGGTCCTTGTTGTTTGCAGAGATGACCTAGAAGACCTACTTGCAAGGATTGAAGTCCTTGAAGGTATACAGTGGCCCTTTCCGAAAGAAATCATCACCTTCATCGACAAGAATAATGGGCAGCGTTTAGTGGATGGCTCTACGCTAGATGAGGAGATGCATATATTTCAAAGTTGAGATTCAGTACTAAATATAGTCTCTCACATAACCTCTAATTTTTTTTCTTAGCTTTTTCTTGGAGTGTGTATAGCTTCTATTACCTTACAAAAGCTTAAAAACATATTCATCTTTCCATTTCAAATCCTTCATAGTCGTTATCCAAGGCCCTTTGAACGACTTCAGTGTAGTATTTCAGCCCTCCATAGAAGACCTTACACACTCCAGGTTCCCCTGCCAGATTGCCTCCATTTATCCACGAACTGACTGATGAGAAGAGAGATCCTTTTGACATTTGTCGGCACATAATTGTCCATGAGGCTTCTGCTTCGCTGGTAGGCACAACGACGCAAGTTGGGGGGCGGTCGTTTGTTCCCCGCGTCTTGGACCTTTCTGCGGCTTCAATGACGCGGGCGATAGGCTTGGAAACACACTGCAAAGCTGCCACGTTGTTTCCAAAGGGGGCTAGCGGTCCATTAATCATGAACATGTTGGGGAAACCCGCACAAGCCATTCCCAGGTAATTCCGAGGCCCGTCAGCCCAATGATCCGTCAGCAACTTGCCCGACTGGCCGTGAATGGGAAAGCCACGATACGAGCCGTCGAGGGCATCGAAACCTGTGGCAAATATGAGTACATCTACTTCGTGTATCGTTCCATCTTCGGTCTTGACTCCGTTCGGCGTGACAGCGATGATTGGATTTTCGTGGCAATTGACGATCTCCACGGTGTCTCGATTCAGAACCTCATAATAACCCGAGTCGCACAAGGGCCGTCGAGCAAATGGCTCTCTCGGCATGACTTTCTCTGCCTTTAAGGGATCTTTGATGATCTGCTGAATCTTTTGACGCATGAAGCGACAAGCTTCCTCATTGGCCTCGGGATTCGTAGTGATGTCCCCGAAGCCACCAAACATGAAGTGAGCCCCGTGGCCGAATTGCCATAGATTTTCAAATATCCGCTCTCGTTCCTGTGGACTGACGGACAAAGTTTCGCGCTTGCTTTCGACGAAGCCGAAGCCGGACCAAGACTGCCAGACCTGATCGATGATCTCGTCGTAGTGTACGTTGATCCAAGCCCGTTGCTCGGGGGTGATCGGGTGGTCCCTCACTGGCACAGAATACTGAGGACTGCGCTGAAATGATACCAGGGACTTGACTTCTGGTGCAATGGCTGTAATGATCTGGACCCCTGTTGCACCGCATCCGACAACCCCAACTCGTTTATGACGAAGGTCAGTCTCGGGATCCCAATCAGATGAGTGCCTCAAGACCCCCTTGAAGTCCTCAAGGCCCGGAATGTTGGGGAAGACCTTCTTGTGCAGGGACCCCAATGCGGTGATGAGGTACCGACCCGTGAATTCTATTTCCTCGGACGTCGTCGCTATCCTCGCCTTAATATTCCAACGCGCGTTGCTACCGTCCCAGGAAGCGTCGATAACTTCGGTATCAAGCTGAATGTCCTTTCGCATATCGTGTTTGTGGACGACGTGGCGCAGGTACTCTAGGATTTCGGGTCCTTGAACGTATCGATTCGACCATGGATAGGTTTGCAAGTCCTCTTTATCCCAGAAGAAACGATACAAGTAGCTTTCAGTGTCACTCATGCAGCCTGGGTAGCGATTATACCACCATGTGCCTCCAATATCGGGAGCTCGCTCAAGCACCTTTGCTGAGAGGCCAAGTTCACGCAAAGCATGAAGGCCATGGATTCCTCCAAATCCTGCGCCAATGACGATGGCGTCAACGTGATTGCTGGGATTCATGTCGGAGGAGTTCAAGATAGTGATTGAAGATTTCAAGCAAGTCTGCCGTTTTCGCTCGGGAGTTCGTTCAGGTAGGACGTAAGGATGTGTTGGTAGAACACTGGACTTGTGTCACCGGGCTATCAAGCACTATTTAACCATCGTCAACTAGTCGAGAGTCAGAGCAAGAATCGGTCTCCGAAGCTTCAGCCGAGCTGTTTTTCTTTCGATTTCGTATACGTTCCGGGATTATTTGAACGAAGGTGGAGCCGCACGGCCTTTCGCTATCAATGTGCGGTGTTTCGCTATTTGCGGACTTCCGAGCTCTTGTGGTCTGATCACCTACTGCATTTAGCGTTGGATGTCACCTTTTAAGCCTTGACCTTAATTAAGCATATAACAGGTTTGAACTTTATGCTATTCTTGCGAGGAACAACATGAGCAGCCGGCTTTACTAAAATTTAGGTCGTGAGAATGTTGAGGGCGCTGACGGTCATGCCGCATGTCAAGGCCTATCCCAGATGTGGGACAATCTAGATTGTTTGTGTTTCTTGTAGGTAGCTTCTTCAACGATAATTAAGAACAAATTCATGTATTTGTTTCACATTCATGGCATTATGACCTGATGCTAGCATCTGTAAACTGGTCCATGGGCGTAACATGGTTGCAAAAAGAATTGTGCAGCTGAGCTTTATCTATCAATATCACTGCATTTTATTACGAAGAGTTAACTAAAATCTCTAAGGAACAGAAACTTCTGATACTATCATGAAGCTACCCTTCACTGAATAAACTTGGTGTAAAAGGGTAAAGTGGCAGTAAAATAACATGAAAGTAGGAAAGGATGTAATGGGAACTTCAACCATGGTTATAATCCAAACTGCCAAAATATTCAGACAAGCGCTTAGTTGAAGAGTTTGGTGCCGGAGGGAAGGCCCAGAGGTCGGGAGAAAAGTCGTGTGGAGCAGTGAACGGTTCCTGTCGGTGATCAACTCTGGATTCCACGATCGATATCTTCCCTTTCTCTAGGTTTGAAACACCCGCCTTCTCCTTTCCCAGATCTGCCCTTAAGACGTCTTCAGGTTCGGCTATAGGGTGTCTTTTTGCTGTGGTACGATGTGCTACAGTCCTCAGATACAACTTTCGGAAAGACAGCATCGTAGGACCTTGATATGACTTTTCCGCTAATTTAATCAGTTCCCAATATCTCTGTAAGGCTTGCCATCCGCGTTCAACCAGCGCTGTCCATGGGCGGCGGCAGCTTTCCAATAAGAAGTAGGACATGACATGCCAGTTAGGGCGAGCTTGAATCTGCCACGTGTACTGCTCCATAGTGGCATCTTTGCTCAAGGAGCAGCTGTATTCCATGACTTCGATGGCCGCAACGTAGACCCGATCTTTAGCATCATCTGCTAGCTTACCAGCAGAAAAGTCGAATAACACTGGCTGGTAAAGAATCAGGCATGCTTTTGCCAAAAGAAGTCTTGCCAGCAGAACCGCCATCTTGTATAGCGGATTTGCCTCATGTGTGACAAACCGGGTTATGAATCTTGTTTCCACAAGCTGTTGGAGCCCGACAAGAATGTTCTCCCTCTGGTAGAGGTCAGCCAATCCCCGCCCCTGTGCACCCGGCCGAAGCGAGTCAGTTGCTGATGCTTCAGCAAGAGCACGATTGGCTCTACCGATCTCGCAACAGACTAGAGCAATAGAGCAGTCGGTCAGCTCGTTTTTATCATCTGGGAGCTCCGGGGTTTCAGGACTGATACTTGTATCGTTTACGTCGGTTGGCATCTTAGTGTCAAAGTCATGGTTGCGAATGACCAGATCTGCGCCAGCTTGATTTGCAGTTCGAAGATCTAGGAGAAGCAGTTGCCACCAAACTCGTCTCCTCATCTCAGTTTCAAAACAGCTTAAACCGAGATACGAACCGTCACGGTGGAGGCCGATTCCTTTGGCGAGACGGATTGCGAGCCCAGTAAGCGACCAACATACCATTGTCTCTTCCTGGGCTCTGAAAGCTTGCAAGAATAACACCAAGGCTTGAAGGATTGTGAAGTCACAATTTTGCAATATCTTTGCCTTGGCTAAAGCCAGTTCGATAGAAAACCGATATCTTTGCAGGACTTCTTGCTTGCTAGTACAAAAGCGCTCCTGGACCTGAACAATTAAGCACCAGTTGGTTTGGGGCGGGGTTAAGGCTTCAGACCTACCTCTTTAGGTTGCAGAGCATTAACCGATGCATAATAGATAGAAAACAGTAGTGCCTCTTGACTTATGGAGATACTTCCCGGTGCCTGTCGGAAATCGCGCAAAAGAGCATCCGTCGACGGTACGTGAACCAGTTTGACAAATGGCTCCACGCTCTCTCGATAATTACCCCAGAGAAAAGATATTTGAAAAGGCTGCGGATGATATTCCGTAAGTTCGACGGCCGTCGCGCAACATATTAAAGCCGCCGAGCAGTATTTTGGCCGAGGATCGATGGTCGTTTGGTGGTTGGGATCGGAGCCAAAATTGGAATCAAAACCAGGATCAGACTCTGAATTAGGGTCGGATTCATCGGATTTTGTCCTATCGGATGCGTTTTCGAATAAGTCAATCTATCAACAAATCAGACACAACGCCACATATACAGGTTGAGCATAAGCAGACCTCGTCCAAGAGTGTTACCGAGAGGTCACCACTAACGTATGTCAAGCTGTTGTCATCTCCTTTTACAACCAGTCGTCCGTGATTCAATGAAGGCTCGTTTCCTGGAAGGGCTTTTCCATGATCATCGGCAAGGTTGGTTTCTCCTAGCTCGGTTGTGTTTTGGGCTGATGTAGAGCCCAAGCTGGAGACCCCGACGGTTGAAGCATCGTCAGCATAAAATTTGACTTGCGTCTTACTGGCTAGACTCCGTACGGCACCTTCGAGGTCGTTGATTCGCGCCATAAGGTCTGTCTTCCCTGGTAACCGATCTCCGGAGACCGCCCCATCGCTCTCGGCCCGAGTCCCTCGTTTGGCCCGGTGTCGATACACACACGCAACGCCTATGCGGTGGCAATTGGAACACGGAGCCTCTTTGCTGCAGCGAATTTTTCTTCGCCGGCAGTTAATGCACGATATGGGAAGTGGAACCGTTTGGCTGCAGCCAGGGTCTGCTGCCACCACTGATGTCTGGGACGCCGTTCCCGCATCTCTCAACGGAAATGATTCTGTCGATCCGGGTTTATCATCGGTAGCCATCGCTTTAACGCTTTCTTTTTCTTTTGATGTTTTCTGAGTCTAGAAGCATGTATGGAAGGGAAAGAACCGAGGTGAGTTTTCAGAGCGTGAGCGGCACAACTTCGCCTAGGCTCGCGTTTGAGTGCTCGGAGTGCGAGCTGTGCCGATTAACTAAAACAGGGGTATATACACCGGGCTCGCGCTTCGACCCAGATACCGAAAGGCCGAGCCCCACTTAAGATCATCGATCAATCAGGGTTTCTTTTCCGGACCTTTATAGACCTAGGGTTGTAGCCGCGGGCCTCGTGCGGCTGAAGGTGCACCTTAGACGCCAAGAAACAGCCCCAGTGCTAGACTAAATATGAGAGGCTACGATCCCCTCGCAAGTTCCACTCATGTAATGATTCTGCTTGTTTTTTATGACATGGATCACTGGAGAAGACCAGTAAAGTCCCATCAAATGTAGCGATAAGACGGCGATGGGTCAATAGAGCGTCAGGGCGAGACATCGAGAAGTGGACATGTATCTGTTGCCTTCTGTAAATTGGATCCGTAGCCAAGCGACTGGTCTCATCTAAACCTCGTTGGTGGGAGTAATGTAAGCTACAGGCTCGTGGCCTATAGCAGGCGCAGCAACTACACCATGTGCGCCCAGGCTCGGTCTGGTAGGGGCTGGTGCATGGCAATGTTGACAGTCATGCAAGGAGGCAGATGTGTCTATTGGAGTTTACAGCCTCAATGCCCAGACACATCACGGTGCATGGAACTGCGGCAGCCTGATTTCTGCCTAGCAGAAATAACATTTATCATTTTAGACCTATTAATGCCACGTCTTTCCCTTGGGGTTTTATTTCTCTTATCATACGCAAACAAACAACCCCTCATATTCCACAATCATAGCGACACGCCAACCCATCTTTCAGAGGTCTAGAAACACCACAAGAGTTGCCCATTGTCCTCGTACTAACCATTCAGAACAGCATCCATATTCAACTTACTAGCCAACAATGGACACGGAAATCAGCTTCACCCTGTAGGTTGTTGGCGTCGTTGTCGCACCCGTTGGTGTCGGTTTGACCGGTGCTGGTTTGGTAATGCAATCCTTCCAGAAGTACCGTGACACAGTCGAAGCTCGCAGGTTTCAGGCCGCTTTGAGGGACTTTTGCCGGAATAAGACGAATGAGGGGCACAGTTTGGATAGAGAGTGTCTTCTACAGGAGATCAGGGACCTGGCTGCCGACCAGGGTGCCACGATTACCGGGTAGACTTGGGTTTATCGAAACGGGGGTACGTCGCGTATTAGTCGCTTCTTTCTGTCACTAGGATACAGGTTCAGTCCAAGAAAACTACCAATGAGTCTGGTTATTTTAGTGCCGCCTCGGAGCGATGAGTTCACAGTTTTCTGATGATATCGAGTACTGCAGTTACATATTGGTCAATGCCTTTCATTAAGACCTTGTGATGCTCAACGGCAGCTTCACCCTGCCGTCACCAAACGGTTGGGCCTGGAATCTCAAGCCCATGCCATCGTAGTATAGGCCGACATAGCTTCTCAAAGGTTACTGATTTTTCTCGTAGCCTAGAAGGGTAGTATTTGAGACTCGGGAGAAGCCCTCTCATTTATCGAACATTCTCGCCGAGTAAATATCCGCGACACATAGTAACAAATTATTTTATACTCTACAAGTCATTACTGCCCTTAGCCTACACACCAGAGTCGTGCTGGAGAATGCCATGATCATCCCTGTGCGTGATCCAATTGGTGCACACATCAGACAAGAGATCCTCCTCAACCAGGGCAGGAATCTCATCCACCCTCTCGATGAACTGCAGCGCAAAGCCCTCGGAAACGTGCCACCCGATATGGCAGTGCATTAGCCACGCGCCGGGGTTGTCCGTCTCCCATGCCATGACGAGGTACCCCGAAGCTGGCAGCATGGCTGTGTCCCGGCGAGGCGGGTTCGACGTGTTCAGTTCCACGGTCGACGAGTCGTACGTTCCGGATCCCTGGGCCAGAACGAAAAAGTCGTGGCCGTGCAGGTGAATCGGATGGGGGACGGGGATGGCCGTCTGGACAACCAGATACACCCACTGGAAACTCGTGAACTCGATAACGGCGTTTTCTGTGGTATACTCGGTCACACCGTTCATGATGGACTCGAGGGTTGGTTCTGCCCAGTCGACCAGGAACGAGGTGCTGTTGAGCGTCCACTTAAAGAGCCCCGCGTCATTGCGCCCAACTGCCGCGTTCTCAAAGTCGCTCCAGTTTGCCTCCTCGACGTTCTTAGGAACAGCAGGCACCATGTTGGGCGTTTCGTCACTACAGCTATCCGTGTATGTATGTCCCGTTGTCTCAGGGGTCGCAGTGCTATCTCCGTAATACACTATTCCGCGGACATTGTCAGCGTTAGTGACGTCAGAGCATGCAGACTGAGGTATAGCCCGCAGCCAGAAACTCTCAGCAGTGGCAGCTTGATCAGCTGTGACAAGCACATCGACACGTTGACCTAGAATAGTTGTATCAGCAACAGGTTCGACAAGTACGAGATATGTCAAGTTGGCTCACCCATTCCCAGAGCCACGTGGGTAGCTGTGTAAGGTTCAACAGGCACGAGATCGGCCGAGATAACAGTAAGGGAGTGATTATCGATAGAAAACTTGAAGTGAGTATCAATGGCGGCGTTGACAAGTCTCAATCGATATGTCTTGCCCTCCTCGAAGGTGACGTTAAATCGGCTTCCGATCTCGTTGCCGTCATCGTCGGTGTACACATTAGTGCCATTGATGAGCCCATTCTCAAGCTCCGGAGGACCATTCAACTCAGCGGACGGGTAGAGCTCATCAACTGTCTGGATGTCCCAGTCGTTCAAGAAGATGACGCCTAGGTCCTCGTCGTAGTTGGCTGTGGCGGGACCATTGATAATCAGGCCGCCAAAGACTCCTTGGTAGGCCTGTAGGCCCCAGTGAGAGTGGTACCAGCTGGTGCCGTACTGCGTCGCCTTCCACGAATAAGTCATACTGTCCCCCACAGCAAGAGGACATTGGGTAATAGCAGGAACGCCATCGTGCTGATTTGTAAAATTCTGTCGAATGCCGTGCCAGTGGAGAGAGGTGCCGTTTAGTGATGTCGTGAGCGAGTTTGTAACATGGACAACTACATTATCTCCCCAGTCGGCGAATAGCGTAGGGCCAGGGATGCTGCCATTGATGGCCATGGCAGATCGTGAGCGGCCATCAGGAGCGACGGTCACGTCACTTATGTCGAGCCAATATTCCCTGGTGACACCCGTATCGACAGGCTCGGTCCAGTAGTCTGTTGAAATGTCCAAGTCACACCATTCAGTGCGGGTGGTGGCGGTGTTGCCCTCACATGCGGCACGACGTTGTATGGTTGCAGGCTGAAGTGGGTTAGGGCTAGGAAGCGCTGAAGCCAGCGTTACCGCGGCCAAAGTAACAAGAGAGTGATAATGCATGATGAGATAGAAAATCTGAAAAGAGGGTGAAGAGCTACACAGATTAAAAGAGCGTGTGAGATGATGCTGCAAAGAGTGGAAGCCCAGGAGATAGGAGATATTGGGCTGAGACGCAGCAATGAAGGTACACTATCGTGTAGGTAGTCTACACTCTGTATACACTTCTTGACCGTGATTGAAGTGTAGATAGTGTTAGTCCCTGAGATTTCTTGAGCGACACGCGTGCCATTTGTACCTAAGACATCTTGGAGTCGTGAGCCTGCTTCCGTCTTGGCAAAGTTTTGGGTTCTTTGCTCTTTCCACAAACTCTTCGCTTTGACTGAGTGCAACGTAGCCATAGTATCGCGAAACCGAGCAAAATACTACGTATGCAGTAGGCGTCAGTTGAGGCCGGTGATACTACACCTGAATAATCCCCGGCGAACTTGCCTAGATAGAATACTTGGCCGACTGCGGACCATGACATTGCAGATCTATAGATTGTGTAAAGAAAATCACCCAATTGGAATTCTGCCATTGCGCGTATCGTGGTAGCAGACTTTGCCCTGAGTCAGTTTGAAGAGAAGGACAAGGTCCAGCTACGTAACGTGATGACGAGGCAATGTCTGTTGGTGGAGCTGGTTACTTCCCAGATTGGCACTCTCCTGGTGAGAGACCTCAAACTGAATCAATATCAATCCTAGTAACCCCAGCTGGCATCCAGGTTGCGGCGGCAGCATGTGCCCTGGGCCTGGGGAATATTCCCGGACATGACCGGGTTTCATGCCCTATCGGCTAGGCCCCGGTATAGAGCCCGCCCAGGTGACATCGTGAAGGGGTCCACCCCCTAATGCCCGTGTTACAAAGTTGGGTCAACCACCGAATGATTACGCGTCTAGAGTTTATTCAGCGG
The DNA here is from genome assembly GCA_000966855.1 of Fusarium sp. JS1030. Taxonomy (NCBI): domain Eukaryota; kingdom Fungi; phylum Ascomycota; class Sordariomycetes; order Hypocreales; family Nectriaceae; genus Fusarium; species Fusarium sp. JS1030. The sequence goes on from JWIW01000086.1 coordinate 668,856, forward strand.
CACCTGTGGGGCTATTCCCGGGCTCTCAGCGGTCCCCTTTGGACGATAGCCGACGTGGTATAGTTTCTAAGCGAATTGGGCTACGCGTGCGGCGTCCCGCGTGCGCTACTACGTAGTGCGCGCCTACTCAGGGGTGATTGGGCTTGGATCTGTCTCCGGCGCATGGGCCAAGCTAGATCGATGCGAGAACTTACGAGGAGACTTTACTTTAACTATTCTAGTTCCCCCTCCTAAGACCCTCATCCGGAGCCCATGCGTTGTAAGACATTTCCTATAGTCATTCTTTCTACTTCACTTTTTTCCGCTCCCTAAGTACATGACAATGCGTGTCACAGAGTTCCTTCTTTTGTCTTTGGCTGCCGCCACCCCCGTTGCCTGTGCCAGTGCATCCAAGCCGGACGGGCCATTCCAGCTCTACGCCTATGGCGACGATGTGGGCGGTCTAGTTCTGTTTTCAGATGGAGGTACGTATGGTTTCCCAGCATGGTTCCCTCGCTAATATTTCATATCATAGAACGCGTCTACGCCGGCGAGCATTCGCTGATGGACAACGCCCAGGCTGCTCCCATCATCAGTAAGAACTACTCCACTTCGCGTAACACTTGGTAAAACGCAACAAGTCTAATAGATAAAATAGTCGCAGCTGATGACGGTCAATGGTCTTGCTCCCCCAACACCACTGCTCTGGTCGACGATACCCAACCGACCTGGTCTAACCTTACCTTCGCTATTCCTGGCACTGCGGCGACGTCTCACGACGTTCAACTACTCAATACTACGCACAACGGAACTTCTGCTATGGTGACTGATGGATTCTCCTTCTACGGTGCTATCGCTTTTGCGACCAACAATGGAGCAATGGTTTCTCAGTGGCAGGGAATACCCTCGCGCGTTGATGGAGTCTACTCGTTGCAATGGAATAACACGGAGGAGACGGATGGCGCTGTTATATTTACCCTCAAGGCAACAAAGCCTACCTCTGCTTAGATGTACACCTAGCATTGACTCGTTTACTACTCCCCGCCTGGGCTAAGTGATAAACTTACTCTAGTAACCTCTTAATTGGTCTACTCCAGTCCCAGCTATACCCAGCCCTTGTATGAGATATATAGCCAAATGCGGGCGTTGCAGGCGTGAAATGAGCATCCAGTTATTTGCCAATCATTTTTGGAAGATTTTACCTATAGAGCTCTTGGAATACTCTACCACATTGTCGATCGATAATATCACGTGTCTAACTCGAAGATGTTGTTGTCGAGTCGCTGTTGGCAGCATACGGGCTTACCCTAGATCACTGTACTTGTTGTCGCCAAAGTCAAATTGGACCACCAAGCATGTCATTTAGAGACGATGTTCAATGGGAAAATAGCTTTCTTCAGAAGCTTACTAGAAGCAAGTATGATTTTCTTTAATCTTCCACTAGTCGGATCCTATTGACTAAATCCCAAACATCGTTAGTTTCTATTCAGCTTAAGTTGAATCACTCAGCACAAACATCGATAAGCACAGTTATGCTTATGCTCCCTTTTGTATAAGATCTTGAACCTCTTGCAATGACTTCCATAAACGGTCCAAGCCCTCTTGTAGTGCCTCCTTACCCACGGTATAGGTTATTCTAAACCAGCCATACTCTTCTGCCATGTATACATGTCCTGGCGCAATCATGACACCGTTCTTTTGGCATATTTCTGCAATTCTGAGCTCCTGTTGTTTATACATCTCTGAGAACGGCGAATGCACGCTCAATGCATTCATATCAACTTCCTTTGACGGTGATTGGGGAACGAGCAAGTGACGAAGATCTAGCCAGAGGAAAAGTCCCGCATTCCTTTACCACCTATGTTAGCTCACGTTTAGGAAAATATTGCGCACCACTCACGTGTCGTAAAACCGTATGCCATGTTGGCGAAGGAAAGACGTTGCGATGTTATGATTCTCTGTCATTAGGTCCAGTTTTCTTTCCATGAAGGCATGGAGCCATTGCCGGTCCTCAAGCATGGCAGCCCACACATCTTGAAGAAGGTGTGGCGACCACGAGAATATGCTAGAAGCAGATTAGCTCAGAAATACTGGTTAATTAGACATAGGTATGATATACTCACCTGATGCTTGATAATGCACCCATTATTCCTTGGTTATGCGTGCACACGAACCCCAGGCGTAGACCATTGGCACAAAAGTCTTTGCTTGCACCGTAAAGCACGTGGTGTCGGGTCTTGTCGATGAAGCCCTCGAGATCAAGAGAGAGCGTAGAAACAAAGGGTACTGCATCAGGAATGGAAGGGTTGGGGAAAACTGATTTTGCGTAAATTTCATCAGAAATTAAGTGCAGACCTTGCTCGCCGCATATTGAGGCAAATACCTTCAGGGTTTCCACAGGCTGTGACGGATGTCAGCAATGGCCCAAGTAGCGCGTGAAATTCAACCAACATAGCATCTACCCAGAGGGTTATGAGGGCTGTCACCTTGTTAGTATCTATTAAGTCATGTTACTGACTAGATGTTGACTCACTGAGATATCAAGAGAGCTCGGGCGCGAATGCAGTCATTTCTCGCTTTCTGAATCGCAGCTTCTATTGCCGCCCTATTTATATCGGGATCAAACAAGTCATCAAGAGTTCTGTAACCCTGGACTCCGGTGTATGGAATTCCAACAATCCGGACATTGCTGCGATTCAAGGCATCAATGATGAAGCCATTGTAAAGTGGTAGCGGAATCAGAACCGCATCTCCTTTGTCGCAGATAGCCCAGGCCAATGCGTCAATTGCGCTGGCCAGACCTGGAGTGACAAAGATATTATCGACGGTAATCGGTTCACGAGGCTCGAACTCTTCTGCCCAGAAAGCGGCCGCTGCGTGACGAAGGCGATGGGATCCTCGAGGACCGGTGCTGTATGTCAAGTGGTTGGTCGGGACAACATTCACCTATGAACATGATGATTAAAATCCCGCTCTGACAGTTTCGTCGAGGGATAACCCAACCCGTTGTTTGATAAAGTTGCCAATTTCGTCGTGCATTAAGCTGTTCTCAGCTAAACGCAGGATAACACTGAACATGTCAGCCACTTCATTTTACAGTTAGGCACACGTCTTACTCACGTCCCATCGGGATTGGTTGGCGACCATGGATTTCCCATGGACTTTTCTCGTGGCCCCCAAACATCACGATCAAGCAGCCCTTGAGCGCCTCTTGTAGATAGTTGGTGCTCTGCCGCTAGCGCTGCTATGGGTGCAGCATCTTGAACGGCGTTCATGACGAATTATGACTCAAGTGCTGAAACCGATAAAAAAATTAAAAAAAAAAAAAAAAAAAAAAAAAAAAAAAAAAAAAAAAAAAAAAAAAAAAAGACGAAGAAACGATGAGTTTTATTTTGGTATACATATCAATTATTCATCCCGATATTTCCGTCCGTTCCGATGGCGATTTACGTTGTCCAAGAGACCGAGGTGTCTAGTCGGCGCAACGTCGGCTGAACTCAACTCCCAACATTACTCGACCAAAAAGTCTCGAATTGAAATACCTCGCCTTCTTGAGTGACAAGTCTGCGACTACCTCGCGTCTCAAGACGTGACATCCACGTGAAAAACACAGAACACTGCCAACCATGGACCAACCTACCGATTCTACGCCTATTATTCGCCGAAGCCGGGTCGCTTGCAAGGCTTGTCGCGAGAGGCGGGTTAAGTGTGATGCCGCCGACGGGACACCCTGTATGCATTGTCGTACACGGAACACGACTTGCGAATTGGTTGAATCGCGAAGGGGAAGGTACTGTACTCCTAACCTCGTTTCAATAATGGCCATGTTTGGCTTCGGGTGCCCTAACACGAATGTGACGATAGATATAGTCGGCAGAAACTCACTAGACCGCGTCGGAGGTCCGGTCGTGCCCGCTCAAGACCAGACGGGAATCCTCCGACGGACGCGGAGGTTTTACCAGATGCCACAGTACATGTAATTGCACAGCAAGAAGACCCCGAGCTTCACGTATCAATCCATCAACGCCACGCAGCGGACAAGCGAGCGTGCCACCCACGGACCTCGCTGACCTTGTCGTCCATCATTCAGATGGCTCGCCATGCTAAAGAACATGATGCTAGACATTTTCACACTAATGGCCAAGCATCAGCTCCTCTGGTGGACAAAGTGAGCCTTCAGCCAGAGCCCGATCTGGGTGAGCCTCTATCCTTGCAGGATGCCCTGGTGATGCCCGATCGGCGAGTGAGTGATCAGTTGATCTGGTCCTTTTTTGCAAATTTCCATCCCGCATACCCCGTAATTGACAGGCTTTCCTTTATCGATGCGTATGGACAAAGCCGTGCTTCTCCTATGCTTCTGCATGCCATATATATGACTGCCTTCACCTGTGGCCCTGAAAGCCTTGTTCAATCAGCCGGTTATTCCGACCGCACCTCTGCTAGGAAGGCACACTATCTCCGTGCAAAAACCTTGTACGATGCTGGTCATGAGAGGGACGCAACTTATCTGGCCGCAGCGCTGCATCTTCTCAGTTTCTGGTGGCTTGGGCCTAGCGATCAAAAGGATTCGTGGTACTGGCAAGGATGCGCTGTGACTTTTGCTCAGTCTTTTGGCATGCATCGATCGTACGTGGCTTTACTCCTGAGGCCTGTTTGACGAATCAAGTCGGCTAAAATCAATGCTCACAGGTTAGCTCAACGCGGCATGAGCCCTCGACTGACATCTATCTGGAAACGGATCTGGTGGTCCATCTACGTGAGATTCTTTGGCAACATCATCTACTTGGGAATGACTAACTAGATAGGATCGTGACCGGCATGCCGCCGCAGCATTAGGATGCCCTTGTCGTATTCGAGATGAGGACTGCGATATTGAGCCTCTGAGCGAATCTGATCTATTGGTTGATTCGAATGTCGATGGAAGCCTGTTGCCAGTACAGGAACCATACCACGTAGCCTACTTTCTCGAAATCTCAAGATTATCAGTAATACGTAAGTATCGCCTCTCACTTACTTTATCTTGGCTCATCGTCTGCTCAGTTGGCAACATTGTTACTGGAGAGTTCAGCCCCCATCGGCCAGCTCTCGAGATATTCGACGCCCCTTCGTCTCTCCAAAGGCTTCGAAGCTGGCACTCTGGATTGCCAAAAGTATTCCTCGATGACTCGTGCGACAAACCTACTGGCGGACCATTTTGGGTCAGCATGCTCGATGCTTCGTATCAGTAAGAGGGTTTCCGTCCCACTTATAACCAGGCCACTGTTGCTTATGAGAACCCAGGAATGCTCTCATTCTCCTATTTCGGCCCAAAGCCACAGATTGCCAGACATTTCCGGAAACAGAGCGTGAAATACAAGCGCGAAAGGCCGCCGATACTATCACCCGCACAGCCGAGGACCTGCTTGCTGCTGAAACAATGCATTATGCACAGCTTCACCTGTAAGCGATACCTAGTCATTTGCAGTGAACAGTTAGTAAAGCTTTCATACATAGTGTCCCGGCGTTGTTCAGCGCGCTATCGATACACACTTTGACTATTGGTCGCAACAACGCAATCCATCAGCAGCTGGCAGAGAATAAATCACGACAGTGCATCCTGGCATTGAGCGAACTGGCCAAAATCTGGCCCGTGGGCATGTGGGTAGTAAGATCGTTTTCGAATCTTTTGCGACGACTGCTCAGCAGAGGATCTACATCAACTCCGGAATATCAGCCAACGATATCCACGGAGGATCGACCAGATAGTCGTGGTAGCACAGCACCCCGGGTGCAGACAGATACTGTACACGAGAGGTTTTCGCCTGTTCTTGAGTCTCGTATCGAGCCTGAAGCTTCGGTACATGTTCCAGGCTCTGATGTCTCGAACTTGGCAAACGAACGTGTTCTGGGTAGCCTGTCTAGTGGTGCCCCAACGACCTACCCATTTCAATCGCACAGTTACCCTGATTATATTTTAGGAGCTGTGGAACAGCCCGAGTTTGATTCTACTTGGTTTGGTAGCCTAGAAAACGTACTCGATGTGGAGCTTTTACAAAAAGAGCTCGGAATGGGTAATTGAGGTGGTCCTTATGCGCTGCTTACCTCGGTGTCTTGACGGCCAAGTTGCCACTACCGATACCAGAAACAGAAGGTGATCCGCACTCGAAGCTCCACCTTGTGTTAAAACGTTCACCAAGTCCAAGATGACCTCACCTTGGGCTTGGATTTTGTCGTCTTCCATGATCATTGATCCATCTTGGCCGGTTCTTCCCCCACAGACAAAGACGGAGACCCGAATGTCCAAACATCGATAAATTACCTTTGCGCATTCTTTTTACCTCTGCAGCTGGCAAGATTCTTTTGAAATGATATCTAACTCTAATGAAACGACGTCCTCCGACGGCCAGACGCTCGATACCTCACTTGATGGCCAACGTGCCGAAATTCTCAACAGAGACACGAATCTCACACCATTTGACAACGCCTTTCAAGTAGCGTTTGAGGGCAATCATGACCCTCATTCTCCAAGGAACATGCCCCTCCTCCATAAATGGCTGATCGTCCTCGTTGTCTGTTCAGCAACAACATGTGTGTAAGTTAGGCGGAATTCCTTCATGGCTAGAGACGCGGTCTAACCTTGTCGTCAAGAACATGTACCAGCTCAATATACACAACCACCTACGCCCAACTTGACCAGGACTTTGCTGCAACGAGGTTTACCTCAGCTCTGGGGCTATCCACGTTCGTGCTAGGCATAGCATTTGGGCCACTACTTACGGCGCCATTGAGCGAGAATTTTGGGCGAAGGCCAATTTACCTTGTCTCGTGGTCCATGTTTGTGGTATGGACTATCCCATCCGCAATTGCACAAAACATGACCACTCTCATCATTACACGTTTCTTCGATGGGTTTTCTGGCAGCACCTTTCTATCTGTTGCTGGTGGCACCGCCGGAGATATTTTCTCAAAGGATCAGTTACAGAAGCCAATGATTTTCGTATCATTGGCGCCCTTCATTGGGCCCTCCCTTGGCCCTCTGGTCGGCGGAATTATCAACTCGTATCTTCACTGGAGATGGACCTATTACATCATTCTAGCGTGGGCTACAGTGATACTCGTCGCTGTTGGCTTCATTCCGGAAACATTTCATCCCCTCGTTCTGAGGGCCAAGACCCAAAAGCTGAGGAATGACAGAGGTGACCATCGATATTGGGCACCAGCCGAGAGAACCAACAAACCATGCCGAAAAACTGTGGCATTTACGCTGATGCGTCCATTCCAGCTCCTTTTTCTTGAGCCCATGTGTATGTGTTTGAACCTTTACTCGGCCATCTTACTAGGAATCCTGTACCTCTTCTTTGGAACCCTGCCTCAGATCTTCCGCACGAACCATGACATGAATCTTTGGCAGAGCGGCCTTACTTTTCTTGGCATTATTATTGGCATGCTTGTCGCGGTAACGACAAACCCCATCTGGATCCGCATTCGGTTACGGCTATTGAGCAGGCATTCTGAAAAAGAGCGACAGTCCGAACACAGTGTACCCGAATATCAATTACCGCCTGCGGTCGCTGGAGCAATTTTGATTCCCATAGGCCTATTCTGGTTTGCATGGACTCTACAACGAACTGTTCACTGGATAGTGCCAATTGCAGGTACCATGTTGTTCGGTTGTGGGTTAGTACCAATTTTTCCAGTCATGTTTATCATAAGTCCAGCTCATATCTCAACGGGTGTGCTAATATTGTTGTAAGAGTAATATTAGTCTACAACGGGATATTTACATTTCTTGTATGTTATCCTACCCCACCTATAATGGTCATTCAAGTCAGAGTTTTAGTATCAACATGTCAGAAGTACTGATAAAGGTCTGTCCAGGTGGAAGCGTATAGCCAATATGCTGCTTCGGCACTTGCCGCTAATAGTTTCGCAAGAGCTTTCCTCTCAAGTATGCGTATCCTATTCCTCTGCTCTTACCATAATCCATAGTTCTAACAAATAGCATCTAGCTGCATTTCCACTGTTACAGATCCCGATGTATGACAAACTTGGATATCACTGGGGCACCAGCGTGCTGGCTTTCTTGACGCTTGCCATGATGCCCTTTCCTTGGATTTTCTTCAAGTATGGTGCTGTGCTAAGGAAGAAAAGTCGATTTGCATCACCATGAGGCGGGCAACCACTGAGTTTAGTTGTGTAATAGCAATAATCATCTGTCGTCAGGTGATGAAACAAAACTGCCGGTTGTTGACTTAGCCATCGGAAACAGAACTCAACAAAGAACCTGTCAGAAACTTCTGCTGCCAGTTGCATCAGGCCGACTCTTGTTCTAGTCATTGGAATATTGACACCTGTCAATACAATATCAACAGCCCTTATCTTCATTAAAGCTCATGAACCTGCGCCAACTAGCCGATAAATGTAGAAGAAAAGGGCAGTCCCGCTCGGAGTGTGGTGGGTTTGGGGCGAGAGGCATCACGGGCTACGTAACGGGGATCAACAGTACAGAGAGGCCCGATGCTTCATATGTGTAGGCAGAACTTCAATCTTGGTCAATGCAATATTTGAGCTATCTAAAACCCGGTTCCTGCAAGACCCAATACCGCATCAATCCTACTCATTTTGACCATGCAGCACTGGATCACTCCCCACCGCGATTGGAAAGGACACGTAGGGTCTTGATGACTTTTCCGGCTGTGGCAACGGGTTCAGTTGCGTTGGCGAGTGGAATAAGTGAGCTTAGCAGGCGCAGTACGCGTCCTTCGCGCCCTCATTGCGACAACAGCCCTTGGTGAGATGGTCAGTAGCTCATGAGTTAAGCTAAAGGAGAAGGCTCATTCAGCAATACCCAAGTGTGGCTATTCTATCAAGCCAAGTGTTGCATGGGATAGGGTTACTTCAAGGGCTAACGAAGGACCAGGCGGTTAGACAAAGACCTTACGATAATGGCTCCTGAGAAGCTTTGCGTCGAATTGGCCAGACAAGCGAATGATGACGTGATCAACGGTGCGTTTATAAATATAGCTAAATACAAAGTTACACTGCTCTAAAACAAGACGATTGTTAAGATCCATCTCCTCAAGCAATATATAACAACTACCTATCTGGACATCCTTGTCGGTACAGGTACGAAGCCACCTGTAGTCCGGACCGCCGGTGGAGAGTCTCGAGGTGCATTAAAAGACGGTAAAGAGTCGAATAAATCAGACACAGAAGTATTGAAAGATGGCAAAGCGTCAAACAAAGTAGACGAGGTGGACGTAGCGGACTTGGTGGACATAGCACCTTGGGGACGTAGATGGCTTTCAGTTGGAACCATACTCGTCAGCAGCAACGTGTCCCAATCAAAGGATCCGCTTTTCATCCTATGGATAGGTTTCAGGCGCCGGTCGTAGAAGAGCTGGCGAATCTTGCTCTCAGGTGGGCTGAATACGAGAGTGCTTCCATAGATCTGCAAGGGCATTGCGTCAATTGTCTCTGCATTGAGACCGACAAATTTCCGGGCATCCCTCACGAATGAGGCAAGTCTCCGGTGAGATATGGAGATCAGATTGTAACCTCCCCGCTGTTATGATATTTAGCCGACGAGCCATAGATAGTAGTCAATGCCAAGCCACGAACCTCAATAAACGTTTCGAGATGTTTCAGAACCCGTTCAACTTCACCCACTCCGCCGAGGAGAGATAAAGTTTCGATCCAGTGAAGAAAGTGATCAGTCAGAAATTTGTATATCCCGTCTCGATCGGCAGGCTCTTCAGTCTCGCGAAGATGATGCACCCAGTAGAGGCAGGCATACTGCAAGTCTATGGGGATACCGTCGCCCACAGCTCCCCGATGCATCTCGTTCCATGAAATGGTCAACCTCTCCAAATTGCACAAATCTTTGCAAAGTACTCGCACCATTCGATTCTGGCATTTAGTTGCCAACATATGGTGTACGTCCAACAGGCTGATATTGAAAGAAGTCTTGGCCGAGGGTGGCAGGAATTTAGGGAATAGAAAATCCCTGAAAGACTCATTAATCAGCATAACAGGCCGTTCGTTGTCATCTGGGACAAGTAGAACCGTTTGGAGGTTTTCCAGCCAGTGGCTCATTGTCCTTTCGTGGATATCAAGGAGTGTCACAAGTGCCTTGGCAGACAATGGCCTTGCAAGTGAGGCGATGGAGCCTACGATATTTAGCATCATTGACGTGGCCTCATTGTCGCCCCCTGTGATGTCGGCGAGTATCTGTGTATACATTTCGTTCAGGCGAGACTCTTTTCGATGACACCCATTCACCCACTTCCGTAGTTGAGCGGTAGGTTCGTATGCTGGGCTTGGATGATCAACGAAGGAAATTAGGGTCGAAGCGTAGATAAACAGAGGTGAAGGGGTGGTAGCCTCGTGGAACAGAAACTCGAAATCTGTTTGCGTTGGCCAAGGGTCGACCTGTATTCTTCTTCTTTCTTTGATCCCTTTGAATTCGTCTGCCAGATACCGCTGTATCTCTGCCGTCATCTGAGTCTTGTATTCTTCATGCAGCGCCAGAGCACAGACACACTGGTCCTGGTCCTCCTCTTCTTCTACTGTCTCTCGGTCTTGCTGGTCGGCATATTCGTGCCGTACGACTCGGAGGAGCTCACCTTCGTTGTCTTTGACATTTTCAAAAGCGTTGGAAATTTTGAATCCTGGTCTGCTGGTGACGAGTACGCAGAGCCGCAGGCCCTCCACACCCCCAAAGGATGCGAGCAGGGACAAAAGTTGAGCCAATTTCGAATCATGGTGGCATTCGTCCAATGCCTCAATGATGATGGCCTTTGCGAGCTTGTCTTGGCTTGTTTGTGATATTTTTGTTAGTGGTTCCATAAGGAGTATCTTGAACTGTTTGTCAAGAGACATCTTTAGGAGGCTTTCGCTAGAGTGGTTATTTATAGACTCTCGAAGCAACTGTTCAAAAGGAGGAAGAGCCTCCAACAGCTGAGAAGCGATCGTAGGGAAAATGCGAGACATGTCATTTCGATCAACGTCTCCACGTCTGAAGAAATAGCCAGCGGCAAAATTTCCGTCCTTAGAAAGCTCTTCGGCAACCGTACGTGCTAATGTCGATTTGCCGGTACCGGCAGGAGCATGCAGCCAGAACAAGGTCGGGGCCTTATAATCCTTTACCCAGGCCTTGATACGACTTCTTGCATGATTCTGGGTGCCTTTATGACACTTTGGGCGGGATTGGACGTCTTCACTGTCAAAACGGGCGTCTGCCCAAAATGGAAGCGGTATAGGAGGCTTAACAGCTTTCTGGACAGCTTTACTGAAGCGGCCATGGTTAGCATGCGATTGCTGCAAATTGGAAGCACGGCTTACTCTAGGATTCCGGTCATCCATTCCCAAAGCTGATCCGGTGGATCTTCCTGTACTTTTGAAGCCTGGAGCATACGCAAGAACGCGTCGATAGGGACTGTTTTTGACGAGGACGCATTCGCATCCGTGTTGGAGATATAGTGGCTTGCATCATTAAATACCTGTCCAGGCATCTGATTCACCAACGCCGCCAGATACTTGTCTGCTTCTCCCTGCTGAGGTGTGATTGTAGCATCTCTCATGGCATTTCGCAGTTCGGGTTGCTTCTCCAAGCTTTGCAATGGTCCCTCTAGCTTGTCCTGCATCATCAAAAGACAAATAAAATAGCAGAGGGCCAGCCCATGCGCCATGTCGATCACCATCTCTTCTTGACGTGAAAGGGTTCCCGCAGCTTCCTTGTATAATAAGGGGTGGGCCAAGCGGTTGTAGAGGCTCTCTGCCAGGTATGTGACCTGAATCTCGACTGTGACGTTGCAGTATGGTTGTAAAGTCTCGTCCAAATCAGGATTAATTTTGACAGGATAGTTCCATCCTTCGTAGGCTTTGAAGATCTCTTTCCAAAGTTGCCCGACAGCACGATCAGGGAGCCAGGCGTTACGACGTTTGGTTGGTGTAAAGTTCTTCTCGATGCGTTCCTGAACCTGTTCGACGTGGGGTGCAAAATCCACGACAACTCGAATGCCTGCGAGATCATGGACGTCGTTGAATATGTCCTCGAGGTTTCTGTATGGTTCTTCTAACCTCTCGAGTCGGTCCCGTTCCCGACGCTTCATAGACTTCTTAACGGATTCGGCAGATTTTCGCCGCCCCTCAACCTTGGCAGCGATTCCGTCTCTGTCAAGTTGGCGGTTCCAGTATTTGACAAGCGCTTCGACCATCGCATCATAGCTCTCTTCTAAGGCTGGCCAGATGCTGTCTAGAAATATTGTCTTCGGCTCGCCACTCTGGGCCGCTTCACATAGCCGACGAATCCTCGCTTGTAGTCTCTCCTCTCGATCGGTCCGGGTGGGTTCTGATGACGAGATCAAATCCATTTTACACCAAAGTATGAATGGCTTTATACAAGATGTATATAGATATCAAAAAGAATCTGTCGAACTTAGGAGATAAAGTATTCGCTTCTTGTCGTCGAAGAGCCGGGCTCGTTGAGCCAACCTGAGGAGGGAAGTTGGGAAAGAAAGAGAAGAACAAAAGTTTCCCCCGCTCGGAAATTCTCGCAAAGTCCTGTCCGTCTGCCTTACTCAGCCTCGAGTATTGGCAGTGGCTGTGCCACATTCAACACCAAGTATCAAATCAGGCTACCAATGATAACCGCCAATAAAGATTTCACGCAGAGCACCCCGCGCAATTGTAATTTCAGCCCAGCATGGCAGCGTAGTAGAGAAGTTGGGGTAGAGTGGATGGAAATATTCCATTCCCTTCTCTTCTCAATCCTCGACATTGACATGTCTCCCTATTTTTATCAAGATTTCATCTAGTTCCAAGTTTAGACACACGTAGCTGACCACAACCCTATAATTCCGATCCCTTGGTCACTACAAGCAGCTAACCTAGCACCGTAAGCTCCAAACTCATAGACACAAGCGGAGAGCGCGAGATATTTTGTTGTCAGGATAGTAATATGACAACAACGATGCTCCTTACAAGCAGAGTGATATAGCCGCCGCTCAGGTTTTACCCTCGAGTCCAATGTCAGGAGTGCCATAACTTGACTTCTCTATAATATCTCGTCATCCCCGTCCCCACTCCTTTACAACGTGCTGGGTCTTGCATAGACAGCACCTCGATCCTCTTGGCTGTGTCTACCGCTAACAAACGGCTCCGCCGGTGGCACGCTCGTCGTCAAAACGATGCCCTCCTCATCTGAAGCCTCGGAATCTCCACTCCCTTTACCGAGCAGGACAACTGACGCTACCTTCGCCTTCTTCTGCAACTCGTCATGTGTTTCGTCACCGGTAAAGATCCTCTCAGTCGCAGCAGCTTGCGCAAAGATGGCTAGCTCACTAGACTTCCACGCTGGTAGTTTCGCTTTGGCGGTAGACGCCATAGTAACAATGAGGAACACGAGGGTGCCAACCGTAGCTATGCAGTGCAAGGTGATCCAAGGCCATGCAACGCTGTAGACAGTCCGGGTGAATAAGGCCGTCCCAGTGGCATTTTGGTTGTCGTCGGCGCCATTGCGGATGGCTGTACTCATCATTTCGGCCAGCTTGGTAAAGAATGAGTCCAGATTGTGTTCTTCCCAGAGGCGAAACGCTACTTCGGGTACAGAAACGTAGTCTTCCTGTACTGATGCGAAACAAGACGTGCAATCTATCATCATTACGCCGCTCGGCGGCTCCCAGTTCCAGCCCACGTCCTCTTTCGAGCAGTTATTGCCTCCCGTCTGACATGTTGTGAAAATGTCTTTCATCAGAAGGCTAGTGCTGAACACAGCTTCCCAGGATACATTCCAACGCGGCGATGATGCCTCGGGATCTCCCAGCTCAAGGTCAAACCTCATCATGGACGAGAGCCATGGGTCGTAGGCGAGGTAATCTTTCGTCCACTCTGGCAAGTCTGCTGCTTCGAAAGCCGGGAGGAAGGCGGGATGGATTTGCCACGAGTCCGGTATGCGTTTGTAGCGTTTAACTTCGCTCGAATTCTCCTCCAGTGTTGCATTTCGGACCGAGGATGTGTACGATTTTACGCAGTAGTAGAGCGCGCATTCCTGTGCAGTAACCTTGGGGCCAGGCCACTGAAAGGTTTTGGCTTCGTATTTGGCATCCACCTTTATAATGCTTTGGGCCCAGATCAACGTCTCGATCTTTTTCATGGCAACTGTCCTCTTAGGGTCGCCCGTTCCAAACATCGTAAGGTATACGTTGGCCAGCCGCTTTTCCATTTCAGGATCGTCCCCTTTGACGTCTCTGTTATGTAGGTATAGACCATTCGGAAGATAGTACTCAGTTTTGTGCCACGTATCATAACGCTCGTCTATTATCAACGAGCTTTTATTGCGCACTCGTCGATGCGGGGAGGATGACACGTCATGGCATCGGCTGCATACGGCCAAGGACTCGAAGGTCTTGAAGTCGCAGTCAGCCGAAGGACAGTTACAGACGGCCTGTTGCTGAAATCCAGCCCGGGAGTTGGCATAACTCAGCTGTGCGGCGTATTCCATTCACGTGTCCCATTTGAACTCCGCGGGTGTATCGCCCTTGTATACTAAACGGTCATTTTCCACTAGTTTGACAAGATTCTTAGCTCCAAGCATACATCCATGGGGAATATACTTACCTGCGACACTTGGCATGAGGTTCACAGCTTCTTCCAGAATATGAGCCCCACGGGAATATCTATCTGCCTTTGCGATTGATGCCTGCGGTTCTGGACCTGCCTGGGTCAGCTTCCTGTCTTCTTTGAGCTGGACTAGCTGCTGGGCAAAGGGATCCAGCGCGATCGTAAGGATCGTAGCCAAGGCGCCAATCCGCACTATCATGCTAACAACAGGGGTTGAATATTAGCATATCTAATAATTTTGATATCCTGCCGAACTTCTTACCCGCCGTTGATGTGGAAGTTGAGCAAGACCTTTAGACTTCCCAAGGGTCCGCGACTAGCCGCAGCCAAGTACTCAAAGTCTACGAGGCAGCGAGGACTACTCGAGAAAAGAAGCCAGTTCCATTGACTTATTGCACTTGCGAGTATAGCTAGTAGACAAACTCTGCTTGTGGTTGATAACGTGGAGGTGATGGCGTTGAGAGTGAGGATGCGCCCGTCAAAGACAGGTTCGCCATCGAAGTTGTGAAGGATAATCGTCATGGCAGCAAGGACACCGATAGCGGTGGTCATTGCCGCAACCTCAAAGATCCATTGTCTCAGTGGCGAATTCGCTAACAAGACCAGTTTCATGATGGAAAAGAGCCAAGAGAAGAGGAGTCGACTCCTTGTTCTGCGGCCGTGGGGTTGAAAGGTGCAAAATTCGGTCGGACAGGACAGCTTCCTGCAGAAAGAGATGATCAGCCCGCCCTGTCTGCCTTGGCTGCTGGCATTCTAGCCAACAGTCGTGGCCTGCGTAAGCCACCAAATGTCTTGATCAGGCTCTGCGACTCGGCGCTGCCAGCAACGCGGTTCCAAAAAATGCCAAATACCCCGCATGAGATTAGAGTAGTCGTAGGGACTGTAGGCTGGCTTTGGGCATTTTATTATCTCTCAACTCTACGTTTCAGAGGCAACATGGTGAAGGGTTTGCGTCAAGACATTCCCCCACGATGGCCGATTCAAAATAGTGTGAGGCTGGGGAAAGACCATGTGCTTTATTCAGTAATCACTGGTGCAAAACTTGAAACAAACACTTCTATTCCCGTCACGAAATGCTAAACTCGGAAGGGCCCCTAATAAATAAACGCTGAAGCGCAGCCTGGATGTTTTCGCCTTTGATCATCCAAGGAATACGCTCGTTATGGCCCGCTGGCAAAGCTACCCTACACCACCTCGGAAATTCGTGCCCAAGGCTCCACTTGACCCAAGCCGCGCTCGCGACCGATATTCGAGTGATGCTGAGTGCAAGAGACCATTGGTTTTTGCCAAAAGAGTGGTTCGCTTTTGTTTGCGGATAATTCATTTTCTTTTATTGTTGGAAAAACGCCGCTCGTGGCTTGTAGAACCAACGGGTGGAACTGCCTAGTTAAGAACTACTAGACGTAGTCCACACAATGCATGATTATAAAAGTATTCCTTAGCAGACTCCTCATTGGTCAAAGCTCCTGTTGGTGAGGGGCAACCCAATTTGGACCAAGTGGGAACGCCCCATATTAACGGATGGTGTCAAGGTATTAGGTACCTTTAACTTTTGAGCCCTGAAGGGGGGTGCGCTCTCTTTTGGTCAATAGTACAACGGTCTTTGACAGATGGCTCACAACTTCACGGTAATGGACGAAACTCTCACCCAGCTTCAAGGTGCCGCCTTGCTGAGCTTCT
This sequence comes from Fusarium sp. JS1030, assembly GCA_000966855.1. Lineage (NCBI taxonomy): Eukaryota > Fungi > Ascomycota > Sordariomycetes > Hypocreales > Nectriaceae > Fusarium > Fusarium sp. JS1030. The sequence continues at coordinate 685,116 of JWIW01000086.1, forward strand.
CTCGCCGGGATGCGGTGTTGTCGTCATAGCCCATTCCGTCTAAGCCTCTTGTCTATTTATATAAGCTCACTGCAGAAGCTTTCAGCCGCACCTTAAGAAGCGGCCAAATCCTACGGACACGGAGGTTGGGAGCTTGTCGCACTCGGACCCAGCTGACAGGGGTCCTGGCTAAGCCCCTCGAACCCAGTACATAGCCGCGTCCGACGGATATATATCTACACATGACATTTGCTGGTGAGGATGAGACATTCAAAATCACAAAAGCCAAGCGTCGGCAATTTTGCACCCTCTACATACCTCATTGAAGCCTTTTCAGTCCTCATTTGTTACTAGTACAACCCAGACTACCTACCGAAATGGCTTTAATGCGCTGTATAAACACCATCACGTTTGAGCTCCACACCAGCACGCAGCCGGACTTTAGAGACCGGGGCTACGCCATCCTGTCCCATCGATGGGGAGCAGACGAAATCCTGTTTGCTCAATTCGGGCAGTTCACTTGGGAATTAAAGAACACCAAAGGTCGCCACGCTCTGCCACAACTAGACAAGATTCTGGGTGCCTGCATCACGGCGAAGCAACGGGGCCTCCAGTGGATATGGGTTGACAACTGCTGCATCAACAAGTCGGATACCAGCGAGCTATCTGAATCCATCAACTCCATGTTCAAGTGGTATAGTGAAGCCGTGGTATGTCTAACATATCTCGCCGATGTGCGTCAGAGTGCTAGGCCAGCGGCCGGCTCGCAAATATTCCAGAGTTATGAGACGGGTGAGATGTCCAAATGGTTCACGCGTGGATGGACGTTGCAAGAGCTTCTTGCACCCAGAGACTTGTTGTTCTACGACACAGACTGGAATTTCCTCGGCTCTAAGCGGGAATTAGCGGCATCTATCGAGCAAATCACTGGTATTGCAGCACAGTATCTTACCGGCGAGAAGGATTTTCGGGGTGCCTGCATCGCTGCCAAGATGAGCTGGTTGGCACATCGCGAAACCACTCGGGAGGAGGATATGGCGTACAGCATGTTTGGCATCTTCAATCTTCACCTGCCGATCCAGTATGGGGAGGGCAAGGTGGCCTTCTTGAGATTGCAAGACGCTCTGATCAGCAAGAATGACGAGTCTCTCTTTGCCTGGAAAATGCCACCCGAAGGTCCGGGGCCTGCATACCAGATCATACCAGACAGCGCAGTAGACCTAGGTCCAGATGAATGGGGCCTTCTGGCTGCTTCGCCGAAATGGTACGAGCATTGTGGAAAGATGACTACGCAGTCCAAGAAGATCGTCATGAGGCACCGCGGAGGTTTTACGAGAACGCCGCAGGGTATCAGTGGTCCAATCTCGAAGAAGAACCATTATGTCACTGCAGTACTCACCGGATTAACTGTCGTGGGAGCCATCCCCTTCCAGATATGGCTGGCTGTAAGACAAAAGACGACACTCAAGTACACGCTCAACTGCTGGGAGCCGAATGAGAAGGGCGTAATGAGAGCGGTGCGACTGCACTTGCGGCCTGTCAGGAAAGATCCCCAGATCTGGATCCGAACAGCTAGTCAGAGTTATGACTTGGTCAAAGAAGTGAGCCAGATTGATTACTCAACGATTGGGACGGTCTGGCAACCACAACTTTATTGACGGGCATGTGGGGGATTGTATACTGAATTGAGCGTGTGTTTCTGATTGCGAGTTCTGATACTGTTAGTTGGCGAGATTTATATAACCATTCGGAGATACCCGTCGCTTGAAGGGTAAAAGATCAACCGCTTGAGCAATTTGAGGTCGTGTCTTAGCCATCTCCTGTCCGAATTGCATTGTACGAGTCTTTAGCAATTGTCTGATGAGTCGCAGCGAACTCCTTCTGGCCTGATTTTTCTCCACTACGTAACCAACACCAGATGATCAAGGACATAGCGCCTAATATTTTTGACGAGGCCCAAACGGAGCAGTAGCCCAGAAAGGCATGTCGTGTCCTAGTATCCTACGAGTCGCAGGGGTCGGAAAGGTTGAAATGTGGCTCACTGTCTGGCGAATTTTCTAAGATAAAAATTCGATGTTTGTAGAAAAGTACTTCCCGGCCAAAATAATATGTCGGGAAACTTCTGGCCTATCAATAACGACAAACCTGCCCCTCAATATTCCTAATTAACCCCTGCGCCCTGCAATAAGTTCAGTCAGTGGCCTTTTCAGGGGTATGCATCGGATCACAGCCGAATGTTTGCTAGCGTACCTAGAACCCACCTCGTCACTGGCCAGTTTCTGGAGCATCAGTACTGTATGTTGCTCAATTTTTCCGAAGCGGCGGTCAGCCTCAGACTAAAACTTTCATCATCGCTGCTGTCGTCTGTCGCCTATTTGAAGTGACATTGATTTAGGCTAACTCTCTCGCTTGTCTCAGACAACCCGAGCGACAATGCGTTTCTTCACACTCCCTCTTGTGGCGGCCGCCCTTCTGGGACGCTGCTCTATTGGAGCGGAGGTTCCCTATACCCGTTCTTACGTCTATACTGGTGGGCAATATGTCGATGATGGGTCCGGTGGTCACATTTTCCGCGACCAAATGTATGTTGAGAAGTTGGTTCCCTCTTCTGGAACTACTCAGGATGTGCCGATTGTTTTTATCCATGGCCAAGCACAAACAGGCACCATAAGAACTGCCACCACCATCTGTCATGACGCAATATTGACTATTTCATAGAACTTTCTAAACAAGCCTGATGGTGGCCGCGGATGGGCCTCGCTGTTTATTCAACAAGGCTACGAAGTCTATATCGTAGATCAAACTTTCCGTGGTCGTTCGGCATGGCAGCCAGCTCAAGGTGCCGCAAAGTCTTCAACCTACTCTGCCGAAATTATCCAACAGCGCTTTACTGCCGGAAAAGATTACATGCTTTGGCCTCAGGCCTCCAATCACACTCAATGGCCCGGCACGGGCAAGATGGGAGACCCCGTGTTTGATGCCTTCTACAGCTCCAACGTTCAGTTTATCAGCAACGCGACGTATCAGCAGACAACTGTCCAGAACGCCGGTGCTGCTCTCCTCGACAAGATTGGAAAGCCTGTCATCCTCGTTGGCCATAGCCAGGGTGGCCTTATGCCAATCGTAATTGCCGATGCACGACCTAAGCTAGCAAAGGCTCTGATTCTTCTTGAACCCACTGGACCCCCATTCCAAGACGCAGTGTTCTCCAACGCGTCTACCCGTGCTTGGGGCCTGACTGACATTCCTGTCACCTACTCGCCAGCTGTGACCGACCCTAGCACCGAGCTCGTTAAGAAGACGTACCCTGCGCGCGGCGACGACTACGTCAAGTGCGTACTCCAGGCTGAGAGTCCGTCTCCCCGCAAGCTCGCCAACTTGATCAGCAAGCCTATTCTTGTTGTAACTTCCGAATCATCATATCATGTGCCATATGACTATTGCACCGTCGACTTCTTGCAGCAAGCAGGATGTTCCAAGGCAGAGCACCTTGAGCTGGCGAGGCTGGAATTCATGGCAACGGCCACATGTTTTTCATGGAGAAGAACAGCGACGAGATACAAAAAGTGCTGAGCTCTTGGATCAAAGAGTTGTAGATTACCCATATGCCTACGTAGTATTTTACTGTTACAGATGATTTTTCTATTGTTTTTCATGCCATGCTAGCCACTTCCAAAACGCCAGTGAAAGGAACTATAATTTGCTTTTACGGCAAATACCCGGTAAATAAAACTACCTATTTATGATCAGGGATATGAACATATTGCTTTTCTTTCCGAAATGATACTCGTTCGCACTTGGTCGTTGTGCAGGACAGCAAATTCACAGCTATGCTGCCGAGATCTTCAATCTGCCGCTCTCGTCTCCACCGACAAGTGACCATCATTGCTAGCCTTCAAAACGTTGTGCCGCTTCCGGGAAGCGGAGGGAAAGTATGCGCTGCATTGTTGGTGCCCTCGGGATCAACTTCGGGATCTGCTAGTATGCGTAAATGAAAAGAGGAGTGAAGTTAGATGATTAGCGCTCTAGTACACTGTCGTTGCCGCCATTATATGCTTTCGGGTCGTGCCACTGAAGCCATCGATAGTCGGAGATATGATGGTAGTGTTGTCGCTTTATAGGAGATGGCTGGACAGACCCTGGCTCATCTTCCTTATACCGAGGTTCGAAAAGCTGGGACACTGCAAGGATTGATACAAACTGTTTTCCGGAAGCCAACTAGAGCAACAAGATATAATCTCTTGTAAAACATCTATCGATTAGGGAAGGGGCCTCACTCTGCTGGCTTTCACTTTCACTATTGGCGACTATTCGCGTCTTCTCATTTGCCAAAGATGAATCTGCCAGCTCTATTGCTAGTTCTGACGTCGTGAAGGGTGGCTGACATGTAATATCTGTCAAGTTGGAAACTTTAGCTTACCGTTGGACCTGTTCTGCTGGAGCACAAATCCATTAGGAGTGACTCGTATGAAAATACCGAGCATTGGGGCTTTGGACTAAATACGCGATACTTCTTTGATGGTCGTGGGTGGCCGTGAGATCTTTCATCTAGGAAGTTGAAGCGCTGTCTTACAACATGCAATTCAAACAAGCTAGACATCGCCCGGAAGACGGCATTGATAACATGTCCGCGCTCGTGTAGACACCCTGGAGGTCTAGTGATTCTCCCTCTGTTTGGCTTAGCGACATGGTCTTGAGTAATGGCGAACTAATAGCCTGGATTGCCATGCCAGCATTATCCACCTGCTCTCACCCGTGATGATCACGCTACATTTGCATACTTGCTGTGTCTTCTGCTAGTTCTACGGACTCACTCCACATCATATTGTCCTTGTAGCAATAGGTCACCGTCTCCCTGGGCAGAAGTTCTTGCGCCAGCCACTCAAGATATCGCCTATGCAAGCAGGGTTGCGTTGGTTCCGTGTGTGCCCCGTACTCTTTAGCCGAGACCGGAGCCGGAACTCTTCGCGGCTTGAGGGCTGCTTGAGATCCCACCTGTCAACTTTGCCGGTGTTGAGGAGCTCTGCGAGTGGAACCTGCCTAATCAAGCACTGGCCTCCGGATGGCTCGCCGAAAAGAATGGGTCGCGTTTTTATCAGATGATCAGATAAGATTAAAATCTGCAGCTGAAGCCCTTGCCAAGTCTCGAATACGACGGAGCCGCGGTGAGAACAAGGGTTAATCGACCTGGTGCTTATCAAGCAGTTGATAACGAACTCGCTAGTCCATTTGCCAAGACAACCGTACCTGAAATGTTGTGAGTCTCCGGCTCATCCGATCTCGACGCGACCCAGTGGCAGATGGGGACCACCGGTTTAGGAACGTGGATGACTGGGATGCCAACGCTTGTAACGGTCGCTATTCGTGCGATCTAACCAACGCTTTGACAAACTGTTAATCTCCCGCAGAGCAACTCCACTCCTCGTATGCAAAATCGAACAAGTGCCGCTGCCAGGTAAAGACCACCCACCCACCTGGATGGAGTGACAGGCCACTTGCGCTCTGATCTGGTTAGAGCTAACAAGTTATTAAACTCAAAGTTCCTCGTACTGGGCCTGGGCCCATGAGCTAATTGCTCAATCGGCAGAGTACAGATTGATAGACTTCTACCTATGTTGGACCATGGTCCCGATGTCGGCCTCGAGCACAATGGACCGGCTAAAGCTCCCCTTGAATTCTTCCGTAGGCTAGGATGCCATTGAACCATGGTGCTTCAGGGATTCGGACATCAAGATAAAGTCTGTGGTGTCCTCGGCTGGACCCTGCCCGGCAGTCCATGGCCGCCAGTCTGTGGATTTTCTTCCTGTCCCTCTTTATCACCATCGCCAAAGTCACTCTCTTTTGTTCTTTTCAGCGCTTAGTGCTGTCCACGATATGGGTCCGCAGAACTGGTCGCTTCGTGCGGCCCTCGCGACTATGGCGATCACTTCCGGGGCTATTGCCTGGGATCGCGATAGCGTGATGGGGTCGCGAAAGCCAGTCGACACCCTGTCATCAGGAATCATTCCTGGAAAATATATCATCGAATTGGAACCTGGAAGCACTTTGAAAAGCCGTGATGTCAATCTGAACGACTCGCCTCTCATTGGAGAAATCCAATCTCTTGGTTACGATGCCAGCGTAACTCAGGACTTGACGTCGACTTCGGGTGGCTTCCAGGGTGTTTCAATCGAGGTTTCCAACAGCGAGAACATTACTCTTGGCCAACTCAAGGATGTGCCTGGAGTAGTTGACGCCTGGCCTGTCTACGCAGTGACGCTTGACGTCGATTTTGATACAAACAACGCTGCCCCGAAATGGAACCCTCATGTCGTCACCCGAGTCGAGGAACTACACAAACGAGGCATCAAAGGCAAGGGCCAGCGTGTCTGTGTCATCGATAGTGGTGCAGATGCGTCGCATCCCGTTCTGGCTGGCAGGATTGCTGGTGGAAAAAATATGCTGGATGACAGCACCAACATCGAAGACTGCAACGGCCACGGCACCTTTGTCTCTTCCGTCATCGTCGGCCAGAGCAAAGATCTCACTGGAGTGGCCCCCGAGTCAGAAGTCTTCATGTACAAAGTCTTTGGTTGTGAATCCACCACATCTAACGACGTTGTCTTGAAAGGGCTTCTAGCCGCTGACGCCGATGACTGTGACATCGTGTCCCTGTCTCTGGGTGTTGACAATGGATACTCAGGCTCCGTTATGTCTCGCGTTGCAAGCGAAGTGGCACAGAGAAGACTGGTGCTTGTGGCAGCAGGAAACTCTGGCGAACAGGGAACTTTCTATGCGAGCTCTCCAGCCTCTGGTCATGGTGTCGTTGCTGTTGCATCGGTCAATTCAAAACAAGTTCTTGGATGGCCCGCCACAATCCAATCGTCGGCGGGGGAAAGCCTTGAAATACGATACGTGACACCAGATGGACAGAAGCTCAACGAGTCTACAAGCGCCCAGCTCTCGTTCGACAAAGGCGATTCTTGCAATCCGACGTTATATGGTAGTGAGGACGAGGCAGTTATCATCAAGAGAGGTATTTGTTTTTCGAACAAGGCATACAACTACCTCTCCAGCACTGGCTTTGGCTATTTCCTCATCTTCGACTCGTACAACCAGGGCGTGTTTTATGATTCGGAACTAAATGGCATGATCAGCCCTTCAGTTCACCTGTTCGCCGTGACCGAGGCTTCAGTCGGCACTTGGGTGTCCAAGCAGATTTCTGCAGGCCACAACTTGACTCTGCAAGTTGACCCAGACGCCGATGCTGTCGTTTCCGAGGCTGATTTCCCAAGCGGCGGTCAACTTTCAGCCTTTTCCTCTTGGGGGTTGACCTTTGAAAACGACTTGTTCCCCAGCATCGCGGCGCCAGGAGGGGCAGTTTATGGCGCGTTCCCCGACAATAGGCACGCCATTGCTTCAGGTACATCGTTCTCAACTCCCTACGTTGCTGGAGTCGCTGCACTGTTCTTCAGTCAAGTCAACAAAGACCACAAGGACTTTTTCCGCCGTATTTCATCCACCGCCGCCCTTCTTCCATCATACGATGTTGCGCAGAAGGAAACCTACAGTGACATCGCACCTCTGGCCCAACAGGGCGCTGGACTCATCGACGCGGTCAAGATGATGGATTACAAGACACTTCTGGTGTCAGAGCCCCATCTCTCTCTCAATGATACAGACAATCGCATCAGTACACACACAATTATACTGAGAAATGCAGGATCCAGCCCGGTGACTTACAAGGTATCACATGTGGCGGCATCTACGGCACAGTCTCGGGATGAATACTGGTATCCTATGCTCTATTTCCCTCCCCTTATCGATGACGCGAAGGGATCAATCAATGCCCCCGACAGCATCACTATCGCTCCAGGTTCAACTGGCAATGTTGAAGTGACAATAAACTCCCCTGAGAACCTCGAATCGAACAGTGGTGCCCTGTGGAGCGGAAAGATTGTTTTTGAAGGGAGTAACGGCGATTTCATCGCAGTCCCCTACATGGGAATCGAAGCGTCTACATATGAATGGACTCCTCTCGAGGGTGCTCCGCTTGCATTCCGCTTCGATCAGGACACTGGTTACTTGTACCCTGTCAACTGGCAGAACAAGCCCTACAAACCGGCCGAGTTCGACTCACCCGAGATCTACTACGCACTTCGTTACGGAACATACGAATTCTCCCTTGACTTGGTCGGCGAAGACTGGACTGCCGACGACTTCTCTTACCCGCTCACGAAGGGGGTCTCGAGGAATGACTGGATAGGGCCGTTGAGGAGCGCTCCTGATGTGTTTGGAAACGTTGTCGACTTTCCAATCGAGTTTCCCCTACGGTTCAGCAACGTGGGCTTCACGAGATTCCAAAGCTTCTCAAATGGCACCGCTATACCGTCTGGAAAGTACAGACTTCTCAGCAGAGCCCTTCGCGCATTCGGAAACCCATCCAACGCAGCCGACTGGCAACTTTATCTCTCAGATGTCTTCAAAGTACAGAACGGTGATGATCCCATTCCCGGCGAGAGCACCACGACAACAGCGTCTGCAACCACCTTCACGACGTCGGCGATCAACAGCCCCACAGAAACTACCACTGGAAGCCCAACGACCTCAAGTGTCCCAGTGGAAAGCACCACCACCGTTCCAGGAATTACCACGACTCTCAAGGCCATCGCCACACCAGTTGGTATTCCAGACGCCGTTGTCAATCTTGCTTTGGCAAGACAAGGTGTTTCCTCCCGAGTCATTGAAACACCAGGGGATTGGATGGAACTTCATGTTCAGATCAAGATTCCGAGCCGTTTCGATGAAGGGTCTATCGTCAGCTTTGCACTACCACCTCAGATCGTTGAAGTTGCCGAGAAGGAGTATGTGATGGACCAGGCTTCAAACCTGGTGGGGAGTGCCAGTTTCGACGAGAAGACTGGCCTCTACTCGATCGAATTCTCTGACTGGGCTGAGTGGCACAAAGACATTGTTGGCAACTTCTACCTCTATTGCCGATTCAGCCAGGATTTCCAGAAAGAACTTCAGGCGGGGACATACGTTGTAGAGATGCTGACGGTTGGCAAAACATTTCAACCACCGATCTTCTACCAGTCCATCGACAGATCCAAGGTTTACGAATCAAGACGAGAGGATGTGGTTGACGGTCAATCAGTCTACTACTTTGACGTCGAAGTCCCCGGCCAATTGGGGCCATGGAACTCGGTTACCGTTGTTGCCAGCCAGGCCTCCACTGACGACGGATTTCTTTGCACGGAGGCAAGCGTTGTCATTGGCACCGAGTTCGACAACCAAAACCAGATCATAAAGTCCAAGGACATTACGGCGCAAGCGCTTCGACGATGCGAGGTCAAGACGTTCCGTGCTACCTACTCCGGAGACGTCCAAGAGGGAGAAGTTCTGGCTTTCAACATTCCTAACATTCTCGGCATCAAGGACTCGTGGGTAATCAGTATGGCATACAGCTTGCAAGTAGAGCTGAAAAACGGCACTACAGTTGGCTACGACTACCGCAGTTTGGAATATTCCAGATATAGTCGCAGTCGGCCAGATGCCTTCTTCTCCGCCGCTGTCGACCGACCAGTGCCTCCCGAAAGTTCAACGACTCCTATTGAAACTCTTTCCTTTACCACGGCATCTCCTATTATCAACTCCACTACGCATGGGTTAACCTCGACTGCAGATATCTCGACATCGACTGCAGACGGCTCGACATCGACGCCTGAAACATTATCCCCAACTGCGAACAGGACTATTTCAACGACAACTGAGGGGCCCACGAGCAGCGAAAGCAGTGTTTTGACAACCGATCTCCAGTCTATCTCGGAAACAACCAGACCTGGAACCGGGAGCTCATCTGTGTTCACTTCTGATGAGTTTGGTACGAGCACCACGTCCATTGGCAACAGTTCCATTACTACCTCAAGTTCCGAGACATTGCAAACTCAGAGTGATTCTTCCGAAACCGGCTCCATTTCTCAAGAAACAACGACTTCAAGGTTTGGTGCCCACTCTGTATCAAGCCGGCTTTCAGAAACCAACATCGACATTCCATTTTCTACTTCAACGAATACACACAGTGAACAGGTTCCATCATACGCCCTTCCCGGCCCAGCTTCGACAACATCGGGTTACTCCATCAGTACCCATACACAGAGCGTGACAGTGATAACATCCGTGTGCTCTGATTCGAGTTGGCCTCAGCCGGTGACAGTAACTTACACTGTCCCATGCGTTACCAATCATGAAACAGATGTGACCACCGTTACCTCTGTTTGTACTCGATGCGCCGAACATCCAGTCACAATCACCTATACACAACCCTTCAAGGCCACAGTACAACCGGGTTCAGCCAATTACTTCGCAAAGACTGATCAGCTGCATTCGGTGTCCCAGATTCATTACCAGGCACCCTCCATCACCATTCCTGGTTACGGACAGCCGCCACAACCTATCAATACCAAGACAAGGGGGAATGTGACATTAACTGCAGTTTCGAATTCTGATGCACGATTGCCCATTTCCCTTAGCGCTCCGACAGGGACGAGCAACCTACCTGCTTGGACAACAAGCAGCGAGCCAAGCGATGGACGGGGAGAGAAGACTAGTGCAGAGGCAAGCCAGAAGGAACATGTGCCAGACACGCAAGGGGGCGCAGCAAAGGGTGAGAAGCAAACCCAGTGGGTCACCGAAAGCATGCCATCGACATCGACGCCGACGGTGCTTGTCGTTGAAGGAGCGAGCACGCACCTAGCGACCAGCAGTTGGAGTGTGGCCCTAGCAGTCATCTCGAGCACTTTTTTCGTGGCCTTCTCGGTCATGGTATAAGGGATATCAATAGTTACTCTACCTAATAATCCTACTTTAACCCTAACCCTGGCTCCTTTCGCTCATAAGAATTCAGCAGCCACGTATTATATCCACAAGTCATGCTTAGATGCATTCATCAAGTTTGTCGAGAAGGCGTCGGCATTCGGCCTTGAGCTGAAGCATGCGGTCATCCGGCTGCTCCGACGAGCCCGCCTTCTTGGCCTCCTGAAGCTCACACAAGGTGATAGACAGTCTTTCACATGTATTGGTGATCTCCTAGCTCTATATATGAGCATTGTGATGCAGCTGGAGTTGAACTGACTAACAACAGAGCTTGGCAACAGAATGGCTTTCCAGCACATGCTTGAACCTTGATCGGAGAATACTTCATGTACAGCTGCGAGAAGTTCATCTACCGCGCTTCGAGATGTATCCAGGGCACTGGTTGCAGTCGAGTCGGTCATGTCGACGGAGATGGAGAGTCAGTGCAGAAGATAGGCTTGTCCCCTTCGGGATACCGGTTATAATTGTAGACAATTGAAGGGACTGAGAATCTTCAACGGCTGAATCAGCAACGAAAGGAAAACTTTGTAAAGACAAGAGGCATTTTTGGGAATAATGTCTGCGGCCAGCCTTTTCTATGCGTGATAACGTGACTTGTACAACGTCAGATACCAATGTGGTTGCATGACGAACGCCATTGTAACACAACGGCCAGCCTCGTAGAAAAACTCGAGCTGTACTTTTTTGTCTAACGATATGGTTACCCTAATCGTGATTTGGATGAAAAAGCAACACTATAGCCTCCCCGGACCTAATTCAGACGGCTTCCCAAGGTCGGCTTCGAGCAGACCCCATTTGATGGTGAGGTTTCCAAGTAGGTTCTTTGTTTTTTTCTTTCAGACTCGTTCTCACAACCTCCGAGCATGCTGACCGAAGTTTCGCTTTCATGAGAGGCACAACGCAATTTAGTTGCGTGATTGAGGATAGAGTCACTATAATTCGATGGCTATCAAAAGTCCATGGAGGCTCATGGCAACCTGGAAATGACATCCTACTATGAGGTTACGCCCCAGTGTATTGACGCTCTTCAGCGTGATTCCGAACAGGAAGCTTCAACATGATGGCCAGCTTTGGCAATTCCATCAGTAGACTCCGCGGGACGGGCCGTACCGTTGTAACGTCTCCACATAGGGGAGGGTAAAGACGCCGTTCAAAACGGTGCGTCTTAATTTGTAGTATATCGTCGGTTCGGCAGTTATTACAATAAAACCTCGACCCCACTAAGGGTGGGAGGTAAATGATTAGAGGAGGCAGTATAGCCTACGGGATCTGGAAACGCGTTGGTCAGCGATACCAATGGTCTTCTACCAGGCAACTCAAATTCCAATCTTTGACGTCATGGGGCGGATTCGGAGCTCCGGGCAACTTCCCATGATGTGTAGGTTCGCTGTCGGTGGTCACAGCCAAGTTACTCCATGGGACTCTTTGACTGGTTTGTCCGGCTGACCACTACGTCGCATTAGCGATGCCGTTGTAGCCACAGGTACCACCAGATTCGGCCAGCGTAGGCTTCAGTAAAGGAAGCGTTGCATTGGAGCTAAGTTGCTATTTATCGGGGGCACATTTCAATGTCCATGCGTCAAACCAGTTGTTAGCTAGGTATCTAGAGCCAATATCAAGCACCCCGCTATTCCTCAACACGTTTCCTTTCGAGCAACGACCAGACTCCGACATCAACCAAAACCCAGTCATGTTCAGTATAACGTGAATATTCCATGTAGCCATTTCCATTGCCATTGCATTGTAATTGCCAAATGAAGATGTTTCGGGTCCCACAGCTACTTAGAGATCCCATCAGGTGGAAGGAAGGGCATCTGGCGACCTGCTGGATGACGTATCTGTTGCGGAGGTGGAGCCTGAACATAAGCTCCGTAGGCGTTTCCTTGAGCATTGGTGTTCCAATTCTGAGCCGCCGAGCGAGAGTATGACTGTCTCCGGTCCCGAGGCGGTATCTGGACTTGAGACGGGGTTTCCTGGTACATGTGGCCGGAATAGGGATGGTATGCTGGTTGCTGGAGGACGGATTGATACGAGAGAAAACGCTGCTCTGTCTGACAGAAAGGAGCAGATGCGGGAGTGTGTGGTTGACTGTTGAAGAGTGGCTGCTGAGAGCTGCGGGAAACGGCGTCCTGTTCCGGCATCAGGTGGTACGGCACTGATATGATGGACTGTGGACTCTGGACGAGATAGCCATAATTGGGGATGGGCAACACCACCAATGCTTCGTTGACCGGGCCTTGGTGTCCCATAAGCGGGGGACGAGAGTCGTTTCTTGGTGGCTCGGTGCTGGCCGGGTGGATGGGACGATGGGGAGCCTGTCGCTGCTGCTTAGGCTGCTGCTGCTGTTTGGCCTTGCGTTTGCGCTGGGTCTGGCGCAGGGGCTGGTCGTCACTGTCCTCGTCGCTTGCCATAATGTTTCTTTAGACTAGGTTTATGACCTCAAGATGTTCTCTAGTATCCTAAAGCTTTAGAGTGGTGACGATCCTGAGACCAGAGTCAGCGTGGGCAGGCTTCATGACTCCGCGAGCTTGTATACCAGATAGTGGAGACTTTTCGGGCGAGATGGGCTGATTGGGGCACCGATTTGGACACACAATTGCGAATTCTCCTATCTGATTCCTGTTATTTGGTGACGACGCGTCAGAGGTCGCGACAAAGACCGACGATGGCAAGGCTGGGAGATGAGTAGATGCAGGCAGACAAACGCGCCGAAACTGATCATTCACTGTAGCACACGCACGTGCCGTGCAACCCTGGAGCTCCCCAGGTTCCAGGGCTGCAACAAGTGACCCCCGCCTCCAGTCGAGGCCCCAGACAGTGCTGGGCACCCTGTAGGCATGAAATAGGCGACCAGACATTGATGGATGCGTCGCTTGGGCTCAGGCGAATTTGCTAGAAAATATCGGACTAATCATGTTTGGTAGCTTTTTAGTAGGCCGCCTATGAGTATGCCCGTCGTGAATGCTGGGGCTGGTGGTATCTAAGTGGTTTCCATTTCCTCATCTAACACCGTCGGATCTGACGACAATCGTCGCTCCCAGTCAAAAAGTTCAGCAGCAAACTGTGTCCCCTGGCACCGCCTAAAAAATACTTTTCAGTCGTCTCAGGAACCTGAGAACTCCCGCAAGGTGCTGGCGCTCCTCCTCCACGCTTCTGCCGTTGAGTCGGCAATCACCAGTCCCGGCTTTTTAAGCCAAGTTGGCGTCATAGTTGATACCAAACACTGTTTACCCCTCAAAATCAGACTGGGAATTTTTATAGAATACGAATTGCATTCTTATGCACCATTATGGAGCCAGAGCATGTAAGTATCAATTGTGAGATCTGTTGCCAGCACCTTCGACGCATTGGCGGTAAAAGCAGTAGTTGGAGTATCAAGGTATGACAAGTGTTTTCAACTAGGAAATGTAGGAGTAGCTGTTCTAGACTTGGGCAACAAGTCTCCAAGGTTTGAACTCTGGATAAACCATCTTCACATGTTACAAAGGGTTAAAGAAAAGCTTCCAAGCCTCAGCAACGGCAGATATATGCTAGAGATTCTTGGCTAGACGAACATACTACTTCAGCGTTTGTTCCGAACAATTTACAGAAAGAAAGAAGAATTAGCGTAGCCAACGTTTGAGATGAGGAGCAAAGACTTCTCGAGTGGCTCGATTCCAATACGTGGGTGTTTTGCCAGGCCCTTGCCATGAAGCTTGTTCCACACTAACCCCAACCTTCACGAACATTCGACTGGACACAGCAGCTCAAGCCACGCAGGGACGATCCTTACATTCTGTTTGAGCTAGCTGAGGTAGCATTTTTGGATAATTGCTACCCTGATTCGTTCGCCATGAGCCGTGCTCCCCACCCTGTGACGAAGGACTCAGGTTGGCAAGTCTATTGGCGAAACCCCCTGTCCGGTGTGATTCAAATCGAATGGAGAAGTTCCAGGGTGTCCTGCCAAATTTGTGGCCATCGTCTATTGGTAGTAATTATCCTTCCCTTTGTCAAGATGAAGATCAAACCAGCATCATCGGTTTTCCGAGGCAACTACATGGAGACTGGTAGCCCTGGCTGACACTGAGAGTCGACTATCAATCGATTTAAATGCAGAAGAGGATGTGATTCTTGGCCTGCCGGCTCAGGCGCAGATTCATTCCTGCCCAACAAGTAGGGACAGGGGATAGTAAGGTGATTAGTTAGGAGACAATAGAAGGCACTTCAATAAATGAGAGGAGCTGGCTGTGCTGGAAACGATTAAACAATGCATTATGGGTGGAGCTAAATAAGGACTTGACCAATTAACAACCGAAACCCCTGCAACCTGTAAGCGCTTAACAAATGAGGTTAAGGTATAAGCTTAAAATACGGTCGGCAATTGCTACATCTAGACTATCGGCGATTGCTACATCTAGACTAGCTGCAACATGTAACCTCTGGCAGTCCCAAGGCAGACTCAGGGGGACCAATCTCTTTGACATACATAGTTCTCGTCTACCACGTCATGAGCGTGTTTTGTCTTCTCCTCCGACACACACTTCTTTTCTCCCTCTTCTTCTTTCCCGCAGGCCACGGCCTGGTACGCTTCTGACTGATGAGGTTTCTCTTCATAGCTCCTATCCTGGGAGCTATACTGCTGTTTGACTGCGCCTACAGCCAAGTATCGTTAGATCTCATGCGACCAAAGCCTCTTGGGGGACTCTTCAGACGCGAGTACCAGTCGATTGATCTCCTCATCGCCCCACAATGGGCCGGAAGTTATCGCACACAGCTCAAGATCGGCAACCCCGGCCAGTTTATCTCAGTTGGTGTAACAACCATGGAGATGGATTCCATCTGGGTCCCAGGTAGTAACACGTCTACTTGTGAGGACACTAGATCGGAGATCAGAGGCCCATGTTCTTTTGGTGGCTGTAAGTCATATTCCGCAGTTCTCGCGCCGGGCTAATCAAGCCGATTTTATAGTCGATCCTAGCTCTTCCAGAACTTTCAAACCGAGCAAACAGCCATTCTATTCTGATCACGGATATAGTACCAGCGGAGACGAGCTCATCGTGGAAGGCTTCGAGTTCAAAGACGACATCAAATTAGGCGACATGTCTCTATCAAACTTTACGATGGGCTACGCAGAGAACGTAACGACTGGTCTAGTCCCATTGTTCAGTCTTTCATACATTGAAGGAAGAGATAAGAAAGAAAAAAGCTTGATATATCACCTATGGTTCCGAGGACATATTCCGACACTGGGCTATAGTATATGGCTCAGCAGTCAAAGTGCAACGGACGGGCAGGTATATCTCGGCGGCATCGATACCAGCAAGTATGACGGGGAGCTTGTCAGCTTCGAAACTGGCCTTAATCTCCTAGATCTCCCCTTGACTTCGCTCTCGGCGTCCAGCTCGTCTGGTACAGATAAACTAGTAGGCTCGAACCTACCTCTTTCTATCGGGTTATCTATGGGCAGTGGCCTTTCAGTTTTTCCCCAGGACCTAGCTTTTGAGATCTGGGCCATTGTTGGAGTACGCTACCTGGCAAGAGACACTGGCTTGCCTCTCATCCCCTGCTCTCGTCGCAAAAGCCAGGGCTTCTTTACCCTTGAATTTGGCGGCGACAAAGGAGTCAAGATCAACATGACAATGTCGGAACTTGTTTTTGACGAAGCTCTCCTCGACTCGGTTCCGAATGCTGACGAGCCGCTGTGCGTCTTTGCCATATCGAATTCGACCACCTGGTCAAGCTATACTCTTGGCGAAGCGTTCTTCCGTTCGGCGTATGTGGCTGTCGATTTACACAATAAAAAGGTGGCTATCGCGCCGGCTAGGATGGATGCGGACTCTGCAAAGTCTGAGGTCATAGCCTTCAACGGCAACGGCGCGCCGATTCCATCAGCCACAGCACTATCAAATCAACCAACCCCAACAGAACAGGCGAGTTATGAGCCATCAATTAAGAACTGGAACGAGACGGGCAAGTCTTACAAGGCGTCCAAGGGCTTCAGCTCCCTTAAAGATAGCAATCCAGCTTCCAACGACTCTAGCTCTGGAGGCGATGGTAACAGCAGCGGCGGATTATCGACAGGCTCACAGGCGGGAATCGGTGTGGGTGTCGGACTCGGGGCTCTTGTTGTTGGTTTGGGAATTTTCCTAGTCATGAGAAGGGGCAGAAAAGCAAAACACGAACCAACAGCAACTGTGGCTGGCCAGAACTGGACAGCCAAACCTGAGCTTAGCGGTGATGGAGTTAGCCATAAAGCGCTCAATGAGCCGCATGAACTCCATAGTCCGGATGATCATCAGGCAACCAAAACGATACCAGTCGCTCCAGTAGAAATCGGGGGGCGCGAGATTCCGGCTGAAGCGTACGGAGATGTGAAGAATAGATAGTTATTAAGGCCAGAACAATGGAACAGACATTTCCAGGCAATGGCGCAAGTATCTGTTTCGGAGTAGTCATGGTGGCACACGTAAGACATTCATACAAGAGGAGCCGGATAGAGCAAGTGCAAAAGCTATCAATCAGGGTGAGCTCGCGCGGCTTGCACAACGACTACAGGGGGGCGGAGATACAGGGAGGCCACTGATAGAGGTGCTATCTGTGTACAGTGCACAGGCGGTTAAGCTATTGTGCTTTTGAAGACACAAGACGTAACCCAGAATGTACATAAGCTATTGATGGAGAAGCGGGCAGCGACAACCAATCAGTCAACGCTCAAATATCAAGGATTTGTCTCTGGGACATTTCTTGTTGTGTTGGGATTCGATCACGCAGAACCACGGAGGCCAACGAGCAAAGCATTCATGGAATCCACATGGGTGAACGTCTAGAAATACATCTGGCTCCAAGTAAGGTTCTTACTTTTTCTCCGACTCTCCTGTTCTATACAAACACATCCGCCTTGTAGTAGCTTTCGGTATTCTACTTTGGTTCCAGAGAAGGGGCGTCATTGGGGGAAACCTTGACACTCCGAAAGTCCTCAAACTCGATACCACTCATATACGTCCGAGCCATGTCCTCCATCCACGGCAGTGTCTTGTCCTTGAACGTGCATTCATGCTTGGCAGAGGCTCCAAACGGTGTATCCGGTCTCCATGCCGGCGAGTTCAGTGCATTTATGAATTGTCGCCACTCAATGACGGTCTTCTCTTGGCCTGTCCAACCAGCCGGTCTTGGAATTTGGAGGCCGTTTGCACGCATCTGCTTCATGAGTGAGCCGAGGAGCATGCATGAACACTCAACACTGCAGCCGTCGTTTGTAGCCCATAGGGATTCCATCATGCCGTACACGTTGTCAATGACCTGATTAATGAGGAACTGTCTTCGAGACTCCAATTTCTCTAGATGAGCGTTAGAGGGCTCCTATAGAACGAAGTGGATGATTCGGGACTTACCGACAATCGTGTTTGGTATTGGCAGACTAGTTTGCAGCGGTTCTCTACTATATCGCACAGCGATGGACACCATCGTCCTGAACAGTTTTTTATCGGAAAATACCCAGGCAAAAAACATCCAGGACATGCACGGTTTCCCATAATCTTTTGGGAAGGCGTCTTGGTGTGCAGCCATCCACTTGTCTGCGAAAACTTCAACTATCTCATGACACTGATAGTAGTCAACAAGAACCGCTACCTGCTCAAGCAAGCTGATATCGACAGTCTTTGGTGTGTTTCGGTGATGGCCGTGAATTATATCGAGCAAGATGAGCAGGGCTTCGGCGCTCCATTCAAATGCCTTGATCTCGTAGAAGCCGCGTTCATTGCGGACCCCTTCGCTAAATGGGCCGTCGAGCATGGCCTTGAATACTGGCGATGCAAGGATCAAATGTGGCGAGGAAACGCGGAACCGTATCTCGATGGATTGGTTATTATCATCGCAGGGCCTCAACTCTCTTATTTCAGCGAGTGTGTGGATGGAAGCAGAACGGTCGCAGAAGACGTCGGTACGAGTTTTGTGGGTTTGAGGCTCGCCATCAGTTGCTTCTGAGGAGCCTTCAACACCAGGCTTTTCTTCCTTTCCGTCTTGGTTCAAGTTTGGTCGACGGAGGATCAATTCCGTGTCGCCTTTAGGGTCGAGTATCAAGAGTGATGTTTTCATGGTGAATACTCTGGACTCAGGATCAATGATGTGAACTCCGCTAGCCAGGAATGGGTCCTACTTGAGGACAGCTTTATTTGGCATGTTCCAAGCGCCCATAACCAGATCCTTGCGAGCTGAACCCCCCTGTTCGCTGTTATGAGGTGCTAAAAAAACACGAGACCTATCCACGCCAAAGCCTATCAACCTCTGACCGTGTTTTTTTTGTACAACAGGGATGTCTCACCAGCTGAAGCCAGCTCGTAGGGGAGAGGATGGGACTGCCCTAAGACCAGCGAATCAAACCTCGACGTTACCCGCCGGTCTCAAATCCGATACTTGTGGCTCACCCCTGTCTCAGCACTACCCTGGACTTGTCCGCTGGTTGCAGATGAGGCAATAGATATTGGCTAGCAAATACAGACAATTTAGTTGAATGATCTTTTATTATTCCGATCTGTCTCTTGTCTAGCAGGCAGAGGGCTCAGCCGCAGTTTGAGGGGGGGGAATCAGTGTTGGAATATCATGATCTATCTCGTCCAAGAAGCAGCTGGTATTGTGTTTGAACTTGACCTCAATTTCTAGGCAAAGAAGTATCATGGATTGTCCGGGGTAAGTCGCTGACAACAAAGACTGGATCTATTGCTCTCCTTCTTATTGCTACCGCTTGTTTAATTTAATTCCGACATTTGCCATTGTGCCAGAAATTTGTCACAAAAGTACAACTTGTTTGCGAAACAAATTGCTGAGGGCTTCGGTACATGGTCAGCTGACCCATCCCCCCACTTGTACCAAGCCGTTCTTTGATGCATCAAAGCGAGGATGACTCAGCAATCAACTGGGGCGTTTCAATTCTGGTGTGCGCGGCAAACACTCAGCCATCGGGAACAAGCGAAATTACTTTTGCACATTGAGATGTATTTCAGTTGGGCTTCTGAGGCGAAATGCCGGATAGTTTTGACATGAAAAGCCTCACGGAAAGCAATTGCTTTTGCTTCTGTCTTGTGGCCCTCTGACTACTTCGACACGGTGCCCAGCGAGGCCGACCAGCCTCCAATTACATCCGATTACTCGCCCTTGACTCGATTCCCAAGAAACGCCTCAATCTCCTTCGCAATCTCCCACCGCTTGGTCTGTAGCGCAAAGTGCCCTGCATCGACAAACTTGACCACCGCATCTGGCAAATCCTTCTTGAACGCCTCGGCCCCCGCGGGGACGAAAATCGGATCTCCCTTGCCCCAGATAGCAAGCAGCGGCACCTGTGAGCTGCGGAAGTACTCGTGTACCGCTGGGTACCCGTCCACGTTTTTCCGGTAGTCGTAGAATAGGTCCAGCTGTCGCTCCTGGTTGGCCTTCCCGGCTTCATTCTGGAGATAGTCTAGCGTCCAGTCTGCTGGGTTGATGAGCTCCTGGTCCTTGGCGGGAAACCCTGTCGTGTATTGCATCTTGGTGGCTGCAAGGGTTAGGTAGTTTTCGCGTAGCCACTCGCGAGCTGGTGCGGAATTGGACGTCGTCCAAGTTTTCATGATAGGCTCCCAGAACGGTTGCCCGAAGCCGCTGTTGTAGGCGTTGCCGTTCTGGCTTATGATGGCGGTGATGGCGGAGGGGTTGGCAAGCGCTAGACGCCACCCAACGGCCGCGCCATAGTCAAAGACGTACATGGCGTACGAGGCGATCTGCAATGCCGTCAGGAGAGCGAGCGTGGCGTCAGCCAGGTTGTCGAAGGTGTAATCGAAGCTGGCCGGGGCGGTCGTTTGTCCGTAGCCGGGGAAGTCGGGGGCGATGATATGGTATTTGGGGGCTAGGAGTGGTGCTAGATCACGGAATTGAGATGACGAGGATGGGAAGCCGTGGAGTAGCAGGAGGGTTGGGTTGTGAGCGCTGCCAGCCTCGAAGTAATGCATGTTCACACCGCTGTCGAGCGTGACATTGTGGTAGGTTGGGGCATAGATCATTTTGGGGTTTGGTAGATTTATTTCTGAGAAGAGTAAAAGTCTGTGCTCGTGTAATGAGCTATGGCAGGTGCTGCTCATGCCTTTATATATATATAAAGCTGTAAGAAGATCAATAATGAACAAGATGACATGCTTTTGCTGACATATCATGAGTCGAGTTGGAGCCTGGAGACGTTGACTCACGTACTGTTCAGATGGGGCTATTCCGATGCTAGCTGCTTATGCACATACTGCACTGTAGCCATTCTGGCATAGTTGATGAGGAACCTTGACGGCATTGATACGAAACGGAAGGTGCATATGTCTGGTCGCGGCGCAGTGGCATGCTGCGTAATTACAGCGGATGACGTCGTGTAAGCATAACTTTACCCCTTTGTCCAGCATGCCGAACGAAATATTCAGGTCTCACTCTGCGGGTACTGTAGAGTTCGGAAGTGCTAAAGGTTGCTGCATAGGGCGGCCGATCGTGCTTGAGGGACCGGCGAATCATGTTTGTGCTCACCAGTCATGACCCATTAAAGAACTCGGCGCTAACCGAGGTACAATACAGCACTGGTTGACCTAGATTTTGATTCCAAACGTGCTTACCTTCCAGCAGTCGCCGAAATGCACAACGAATTGATTATTGAGGATGGGGTATTGCTCAGCTATTGCCCAAGTAGATATTGTTAAAATTTCGGTGGTCGGCTCTCAGTAGGACTGGATGATGTACAGGACAAGACACGTGGGTTGAACAGTTACACTCCGCAAGTGTACACGCCAGTCTTTTTCCTGTAGCTTCAGTCTTGGGTACAACTGGTGCTCTGAGTTAACTGATAAGCTAACGAGTTTGTGGATTGTTTCTATCACTTCAACTTTACATATCTCGGCCCTTCATGTGCTTTAGGATATCTGCTCAATTATCGACTGGATATCAGTCAGATCCCAGACTTCAGCAAATTTGCCATCTACCACATGATACAGGGTGAATTGCGTTGCTGCCACCCGACGTCCCGTCGCCTTGATTCCTTGAAAATCACCGAGGTGGGTGCCGGTAACCCTGAAATGCAGGGAGAGATAATCACCCTCAATAGTGAGATTTCTCATCTCCCAGTGCCAGTCAGGAAACGCAGTTATTATGGGTTGAAACTGCGCGGTGACTTTGTCTGGACTCCAGGATTCATCGTTGACAGAAAGAGGCGACGTGTAAAAGGATTTCATAGCCTCGAAATTGTGGGCATTGCAGTATTCAAGATATAACTGATACAGTGCCCGATACTCGCCGGTTTTGATCGAGGCGTTAAGTGGTGCAGAGATGCTTCTCTCATCTTGGGTTGCCATCGTGGGCTGGTAGATGCAAGCGGTTGGTAGTCCTTGAATGGTTATGACCGACTACTTGTTCTTCCGTAGCTGATAAATGACTTATTTTTGCGAAAGTAATAATTAGAGATATGAATGACGATATAATTGAGAAGGCACTTATTTTGAGCTCGGGTTGGAAAGTGCTGAGCGATGCCAATTTATAGTCCATCCGCAGCGGCGTTAAACTTGATACGCAATAGAAAAGCCATGAGCTTGCCAAGCCTTTAGCTTATCTAAAGCTTAGATCATCGGCTTACCGAGCTGGATCATCGCCGGTGCATCCTGACTTAGTTAGAGGCGGCAGTTGAGGCGTCATTGCCCAGCGCGGTATGCCTCCTGATTGGGACTGCCACATTATGGAACTGCAAATCTAGTAGCCTTGTGCCTTGAAACTATCTGCTACTGTATCGCCCTCAACTAAGATTGACCACTCAAATACCAATAGCATTCCATCGGACATTTCATAATGCCGGCCTTCCGGCTAAAAGCGCAGGAAAGACACTCGTGACGGTGGTGGTAGCAGCAACATGCACTGGTGCGCATACGTCTACGAGCTAGGACACTTTTGGTGAGAATTCGGAGATTGCGATGTGACCAGTATTTGAGTAAATGGGTCATATGCTCTTTTCCCCTCAGAGCAACAATAAACGTTGACAAGAGGCTTTGAATGAGCGTGTGTAAGTGCAACATTTCCTGGCGACGTTCATGGATCGGCCGCAACTGCGGTCTTGTGCATTGTCCGCAAAGGCGGCATCCTAAATTGCCGCAGCGGGGACAGCGGCATGCATGGGTCGGCCGCCGCGGTAGGACGGGTCGTGTCTCGGCGCTTACGCCGCAGAGAGTCAATGACACGATGTAAGACGATGCATCGGCATGATTCCTTGCTCCCAGAAATACATTTAACGTCTAAAAGTGGCGATTCGGAGTCAGGATCTTGAGTGGAGACTGCAGCCCAACTCACTCAGATAGGTGATTGACTAGGAGTCGTGGGATAAGTCTTGTTCCGAGTTTGGGAAGAGAACTACCGTGGCCATGATCTCCTGGTGAACTGGTAAGATATTTGTCTTCACGATGCAGTAAGGACGGAAGGCGTTGCACGTGTGATGCATGTCTAAGCGCGCATGTACAATGTCCTTGACGGGAACGGCAATACAGATAGTACTCCTGTTCAACCGGCGGAAACAGCGCTAGACTTCTTTTCTGTGCTTCATCCAACTTTCTTGAGTTGGGTCGATTGTCAATCGTTCTATTCCTATGTGAATTCAAGTAATTTCTATTCATCTAGTAGTACCTTACGTATGTACGACTATAACAAGTCGCACATTTCCAACACTTCTGTAAGGGACAATTTGCTCTTATTGCCATATTTCAAGGCTAGCATGGAGATTAGGGAAAAAACCGTCAAGCAGTTAAAAAAACCCTATCCTGAATTTGAACGTCACTTATTTCAAATTGTTCTGTCATCCACCTCATTAAGCCTTGAGACCAGCTACGAGACGATCGCCAAGCCCTTTAATACTGTCTTGGAACTGCTTGGGAGTCTTAGCTTTCCAATTAGCCCCTTTGGCGCCAGGCACAGCTTCATCACCAGTGAAGCCAATATATAGAACATCCTTCTTGCCATGGCCTTTATTACCGTTCAATCCTTCATTAGGAAAACAAAGCTGGGCGAGGGAGATGGATGCTTCGCCGGTTGATCTGAAACCATTTGTATCTCCCCACACGCCGTAAAACTTGATCATGTTAGCCATCGTTGAAGCCATGAAAGAGTAGAGCATCATGTCCTACCACTTGGTTGTTGCATACAACAGCCATAACGCTGAGCGGTTTCAAGCCGTGCTTTTGGGGATCGAAAGAGTTGGTGCCGAAAACAACGTAGCTGTGGAGATTGGCATCCAGGTCCTTAATGCCAAACTTTTTCACCGTGTCTACGAAAGAAGTTTGCCCCTGGCCTGAAGGATCATTTGCGCAGTCACCAGCAGCGTTGTTGGCCCCGTCACAGTCGATGTCCATGTTGTCATAGGCGCCGTTGCTCTTCAAAAAGATTGCGCCTGGGATGTCGCCGCAATAAGCGGCACCGCCATCGAATTTGGCGCTCAAACTGCTCTGACAGTTACCAGTCTGTAAGATGGTCAGTACTTGTGAGCCGAGAGGATTTGAACTTGGTCACGCGCTCTATGCTTATCGTAGATTGATTTGAGGTTGCCGGGCAATTCATAAGCTGACACGGCAGCTCCGAGGAGCATGGGAATGAATGCGGTTGACACGTGCATAGTGTTGAACGAGAATTGATGGTGATAACGAGACTTGAAAAGATCGGTAAATTCTCAAGCACCTGGAATTAGACCCAATGGGCTCCTATATATACTCTTAGACACTCCGCCTGGGGGTACTTGAACGCTGGATGTAACACGCATTGTGGAACTCCGCGTGTAACCTCAATGAGCTGACGGGTGAGAGTTGGTTTCGAGGCGCAGTTGGATCTATCTGGACGCAATAATGTCGATCGATATCTACTGACACACTTCACAAACCAGAGAACATAGATACTTACTGCATGTGGGCCCGGGAGGCGTGCAGCCCCTCTAGACGTCGCACGATCCTGGTTCCAGCACCCTCAATAGTTGTGGCTTACGTTATACGGTGGCCAGGCTATCGAGGTGAATCGAAATTGAGTAACCGTCTCGTATACTTGGACAACTAGCGGTGAATCTCGGGGTCGAAGGGTTGGACGCGGAGGTAATAAGGCACCGCGATCCTGAAATACCTTAGTTGAGGCCGATCAATAACTACCGATATGGAGTTTGATTTGAGCAGCTTCAAGAAGTGGAATTGAAAAGCTATTATACTCTGCTTCCTACTTGTCAAGTTCATACAACATTTCAAAGTACCAAAAGATTATTGATGAAAAGCCTCTAGGTTGAGTGTGGAAACTTGTGCATCATAATTTCGTTGGCGAATGGCAACCTGATAACATAAAATCCTCACATTAACCCCATATCCCTTTCGTGCTAATACAAAGCATCCGCAGTTCATAATTGTATTGCCAATTTCGGAGCGGACGTTTGTAAAAACCGCGCGGGGGTTATGTGTTGCCGACGGGACATCCTGGCGTAAAACAGTTATGCTTGTTAGCTCTGAGCTCCACTTGCGGGGAGGTGCGCAATGATCTACTGGGTTTGATCTGCCTCGGTTAGTCCAGCATTCCGGCAGCCTAATGGTGATTCTCATGTTATACGATGTGACGTTGTCCGACTATTGCCCTCTTGAGCCAGCACGCAGCCTCATGCATTGCTTACGTTGGCCTGGTCCGCTTATATGCCTTTCTTACGCTTCCCGAGCGTTTGCCGTCTCGTATTGAGAGAAGAACAGGCTGGGTGACGTCGACCAGCTGTCGTTGTTAATAGATAGACCATCCGAAGAGGCAGTGCTTGGTTGACTACTTCTACATGTGGAGTCGGTATGTAATAGACCAGGGGGCTAAGAGTATCTTGGTTCTTTGAAAAACGACTGTCAATATGGAACGCCTGCTAGTTTTATATACCAGTACCAAGTTCGAGTACGCCGCCCTGCTGTATAAAGCATTATTAATAAAACGAGAGCTTTGATCACAATAAGATCCCTGACTCATAGAAAGATATTAACCACATCATTAGGAAATGAATCTACATTCACTCTGGTCCTACAAGCGGCCGACTCTAGCAAAATTATTAGAACTGATGGATAATGGCCACGGCATGTGACGAGTCACAGTATCATTGTTAAGTAGCGTGAACATATAGGCATTAGGCGTTATAAACTGCAGATGACACAACTCTCTTCAAACATTATCCATGTAAGAATACTCAAGATGCAATTAGGTCAAGGTTTTGGATTACTTGTATGAGTGTTTCTTCTTTTAAAGGCAGAGAGTTTAGAAGCACTTAGCTCCCCCCAACCCTTTATTGTCAAATGAGTAGAAGGCTTCCGGTTTCATACGTACTAATAAAAGATTTAAATATCGAACCGTCGTGAAACTCGTACCGGGAAATCCTCGATGAGCCAGATGCCCTTAGGTTGATGTTAACAGAATGTCAAGCTGCCTGAAATGTGGCAACACCTACAGCATTCATGATATGCAGCGGTCTTTCGGGGCGAGCCATGGCAAAATCGAAACGTCTCAGGAGCTTGTGCAGGACGTCAGCCTCCAGGAGATAACGTCAAATGACGACGTTGTGCACTCACCTCGACAAAAATCTTGTTCAACTCCATAAATGCCACCGGCTTGCCAAGGCACTGATACTTCCCCGTGGAGAACACAAGATTAACCACCTCGGACATTGCCTCAACTCGCGCCGGGTCGGCATCTAGCCAACGCTCAGGCCGGAAAAGGCTCGCATCCTCGCCGAACACCTTCTTAGAGTGATAGACAGCGAATGGGGAGGTGCCAATCTGTGTGCCACCAGGGATGAACTTCCCATCAATGTAGTCTCCTTGCTTCGGTACAGTCTTGAAAAGAGGGCCGGCTGCGGGCGCCTTGATCCGAAGGCCCTCTTGAATAGATGCTTGTAGATACGGCAGGTTGCGTGCCTCGGCATCGGTTATGGGTGATGAGATATTGCGAGACTTGATACCGGCATCAACCTCATTCTGCAGCTTTCTGTAAGCTATTGGATTACTGAGGAGGCTCAGCATTATGAGACGGATAGTGGTTGCAGAGGTGTCGCTTCCGGCGACTACGTTGAGAAGTGATTCTCGAGATGCTTCTTCCTGGTCGAGCCCGTGGCGGATAAAGGACCCGAGCATATCGGGATGCGATGGAGCGTTCGGCGAGAACCGTTCTGCCACCTTCTTTTTTGCTACGCTTCTACGGTGTTAGCACGTTGCCCACAGATCGATATCTGCAAGACACACCCAATGAAGGCCCCAAAACCGAACCTGTCGCTCTCTTTAGGCAAGAGCCCCCGAAAGAGACGCGAGTGTAACAAACTGACAAGCCAGGGTAGATTGGCCATGACTAGAGTTACCGGGAAAAAAGACCGAGTGATCTTGATAAAGTCGAAAACATCATCGTCCTGTTCTACATAGCCAAAAGGCTGACCAAACGCCAAGTCGCTGACAACATCTAGCGTGAAGTATTGAATCTTCTGAGCAAAGTCTACCGGACGATATGTGTCATGTGTCGAGAGGTATTTGGATTCTAATAAAGCAATGAGCTTTGCGACGTGATGATCAATGGTGCGCTCCAATGATTCATTCTCCTTGCCTGAGTACTTTATAAAAGTCAGCTGTGCTCTGTGCGAGCGTTCAAGATGATACAATGTAAGAGACTGAACTGAAAGGGCTAAATAAACCATTGGAAGCTTACACCAGCGGCCATCTTGTTTCGCAGTTTCATATGGGCGTCATCGTCACGCATGGAGAATAGATTATCTTTGCCAGGCTCGAAACGAAGTGCATTATACCCTGTATCCGTCATTATCTAGAACGAACCTCTATTGCTGGAAATGGATAGGTAGCTATCACATACATGGACCTCTCGAGTAAGGAGAGCGGATAGCCATCATCTGCTTCAACAGCTTCGGATCATCTGTTGCCAACTCATTGGGTCCAATGCGCACGAGGGACCCTGCATCCGAACCGTTCAGTTTCGCGAGCATAAAACTTAACTTTGGGCAATTGACAACCAGTCTTACCGTATTTCTCGTTCAATTCTTGAATCGCATAAGGCTGTTGTCCTTTGAACGATTGTCTCACCATCCAGGCCTTGGAGAAGCCGGCGGAAAAGGGTCCTGGTA
This sequence comes from Fusarium sp. JS1030, assembly GCA_000966855.1. Classification (NCBI taxonomy): domain Eukaryota; kingdom Fungi; phylum Ascomycota; class Sordariomycetes; order Hypocreales; family Nectriaceae; genus Fusarium; species Fusarium sp. JS1030. The sequence goes on from JWIW01000086.1 coordinate 713,074, forward strand.
CATGAGACAGACGAAACCACGTGTGCAATGTGTCGGCCACAAAGAGCACTGTTGAGCCGACAATTATCGTAAGAACAATGGTTTCAAAGTGGTTGCTGAGACTGGTGAGTGCATCGCGCAGCAAGGTTGTCGAAACGCCTTGTTCGGTGCCCATCGTGTCCTATTCGAATGAGGTTAGGTGCGAGGTAGAAGTCGGTGGGGAGAGAAATGCACAACAGTACAATTCGATGAATCAAGCACGTATCCTTGGACAACGATTATTAGTAATAATGCACCAATGATTGGGACCGGGGAGGGAGTCGGACCGCCCCCTGTGCCACAAACCAACATATCTAGCGCATTGTCTTTGGAGTGGCCCGGCTCTCACACGATGGATTTTTTGCTGGGCTCCCGATTGACGATAAATAATCACGATTGTTTCATTTAACCTGTTCAGACATTTCCTGCTGCCAACCCATCAAGCATGATACGGGACCGCTAACTGCGTCTTCACGGCATCGTATCCGACCCTGCTTCGTTGTAGTCTCAATGGCGAGATCGTTTCGGGCTCTGGGCGCCAAGTGGGACTGGTTCTACGCGTCGAGAGAAGTCTAAGGTTCCGGCGCTGAGTACTAGATTGGGAAGGTCACGAATTACCGGGGCTCAGCATGTCGGCATTCAAAGGGCAATTTATTTATAAAATCTACTGAAGGGAACAACAATCCAGCTTAGGTCGTCGTCTTAGTACCACGAAGAACTCGTACAGATTCCACTCTAAGACTTACTAAACTGGGAAAATCGTTCTGCCCATCCTCCACTCTACCTCAGAGATCGTGATGTTCCTCTTCCCTGTTTCCGTCCTAGACATTCTCGTGGTTTCTCCAGTTTATCGGCTGATGCTAGTGACGTGTGTGTGTGATCACTCTGTCTACTTAAATTGCGTCGTTATTCACATTCCCCCTTCAGATACGCCTTATCGAGAGCAGCCATGTCCCCCTTATCTCGGCCCAGGTCGAGCATGCGCGTGGAACTTTAGGGCCCTGGTAGTGCCTTGATACTATTTCCCATTACATACTATTTAAGCTTGATTGTTAGTCCCTCTCATGAGACTATTAAAAGCGCCATCAACATCTTGCAAAGTCCAGTCGTTCAGGCTGGCCGCCATTCCCAGGTGAGGGTACTGCAGAGGGTCCAGCCCTGTTTCTCCTTCAAGCCTTGTAAGATCCAACTGCGGCACTTGCGTCATCTGGGTATCAGGCACCGGAATGTACGCTGCGGCCTGAGGATCTTCGCTGTGAACCTGTCCAGATCCAGAGGCAGAAAAATCACGATCTTGTCCTTGAACTGAATTAGCAATCTCTGTAGATATTGATTGAAGTTTCCTCGCCATGGCAGGATAGTCGTTCGTACCTTTACAACCGAGCTTGATGATACCATAGTAAGGGGTAGATAATTGATGCTCACCACTGCTGCCCTCCAATGAGTGCAGAGTATCTTGAGCGGATGGGCCAAAGCCACACGCCGAACGACTCTCAACATCTAATAAGTAGTGCAATTGCTGTGCACTTGTTCGGGTCAGGTCGTCTTTTGTCTGACTTCCGGCATTTTCAAGGGCTCCTTGTAACTGTTCCACCATGGCACGGTCACCGAGTCGTTGGTGGGAATGCCAGTCGTCGAATTCGAGCTTGTGACCATCAATGTGGGTGAGCATTATAGTCATGGCAGCCAAGGAGGTGATGATCTCTGTGGTACGACAGTAACTATTGATGGTGTCCTGATGGAAATCACGCAGAGCAATGAAGCAGCGAAGTATCTCGCGACACGCATTAACACAAGAGATCTTTGCATAAATGTAGTCACCGCATTGCTCATCTCGTCGGAGTGCGTAGCTTAGATGTAAGAGATGGACCAAATTATAGTGATGGAGATGATTGCAAACTCGAGCAGTCTCCGAAACCGCTTCCGGAGTGTTCGGACGAAGAACGGAAAAGTTGGGCGGCAGCCAGTAGCTATCCGGCAGGCTTCGGGCGGCACTCAACAGTTCTCGATCGAGGCTTCGTGTGAAGTTGGTATCTTGAATACCCGGATTGCGCCTATTCCGATCGCCGATGCGCCTTGCAATGTGAGCATGGGCCCTTTTCAGCTTATAGCTTGGTGTCTCGCCTGAAAGGTCGTTTTCGATCTCAACCTCTTGCCCACTGTGCGGCAGCCCAAGCATGAGACTCAGAAAGCTATCCATGCACACCATGCGGAACCATAAGGATGCCGTGTTTGCCGTAGTGCCCGCGGCAAGTGTCTTCACCGGTGGTGCATCCGGGTGGTCGATTCTCAGTAATTGAGCAACAGCCATAGCTTTCCTGCAAGCAATCCACGCCCCCCGCAAATTACCAGTGTTGGTTTGAAACACAACTTCCAGTATCATGCTCTCAAGACCCTCAACACAACCTACGAGCTTCTCGTTGGAGGTGACCAGGCGTGCAGCTGTTTCCACAAGCCTGTCCATGACAGTGTCTGGGTCCTCCTCGAGATTGTGGGTATGTTGCGTGCGGAAATACTGCAAGAATAAGGCCAGAATGATCATTTGCTTAGCCATCACGGCTGGTGGTGTTGTGGCAGGGTCGGGGATCTTTGCAAGCTCGTTGATAAGGCTGGACTCTTCATGGTCTGGTCGGTCGTTTGATATAACAAGCATTTGGTGGTAGTAGAACATGCCCAAACCGTCTTTTTTGCAGAAGACGCGGATATACTCTCTTGATGGAAATGCCTTGTTCAGATCCTCCGCAAGTTGTCCACCGTTGTCTGTCGCATGCCAAATAGATGTACTCGGTGTAACATGGACCTCTGCTTCTTCTGGTGGTTCAATGTAATCGCGTAGCCGATATTCGCCAGTCGGAGTGAAGTTATCTGATGTACCTTGTGTGGCAAATTCATTTGCTGGTGAGGTATAGTCTCTTCTGACATTTTGACTAGCTTCGAGTAACTGCACAAGGAGCGATTCCACCCTCTGAATTCGATCAAGCAGGGCATGAGATGGGGTCTCGTCGTGGGCAGCCAGTGCTTGTTGAGGCTGATCCTGACCTACACAGGGTGTACCACGGCGACGACACGCGATGCATACCGTTTCCGATAGCCTATCGAAAGTACACTTGACCTTCCGCTTCTTGCAGTACCAACAGCTGGTTGCTCCTTTCCGAGGTTTTCGGCGCTTGCTTTGTGGCTGTGGAGTTGTGGCAGCTGGCTCCGGAGTTGCCAGATCCGCGTCGTCCCTGGGGCTTTCCATGGTGTGTGTCCTCGGTGGAATTGGGAGCTGGTCAACACCGAGCGCGGATGGCAGACAGGAAGTCGGCTGCATCGCGGGCGAGGGTGGTGGCGTTGCAGTGAGTGGAATCTGGCTCATGCGAGAACAGAACTCCGCCGACTCGGCGGAGAAACAAGACAACGGGGATCTCGACGCAGCATTCCTATTGCTGGTAGGAGAAATAGCCGCTAAAAATTGACTACTGCGTGATTATGTGAGATTTTAGCCCAGGTCAAGATGCGTGACCACCTTGATGTACCTCCCGATCCCTCGGCGGAGCAGTTGCTTTTTTATGGGCCTGAGCAGAATCCGAGCGAGAAGTGCGAGTAGCTGGTCGTCACTCCGTGAGTTTTCTGTTGACTGAGGCGAATTACGGACAGGCGGCCAAGACCATGATTATCAATCGAGGAAGCAAGAACAAGGGTCTACCATGGGCGAATGCGCCAGAGCACCGACGATCGCAGTCATAGTGGCCAAGTATCACTCACTGTCTCAGAAAGTCATTATCTCCAAGGGGTGTTCGTCTTCTAATCTTTATTTCGAGGAAAAGGGCAGAATTAGGGGGAAATCTATTGACTCAAGTTGAACTCATTGCTAAGAACTATTATGAGACAAGAGTGGCTTCAGCGGTACATACGCACGCCAGCTGGCAGAGGAGGATAGTCCGAATGCTCGATGTCACCCAAGAAATGTAGAATAATCAATAAACAGATTGCGTTTTCTTCATTTTTAACGTCAACTTAGTAGCAGGCAATTGCAGACCAGTAAAGCACAATGAGACCAAAATCCTGATGTAGAACTAATGCAATTTAGGGCCCCTCCTTATGAACAAAAAGAATGTGCGCCCCTGCTCTCCGAGGTATTCGGAGATAGCTGCCCCGATGGTTACGGCGATTGTCGTCTGCTCTAGGGCGTATGGTGGCTTGATCAGCATATAGCAAAGTGGGTAGCCTTCGACGGAAAAAGGTCCGAATCTTCGGACCTTTAATTTGGGATCATGGAGTGCATTATTAGTAAAGTATGAAAATGACTAGAGTGATTACAATGGTTCGAATATAAAGAGCAAAGCCGTTACTAAGCCTGTAGGGAAGATAGGGCACAACAAAAGGGACAGTTCAAGAAGGAGAAGTCCGAGATTTACCGAAAAACACCAACATACTTGGACCTCATTTAATACCTGAAAGGCATAATGGGCTCTGCTGGAAAGTCACCGCTTACACTGGTGCTTGGGGCCGGAAATGTGAGTGTCTTCCGGAATTGAAAGCCAGCGCCTTTTCCGTGGGCGTGATTCAAAGAAATGGAAATAGTTAACGCCACACACTACAGGTCGGAGACACATCCAGTGACCCTATCGCCCGTTACTCTACCCCTGATGAGGTGAATGCTTTCTTCAACGCCTTCGCCAAGCGGGGCTACAATCAGATTGACACTGCGCGTGGCTACTCTCTGCACGCACCGGGAACTTCCGAGCCTCGGATCGGTGCTATCTACCCAGGAGACAGATTTATTATCGATAGTAAAGCCGACCCGACAGCTGGCTACACCAAAGAAAGCGTTTTGCGCGATATCGACGCATCCCGGGATGCGTTGCAGGTCGATCAGATCAACATTTATTATTTACACGCGCCGGACCGGAAGAATCCCCCCGAACCGGCTATAGAAGCGTTGGATCAGGCCTGCAAGGAAGGCAAGATCAAGGCATGGGGCATCTCCAACTACCGAGCCGACGAAGTCCAGAATACGCTTGATATTTGCGAAGACCGGGGGTTTGCTAAGCCCAGCATTTATCAAGGCCACTACAATCCTGTTGTGAGGGGCGGCGAAAAGGAGCTTTTCCCACTTCTACGCAAGAACAACATTGCATTCTCCGCGTACAGTCCTGCTGCGGCTGGCTTTTTTGCCGGAAGTTCCAGGACAGCAAAGCCAAATTCGCGGTTTGACTCGTCAGTAAGTACCGGTCGTTCTTGCTAGATGTGATACACGACAGCTAAAATTTGATCTTGTAACAAGCACACGGCAGGAAGCATATATGTTTCGATGTATGTCAAACCGACTATAGAGGCGGCTGTCAACAAGGCTCTTGAGATGGCGTCTAAGCATGGAATTGGTGGCCATGCTGCGGCCCTTCGTTGGACAGCTTACCACAGTATCCTCAATGGCGCATACGGAGACGCACTTGTCGTTGGTGCATCTAGCCCAGAACAGCTCGAAACCAACATTGACCATATTGAAGAGGGGCCGCTTCCCGATGATGTTGCTGCAGCTTTCGAGGCCGTGGGCCACGAGGCCGGTGATGAGATCAAGTACCACTTTTAAGAGTTATAGACTCGAGCAGTGTGCTAGGCCAACATCCGGTGTAGAAACAGTAGACGTGCTCAGCGGTGATCTCTATGAAGTCCGGTTCGGCATTGTCAAATCGCCGTTTCACCCAGGTAGTATTTAGATACATTTTAACAACTACTTCACATTCCGTTTCTGTCTCATGCCCGGGCTTGCCTTGGGATTTCTGACGGCATGTAATACTACGTAGGGCTCACCAAATCGTCTTGAGAAGCCAGCCCCAGTGAAGGGAGGTTGAAGTCAACTTCAACAGGACTCGTGAACAGTCTAGATTAAAACAAAACCTCATACCAAAAGCAAACATAAAAGCCATTCAAAACCTGGGATCCTCCATTACTGCCGATGTGCCATTCACCGTCTTCTATGTGACTTTGCTCGCCGCCTGTTGGTCAGGGCCAAGACTCGCATTAGTCCTGCTCGGATTGGTACGATCGGGAAACCTCTAGTAAGAATCTCGATTGACCGAGACGGGGTTTATCCCCATCCCAAGCACATTGGTAAGCACTAGTGAGAGGGATTAGCCGGCGACAGGATATAAGTATGTACGTGGCCCGCATCATTTGAGACAGAACACGTCCTCCGCATCACTGAGATCTGTCAAGTATTATCTAAATTTACCTCCAAGATGGCGCCTTTTGCTAGACTTCACACACTGCCCCCAAACGGCCCCCAAGGCCTGCCGCTACAGCCCCGAGTGCGCAAGGTGATTGAAACTCAACATCAAATTACAAGATGCTGCGAAGAGTCGATGCTGATTCAGTGATCATGGTTCTAGGTTCTCGCCACTGCCGCAATTGCTGGTTTGGAATTGGATATCCCAAGTACCTTTATCTGGCCTGACACAAAGGAGGGCGACGCATATCAAGCCATGTTTCCTCTTGGTAAAATCCCAGGGATGGAGGTGCTCCCCCGAAACGGCAAGCCGACTTTCTATCTCTCCGAGTCCAATGCCCAGGCTGGCTATCTCGCTGAATGTGCTCCATCGGCCGCAGCGCGCCATCAGCTACTCGGCGGCGATTCATCTGAAGAGCGTGCCTTGGTGCAACAGTGGATCTGGTTCTGCGAGTCCATGTTCGAGGTCCAAATCGCGCGACTCATCACTTGGCGCATGGGCATCAAGCCGGCTGATCTGAATGAAGAGTTCAGCGCCATTCGCACCTCTAACCGCTGCCTTGCGTACATGGAGAATCATCTCAAAGACAACCGCAAGTGGTTTGCTACGTCAGATTCATCGCCAGGGCCGAGTGTGGCGGATCTAACCATCGCGGGAATGGTGTACATGGGTCTGCAGTTCTTCTTCGATGTTGAGTATCGCGCCAAATACCCGAAAGTATTTGCGTGGTATGATCGCGTCAAGACTGATCCCAAGGTCGGTAGTATCTTCGAGGTTGAGTATATCGAGAAGCGCATCGAGGCTGAGGGGTGGGAGGAGAAGGGGCAGCTTATCTTACTGGTGTGATGTCAAGGCGGTACAGGATATTCTGGCTATGTTTGATTTGTCCACCGGTTGATCATGATGCTTGGTAAACCACAAAGCGAGAGTCAAAGGACGACTAATTTTGGCCCGAAACAAGGCGAAGTGCGAGGTGCGGGGCTGCACATAGTCCGAACAGGCCAATTGTGATGTCGTATATTTTGATAATATGAGCTATTCCTCCTGTACACTGCCCCATCGCATTAGAATTCGACGTTGAAAATGCTCAGGAGTCAGTGCAGATGGGGGAGTAGAAAAATAATGAGTCCCGACCATTGGTCTTAAATTCGATAAAGCTGGCATAGCTTCTTTTAAGGAATCCACTATGAATTGCTTTTTTAATAGAAAGCAGTACAAAAGTGCGGCGGTGACTGGACAAATGGGTCAGGTCGGAAGATATAGTGAGGTAAATAAAGGTAAATATTAATAGTTATTATCTAGACTATATAAGGAAGATAGTCTAGTTTGCTATTAGCTAGGATATAAGTATTATATAAGATATTATACCCCTCTTAAATGCATATAACTATTAATTATTAATTTATTAAAAACTAACATAGTATTGTTATAAAGAATTATTTTACTAATTACTATTGCTAGCTTAAAACAAGGTAAGTGATAGTTACACTACAGCCTAAATTTAGTTAAGCCTGGGGTGCATTACCCCTCATTTTGCGTCAAGGGAAGGCCTGTTCTGATTGGCTTTTGCAAGCGCTGTAGGGCCTAATACCGCCTTGCTTGTCTTGTCCCGGTCTGATGACATGTTCAATTTTTTACACGTCCAACATCACATCGTCCCCTTGACTCCATAGATGGAAAAGAGAGGTCGACGCAGCATATTGAAGACGGGATATCCTCGGCAGCGGGCCGTTGCAGCATGTCTTACATGCCGTGAACGAAAACGCAAATGGTACATCTCCTGAGCCGTACCGGAATTCAGCTACCGGTTTGCTAACGTCTCTCTGAAGTGACAACTTGCGACCCGTCTGCTCTTCCTGTGAGCGAATTGGAGCACGATGCGAGTACACCAGACAGGATGCTTCGTCCTTCGACCCCGCATCTTTGCAGATCCTTCAGCAATTATCCGTGATCGAGGGTTTAGTGAGAGGCATCCAACCTTTGACATCATTCAACTTCGCTACTCCTGGAACCATACCCAACCAGCAAGATCAAGATATCTCGCCCAATGATGCAAATCTTGTTGAAGTTCTTCTTGGACCAGATGTTGAACGCATCGTCCCGAGCCTAAACCTGGAAGCGAGTCAAAAGTCCAGCACCGATAGACTGCTTCAATGGCCTATTTTCGACAAGCTTCTATCTTCATTACCGCGTTTTAAGTTTATGGATTCGAATAATCAAGAAACCTTTACCTACCTTGATGATGTTGTACATCAGACAGAAGCCTCGATTTCAATCTCTGGTTCTAGTTCGATCAACATCTCCACTGACAAGTCAGATATACAACAACTGGTTAACTTGTTCTTCCAACGAGTCAACATCAAGAACCCAATACTCAGCCGCCAGATAGTTGAGGGGTATTGTCACCAGTATTATGAGAATGGGCCTCAGTTCAATTTGGAGACCGGTTTGGTATTATTGATCTGCGCACTTGGCGCCGTGGCCGACGACTTCAACCCTCTCGATATGGATCAACGCCGGGCAAGCTCCTTTCAAACATCATGTCGACTGAGCAATCTCAAATTGGCGCATTGCTACTACGCTGCTGCCGAAAAGAGATTAGGTGCCGCCTTTTCAAGAATCGATACACTTTCCATCCAATGTCTGTGTCTTGCTGGGTGAGTTGAATCGCTTATGACCAAAGTCGTGGTGTAACTGCAAATAATGACTTGATATTATCCAGAATCTATCACATGTATCTAATTAGGCCTATCCACGCATTGCGCCTTTTCCACTTAGCAGGTTCCTCGCTCCAGATCCTTCTTTCCACCAAGTATGCTTGTTGCTCTCAGTTGTCACAACGAAACCGATAGACCACTAACTCACAATACTACAGCAGTGACTATTCAGTGGGGAGCACCTCCCAGCTAATCTCAAGCTTGTTCTGGACATGCTATAAGTCGGAAAGGTTTTTCTATGAATCCTTGCCTCGGAAGCTTCTTCATCAGCTAATAAGATCAGAGAGATCCTGGCGGAAATGCCCCTTGGAATTCCTGCTCTAAGAGATCCTCCATCTCAAGACTCCTTCCCTCCTCCGCGGCAAATTACAAGAGATGTATCAGCATCTGAAGAAGATAGTTGGTTCTTTTTATTATCCGAGATAACTCTGCGGCGCATCACGGATCAGGTTGCCGAGATAGTCACCCAGTACATCCATGCCAGGATACGCGATGAACAAGGCCCAAAAGTTGAAGACCTTGTGCCCATCGTGGCCGGGTTTCAGAATCAAGTCCAGAGCTTTCGAGAGCTTCTCCCCGACGCCATCAAGTTTCCCGACGTACCCGAACCAGCAAGCACGGAATGGGAGCACTACAGCCGTGGACGCTTCTACCGGGTTCTCGAGCTCATGCATAGGCCATTTGTCTTTGCGGCCATCCATGATCCTACTTGCAGCTCCGACATACAAGCTTTAGTAAAGGCAGGCCTAGAAAACGGCTTGAAGTACCTAGAGCATAGTCAGACGAGCCACCGCCACCACGGTCTATGGTTGCAGCTTCGGAACCAGGTCCGGATCTCCAGCCTACTGCTCGCAGCTTCAACAATACCTCATCTCGCTATGCCTGACGGTTGGTACGCTGGAATCGAAAAAACGCTAGTGACTCTGGATTACTGGTCCTGGGAGTTTCCATCTTGCAAGTCTTACAAAGATGTGATTCTAACACTGTCCACATCGTACTTGGGAAATGTGGATGAAGGCACTCCCATGAGTTACTCGTAAGATCAACATGATAGCGAAATTTGGATATAGTCGTTTCAATCACGTTCAACATGGTGTACCATAACCCTCAGCCATTAGTACATCCTGTCAATGGTGTTGGTAGTCATGAATGTTTTCTTTTTAATTTGGCGAGATGGCGGGGAAGAGCGGCAAGACATCTTGACATGGAGCTAAGAGAGAATTAGCTGCGGGGAGTAGTGGCAATCAATATGATTGGTGGACGCCTGACTCTTCTCCAGCTGAAATCTCAACTGGGCACCCGCTACTCCACCTCGGCCATGTCTGCTCTGTTCGCTCCCAAGTCTGGGATCTCTGAGGTCTCTGATCCGGATTCTGGGGATTCCAAACTATCGCCATGACTTTACAAATATAAAAGGCCTCTGTCTTATCAGTTAGCACACTTCAAACGAAAGCTCAACATCGCGTTTATCCACATCGATAGACAAACAGCACCTCGCCGACTTCGACAAAGGCTTCGACACTCAACCCACTCAACCAACGTCAACCATCATGGGTTGGCTTCGTCCTACCGAGCAGACACCCGAACAAAGGTTGGCTGCCAACACTGTTCTCGTTGGTGCAGAAATCGCCGCGGTATGTTTTCCAAAATCTTGCACGAATGCTTCCTCCCTCACCCTTTGTGCAACCTCGCGTCTCTTTTCATTTTTTTTAAAACTATCGGCCCAAGGACTGACCAAGTATCCTTCTCCAGGCTCTCCCCGAAACCGATGAACCATGGTGGAAACAAGCACACCTACTCCGATTGAATGCCTTGCTCGGGATTTGTTGCTTGTCAGCTGCAACTGTTGGTTATGATGGTGAGTAGGCAGGATTCTACCCAACACGATCCCGACAAAGCCGAGAAAGCCAGTCCTCATACATCCACAGGTGCTATGATGAATGCACTCTAGATCAACCCAAACTGGAAGTCATACTACAACCACCCCGAGAAGGCCGTCTTGGGCGCTATCAATGCCATGCTGCCGGCGGGCAAAATCATAGGCTTTCTCTTCGTCGCACCTTTCTCGAACCGATTCGGCCGCAAAACTGCACTTGTGCTCTCATTTGCTATTACCATCATCGGTGCTGCTATTCAGGCAGCTTCGAACAGCCTGGGCGTCTTGATATTCTCGCGCTTCTTCCTGGGGTTTGGGTGCGGGGTCATGTCACAGCCAAGTCCAATCTTGCTTGCGGAGATGGCGTATCCCCCTCATCGCGGAAAGCTCACGGCATTATATCATTGTTTCTATGTAAGAGGACATTCATTAGGTGGGGACAAGACGTGAAGGATACGTCCTGACATGTGCAGTTTGTTGGCGCCATTGCCGCGGCTTGGATCACCTTCGGTACGCTCAGAATGACTGGGGCTTGGAGCTGGAGAATCCCAACAATGCTCCAAGGAGCTGCTCCTTTGTTCCAGTTGACCTTTTCGTACTTTTTACCCGAATCGCCCAGGTAAGCCTTGCCCGTATATTCTTCCTTCATGGTGCAGGTTGTCAGTCATCAACTCATCGTGTCCTCATTCAGATACCTTATCGCAAAGGGCCGTGATGGCGAAGCACGCGCGATCCTCACCAAGCATCATGCAGCTGGAGATTCTAATTCTGCACTAGTCGACCTTGAGGTCACTCAGATCCGAGACGCCGTTCGAACCGCAGCCAATACCGAGAAACGACCAAGCTTGGGCGGAATGCTTAGCAGCCCCGCAAACCGCCGCCGGCTTCTCATCTCGACGCTGGTGGCTATTGCTGCACAGTGGTCCGGAAATACTGTAGTTTCATACTACCTCGTCCTTGTCCTCAATGGCATCGGGATCACCAACGCCACACACCAGTCGCTCGTCAATGGCGGGCTACAAATCTTTAATCTATTTGCCACAGTAGGATGCGGCGCCATGCTCGTTGATGTTCTAGGGCGTCGCCGTCTCTTCCAATGGTCTGCTATAGGAATGACGGTATCTTATATTGTAAGTATACTTCTCGTTCCTGGCACCTGTACGCTTGAACGATACTAACCAACATCTATCAGACATGGACAATCCTGAACGCCCGGTTCGCCGCCACGAGCTCCTCGAGCTACGGTTTCGCGGTTATTCCAATGCTTTTCGTCTTCTACTTCCACTACGACATCTCCCTAACACCTCTGCTGTACAGCTATCCAACCGAGCTCTTTGCCTATGAATGGCGCAGTTGGGGTGTGGCTTACACCTTGATTGTGACGAATTTATCACAGGTTATTGGTCAATTCTGCAACCCGATAGCCATGGCAAGGATTGGATGGAAGTACTACATAGTATTCTGCGTTCTCGACGCCCTTTTCATTGCTCAAGTCTGGTTCTTGTTTCCTGAGACAAAGGGCAGATCTCTTGAGGAACTCGCCAGCCTGTTTGAAAAATTGGAAAATATCTCAGCAAACGATACGGAGAAACACGAGGTCGAGAACGAGTATATCGAAAAAGGTAAGGCTGTTTCAGAGTAACACATTCCGTTGCCGGGTCTGAGCTGAACTGTAGCACCGGCCCGTGGTTTGCAAGGAGATTGTTAGCAGGTTAAGTTAGGACACGGGATTTGGAATGCTAAGACATTACGTCAATGGGTTGGTAAATATGTGTTCACTGGCAATGTTGCATTTTCGATGCATTTCAACTTTTCTACCAACATGTTGACTTATCTGTACTGGAAAATGCTATGAATTATTGTAATTGTGCCTCAAGCAAAGCCTAAATGCTATAGGGATGTATCTTACCAAGTTATTTAAACACCTTGTATGGTGTTTGTGCCTAAGGAAAGATCGTGACGCTAACAATTCAAAGAGAAATTATAAGATTTGTCTAAGATGATAGTAATGTTAACATAGAAGGAGACGGTTGGTTTGCGGTGCAGACGTAGGCTGATTTCTTAGTTGCATCAAACCCCAGTGCGACACATGCGAAAGCTTAAACGGGGAGGGATACACGACGATTTGAGATACGTCAATGTAGATATAGAATCAATATAGAATGACAATAGAGTACTTGTAGACTATGAAATAATACCACAAAGTAAGATGAAGAATTTCCAGAAAATAATTATCAAGCTGACACTTCTCATGGCGGCTGTTCAACAATCGAGCGTGCATCTTGAAGGAGCTGCTCAAGACTCTTTGCAACATGACTGATGCGATTTTGGAGCCTCTCCTCCATTGCCAGCAGGTCAGTCTTGGAAATGGCTGCCAAGCGATCTCGAGCAACGACAGAAGTTCCGCCTGAACTGATCCTAGATGCCACGAAGCTCTCAGGGTCCAGAATATTGTGGATTTGGGAATGAGAGTACTCTTTCAAAGCCGGATCCGTGATGAGATCAGCGCACAAGTCACCGGAGAAAATACCGGCTCGCTCGTGGGAAGCAATAACCTGGGCGACACTCTCATGAGCGTGGCGGAAACTCAGCCCATGAGAGGCAACGAGAGCATCCGCCACGGCGCTGGCAGTAGACCAATGCTGGCCAGCCGACTTTCGCATAGCTGGTAAGTCAAACTGAACGGTGGCCATGACTTCGCGCAATAGAGCAATGGCCCCAGCTGTCTCAGCACATTGACCAGGCAAGGGATTGTGTATATAAGACTGGTCGACGTCAGTCGAAGTGGCCGTGTGCATGGCTCCAAGCTGGCTTGCAGACCAGCCAACAGCTGAACCAGCAAGGCCCCGAATACGTTCGAGGACCATGGGGTTGCGTTTCTGGGGCATCATGCTCGACGTGCCACACAAGGAGGCGTGGATTTGCACCAGCCCAACTTCGCTGGAAGACCAATAGTTCAGATCCGAGGCAAGACGACTGATGCCAGATAGCGTAGAGGCAAGTACGCTTGCGATCTCGGCGCCCATATCGAGCGAAGCAAAGCCGGCGTCGCGGGCATTGTAGACAGGTCGGTCGAAGCCAAGGTAATTGGCCGTGGCAGCGCGATCGATGGGCCACGAGGTGCCGCTGTAAGCAGCACCTCCAAGTGGACTGAGGTTCAGTCGGTCATATGCTTCAAAGAGTCGAAACAGGTTGCGCGACACGGACCAATAATGAGCGTTGAGGTAGTGATCGATGGTGGTAGGCTGAGAATGCTGCAAATGAGTGTATCCGGGCATCAGAGCACCAGCGTAACGCTCCGCGACAGCTAGAAGTTGGGACCCCAAGGCGACGAGCTGCTGTATCACCTCTGTGAGACTTTCACGGTTGATGAGGCGCCAGTTTGTGGCTTTTTGGTCGATGCGACTCCGGGCCCGTTGGATATCGCGACCGCGTGGGCCAACGGCATCCTCAAGGTAGTTTTCGATTTGAAGGCCGAGAGTGCCCACTTCCGCATTCGAGGCGAGTATTGAAGCCGTATTTCCACCTCGAAGGTCCAAGAGGGCCTTGATTATGCTTTGGCCATGCTTTGCGTCGAAGATGCCGGTGCGAGTGAGCATGACGGCATGTGCGAGATCGGTCAGCACATACTGATCGATACTGACAAGCTCATCGTCCAACTCGACTTTGTTAACGTGCGTGATGAGGAGTGAAGATGCTTGAGTTTGGAGTCGAGCTTCGGCAAGCGGTGTGGGCGCTTGCTTCGCTCGAAGCCCATTTCCATTGCTGGTCTTTGCAGACGTTGTGCCACCATTGATCACTACCGCCATGGCTACAGGTCTACTTTTACTTGAATGGGTAGGGCATTTCACCTCATTAAGGTGTTGTTCTTTTATAGGCAAGACTAGAAATTGCTCATTGAATGAGATTGGCAACATCTAATGCCGCCACTCCCCGCTGCCACGGTTGGCTAGGATGGTGTTGCCGCTATTCCGCGCACCTTCACGATTTAATAAAATTCAAGCTAGCAAGAATGTCTTGGCATGTCAGGGGTTTTCAGCCGGCTGCAAAGAGGAAATGATCGGCACCGTGAGCGGGATGTGGCCCGTTCAGTGGCCTTCTGCAGCGAGGAGGAGGGGTTCCAAGACCTCAATTTGTGACTTCGCGAGGCCGTCCACTGCGTCACGGTGGAAGGTTCCGTGTCATTCCGCGACGTGTCCTGGGCTTTGGGCATTGGGAAGAATCTTCAGTTGCATGAAAACGGGTTCCTGGAATACAGGCTTGTTGGAGTGAGAGGTTTATGATGTTGAGAAGATGAGTTAGCCTGAGCTGAAAAGGTTTATCGACTTTGCGCTCCGCCACAGCATGGGTTGGGCGCTTAGGCACACGGCCAGGCGTAATTGTGAAACCAAGGCACGGCACGACATTTAAACAACATCCCCACGCGACATGAATTCCCGAGACAAGTAGCATCAGCAGGGAACGATAGAGGCCGGACGTCAGCATGCCCCTCCGTCTTCGGTTCAATGTCGACGACCCCGTCGTCGATCGCGAAGACAATGATTGGGTCCACTATGACCAGCACGACGACTCAGATGATGGCGACTTTGACGACGAGTACGACAAGTACAACAAGTTTGGCGTGCTGAATACGGCTATTCGCGCAGTCACTATCGCCAATGACGCCGGCGGGCGTATCGCATCTGCTCTCACAAACCTGGGCGTGCGCGCGCCTCGTATCGAGAGGGATGAGGAGGGGAAATGCACAGCCTGCAAGGACCTAGACGGGTTTACGGCGTACCTACATGAGCTAGATATGTCCGCGAAAGCAGGGTGTCCATCATGCGGAATCTTGGCCGAAGGCGTCCGACGGTGTGTCAAGGACAAGAATGCACTCCGCAGTGGGCGGCTGCTAGTACAGGAGGACTGGAACTCGGGCTGTGCCGGGAGACAGTTTATACGGACCAGGCTGACGTCGCCCGCATTGCCGGGGGCGCTAGGGGTCAGAGTTTTATTGAGCGAGGACGGACTTGTAAGACATCTATTTACGGATGCGAGGAGAGTGCCCGCAGAGGTTATAGGCGAGTTGAACCTTTTCGGCGTTGAAGGTGAGCGATCCGATATAAGATGGAGAGACGAGGACGAGGGGCTGACTTGTGCAGGTTCTCCGGCGTCGTGGGATAAGGTTGGCATGGCGGCCGACATCTCAGGCGACACGTCGTCCGACGCCGCCTTTGGATGGTTTCTGAACCGACTCAATCACTGTGTTCAAAAGCATGGGCTGTGCAATGTACCGGATGACACACAGCTGCCACCTCGGGTCTTGGACCTTGGCCCTCCTGGCACCACAGAGCTTGATGCCGATGTCAAGCTCAGACCTGCACTAGGAGAACAGGACCGCTACGTGT
Organism: Fusarium sp. JS1030; assembly: GCA_000966855.1. Classification (NCBI taxonomy): domain Eukaryota; kingdom Fungi; phylum Ascomycota; class Sordariomycetes; order Hypocreales; family Nectriaceae; genus Fusarium; species Fusarium sp. JS1030. Next base: position 729,284 of record JWIW01000086.1, read on the forward strand.
GTTTAAGTTACTGCTGGGGCGGAACTATCGACATCCGACTGCTACAGGCCCGATACCAAGACTATCTCCGCAAGATTCCCTGGAATATTCTTCCCCGAGGATATCGTGACGCCATCCAGCTCACACGCAAGCTGGGTATTCGCTACATCTGGATCGACTCCCTCTGCATCATTCAAGATGACCAAGACGATTGGCGGGAACAAGCCTCGCTCATGGCGCAAATCTTCCAGAACGCCTACGTCACCATCGCCGGCACAAAGTCGCGGAATCCCAAGGATGGCTACTTTTCTGTTAGCCCACCCGGATATCAAGCGACCCGAATTGAGCATGAGGCAAAGGACGGAACGGTTCGACTTGCCTATGTAAGGCAAACAATCCCTCACTTCTTCTCTATGGCGGGCTCGCACGAACCTGACTTCACGCCGGGCAACTTTCCTTTATTGACGCGCGGGTGGGTGTTTCAGGAACGGTTACTGTCGCCAAGGATATTGCACTTGGGAGATGTGGAGATGGCGTGGGAGTGCAACGAGGTGTGTGCTTGTGAATGTATAGGTGAGACCAAGACGTATGAGTCGGAACCGAGGTGGGCATATACAAAAGGAGGACACACAAGGAACATGGCGGCAGCGGAGGCCGAAAAGGATGTGCAGCCCGAGTGGAGGAGTACCGTGGAGCATTACACACGGACAGAATTGACGTATAGGAAGGACATCTTCCCAGCCATATCAGGCGTGGTCAAGAACATGAAACGGTATCGAAGCGATCGCTATCTCGCCGGTGTGTGGGAGAGCAGCGTGTTGGAGGACCTGGCGTGGCTGGCAGCCACTCCAACGAAGCCGAGGCCCAAGGAGTGGAATGCGCCGACATGGTCGTGGGCGTCCGTCACAGTTCCCGTGTCGTATCCCAACAAGCGGACTATTCTGAGCAAGAAATACATTCAAGAGATGGAGCCGCTGCAACATCGGACCGCGTTTTTAGAGGCATCAGTCACGCCTGTGAGCGAAGATGACACGGCGCAATTGGCCGCTGCGCAGATGGTGCTGTTTGGACCGATGATTTCGGCCACTCTAATTGTCGACCCGGAGCCCCCTGATGAGAAGCAACACTACCTGGCGGTCCATGGGTGCACTGGTCTGATATTCGCACCGGACTACGATCTGGCCGCAGAAGGTTCCAGCTGTGTGCCCGTTGGTAGTGCCGTATATCTGCTTTACTTGTGTCAGGAACCTAAGTTTAAAGATGAAAAGCGAAGAGATAGACGCAGAAGGACCTTTACTCTGGTTCTCAGAAGGTTACACCAGGAAGACGACGCGGACAGCCCGAAGGAAGTTTCAGATGATGGACCTAGGGATGGCACGTACGAAAGAATCGGGATTATGATTCAAGGACCGGATGAGGACTGTCCGGAAGGGTACGTTGCGGCGCATGGCGTGGACTGTGTGGCCAAGCTGGTTTGATAGTTTATTGCTATTTAGTTATCCAAGCGGGTAACCCCAGAGCTCGTTCAGTGTCTGAATGTTGGTCTCAAGTCTGCCACTGCCATTTCCCAGCCTGAGGACAAGGTTTGGTAGCTCGTAGAGTGCATAGAAAACCTTAGCACTATGCCGATCTAGGACATAGGCGTGGGGAAGATGAACAACACATGATGCGGAAGCTAAAACAAGGGAGGAGGCTCTCGTGGTTCCGGCCCAATTAATCCATCCTGGAAGACAGAATCTCAGTCCAGGGACCAACTAGAGCTGAATAACGATGGTGGCAAGACACATTGAAGAACGAATTTTTAAAGAACACTATCACAAATACCTCTCATCCTCGGCAAGGTTAGGCCACTTGAGCTTTCCTTGGTAGACAAACATTATGGCGTTGCTCAGGAACAAGAAAGAAGAAAAGGTAAGAGAGATATATACGCGAGTGCGAAGTAGAGAGAGTTGTTGATGAGGAAAATGAAAATGTTGCTTGGATTGATAGGCCACAACTTGGAGGATATCGCTGACTCTTATAGCCAACAACTTGTACGACGAAGGCTTTGCTGCACGCGCTCTCTTGGGTGTCGCTGCCGAAGTCGAGAGGCAAAGGGTACAGTTCCGCGACTAACACGAGCCGCAAAATGGGTTTCGACTGCTCTGGGCCGCAGCCTCCAGCATGAGCCTGGTGGTGCAAAGCAAACCAAGATGTGTGGCTAGCTAACAGTGCCGGCAGACATTGAGCTTCTCATACGATGGCAACAAGTCGAAATTTCGAGACTCAAGCCTCCATAGATGGTTTAGAAACCTCATGACAACTCTCATTGGTCCCCAATGACAGCCCTGAGACCGGCGTTGTTAGCTCGAGCTGAGACCAGACCCCGCAGGATGGTGGGATCCATCCCAATCAATGGTCTGCACCACGGGCGCCAAAAGACGGCGTCCATCTCTGAAGGTCGAGCTCAGCTTCCCGCTATTTGGACCCTTAGGCGACTTAGTAGAGCAGCTAAGTGGAAGGTAACTAGTAAGGCATACATACCTAAGTAGTAACTAAGCAGCTACCCTAAAAGTAACGGCAAATCTGCGTCGAGATTTACATAGCATAATAATAATAGCGCATATAGCAGCAATAACTCTACTACTTAAAGCCTGTCTGACACGGATTAGGGGTGTTGCTTAGCAATGGATAGGAACACCAATGGGTATTAACTACGCTCATCTTCGGGTCGACCACAGGCACCAGAGAATTAATAGCATTCAGTCTATAAACAACTTGAGACGAAGTAGTGATTTTCGTCTACATCCTGCTATTTCAATTCAAGTTAGACCTATTTAAACACTGGCTCACAGGCAGTTAAAAATCTCCATGTTGCTGGGACCTTTCCTATGCCATGGGAGTGAGCAAGCGCCTAAAGATTGCCTGGCCGGTCAACTGACTATTTGGATTAGACTCACGATACAGAATTCCTGGACATGTTGTGATTTGCACTGTCTTTCATTCACTTGCTTTGTATTACTGCCCACCTATAAAACCCGTCCAATCCCTCACACAGTGTCTTCTTATTCTTCCATCCACTTCCACCCTCCCCTACCTCATTTTCTTTACTTCATTATTTGGATTTTAACAGCTTGCCGGCATTTCCTAAGCTAACAGGTGGATAGCTTGGTCAATGACTTAGCACTTCGACCATGGCCCCTGTGCGTGCAAGTCTCCTCCGTCAGCTTCTTGTTGCTCTAACTCTCACTTTAGCCACTTGTTGAGATATCGAAGAGCAACCCGAGCTACGAATTTTGTATGCATTACATCCTGCTACTCTTGGTATAGAATCCGTCTAAAAAGCGAAGTAGTTCAGAAACTATTTTATGACAACTGGACTGAACCGACAAAGACCGCACAAGTAACGGGAATTTTTGGTGTGATTGAAGCGGATCTAGATGCATCATACCGTGGTAGGCGGTTCAACGACTATGTGCGAAGCTCTAGATCTTGCACCATGAGAAGATTCCATGGAACTCGGCGCTCATGCCGGTTTGGTGAGCCGGAGCAAATGGCGGACCTTTGTGCCAACGAAGATTGTGGTCTCTGCGGTATCCTTCGGCACTCATTCAAGTTACCTAAGATTGGTGAGTACTGTTGTGGAACGGTGGGATAAACGCTAATTTGTGCGCCTCTAGGGAGTGGAAACATGTTTGGGGATGGAATCTATACAACAATAGCATCTTCGAGTAGGTGCTCGCGAGATATTGAAGAATCGGCCTATCTTACCATTATATACAGAGGCAGATGCGTTTTCGCGTAACCACCATGTTCGGTCCAACTTCCATGCCGTTCTCGTCTGTCGAGTAGCTGGCTGCCGCGCTCAGTATCTTAGACACGCGTGTGAACGGAGAACCGCTCCGGATCCTGGATACGATTTGGTAAGTTTTGCTTTTCCAACGCTCATTACTATCTTGACTGTCGCCTGCAGGTTAAGGCCCTTACTGTCCGAGAAGGCGGAGATGTTTTGAATCCGGAAACTGTTGTTTATCGCGAGGACGCCATTATTCCAGTGGCAGTCATTCTCTACACCAGAAAGGGATGGCGTCCGCTCTAGGGCTCTCCGTGCTGTCCCGAGATCGATACGGTCAAGGAACTTTTTGATACTGTTTACCGTTTTCGCTAGAACTATTTATCCCGCTGGCAAATTTCATTATCTATCCAAATGAGCCCGTAAATTCCTCGCTCGCCTTTTCGTATAGTTACGCGGACTTTATGTTGAATGAGCCACCGGCCTCAAGTTTTGTCCTGCCGGTTTGCGCGGACTCTGCTTGGTCTGATATTCTTTCGGCCACTCTCTTAACATTGACGAAATGGTCCCCTAGAGCAGAGCTGTTGAGGATGCAGCCAGGTCCGTAAGCCGTCAATTATGGTCTTGAAAAGGAGTTTCCCGTCAACTCAGCAAAAGATGATGGCAGCTTAGTGAATCTGGCGCGTTTCAAACTCAGCGCAATACAAGTCCAATTTCGAGATAAAAGCCTGTATCTGTTCTTCGGGTAGAAACGAGCCGGCGATGCTATTGCGAGCAAGAGTGATGGCTTGGTCAAAGGAGAGGTCGAGCGCGGCCTGGCACTGGAGAAAGTTGTCGTTTACATAGGCTCCAAAGTACGGCGGGTCATCAGAGTTGATCGTCACCTTAAGCCCCGCGTCGAGCAGAGTACGCAAGGGGTGAACGTCAAGCGACGGAACCGCATTGAGTTTCAGATTCGACACTGGACAGACAGTAAGTGTGACGCGTTGTTCAACCAGTTTCCTGACCAGGGCCGGGTCTGAGAGACAGGCGATTCCATGGTCAATGCGGTCGACGTGTAACTGCTCGACAGCTTGACGCACATAGTCACTGGGGCCTTCTTCCCCAGCATGGATACAAGTCCGGAATCCACGCTCGCGACATATCTTGAAGTAAGTGATAAACTTTGACGGTGGGTTGGGCATCTCGGCACCACCCATACCGATGCCGATGATGTCTTGTTTCCAAGGCATGATCAAGTCAAGTAGCTCAAGTGCTTCCGCTTCGGTCCGATGACGATGTGTGCTGACTATGAGCCCCGCGCTGATGCCCAACGCCTGCTCGGCGTGTCGGATTGCCTCCAGCACGCCTTCCATCAGGTCTCTCAGAGGCACACCCATTTCTATAAAGGTTTGAGGACCAATAAAGAGCTCGGCACGGATCACGTTGTCGGAATGCGCTCTCTCGAGGTAGGCATGAGTCACGTCGTAAAAGTCTTGCTTCTTGACGAGCACTTTGCACCCTTCAAAGTATAAGCTTAGAAACGACTCAAGGCCGTCGAACTTGTAAGCGGCCAGCAACGCTTCGGGGGATTTCCATGGAAGAGAGATGCCATTGCGCTCAGCGAGGGCAAACATCATGTCCGGTTCAATGCATCCTTCGAGATGCATATGAAGCTCCGCTTTCGGGATGCCCCTGATGAAATCTTGGATGCCGTCCATTCGACTGCTTTCTATCGCCTTGTACCGACCGAAATGGAATTAATTAATGATGCAAATGGCACACGTTGGGGAGTTTGATCTTGATTCACACTGGCTGTATCGCTGGTTGATCTAATTGTCGTCTGCGGCTTATGAAGGAAAGCCAGGTAAGGCAATGCTTTGTGGTTTTTTTTCGTAGCCGTCCGTTAATAAGCAATAGGCAAACCATCGGCTGATGACGTGCCTGATAAGCGAGTGGGTGGCCTTCTTCCCGCCGTCTTAACCGGGCCAGCCGGGGTGGGCCCTTGATGGTGTTGATGTCATCAGACAACGGCGCAATACTTCCTTTACGCGCATTAAAGAAATTGCATTTCTTCGCATCGCGGATAACTTGAGCGTTTTAGATTACTACTGCAATAGTCCGCAGCGATGATCGACTCTAGACCGGTGCTAATTTCCGCTTCGCCGTCTTTTGACGACCTTATGGAATGTCCACAACAAGCGGAGTATGTAGTATTTGGTGCTGAGGTAGTTCACTCAATTGTGATCACAGCCACACGTGACCGATAATTCGTGTATTAGTCGAGTGTCATTTCAAGATTTGTTCAGTAGAAATGTCAATCTGCTTCGAATCAAAAATTCACTGTAGCTCAACTTGGTGATCTAGGGTAACTTAACCCTTGCGTTGCTGTGGTGACTAACACCTTATCAGCTTATCAGTCGCTACACAGCACCAACACCAAAGGCAACAAGCAGCCCCAAGACACTGGAAACACCAACTTCAATGCGCACCATCTAGCCTAATAAGACACATGTGCTGATGTCAGTTTGCGTGGACGAGGATGGCCGCGCTGATCGCCTATTGGTGGCTATCACTTTGCTTGACTCCACTTTCCCAGGATGTAAGCTGACTGTATCTCCTTGATGCTACAGCACGTAGAATTGGTACCTTATCTGGAATCTGCCCCTCTTGATCAACTCGATACGAGTTATTTTTGTGTTGAAATATAGTCTTCCCTCCAAGGGTGAGCGTGCTGAAGATATTTAAAAGGGTAAGGAGTCGACGGTACTCGAAACGCGTCTCCATCCAGACTAAGCGACATCAGCCAGCGTTGCAAACCAACAACGAGCGAGACAGAATATGGCGGTTTGGTTCTTGACCCTCATCGGAGCGTTCTGGCTCGGGGTCTCCATCATGGCAAGCCCAACATCTCGAGACCTTGACGGTTTATCCATCAAAGAGGGTTTCATACCCTTCTCGCATCCGTCACTGTCAAGTGATGTCTCAGCTCAGATCTTTTATCGTGTTGCGGGAGACCTTGAAGGTGGATCACGACCTCTGGTTGCACTCCACGGAGGGCCTGGTTTCTCCTCTTTGTACCTCCAATCGACCCTCGATCTCCTTAGTATCAAGACCGGACGGCCAGTCGTTTACTTTGACCAGTTTGGCAGTGGGAACAGCACTCATTACAGAGAAAAGCGACTTGATCAAGGTTTTTGGACCATTGAACTCTTCGAATCGCAAATCGAGACGGTGCTCAGACACTTTGATATCGCTGATGCCTTTGATTTATATGGTCATAGTTGGGGAGCGATGCTTGCTGCTCACTTTGCAGGCCTTTACAAACCAGCAGGTCTTAAACAATTGATTCTGGCGTCAGGTCTGGCCAGTACAAAAGCTGCAAAGGAATCTTTCAACCAGCTCGTGTCAACTCTGCCGGATAAGATACAGGAAGCATTGAGAACGGCACCACCCGAGTCCGACGCATATGCTGAGGCAATAGACCTATTTTATCATCGATTCATCTGTCGGGCAGACCCCTGGCCACCGGAATTGGTCGAAACTTTCGCTCGATCTGAGGAAGACGATACTGTGTATTTGACAATGTGGGGGCCAAACGAATTGGATGTTGAAGGAAATCTGAAATGTAAGGGCGGACCGCCACATGTGACGGTCAAGGCTGACGGGTATAGCTTACGATACTTCGGACCTATGCAAGAACATAAATGTTCCAACTCTGATCATCAGTGGCGAATACGACGAGCTCCAGCCAGTCGCATCTCGAGCATGGGTAGATGGTATTTCGGACCGTGAGGTGGTTATAGTGCCAAACGGAAGTCATCTGGCGGGATTGGAATACCCGGAGATATATGTAGGGCATATTGCCAGCTTCCTGCAGCAAGCCAGACACTGTGATCCTTCTAATCAGATCGAACTAAGAGTCTGATTTGGATACATCATTGCCAATTGTATATAGGCAGAAGAATAGGTAAATGATTCGCATCTCTTTTCAAGAGGTTGCTGGAGTTTGTTTTTCATAATGCAAGAAGAAAAAAGGCCGCTCGCCAGCTCCACCTCACCCAGCCTTGTCACTCCTCGGCACGTTGGGACCATTGACGCTTAGACCCCGTACTCAGTCTGGAGGTGCTGTTAAAATCCTTCAGAGAAATATGCTCCGTTCTGGCCACAATGCTAAGCAAAAGCTTCGAATACGCCGCCGCGGTGGCAGCCGCGTACTCTTGCCAGTAGTCGTTCTTATGCGCATCACAGTAATCGCAGATACAACGGATCACAAGGGAAGGGACCGTGTTGACCACGCCAGCGGCCTCCATCTTGAAGCAGATGGCGCCAAGCTCACTTACGACCTGTCGCGGAACGCGGTATTCTTCACGGCGCGCTTGGCCGAAGCTATGGGTTCATAGTGAATCCTAGGTTCCTGGTTGGACGCGGGTCTCGCTACCGCACATCAAGCTCATTGCCTGGGTGGCAGTAGATATACATGCAGACCGAGACCTTGTCTAGGTATGGCCTCAGCGGATCGTTCGGCAGGTTCGGGTCCGAGAGCAGGTGGACGTTGATGGGGGTGGCGAGGAAGCGCGACGGGCCCTGCAACGTCCCCGTCCGCTTGAAAACGTGGCCATCATTCTCTTTCCCAAGCTCATACTGAATCACCCCAGGGTGCGCAAGAGATCCCGACAGCGTAATGACTTCGAGAATAGTGGCTGATGGGAGGTGCCGGGTCTGGCATAGAAGTATCGTTGTGAGGGTTGCTTGACGGTCTCATCAAACGAGCAGCCGAAGATGAGGCTCGCCCTTCAGACAACATCGAGCCGACACCGCTATCGCAGAACGAATCCCAGTCTACACCAGCTAACCTGAAAGGAAGGGTCAATTCTTTGAGGTCACCCTGTTGTGGTTGACCGACGTCCCCCCAAACCCAAGAGAAATTGGAATTATGCCCAAAGATGAGAGCTCCGACATTTTCTTTCTCTTCTTTGTATATGTGTCTTCGGGGGCTCAACGTCCTAGTAAGTACTGACAGGAAAAACGTGTTGTACTGTACTCACAATGATCCTAGGCAAAGTCGTCTCTCTTGCATCGGCAGGTCCCAAAGATAGTTACCGCAGTATGCCATATCTTATTATCGCCGAGTCGAATTTATCCATCTCATGAATGCCATGCTCTTTGATCACCTCGCTTAGATCAGAGAGGCAAATTGCGATATAGTAATTCCCGGTTGGCAATTTGGCTAGTGATGAAAGAAATCCGCACCGGCCGGCTGGATAATGTCCCCAAACCCGCTCCCAACTAACGTGACAACTTGTATAGCCCTAGTGACATTAACTCATGCTTTGCCGCTGGTCTTAAGAGTGGGGACACGGGGGTGTAATAGGTCACGCTTTCTCGCCAAGTCCTGAAAGTCCCAGCGCTCAAGATGCTTACGTAGCCTACTACTCTATGTTACTTAATGAACTAAATATATTTTTCTAGCTATAGCTCTGCCGAGGCCTTTCTACACAGCCGAGGTATCAACCCGCATTGGTACTAATGTGTAGTCTTATCTACTTGCAGTGCAAACACGCCAAGAGCGTCAATCCATTAGGATCTCGGTAGAAGTGGGACAACCCCGCGTAACATAAAGCCGCCCTTGAAGCTCGACTACATGCAAGTAAACATCGTCGCTCGATGTGCCAAGTTTTCGTCATACAGCTGAAATAAGCCCCAATACCACAACTTGGAAAAATCCGCGCCACGGAGCCTATTATCAACATGGCAGAGTTCAAATTCGTTATTCTCTCAATAGAAGACGGCGTTGGCATTATCCAACTTAATCACCCAGAAAAGAGGAACGCCCTTGGCTGGGAGCTTCATGACGAAATCATCCGAGCCCTAGATCTATGGGCAGAAGATGACAAGGTTGCGGTCGTGCTATTTGTTGGAAACGAAGATTATTTTTGTGCAGGGTGGGCTCTCGACATTCTCCAAGGAACCGATAAGAAGGGCAACGAGCGAACCAAGTTTGTCGATTTGGCTTACAAACTCATGATAGCCATCTATGACTATCGCAAGCCTACTATCGCTGCCGTCGCTGGCACCACGCCTGGTTACGGGATGGATCTTGCAAATATGTGCGACGTGACCATAGCCTCAGAAAACGCTCGGTTTGGGTCCACTCAAGTCAAATACGCTATGAATGGATTCTACTTTGGCATGGTGCGTAAGGTCGGAGCACAGAAAGCGCGCCGCATGCTCTTCACCGGAGACTCCATCTCTGCTAAAGAAGCTTTTCGTGTTGGTTTGGTGGACGAATTGGCGCCTGTTGGTCAAGTCCGGGCGACTGCACTTCGACTTGCTAAGCACATCGCCGAAGCAGGTCCCGAGTTGACAACAGTCCTCAAAGAGGTGGCTCTGAGGTCGAACAACATGGATCACGTCGGGGCAACAGCTTATGAGCTTCGGGTTACAGCTGATCTGGTTCAACGAAGCGAGTTTACTCGAATGATCAAGGAAGGAATCGAAAAGATGAAGACAAAGCGGAGCAGGGCTACTGAAAGGTTGTAATTGGTAGCGCGGACCTCTGCTTGCTTTCTGTCAACTATTCAGATCATGTAGCTTTATTATTTAGTCACTACTTCTTCTGTTATTGTACACATACAACTATTGTGTTTAAAGTTAAAGTATTGCCAATGAAAGTTAGTATTAAGCCGAGATATTATATCTAGGCTATAAAACTCTAACTATACTCCCTTAGACCCCCTAAACCTTTAACCTATTTTCTTACTTCTTTAGCTTAATAACTAGAAAAGTTTAATCTTCTTCTTTAATAAGACTTAGCAATATAGCCTCCCTAACTTATCCTCTATAGCTAGCTTCTTTATCTATTCCTTATCTTCTTAGCCCTTACTATAGCTACTAAATTAGCTATAATAGCATCTTAACTTAGGCTTACTTATAGTTACTCTTTATCTTTATAGTAAATATATTATATTATACTTTAGAGCTATAAGTAAGTAGCCTCTT